>CM054126.1:110154981-111354981 GCA_028751855.1 Ambrosia trifida | reverse complement strand
GAATGATTTTGTTTGCCGATCATTATACATAGGTTTTAGGGGGAGATGGTGAAAGGAATTAGGAAAATAACTTGTTTAGATGACAGATTTGATTGTATGAACATGACGAACCCTAATTCAAATTGAAAACCCATGTAAAATGATGTGATTGATAAAATTGGTTATTAACAAGTGTTAGTCGGCACTGATAGTACCCATTTGAATCAAAATTACGGATTAAAAACAACAATGGCAACTTTTTAAATTTTGGGGGTAAAACAGATTTCACCTTCGGTTCTTAAACCGGACGAAGGTGACAATCTTAGGACGAATGTACACAATAATGGGCGAATGTGACTTTTTATCAGATCATATTCACCTTCGTCCATAACAATTTCACATTCGCCCAACAAAAACTCACATTCGACCACTTTGATATGGGCGAATGTGCAGATGTGTTTTGACCAAAATTTTTATTTTTGTCATTTTTGAGTTTTGACGCGTTTTATTGATTGTTATATGCAGATGGCTGAACAACCAGAGAATATTGACGCTCCAGCAGTGAATGTTGAGACTCCTGCAGAGATAGCTGTTCAAGATCCAGTCCCCGCAGCTGAAACTTCTACACCGAGCAGTTGGTCTTTCGAAAGATCGCACAACTGCTGCGCTTATTTAGGAGACGTGGAGAAGAACACTGAGTTCACTGGCATCATTGAGTTTCTGAAGAGGAGCAGGATTGTACACGCTCTAGCCACACCTACTATCATTTACAAGGACATTATTGAAGATTTTTACCAGAATGCTAAGTACGACTACTGGGATAATCAAACCATTATCAAGAGCAAGATTCAGGAGATTGACATGTTCTTGACTGAAGCCGACATCCGGGAAGCTTTACAGATTAAGTTCGAGGATAGAGAAGATCCCAGGGAATTGTCGTGGACTGAACAGAAGGCGTGCTTCTTAAGGATGAAATACAAAGGTCCTATCACTGACGGATCGATGTATAAAGGGAAGCTGGGAGTGCAGTTCAAGTACTTTGCACATGTTCTGATCCATGTCTTTGGATGTGTTAGTGGTGGTTATGACGTGATGAGGAAGAGTTTGAGCTCATTAATGGTTGCGTTGACACTCAACAAACCATTTAATGTGTCTGGGATGATACTTGACCACATGTTGGAGATGCTGAGGGGTATAAAGTTCAAGAAATTCATGTTGTATCCAAGGTTTCTAATGATGATCTTTGATCATAAGTATCCAATGCTGAAGAAGGATCCGACAATGATTCTAGGGCAAGATCACATGAATATTAGAACCTTGATGAGGATGAAAGGTTATAAGGGTGTAGCTGACAATGAGAAACCACCCAATAGGAGATTGTTTGGAGCTTTGGCTCGTCCGGATTACACTGATCCAGGCAAGAACAAAGCTAGACATGATGATAGTGACTCAGATAACGACGATCCCTTAGTGTATGCTGATTCAAGCACTAAGCGGAAGCGTCAAGTAGTCAATCCTGGAGCCAAAGGGAAGGGCAAAGGAAAGGCTATTGATCAGGGGAGCACAAAGCAACAGGCTGCTAGAAAGAAATCGACTGCGAAGAAAGGTTCAGGTTTGGTGGATGAAGAATCTGTTGATTCGGAAGAGACTGAGGTTGATGAACAGTGGGATTCTGATGACGAGAACGTGAGGACCACCAAACGTAAGGCCACTATGGTTGGTGAGTCAGAATTACTGAATCAGTCGATAGAAGAGTCTGAGAGGAGAAGAAAATCAGTAGAAGATGAAGGTTTGGGAGTTGATTTAGCTGAGCTAAGTGTTGGTGACACAGTTGTTGTGAATTTGCCTAAGAAGTCAAAGAAACAGAAGACGATGGCAAAGAAGTCCAGTGTGAAAGAACTGAGAGAGAAGGAGTTGGCTCAGTTGTTGAAGGGTAAGAGATTTCCTGATGCTGGAACACCTTCCAAGTTATCTTCGCCAGTTGCTAAGAAGCAGAAGAAAGGAAAGGAGGCAGAGACTTTACCAATCGATCAGTTCAATATCGATATGGATAAAGTGCTCGAGATGTTTAAGAAGCCTCAAAAGGAGAAAGCTGTTGAAGTTGAGCCCTCCAGATCAAAGTCAAAGAAAATGACTGTTGATGATGATGTGATGAAACAGGTCAATAAGAAGATGGAGGATATGATGAAAATGCTGATTGCTCAACAAGCTGAAATCACTAAATTCAAGCAGAATGAGGAGAAGATGCTCCAGATTGTAGTTGCTTCAAAAGCGAATCAGGATGACATTAATGAAAAGATTCAGTTGTTAGAAGCTAAGAATGAGAAGCTTGAGAGGAGATGTGATAGAAACAAGAACAAGATCAAACTGATCAAGGCGGATAACAAAGAGTTGAAGAAGGAAAACAAACGCCTGTGTGGTTTGATTGAAGAATTGTATAGTAGAGCACCCCAGTTGAAAGAGGGTGAGGAAAATGAAGAAGAAGATGAACAGAAGGTTGACTATGAGTATTCTGAATCAGAGAAAGAAGATGATGATGATGAAGAGGATGATGATGGTTCGGATAAAAGTGATGATGACAACAATGATGATGATGATGACAATGATGATGATGATGATGATGGTGCTGAGGGTACAGGACAGAAGAAAGGTGATGAGTTGAGTAGTGGAAGTGATCATGAAGGAGGAGATGATACTTCTAAGTTTAGTTATGAGAAGAGAAAATCACAGAAGAAGAAAGATACTGGAGAATCAAGTTCCAAGAAGAAAGGTGAGAATGTAGATGAAAGTATCTTTTGGAACGAAAAGGTGAGATCTCTTTCAGATGATGCTAAACTGATATACAAGAACATGTTGGAGAAGAGAGAGTGGACCATTGAGTTCACTGGATGCTTCACTGAAATATTCCAGACTGATGATCTGAGATACGAGCTGGAATATGAAGATCCAGATCTAGAAGAAGGGGAACTACCTGCATCTGTGGCGAAAGAAATTTTAGATGGTCTTGCACAGAGGGTAGGTAAGACATTTGAGGAGTTCATGATTGATGAATCGATTCCTGATATTCCTGAAAAGGATATGGGAAATCATTCTGATGATGTGCAAACTCCAGAAAACAATGAGGTTGAGATAGAAGATATCACTCATGAGGAGTTTCCCCAGTATTTTAGAAAAGAAGATGAAAACGAAGTATTTCCTGACTTCACAGAAATACCAAACAAGTCAGCGAAACAAAAAGCGAAGAGAAGAAGTGAAGAGTTTGTTGAGAAGGTGTTTGGTGATGAAAAGAAAGATTCTTCCAACCAGTCTGATGAGTTGAAGAATTATCTGAAGAAGTTGAAGGAGATGGATGAGAACCGACCTAAACCTGAAGCTCAAGGTAACTTCTATCGTTTTCATAATGCCAAGTTCAAAGGCAGAGCTCTCGGGTGGACTTATCTTGGCAGACTAAAGTGCATTGCAGCGAAATGGGAAACCGGAATTCTGTATTTCAACAGATTCTGTGATTTGCTTACTCTACCGTATTGGGCGGTGAGAGATTTATGCAGGTTTCCTATGTCAGGTGCCGAGGTAAATGGTTCGCATGTCGGTTGGTGTGCAGATAAACTAGTTTGGGAGAGTCGCACTAGATGGAACAGGTTTAAGCCTCAATATCCCAGAAGAAAACAGCATAGGGATATTGATCCTCAAACCAACATGAAGCGTGTGACTTTGATATATAAAGCACCAAATGTGATGAGAAAGATACCATTGATGCCAATGCCACAGCATTTCAGTGCTGATTTCATATTCTGGTATTACGATTGGAGGAAGGCAGAAGCAGTGATTGTGTTGAGGGATGGAAAGGACAAATACAAGCATGTTCATGTATTTGATCCTATGTGGCTGATAAACTGCACTTTTGAAGACATCATCATGTTGTTCTTTAATCCGATCTATTATGAACCGAACGACTTTGCTCAGGCGAGGAAGTACACTCAAGTTGTGGGAGTTTGTTTTGCGTATGACATAAACGCTGGAAGCAACTTGGAGGGTAAACTTGGCAAGACTGTGAAGATCGCCAATGTATCAAAGCCTGTGAAGAAAACATTCGAGCCGCCTATGACTGATGAGCAAAAGAAGCAGCTCAGAATAAAGCTGATGAACAGGACGATGGATTATCAAAGAAGACTATCCAATCAATAGTCGAGGGGGAGTTTGTTGATGCATTTGCGACTAAGGATTGGATATGATATTATTAACACATGTTAGTTGGTAGCCGAAGGTGTAAATATGGGCGAATGAAGATAGATATGGGCGAAGGTGAGATAAACTGGGCGAAGGTAGAACCTGATGTGGACGAAGGAAGATAGACATGGTCAGAAGACCACATTCGACCACTGCAAGTGGGCGAATGTGGAATTCTCTCACATTCGACCTATAGAAAGGGGCGAATGTGCAGACATTATATATAGGTTTTGAGTTTTTGATTATGTAAGTGTGTTATCATTTTGTGTCCAGGTTCTGTGCAGGTTCAGTAGTGTTTTGAGAAAGTGTCATTGTGTTTCTAGATTAACATAAACTTTGTAATTGCTTATTAATTGAAAGTTAATCTATGAAACTGAAGTTGAAAATGATCTTGATTGTGTCGTGATTAGCATCTTATCAATTTGTTCAGATCTAGGGATTCCGCACCTAGATTTGTGATTTGTATGATCATAATATCCTGTTTTAGATAAATTCCAACGCTCACAATATATATATATATATATATATATATATATATATATTAGGAATAATTATCATAGTATTAGGGTTCAAAATGCCACAAAATAATTAAATGCAAACAATAATAATAGAACTTGTCGTTTTTATCCAGATTATACGTAACGTACAATTATTTAACGCGAAATGTTACATTTTGACAATGAAAGTACAAGTGAAGAAGTACCTGAAAAGTTGCTTGAAAGAGAAAATTGACAAAGAAAAGAGTTATGAGAATCCTCCTCTCACGTTCTCTTTTAGCAATATGTTCAACAAAAGCTGATGATGATTAAAGTTGTGAAGCTACCTCCAAGAGAACAAGAAAGAACCCAAGATTAGAAGATCAAGATCTGAAGATTCTTCCTACTAAGCCATGATAAAGACAGCATAAACCTAGGGGGATGCTGTTAGGCTAGATTTAAAGGTTTACGCTTATCTTTATTAAGCCTGTTTGTGTTAATTGGGCTTAGTTTAGTTAATGGGCTTGGGTTAGGCCATGTGGGCAAAGGCTTTAGTGAACCCTATATATTGTAATGTTCTAGTTCATTTTAGGGTTAGACATTCATTAGACCTTTCATTTGTAACTCTAGAGCCAACACCTTGTACCAGACAATCCTAGAGATTGTGTGCAAGGTGAAGCAGCAATACAAGGGATTTCATCGTTTTAATCTTTTGTTCTTCACCATTCAATCGATATTCCGCATCCATTGAGTGGTTTGTTTGATACCCGGGAAGGATCTTGGACTTACACATAAAATGTGATTTTGAATGGGAATATCAACATTCAATCGATATCAGATAGGTCTGTCTCATAAACACTCGCATCATCTGCAATCTCACCAGCTTTGGCAGCTTTAGCATGTTAGGATCCGAGTTTGATTGTTTTGATTATATTTAACTAAGAATGATAAGAGTGATATGAATATAGATGGAAAGTGCAGCGGAATGATAAACTATTAATCAAAACATGAGAGTAATTGTTTTCTCATCGAATGCTTTCATTTATCTAAAAGATTACAATCATACAAGTACTCCCCCTCAGCCTGATCACACAGTGATTGTTTGTCCGAGAGAATGTTTGTGTGTGTGATGCAATAGAACAGTACAGGCACTGTTCTATTTATAGACAAAGCTAAACCACTGATGACCTAGGCTGACGTCACCTTAAGACAGTGACCTCTAACAGAATAACAAACATAAAACATCTGCCTATTACAAACTACTGTTACATTGAAAACACTAAAGGTAAACTACTGTTGTAGGGAGAACTCTGATGGTCTTGTATCCTCTGCTGGAGCCTAAGTGCTGTTGGCTCCAGCAGTGCTTTAGTCTTCAGTACTTGGATCAGCAGTTGTTCTTCATCAGACCTTTGGTCAGCAGTTGTTCTTCATCAGTGTTTATTCAGCAGTCCTTTGTATCAGCAGTTGTCATAGCAGTTGTTTGGATGGAACAGTTGTTAGAGTCAGCAGTCTTTTGGGAGAAGTATGTTGTAAGGACTGTTTATTGTGTGGATCAACTGTTAGCATGTTTTGGCTTTTCAATCATCTGTTCTTCTCCAGGTCAGCAGACCCAACAATCTCCCCCTAAAACAGATGATGCCAAAACTCAGCTTTATTTACTGATCTTTATTCCTCATCAGACTTTCTCTGATTTGACCTTTGAATTGTAGTTCAAAGTTCAGAGCAAATAAGTCTTCTTCATCTCTTTCAAGCTCTAGATTTAGCAATGTTTGAAGATCATTTGCACATAGGCTGTATGCATCATCCATGCTAATTTTCTGAACTCTTCCATCTGACCTGAGCAGAGTCAATTCATGGTTGTCTTTGTTGACTTTCCATTTTAGAATTTTTGAGTCAGTGGATTTGCTGAGATGAACTTTTATTTGGGATGAGTTAGGTGATGGAGGTCTTCCAATGAGTTCCCTGAGTTTCTCTGTTGTGGGATCAGAGAAGAAATGTATCTGATTGAAGAGCCCTTCTTTGATAAATGTATCAACAAACTTCTTCTGATCTTCTTCTGACATTTCTTTCTTTTTCTTGAACTGTCTTCTTGCAGCAGCTGATAGATCAGAAGTTTCAAGTAAGCTGTCTAAGGTAAAAGTCTGCTGGGGTCTCTTCATCAGTGGCTCATCAGGATAGACAGGTTTTCTAGGTAGGCTGGGATCCTTCTTTCTGTTTTCTTCAAGACTCTTGTATGTCTCAACCAGCCTCAGCTCAGACCATCTAGAAACAGACCTCATCTCCCCATAATTAGCAGCTACTATCTCTTGTCTCATTCTTTTAAACTTTAAGGCTCTGACTGGGTCTCTGCCTTTGCCAAAATTAGGAGTAGAGACTTTAGCTTTGGGGTCTTTGGCCAACTCTTCTATTCTGAGAAGTTCTTCTCTTAGTGCATGAGTGGTCCAGCCAGCAAACTGCTTTTTGGTTGCTTTATATGGCTTGGTTGCCAAGATCTGTTCCAGAAGAGAATCCCTAACCTCCTTTTCCAAGTCAACACTGAGAGGCATGGAAGACATGGAGTTGCTCAGGGTCTTAGCAAAGTCCTCAATCCTTCTGAGTTTGCTAAGCTCTGCTGAATGGATGCCCTGAGCAGTCCTGTCATCCTTCCCTTTTCATCTCTCCTTAATGATGGCATCTACCTGTTCACCCTTGTATTTAAGATATGTATCAATGTTTAGGGGAACAGGGAAATTTGGGAGAGAAGGGAAAGATCTGTCAGATGGTTGTTCAGTATTGTAGAAGGATTGTAATTCCCCCATGAGTAGATCAAGTTCAAGGGGATACTGAACAACCAATGGTGTAATGGTTGGTGGTGGTCTATGGGAACTGAATTTGGATGTGTGTGGTGAGAATGATGAGAGTGGAATAGCTGTAATAGGGGTGGATTGTGCAGTTGAGATGGTATTTGGTGATGTGTGTATGTTTTCATCCTGTACAACAAAGGTTGATTTTCTCTTCCTTGTGTACAAGATTTTGGGGGATGGTGATTTGGAAGAAGTGGTTGGATTAACATCTGTTGACCTTTTAGTAGGACCAGCAGATGTTTGGGATTTGGTTGGTGATGTAGGTTTGGGTGTAGGTTTGGTGGTTGTATGTTCAGATGTGTTTGTAGGTTTAGGTGCAGTGGTTTGGGGAGCAGTGTTTTGGGTGGTTTCAGTGTTTTGGGTGGCAGTGGATGTAGCAGCAGTGGTTTTGTCAACAGAGGTTTTTAGCTTAGATGGTGGCTTTCTGACATGTCTAGCATGCATTTTCATCCTTTTTGAGGATCCCACATCTTCAACCTTCTGCTGTTGTTCCTTCTTGAGGTTCACCAACAACTCTGATTTAGCTTCCAAGGTGTCAGCCCTTTTTTGTTTAGCCTGAGCAGCCTTTTCAGCTTCTTTGTTTGCAGAGTTGTCTACTGCTTTGCTTCTATCAATGGTTTGTTGTGGTGCTGATGGTGTAGCTTGTTGTTGTTGTTGTGGTGCTGTTTGACTAGCCTCTGGTTTGTTGGCAGACTTGGCTTTACCCTTTTTAGAGGGTGGACAACCAAAGGGATCTAGCTTTGGTAGCCTATCTCTGCCACTCTCCCCCTTTTTGGCATCATCAGCCGTGAAGACATCATCATCTTCATCCCTGAGAATGGTGGTAGGGGCAGAGCCAGTGGTCTTCAGCAGGTGATCTTTGATGGCTTTAATGTCTGCATGTGTATATTTGTACCTTGCATCCACCATGTTTTTGATTTCAGCCATATATGTTTCATGGGTCTGATCAGCTAGTTTTCTGTGAGCTATGATGATGGGGGAAACGGATTTCCATAGCTCACTAGCTATATCAGCTGTTGATGGTTGAATTTTGGAAAGGTCTGCTATGGAACCTAGTATAAGCTTGACATCAGATTTGATGTCAGCTACAGAGGTTTCAATTGCTTGAACTCTGTCCGTCAATTCTTGGTATTTTGACCCATCTCCTAAGTTAATAGGATCATCTGAGTCCCTACCAGTGGTAGTTCTACCTGATTCAGTCCTAAGAGGTGAATCAGATGCCCTTTTTTCTTGGTACTGGGGACTTCCAACTGATTTTGGGGACACTATAGTGGCCTCATCAGTTGTTGCCTTCAAGGGAGTCTTAGCTATGTAACCACTGTCCTGTTGTGAGACAATGGTCTCTACATCAGTAGTGGTTGCTCCACTTGAAAACTCACCTAGAGTTGCATTGAACTCAGGTGGTGTAACCTCCTCTACTGTTTGTGGGATGGCAGATTGAATGTTCTCAGAACCAGTTACTTGTGGGGGTATGCTCTCAGTGATAGGTGGAAGAGAGGAACTGGGATTTTCCTGAGATTTCTCAATTGCCTCAAACAGAGGTTGCATGGTTTGTTGAACATGTGATGGTGATGGTGGAGGAGTAAGAAGAGAATTAGCCCTGGGAGAGGGGCTTGTGAACATTTGGCCAAGTGACTTAAATGTATCATGATGTGTTTCCCCTTGGCTTACAACATGATCCTTTTGGGAGGATTCATGAGGAGTTTGGTCAGGTTGAGGTATGTCCAACTATTGTGAGGAAGTAACAACAGTGGTTTCTGGTTGCTTTGGTGGTGCAACAGAGTTATCTTCTGGTACCTCATCATCCAGAAGTCTCATTTGTGGTTGAGTGGTGGTTTTTGTGGATGGACGTTTTCTTTTGGAAGTGGCTGGTGTGGGTTTCACAGCACTGGATGTAGTGCCATGATCACCAGGAACAGTGGCCTCAACAACAGAGGTTTTGACAACAGTTGTTGTCTTTGTCCTCTTTGTTTGTGTTTTTGAAACTTTGGACACTTTTGACACTTTTTCTTGGGTGCTTCCACCCAGGATTCTAGTGAAAGTTTCATCAGTTAAGCTTTTCATTTGCATTGCCTCACCCTTTTTGAAAACCTTTTCTGGTAAGACCTTTTGTAGGATTACACTAAGAATTCTTGGGTAAATTAGAAAAGCATTGTTTGACCCAGACTTAATTGCTTTCACATTTGACACTAGGTCCATGAACAATCCCTGGGAAAGATTGAAGTCAGAGTTTGACAACATGGCATAACCCAGATATTGCATCCTTAATGGGATTTCATTGAAGGATGTAGACTTAGCGGAGACACATAGAAGAAGGGTATGGAAGAAAAATTTCATGACTGGAGGGAAAAACTTTTTGAAAAGTGTTGACCCAGTCATCTGACCATCATACCCTCATTCTTGAAACTCAGTGTGAAGCTCTGTTTTTGTGAAGGAGTCCTTACCTGCCAGGTCATTTAGTTAGAAGGTTGTGGATATGATTTCAGGGGTAATGACGACACTTGTTTCTCCAATTTTGGAAATAATTGAAGTAGGCTTTTTGTCTTGTAATAAGAACTCAGCATTCAACCAGAACTCTTGGAGAGTATCAATGTAGATGGGAGCGTCAGCGGTTAAGATGGGTAGATATTTGGAATTTAGAAGAATGTCGATGGTGGAATGGAATGATGTGTTATCATCTGTTTTAACCAGATATGGGAGACAATTGTGGGTGGCTTTGGCTTGAAGATCCATTTTAATGGATTCCGAAGGTGAAAAATGAATGAAATCTGATTGAGGGTTTGAGAATGGAGAAGGCGGTTTCAGTATTTTGAATACAATGAGACAGTGTAACATCTGTTGTGGTAAAACAGGGTTTTTATAGGCTCAGGGAAATCGCTGATGTGGCCAAAACTCTGCTTGTAAGAGCAGACGTGGCAAACATCTGATGGATAAAGCATCTGGTGGGGCACAGTTTTTTTTGGCAAACAGCTGATGCAAACAACTGATGCAAACAACAGTTTTTTTTTATTTTATTTTTTTATTGTAAATATATATAAATAATAAAACAGTTGTTTAATCTGATCAGAGCTTTGAAACAGATTTTTCAACCAACAGTGGATATGAATGAAACAGTGGTTGTTTTATCTGATCAGATGTTTGAAACATATTTTTCAACCAAAAAGCTATTTTTAAGGAGAAATTTTGATTTTCTGAAACATTTTAATGCTAAAAAAAAATTTTGTTTGTTTATTCCATGTTTAACATACCAATTCTAGAAATCAGATTTGTAAAGGTAGATGTGTCTAAAGCTTTTGTCAACAAATCTGCCAACTGATCCTCTGTTGGAACATGGTGCAGAGAAATCAAACCTTTTTCATAGCTGTCTCTGACAAAATGATGTCTGATGTCAATGTGTTTGGTAGTGGAATGAGAGACTGGATTCTTGATGATATTTTCAGCAACTTGACTATCCAACATAAGTGGAGTCTGTAGTGCAGTTATCCCAAAATCCAGTAATTGATTTTGAAGCCACATGAGTTGGGCTGTACAGCTTGCAGCAGCAATGTATTCAGCTTCAGCTGTTGAGGTTGAAACAACTGTCTGCTTTTTGCTTTGCCAGGAGACTAAGGCATTCCCTAGAAATTGGCACCCTCCTGATGTGGACTTTCTTGTGGTGTGACAGCCAGCAAAATCACTATCTGAATAACCTGAAAGCTCAATGTTTCCATTAGCAGGATACCAGATACCAAGTGTGGGAGCACCTTTGAGGTATCTGAATATCCTTTTCACAGCAATAAGGTTTGACTTTCTGGGTGAAGCCTGGGATCTTGCACAGACACAGGTAGCAAACATAATGTCTGGCCTAGATGCAGTTAAGTACAGTAAAGACCCAATCATGCATCTATAATGTGTTTGATCAACCAGTTCATCCTTGTCATCTATAGTGAGTAGCTTGACTGTACTCATGGGTGTACTACATGGCTTACAATCATTCATCTCAAATCTGGTTAATAAATTCTTTACATATTTGTTTTGGTGAATGAATGTGCCATTTTGCAGTTGTTTCACTTGAAAACCAAGGAAACACTGAAGTTCACCCATGGCACTCATCTCAAACTCTGCTGTCATGACTTTTCTGAACTCTTCACACATTTGGTTACATGTGGATCCAAAAATGATGTCATCCACATATATTTAAACAATCATTAAGTTTTTCCCTTTCCATTTTAGAAATAAAGTTTTGTCAATTTTACCTCTTGTGAAGCCAATGGATAAGAGAAATGTGGAAAGAGTTTCATACCAGGCCCTTGGTGCTTGTTTGAGTCCATACAGAGCTTTGTTGAGCTTGTAGACATAGTCAGGATGGAATGTGTCTTCAAAACCAGGTGGTTGACATACATAGACTTCCTCCTGAATTTTTCCATAAAGGAAAGCACATTTGATGTCCATCTGATACACCTTTATGTTGTGGTTGACAGCAAAGGCTAAGAATAGTCTGATGGCTTCTAGTCTTGCTACAGGAGCAAAAGTTTCATCATAATCTATTCCTTCTTCTTGTCTGAAGCCTTGAACCACAAGCCTGGCTTTATTCTTGACAACAATACCCCTTTCATTAGTTTTGTTTTTGAAGACCCACTTTATTCCTATAGGACAAACATCCTTAGGTAATGGTACAAGCTCCCATACTTGTTGTCTTTTAAACTGAAGGAGTTCTTCTTGCATAGCTTCTACCCAACTGTTGTCTTTCAGTGCCTCTTGGTACTTGACAGGTTGTGTGAGAGATAGGAAACCTGCAAAAAGACAGATATTGGAGGATTGGCTTCTTGTGAGCACACCCTCTCTGATGTTGCCAATGATCTGGTCTGGTGGATGAGCTCTTAAGTAGATAAGATCTCCCTGATATGGTATGATGGCATTTTGAGGTGAAGGACAGAGGTTTGGTGACTCTGTTGATGTAACATCTGTTTGCACTTCTGTAGTGCCATCAGATGTTTGGAATGGAAATGGGGGAATGGGTCCAAGTGGTGTAAAGCTAGACTGACTTTTGTCAACAGATGATTGACTTTTGTTAACAGATGATTGTTTAGTGGTTGTGAGAGGTGAAACAGTGGTTTGAGGGTAAGACTGGCCAACAGTGGTTGACTCAGCTGTGGCAGAGTTTTGACAATTGTTTTGAACAGCTGCTCCCTCTGAAGCAGAATAGATTTTGTAGTGACTGGGGATCACAACATCTGTTCTGTAATCTTGTTGTGGAGACTGTGGAATACTTGCATTGTTAGTTTTAATAGTGATATCTTCAAATTTGAATTTATCTAAATCAAATAGTTCAGCAAGATTTGCTGGGATTTTTAGAGATGAAAGATCATTGAACTTTACATTCAGAGTTTCTTCTATTGTCTTGGTCTTTGTGTTAAACACTTTATAAGCCTTGGCAGTAGAAAAATATCCCAGAAAATAACCACAATCTACTTTGGCGGCAAATTTTGAAATGGAATCTTTGAGATTTAAAATGAAACATGGGCAGCCAAAGATTTTGAAAAATGAAATTAATGGTTTGATTTTGAACAAAATTTCATAAGCAGTTTTTTGATGTCTGGGGTTGATCAAAACTCTGTTTTGAACATAGCAAGCAGTGTTTACAGCTTCTGCCCAGAAGGACAATGGCAAACCAGAATCTGCTAGCATGTTTCTTGCAGCTTCTATAAGAGTTCTATTTTTCCTTTCAACCACCCCATTTTGTTCTGGTGTTCTTGGGATGTTGTACTGCCTCACAATCCCTTTTGACACACAGAAATCATCCAACTCCTTATTTTTAAACTCTGTTCCATTGTCACTCCTGAAGACTTTTACTGGCAAGTCATATTGTTTTTCAACTTTGGTGACAAAGTCCTTCAATATACCTGCAGTCTCATCCTTAGAATGTAAAAAGTAAGTCCATGTAAACCTAGAAAAATCATCAACTATGACAAGACAAAATCTTTTTCTTCTTAGACTCATGATTTTAACAGGGCCAAACAAGTCCATGTCCAACAATTGTAGACATTGACTGGTTTTGGACTCATCAATGGATTTGTAAGAGCTTTTATGTTGTTTCCCTTTTAAACAAGAAACACAATGCTCATCACATTTAAATTCTTTTGATGGTAAACCTCTGACAAGGCTTTGTTTGGAGAGTGTGTTGATAGTGTTAAGGTTGGTATGACCCAATCTCCTATGCCACAATTCTGTCTCCTTTATGGAGGCAACAGAAAATAGACAGACATTTGCCATAGGATTGTCCTTTAACATATCAACAACATACACATTGCCACTTCTATGAGCAACAAGTTGTGCTTTGCTCTCAGCAATGATGGTATCAATCTTTTTCACCACTTCTGGCCCAATAATCTTGCAAGTTTTCTTTGTGAAGAATGAGCCATAACCTTTGTCACTCATTTGTGAAACACTCAGAAGATTAAACTTGAGATTATCAATAAGATTGACATTTTCAAACTTGAGTTTCCCAGCTTGCACAGTCCCTGACCCCAACACCTTACCTTTTGAATCATTACCAAAGAATATATCACCCCCTCCATGAGCCAAGAAGTCCAGAAGAAGGGCTCTACATCCTGTCATGTGCCTGGAGCCTCCACTATCTACATACCAAAGACTATCTAAACAAGCAGAAGCTCCCTGCACAGCAGCAATGGATTAGTTTTGGTGAGTGTCCAAAGCCAAGTTGGCTTTGGATGGGTCCTCAGACTTTTCAGACTCAAGCTTTGGAAGATGATCAGTGGTTTGAACTAATTTTTGAATCAAGTTCAACAACTGCTGCTGACCATTTGCCAGTGCTTGAATGTCAACACTTAGGGCAACAGTTGTTTGATCACTTCCAGACAAATGATAATACCCATAGGGATTTCTGTTCACTCTTGGTTTAGAGGGTCTTTTTGGCTCCTCATAAACATGTGGCAGACTATGACATGGTGGTTGTCCATATCCTCTTGGGTATTTGCTTGTGGGTGGAGCATCTGTTACTTGGACATCCCTAGAAGCATATGTTTCAAGACTTTTAGTAGCAGATGTTTGGACAGGGGTGAAAGTCTGTTTGGGCTTTCCTTTTGAAGAACTTACCCCAGGATTTGCAAGAGTTTTAGCTTTGTATTCTTGTATTTTCACATCAAAATTTTTGAGATACAAGCACTCTTTGGTCTTGTGATTCTTTTTCCCACATATTGAACATGTGGCTTTGGAATCACATACACTTGTTCCTTTGTTAATGTCATATGCTTTTAGAAGAAAACAGTTTTTAGTGACATGATTTTTCTTTTCACAGAAATCACAGAACAAGAGGACAGTCTTTTCTTTCTTCTTCCCTTTTTCAGCCTTCTTTTCAGCAGATGTTTGAGCATCTGCTGGAAGGTTTTTCAAGGGAATGACTTTTGCCTGAGGAGCTGTCTTTCCTTCAGGTGTTTTAAAATCAACAGGTTTAAAATTCTCAAGAGTATCACACTCATCAGACCAGGTAGGTTTAAATTCATACTTTTCAAGTTCAGTGAATGATGAGGAACCTTCTGGTTTTTCAAGAACAATTTTCTTACCATTTGGTTCAGTGATTTTAATCTCTTGACCCTGCAGGTTTGTTGGAACTATCTCAACAGACTTTTGACCCCTTTTGTCAGTGTTTTCAAAAGCTGGAGCAGTGGTTTCAAAACCAAAACCAAACTTCACATGACTTTTGGTTTGTTTGTTGAGTAGCATCTAAAATCCTCTACATGATTCCACCCATTTCTCACATTCAACTTGGGTGGACTCAAGCTCACTTTTACAACTCTGATATTTTGCTATCATAGTTTGGAGCTGGTCTTTGGTTATGGTTGCTTCATGTTTTAAGCTGCTTCTTTCAGATTCCTTTTCAGTTAAACTTGTTTTTAAATCTTTTGAAAGTTTCTCAAATTTAACTTCATCATCTAAAATTTTCTTTCTAAGGTTTTCATTCACCTCTTTGATGTTGGCAAATGCTATTACACATCTGTTTGAACATAAATCCTTAAGAATTTGAGGAGATACCTTAGCAGCAGCCATCAATGCACAATCACACTTGCACTCACAATCATCAGATGCACCCCAGGGATCTGAGAGATTCACAACCTCTTCTTCAGGTTTTTCACCTGTAACAACTTCATCAACAACAACATTAGTCACAACATTAGATTCAGTCACCACCTCCTCAGATTCAACCTCATCAACCATAGCCATGAAACAAAAGTTTTCTGGTTCATTTTCAGCTTTGGCAACTAATGCAAAATTTTCATCTGTTAACTCATCTGGTAGACTGCTCCAATCAACAAAGCCTTGTGTAAAGAAGCTCTGTTGACTGGTCTCTGCAGGAGCAGAGGATGAAGCAACAGTCGTTTGCACAGGTGTTTGAGCAACAGGTGTTTGCACATAGTGGATCTGAGGAACAGTGGATTGGACATACTGGACAGGAACAGTGTTTGAGGACTGTGCAAAATGAGCAGTGTTTTGCACATTTGGTCCAGGGGTATTATAGGAATTTTGATTTGGATAGGTGATTATAGGTGATTATAGGTGTACCATGTTGACTCCTACATTCCCTAGCAAAATGACCAAGTCTATGACATTTGTAACACTTTATCTTTGATTTATCCAACCCAACCTTTGATCTGCCAGTTAACCCTGGAAACCTTCTCCCAGTTTTCTTGTAAAAATTGTTAGTTCTTACACTGAGAAGGGCCAATTGGTGCATAATGTCCATTTCTTCCAAATCATCAGGGTCAAAGTATTTCAGGTCATCATACTCAAAGGATATGTTATCAGATGCCTGGATATCACCACCACTTGCTGTGAAAGCATAATTTGGTGAATAAGAATCAAGTTAAAACCTGAGTTAAAACCTGAAGTTATGTCAATGAAATGATCATAACTCTGATCCTTAATGTTTCCAGGCACCTCATCATGATCCAAAAGTGTTGTATTCCCAAATATATAATCATCAGACACTTTTCCAGAGTCCTGGAGCTTCTTTTTCTGGTTAAGCTCTCTCTCATAGGTCAAGAGTTTACCATGAAGCTGGGTCAGTGATAGGTCCTTAAATCCAATCGAGTTTCTTATAACAATAGCAATAGTGTCCCATTTGTCTGGTAATGATCTTAAAAACCTATGGTTCAGGGTTGAATGAGGGTAAGTAAGACCAACCAGTTTTAGTTCACTAATTAAACAATTAAACCTCTCAAATTGTTGAGTTAATGACTCTCCTTTGACATGACTGAATGTTTCATATTGTTGGTTAAGTATTTCACGATTGTTTTCAATAACCTCCTCAGTCCCACCAAATTGTTCTTTCAGTGCATCCCACAACTCCTTTGCACTGTTACAGTGTAACAGCCCAGCATATATATCATTGGGTAGAGCCATGGCCACAATACTAAAGGCCTTAGCATCTAACTCAATTTTCTGAAAATCCTGGTCGGAGTAGTTTTCAAGTTTCTTTGGCTCCTGAACCTTGTGATCTTCAGTACTCGGCACCATCGGAACATGTTGTCCGAAGATAACCGACTTCCAACACCCAGTGTTCTGTTGAGCTAGAACATGGCTCATCCGACGTTGCCAGATATTGTATTCAGATCTGACAAGCATCGGTGGCTTGTTGTTCGTGCCAGTGTTATGTGGATCGTGATTGATTGAAGCCATTCTCTGATTTTTCAAAAAACAAAGTCTGTTTAAAAACGGTTGAAACGAAATTAAACTATTACTCTGTTTTCAATCCAACAGACAAACGATATCAATAATTGTGAGCTGATCTGTTTATATTAAATTGATGATCGAATTTAATTGACCAAGCTCTGATACCAATTGTTAGGATCTGAGTTTGATTGTTTTGATTATATTTAACTAAGAATGATAAGAGTGATATGAATATAGATGGAAAGTGCAGCGGAATAATAAACTATTAATCAAAACATGAGAGTAATTGTTTTCTGATCGAATGCTTTCATTTATCTAAAAGATTACAATCATACAAGTACTCCCCCTCAGCCTGATCACACAGTGATTGTTTGTCTGAGAGAATGTTTGTGTGTGTGATGCAATAAAACAGTACAGGCACTGTTCTATTTATAGACAAAGCTAAACCACTGATGACCTAGGCTGACATCACCTTAAGATAGTGACCTCTAACAGAATAACAAACATAAAACATTTGCCTATTACAAACTACTGTTACATTGAAAACACTGAAGGTAAACTACTGTTGTAGGGAGAACTCTGATGGTCTTGTATCCTCTGCTGGAGCCTAAGTGCTGTTGGCTCCAGCAGTGCTTTAGTCTTCAGTACTTGGATCAGCAGTTGTTCTTCATCAGACCTTTGGTCAGCAGTTGTTCTTCATCAGTGTTTATTCAGCAGTCCTTTGTATCAGCAGTTGTCATAGCAGTTGTTTGGATGGAACAGTTGTTAGAGTCAGCAGTCTTTTGGGAGAAGTATGTTGTAAGGACTGTTTATTGTGTGGATCAACTGTTAACATGTTTTGGCTTTTCAATCATCTGTTCTTCTCCAGGTCAGCAGACCCAACATAGCAACTTCAGCAGCCTTAGCAACTTCAGCAGCTTTAGCCGCCTCTGTCGCTTTAGCCGCTTCTGCACCTTTAGCTGCTTCTGTAGTAATATCCACAACTTCCTCCTTCGGCAAGACATCAAAATTATGATTTTCGAATCTCACCGGTGGTGGACATTGTGTATATATAGGACTGGTGGAATTGCTTCCCTTTTCTGAACGGATTCTGATTTCCTTGCTGCTTAGGTCAGTCATATTCTCTTGCAAAGTGCCCTTTGGTTCCATAGTTGTAACACGTGACCTTAGTCTTGTCAAACCCAAAATTTGTGTTGTTGTTAATCAACACATCTCTCCTCCTGGTTCTATCCATGTATTCCTTTGCCCTCCTAACTACACTTGCGAAGTGCCACTGGATGTCTATGAAATCCATATCGTCTTTTTCAATCTGTGCGTAATCCTCTTGAGTGAGATGAGGATTCCCAATTTGCCCCGCAACTAAACCGCTGTAGGAATTGACCAAAGTAGGCAGTAGAGCCATATGTTCTTGGGCTAACTCTATAGTCACTTTCTCGAATCCTAAGGTGTTTAGCTACTTGGCAATTGGGTTGGTCCGATAGCCACCTTGATTTGATGTAGAAGCACCTCCATAGCCACCATAACCCTGTTGAAGAAGGTCCACCAAAGTTTGAAGTTGCCTGAGCTGGTGCTGCAAGATGAGAAAAAGGATTAACACCAAACTTATTAGTATTATAAGATAAAGGATACTGGTTTCCTTGTCCAAAAGGATAGTCTGGTGGACGAACATCAGCTGGAGGACCATAGTTGTTAAATGCATAAAATGGATCAGGATTGACAACAAAAGCAGTCTGTGGTTTGGATCCTCCCACGCTGGTGTCCTGTGGTGTGTTCCCGTAGTAGATGCTGGGATTCTGAGGAATGAACGTCTTGTTCGCCCTTCTAATTTAATCTATCTCTTTGTTCTCCAGCTCTCTACCACGAATTCATTGATGGAGAGTGCCTGATACACTTTGTTCGCCTTCTGGATGTCCAGCCACTAATGCCAGTGTGAAGGGAGTGCATCTGCAAATCTTTCCATAAGCTCTGCTAATGTGTATACCACCCTGTACTGATACATCTCGGATATCAAATGGTAGTATCCTGCAGTCAAATCCCGTAGCGATTCATTCCCGATAGCTGTGAAGTTCTCAAACTCCTTCTTGAGTTGATCCATCTTGATCTTTCTCGTCTTCACATTTCCCTCGTTCCTTTCAGCAAGCACTAACCAAAGCATCTATGAAGTAGTGCACTGTGCGAACTGATGAAGTATGTCTTTGGGAAGTGCTTGCATCAAAGCCGCCATCGCCTTCTTTTCATAATTATACTTCCTTTTCTGATCCTCGGTTATGTCTTCCAATGAGATCGGAATGTTTGAATTTTCAACAATCGGCCTGCTGTACCCCTTTTCTATAGCTACCCAGACAAGTCCATTGATACCCTCAACATGAGTCTGGAATCTGCCTTTCCAACTGTGATAGTCGGCCATGAACTGAAGTTTAGGTGCCCTATTAGAACTACCAGTCTCCAAGTTGCTTAACAATACCAAAGCCAAGTGATGTGTCTGTTGAGTTCCAGCAGCAGCGAGTGCCCATGGATTCATAGTCATTGCTTGCTGTTGTTGGGCCTGCTGTTGAGCCGCAAGCGCCCACGGATTGGTTCCGGCAACATTAGCTTGCATTTGCTGTTGTTGCATCCGTTGCGCATTACGCTCGGCTGAAAATTGCCAAGGATTCGTTGGTACATTCATTTGGTTGATCATTGGTTGGTTGTATTGTGGTCTAGGTTGATTTAGATGTCCCCACGGGTTTGCCATATGTTAATATACGTTAAAAGTCCAATACTTAGTCAAATTTTGGTTTCAGCAGGTTAACATGCGAGTAGGAAGTCTAATTGCTTGATGTCAGGTGATTACAAGGCTAATTGCTAGTAAAGAGGGTGATTAGGATTTTAATCACTAGTTTTTATATGTGAGTAGGTGTAATCGCTAGTGAATAGTTGAGCGATTAGGAGTTTCAGGTGATTAGGGTTTGTTAGGTGATTAGAAGCTATCCCACATGCAAGAGCACATGAATAGCCCCTAAAAGCTTATAAAGAACACATGAGTAGACCTGTACTCACCTGTAAAGGGGAAAGTACAAATACCTAATTGCCTATAAGGATCTTAATCGCCTATAGCAGGTCTGAGACTCACTTTTGCACCAAAACTACCATTTTTGCTTCAAAATCTTATAAAAAATGATGTGCTTAATCCCCAAATAATTAGAAAAGTTTCCAAAACACTTTTAGAGCAAACCCTAATAAAAAACACACGTTTTAATCCATTAAAACACACTTAGATTTTGAAAAATGAGGGTTTTTATGAAAAACTCATGTTTCAAAGTTTCAAAACAATTTTTTGATTAAAAATCACAACTTTAACACAAACCACCTGTTTTGACTTGTTTTTGTTATCAAAACACTCGTGATAAGAGCCGCTGCTCTGATACCACTTATAGGATCGACTTTCGGGTCACCAAACAATCACGAGCTTGACTATTCCGAGTGCGGAATCCTCTGAAAAGGTTAGGATAACAGAAATGATAACGAAACAAATACTAATGAGGTATCAACACACACAAAATATGGTCAAAGGTTGTATTAATAATCAAAAAACAGAGCTCAGTTGTTTACAATGATTGTCTCAAACCTTCAGACCTTGGGAAGGGTGTTTGGGGAATGTGTGAGGTGACAACTAATGATTAGGGCAATGATTGGATGCTTTTATACCCCTTGTACTCGTGCAGCACCTTATAGGCGATTAGGATCCTATACCACATGATAACACACACGATTAGGCTTACTCGCATTGAATATCAGGAGATTGGAATGTCTAGTCGCCTATAAGACTACGTAATCGCCTACAGCATCCAAACACTCCCAAAACGCTTACAAACACTCCCAAACACCCTAAATACTAACCAACCATCATGTATACTAGCCTAGGGACATCATGTACTAACAAACCCATGCCTCAATAGCTCCAGGGGCGGCCACAACTCTGCGCAGGGTCACTGTTAACGCCTGGGCAAACGCCATCCGACAGGAAGACGGAATGCTTTTGACAGCCGATATTGTCATAGCTAAAAGTTGTTCTAGAGGCTAATATCTACAGCTACCCTCCCACCGTGCTGAGGATTAGGAACATTTTGGGATACCAGTGGGCAGGGCTTAGGGATCCTCACAATGAAGTCATCGACACTATTGGTAGCCTGGGAGAACTTCACGACACTATCTTCGTGATGACAGCCCCTTCTCAGAGCATGTAGGGACATGCACCGCGCGCACAACCACTAATCAAAACCCCTCAAGGCTCCCCCTAACTCCCCAAAAAGGTTTGGATCCTCATAAATTACGCCCCGCGGAACATCCCTTCCATCTTCCCACCCTAAATGGTCACGTTTTAGGTGGGCAAGCAGCCGGGCGCTGGTTGAAATACCAAATTTACACGACTAAAAATTTTTAAAGGGACACGACTGTGTTACATCAGCAATGCAAGGACCGGCCACAATACTACAATACTGATGACGCCTTCGAGAAGAAGGCATTGGTTTTGGCGGTGCATGCTTATAAACTGTGCAGCAATGGCGAATGGGTCAAGAGACTTGGGTGAGCTAGATCTGGAGGAGTTAAATGTATTATTAATTTAATTATAATTATCATAGGTAATACTATTATCATTATCATTTGTTAATATATAAATAATAAAATCTAAATAATAAAAATAGAATATTATTACTATTAATATATAAGGAAACACAATTATAGAAAACAGGAACACAGATGAAACATGAGGGTCGAATGGAGACGAGAAATCCAACACGGGTCGAACCAAAAAATCCACAGGGGTCGAATCAAAACTCAACAGGGGTTCGAACGAAGGAAGGAAAGGGACGAAAGGAGACGAAGGAAATGTCCGAATGAAGACGCAATAGGTCGAATGGAATCCGGTTTCGATTTTGAAAACGCAAAAAGCCGTTACAGGGATTAAGAAAATTGCAAAGATAGATTGCATACACAGTGTGATTGTTTGGATATATATGTGGTTGTTTGACTCAGAGTCGTTGATGGTTTGGACAACGGTCTTTGTGACAGGGAGGTTTTTGGTCGGAGGTGGGTGAGAGATGGAGGTTTGGTTAGTGTTGGGTTGAGGAAGAAAGGGAAGATGGTAGTGGTTTGTGTAGGCGGAGGAGGAAGACGCCGACGACGGTTAGTGTTGGGTTACAGAATGTTTTCTACCTTTTTTTTTGGTAATAGCATGATATTTATATATTTGACCTTGAATGTCAATGTGTAGACTTTAACAATTTTCAACATGTAGTCCCGAAATACTAGATCTTGTTGAATGCAATAGATTGTTATCACTTAGAAACACCTATTAGTTAGGTGTTTCAAGTGATTAATCCAAGAAACAAATAAAACTAGATGAATATTGAAAGACCCGACACACACAATGAATAACATAATGATTCCATATCTGATTTGAAGATGAATAACCTTGGAATACGAATAAGTACGCACGTATGCAAAGTGTGCTACAAAGATAAACTCCAAAACCCTAACCCCAATCCTGCACACATATCAGCTTTATATAACCAGCTGATTGGGCCTGCGCACTTAGCTTAAGTGCGCAGAGCCCGTGCACATAAGTGCGCAGATTAGGGTTAGTTCACCAAAACTATGCTATAATTACATTCTAGGTCCTTTAACTTTAAAGCTATACAATAATCATTCAAAAGTCTCTATTCTGGTAACTGTGGTCTCAATATAACCCAACAATACTCCCCCTAGACCACAGCTACCAGTCTTCAATCTTCAGTCAACCTCCACATCGCTTTCCTCCCCATCAACCTGTGCAGGAGGGTCTTGTAAGTACAGTGTGACTGGATCTACTTCAGCTGCTGGAGAAGTTTGGATAGATTCTGTTGTAGTTCCTTCAGGATTAGCCGCTGATGCAGGATCTTCTGGAAGTACCTCTGAAGCAGCAGTTTCTGTAGCAGCAACAGCTTCAGTTTCTTTAGCAGCATCAGCAGCAGCTTGCGCAGCTTTTTCTCTGTCCTCCTTTTCTTTGTCTGCTGCGTTTATCCTGTCAACTATATCCAGCAGCTCACTCTTCAGTTTCAAAGCCCTATCCACTGCCCTTCTAAACAGCACGGCTTCTTCAAACAGTGTGTTTCCGGCACCAACATTGATCTGATTTGCAAATAGCATATTCAGATCTGACAAGTTTAGTGCGAACACATCAACCGGATCCAAAATCCTCAACACCTCTGAATCGTTTTCCAGCTTGATGACTGCTTCACCAGTGTTGCTGTCATAGAACCATTTCTTGAAGTTCCTTAGCATCACTGGAAGCTCGGGTCTGATCGGAACTCGTGTGACGACCTGAGGAGGGTCTATCACATAAGTTATCATTCCTCTTCCCGTTGCTGGATCGATTCTAGTCTTTGATATTCTTCTTCTAGGCTTTTGCGGCTTGAAGATCTGGAAGTCACTCTCACACTCTTTCCTGATAAAGTTTTCAACCATGCCAGCCTGTGAGTCAAGTGAGGGATTAAGGAATGGGGCCCTGCTAAGCTCCCTGATATCCCATCGGGGAAGAGATTTCAGCTCCTTCTGACCCTTGAAGTACTGGATTACCCCTCCTCTCCTTTTCACAGCATACAGTCCCTTCTCAGCATCATACTTCCACGAGATAATCTTTTCCCGGTGAGCAGACCTGGTATGATGGATGTTCTGATGTAAGGCAGGAATGGTAATGGGCTTTCTTGGGAACCATGCTGCTCTTTCAGGGTCCAATTTGTGGCCATCGGATGTCTCATAAATAACCTCTTGATCTGTTCCCATCTCCACAAACCGCTCTGGCATTTCATCTTCGCTAACCTCGTCCACTTCACTTTCCTCAGCCGCTTTTTCTTTCTCTTTTTCTGCCTCCAGAAACTTTCCGAAATCAAAAGTTTCATCAAAAGTAGCGCTAGGAGCATCAGTTAACTTTTTCTTCAATTCCTGAAACATGTCAAACATCTCCACTTGAACCTGATGTTGAAACTTAATCAGGTATCTTTGATCCTTTATCACTTTCTCCATTTTCTTGTTCTTGACTTTGAGCTTTTTCACCTTCTTTCTTAGCTCCTGGTTATTGTGCACATCACTTTTCATCGTGCAGATTTCCCTGGCCGCAACTTTACCTACCTCCTTCACAAGCTTCTCGTATAGTTCCTGATGCACTTGTTTTCGACGAGGTGCAGCAGGAGCTGATGAGGAAGGTTCAGCTGATCGGTGGGTAGGAGCTTTGGGGGCTGATGCGGTAGCAGTGGAAGGCCCTGGAGCTGAAGTGGCAGCAGTAGAAGGTCCTGGTTGGTTTGGTGGTTCAGGCCCAAACATCTGTTCTAAGATCGCTTCTCCCTCAATATCTTCTTGAGTCATAACACGTGGAATCTCAGATTCGGGCAGCTGATCTCTTCTTCTTTTCTTTCTTGCTTCCCTTTCAAATTCAGCCACTGCTCGTACATTTTCAGCGGCTTCAAGCTGTTCTGCTGTCAACGTTTCTCTCCCTTCCTGCAGTAAACCAGCTGGTCTTCTCTTTATGCTTGGTCTTGATGGAGCTGGTTCAGTCGCCACCCTTTTGCCCCTTGACTTTTCTAGGGCAATCTCTTCAGCCGTCGGCTGGGCTGAAGGAGTGGGTTCAGATGATCCAGGTGCAGGAGCAGCTCTGGATTGTGGTCTGGGTCCTGCAGCATCTGATCTTCGCTTCTTGATTTTGTTGTACAGCTCCATAACAACCGGATATCGCTGGGCCACGTACATGTTTTCTAGCATTGGTTCCCAGTCCGGTGTGTTGCACTCTGTGAAGAATCTAGCCCCTCTGGTGAATATGTATTCGTCACCAACAGGCAGACCCTCATGCTGAGTGTTTATCATCATCTGAACAAACCTCGGATACATAGCCCACTTCCCTGAACCAGCATCTGCATTCCTTACCATATAATCGAAGATCATGCCTGACAGATTGAACACTTCGTCCTTGCAGATCTTAATCATAGCTGTCGCCCATTCAGCACTCAACGCATTGTATCCTCCCTTTCTGTGACACAAAGACATCAGGAATATGTGACTGATAAGTCTCCAGTCTCTAGTAAGCTGACTCTTCTTTATGTCGCCTCTCTTGTCAAATTCACCCTTATACCCGAAAATCTTGAATTGTTGGTGAATGTCAGCTTTAGCCATGGATCTGAACGTTCCAGGTTGATCTTGCAGCTTTAGCACATTTCGAACCGTGTCCTCAGTAATGATCACAAGCTTGTTTCTGACAGTTGCCTTGATACGCTTGACCCTGGATACTGTTTCGACTCTCGCTGATCTCCAAAAGTCTTCAATGTGGGAGACATAAACTGGTTCAGCGTTCTGCACAGCAAATCCGACTTTACTGCGTCTTATCCAGGCCACGACATCTCTAAAGTTGACATCCTCAGTATCGAGATTCATTGGTTGATTGTGCATGCCCCTAGGATCCCAGTCAAGTGCCATCTGTTTAGCCAAGAGCACGAAACGCCAATTAGATCTCGGATAATCGACTTTAGACTTAAACTTACACGGACAACGAACTTAGACCAAGATTTTATTAGTAATAATTTTTTTTTTTTTTTTTAGATTTTGAATTTTAACGGTCATTGGATTAAGAATTGATGGATTGATGTTATCGGTGTCAATGATACGTTTGAATTTCAGTTGTTAGATTATTAAGGTCCGGTTTTGAGTTCGCAGTCCGTTCAAGTGTCTTAATAGTCAATATGAAAGGTATGTGGTTGTTTAGAGTCCAAGTGTCCAAGAGTATCAAGTGCGCAGTCCAAACTGTCAATCAGTGTCATGTGCTCAGTCAAGTGCGCACATACTTGACTGAGCACTTGATTAGTATGCAGGTCAAGACAAGTGCGCACATAATGGCCCCAAAACAAGTTCGCAGTCCAAGTCAATTTGGGCATGGTAACAGCTTAGATAACCATTCAAGTCTGCGTACTAAGCAAGTACGCAGACACTTGAACCTTCGTTCAAGATTTCAAGTCCACAGTTATGTGCGCAGCTAATTAGGGTTTCTGAGTACTTATGTGACTATGAAACAAGTGCGCAGTCTCTATGAACAAGTGCGCACTTGTTCATATGTCAAGTACGCAGATCTTCAAACCTTCAAAAACCCAATAATTCAAAAACAACCAACTGATGCATCAAAACATCCGTTTACATCCTGTAATCACAATGAATAAACCATTAAAAATGTGAAATCTACCTTAATAAACAGTAGATACGAGTCAATTAAACACAGAAACAAGGTATGGTATGGGTGATTTGTGTGTGATTATTGTGTGATTATGATGATAATGATGATGAACGGTGAAGATGATGATGATGAACGGTGAAATGATGATTAGGGTTTGTAAAAAGAAATTTGGGATGATAAAAATTTTTGACCGTTGTTGACCAGTATATATATACATGGGCTATTGGGCCTGCGCACTTGAGTTAAGTGCGCAGGGCCCCAACAAGTACGCAGATACCCATAATTTTAGCCCAAAGATTGAAATTAAGGCCCAAATCCTTTAGATAAAAGGGGTTTTACCAAATCTTACCTTCTGCATTCAAGATCATACTAACCATACCTGCCGAAACCCGTTTCAACTTCCCGTTGGATAGCTGCAGCCTAAGAACAATTGTCGGTATGCTTGTCCACTTAAATCCATGCCTTTTCTCTTTCAACATGTGTTTGGTGATACTGTTTATCATCTTTTTCGGTAATATTGACGAAAATTTTATGGACCCCACAGTGTGCTAGGTATTGGCCTACCGATCCTCAAGGTTTATTGAAATATAATGATGAGAGCTTCAGGTCTATGTTACCATAAGCAGAGAAGATGATCATTATCTTGATCAGATGATGAGAGCTTCAGGTCTATGTTACCATAAGCAGAGAAGATGATCATCTGATCGTTTGGTGAGCTATCTATGTATGTTGCACGTCACTAACATTGCGTGTCTTTTCTGCTCAGTTTCAAAAAAAAAATTTGTTTTTCTTAGCCCCGCATTGGTAGCTTGCACTCTTAGGTGTCTTTTGATTTGCTTATGCACAAAATTTTCTGTGTCTTTTAATTTCTCAACCTATGTATGACCGGACTCAGCTTATGCAGACCTAAAGCACAGTGGGAATCCAGCTTTCCGTGTAGATCTTCATTGTTAATCACCTAGTGGCAGTTTACTTGATTTCAGGCTGAATCTACCGACACATCGTTGCTTGAGGCCACAACATCCTCTGGGTCCTATTCACATGCTGACGAGATATGATTAGTTCCTATCATTTCCTGAATTAATTTTGCAATAAGAATAGACCGGTTCACTTTCTCCCCCAAAAATCTTGTTTTAAAGGAAAAGAAGATTTTTCTTTTTATAAAATACACAATTTTTTTTTTTTTTTTAATTCAAAATTGATCATCTCAAGCCATGAAACCAACTGATGAAACCGGGTTTTATCAAAAGCTTTTGTAAAGATATCTGCTTTTTGATCAGCAGTATCGATAGGCAACACCTGTATGTACCCTTTGTCGTGTGCATCGCGAATTGAGTGAATCCGAATTTCAATGTGTTTGGTTTTAGAATGGTCAATTGGATTCTTCACGATGTCACGACATGCATCATTATCAATGAAAATAGGTGTATGCATGACATTCAAACCGTAGTCCAAAAGCTGATTTTGGATCCATAACACCTGACAGCAACAACTGGAAGCAGCTGTGTATTCGGCCTGAGCAGTAGAGATTGACACGGTGGTCTGCTTCTTGCTCTGCCAAGATACTAGCCGGTTGCCCAGAAATTGACAGCCACCAGAGACAGATTTTCTGTCTATCCTACAACCTGCATGATCACTATCAGAGTAAGCGATTAGATCAAAGTTATCGCTCTTAGGATACCATAAACCAAGTTTAGGTGTTCCTTTGAGGTAGCGGAAGACTCTTTTTACTGCAGTCTCATGCGATTGCTTAGGATTAGACTGAAAACGCGCACAGCATCCAATTGCCCACATTATATCTGGTCTGCTAGCTGTAAGATGCATCAGGGGGCCAATCATTGATCGATATGTATGAGGATTCACTGAAGGCCCCTGAAGATCTGGTACAAGTGTTGTTTGGGCCGCAAAAGGAGTATTGGACGGCTTGCAGTCGGTCATGTTGAATTTTGCCAAAATGTCTCTTGTATACTTTGCTTGATGAATTAGAATTCCGTCTTCTTTTTGCTGCACTTCCAAGCCTAAGAAAAACGATAATTCTCCCATCATGCTCATTTCAAACTGAGACTTCATGATGCTTTCAAATTCCCTGCACAAATTTTCATCAGTGGAACCAAAGATAATATCATCAACATAAATCTGAACAAGGATAGAGTGTTTATTGACTTCTTTGGTGAATAAGGTCATGTCGATCTTCCCCCTTGTGTACCCATTCTGCAGCAAGTATGACGATAAGGTCTCATACCAAGCTCGTGGAGCTTGATGAAGTCCGTAGAGAGCCTTATCCAGTTTGTAATACTTATTGGGATGATGGGGATCTTCAAAACCTGGGGGTTGACACACATAGACTTCTTCTTTGATCTTCCCGTACAGAAATGCACTTTTCACATCCATCTGAAAGACTTTGAAGTTCTTGTATGAGGCGTAAGCCAGGAAGATACGAATGGCTTCAAGTCTAGCAACTGGAGCGAACACTTCCTCATAATCAATGCCCTCCTGTTGACGAAATCCCTGAACGACTAAACGAGCCTTGTTCTTAATTACCACACCTCGTTCATCCATTTTGTTGCGAAAAACCCATCTTGTTCCAATAGGATACTTTCCTTCAGGTAAATCCACAAGTTCCCAAACCTTTAGCTTTCTAAACTGATATAGCTCATCCTGCATGGCTTCAACCCAACTTGCATCTCTGACAGCATCTTCAATGCTGAAAGGTACCGTCTGAGATAAGAAGGCTGAAAGTGCAATGTTCAGTTTGTCTGCCTGATTTCTAGTAAGAACACCCTCAGAGATTGGTCCAATGATGTTCTCCACAGGGTGATCCTTAAAAGATTTAAATCCCATGTTTGGTTCTTCTTGAATATGGGAAGGCAGATTGGAAAGATGATCTATAGGAGTTGACGAACTGGATGGATCATTTGCAGACTGTTGTGCTGAAGATGTTTCTTCTGAAGCTGGAGTAACTTCAGGAGATGTAGTGGTTTCAACAGTTGCATCACCATTTGTGGTCTGAAGGGGAACAATTGGATCAGCTACGAGTGGAGAGAAGCGGGTGGTGAAAGGTGCTGCATCGTCTTCTGAAGAGTAAAGAGTATCTTCAAGAGGAGAAGGATCGGTTGCTTGATTTTCAGATGGTTGTTCATCAATGATGCTGAAATTGTTGAAAACAACATCCACGTCAAAGAACCAGTCAGGACCGGCTCCTGTATTGGTAGAGTTGGATTCCTGCCAATCAACATAAAAAGACACGAGAACCATTTTGGTTCGTTTGTTGTATACTCTATAAGCTTTTTGACTCGAGGAGTATCCAACAAAGAAACACTCATCACCAACTGCATCGAACTTCATTATGTTCTCGAAATTGTTAAGCAGCGTGCATGAGCATCCAAAAGGCCTGAAGTAGTCAATCAAAGGTTTTCTTTTAAAAAGAAACTCATAACCTGTTTTCCCGCGCGTCTTTACAATTAAGACTCTGTTAAGAACATAACAGGTGGTATTCACAGCTTCAGCCCAGAAAATGATCGGCAGTTTGGAGTCGATAAGCATGGTTCTGGCCGCCTCAATAAGTGTACGATTTTTCCTTTCAGCAACACCATTCTGTTGAGGAGTTCTCGTAGCACTGTACTGAAGATGAATTCCTCTATTGTTGCAGAAAGTCACGAAACTTTGATTCTTGAATTCGGTTCCGTGATCGCTTCGAATTGATCTAACTTTTGTCTTTATAATGTTTTCAATGAGAGGAACAAAAAGCATCAGAATCTCAGCAACTTCACTTTTGTATTCCAGAAAGTACACCCATGTGAATCGGGAAAAATCATCTGTTATCACCAAACAATAAGACTTTTTAGCTAGACTTTTAACACTAATAGGACCAAACAGATCCATGTGTAATAATTGAAGAGGTGAGTCTATAGAATTCACAGCTTTGGACTTATGCGACTTTTTGTGTTGTTTTCCCTTGGCACATGCTAAACATTTTTCAGAAAAGGGGAATTCCTTAGAAGGAAGACCTCTTACAAGATTTAGTTTTGAAATCTTATTAATATTTTTGAAGTTAACATGTCCTAATCGCCTGTGCCAAAGCAGTGACTCTGACTCGGATGCTTTAGAATGTAAGCATGTCATTTGACATTCAGACTTTGCATCCCTCATATTTATCACGTAAGTATTATTTTGTCTAGGAGCTTTAAGCATAATCATGTTGGTAGGAGGAATGAATCCTGGCTTAAGAAAGATGCACTCCATGTCATTAAATAACACTGAGATTCCTTTGTCGCAGACTTGTGATACACTCAGCAGATTGTAACACAATTCTGGAACGTAGTTCACATATTCTAAAGTCAATGCATCAGAAATCACGTCCCCTATCCCGACTATCTTTCCACCCTTCTCATTGCCGGCAAAATCAACAAACTCTCCATCAATGAATCGATAGTTTTTCAGGAGTTCTTTCAGTCCCGTCATGTGCCTTGATGCCCCGCTATCAACGTGCCATAAATATCTCATCAGGGCAATCAACCACTTTTGTAGTTTATTCAGGTCTCTCTCTTCAGCTTTCTTCTTCATGCTCTGTGATTGCTGATCGTCCTTGCTTGTGGAAGTCTTTTCAGCTACAAAGGCTTCCTCAGCAGCAGTCTCCTTCCCTTTCTCCACACTCAACACGCCTTTTAAACCAGCCTTCTCCATCTCTTCTCTTTTTGGCATTTCAGCTGAGGACCCCTCCAGAGAGCTCACACCAAGAGGTGACTTTGTGCAGATCTTTGCCATCAGTGCTTTATTAACTTCAGCTTCTGCCACAGCGACTTCCTCTCCCCAATCGAAATCCTGAACCACAAGCGCCTTCTGCTGGTTAACTTCTCCTCCTTCTGTAATTGCCACCACTCTCTTTGCTGGTTTGGCTTCAACTTGATTCAGAGTTGGACATTCATACTTGAAATGTCCGAGAGTCTTGCAGTTATAACACCTGATCTTAGATTTGTCAAACCCAGCTTTCCCCATGCCGACTCTTCTACCGGTTCTATCTTGAAACCTCTTCACCCTCAAAGTGATCATGGCCATCTGCCATTTCAGATCCATTTCCTCCATATCGTCTGGATCAACTTGATACATGTCCTCAGGGCTCATCATATCACTTTTTAGATCACCAGTCTTTAATGCTTCAAAGCTGGTCATGAAAGCGTTGAAAGTTCAACGTGTTCAGTTGCTAGTTTTGTCTGTTGAGGATTGAGAGTTGACGGCTGAGGGTTAGTGACACTGGGTTGAGAGTATGGGACAGCTTTTCCTGAACTTGAACTACCACCAATTGTTCCATCAGCATACACGTGAGATGAGCTTGAACCCATGTTGCCTACTGGAGTCATTAACGCTAAGTTCTTCATTGCAGTGATAGGAACTGCCTTTGGATTGGTCTGATTCATCTCTCTTTTTGTAATGTCCATCTCAAAGGACTTCAATGTGTTGATGAGATCAGCCAATGTAGATTGGGCATCAAGATATTCTTTTCTGATTAGCATGCATTGGATGCTCCATTCTTTTGGTAATGAATCCAGCAGCTTCTTGATAGAATTTCTGTTGTTCACAGGAATTCCAGCCTTCTTCATTTTTGTTAACATGCTCATAAACCTATCAATGTGCGAGCTCAGACTTTCCCCACGAATGCTACCGAACATATCATATTCTTTTTGCACCATGTCTTGCTTGTATTGGCGCATCTCTTCATTACCTTCGTAGTATTCATTCAATGCAAACCACAGATCATGTGCCGTTCCATACTCTTCAAACATGTTGTAAACATCATTAGATAGGGCCATGGTTAGAGCACCATAAGCCTTATGATCTCTTTGAAGTAATTGTTTGTCAACATCGGTATAGGTTGTTGGATCAGGGTTGAATTCTTCTCCAGTGGCAGTGGTTCTCATGGGAATGTGTGGGCCCAACTGGATAGAGTTCCATTGGGTGAAGTCTGTCACGTAAAAGAATGACCTCATTCGGTTTTTCCATGTCCCGTAATCTTCAGCACCTTTTAACTTAGGTACTCTTGTAGTAGTTCCGGTTTCAAGATCTTGTTGTGTGATAGGGTTAACAGTTGATTGATTATTGTTACCAGCCATGTTTTAGATGAATTTTAGAAACGTGGTTTAACAGATTTTAATTATCAGTCCAAAAGATTGTCCAAGTCCGTAAGTACACAGCAAGTTCGCAGTTAAGTGCGCAATTAAGTTCACACTTAAGTTCACAGCAGTCTGGATCAGTATGCAGCAACCTGTAAGAATATAAACAGCCTTGTCAAGTTGTAGTCTTAGTTAAGTGTGCAGCTTGGAAGTATACGTGTGGCTATAAGTTCGCAGATCAGTCAACATTTGGGCATTATAAGTGCTCAGTGTTTACTGATCAGCCTGCGCACTAAATTAAGTGCGCAGACTCACTTAAACTCTCGTTTAAGATTTTAAGTTCGCAGAAACCCTAGCCAAGTACTCAACACTACACCTTCAGTAAGTGCGCACAAATCCAAGATTTCTGTTTAAGTATGCAGAAACCCTAGATAAGTACTCAAGACAATGAGATGCTGTAAGTGCGCAGAGATTAACTTAGATGAATAAGTACGCAGAGATCTATTTAAATGAATAAGTGCGCAGAATCCAAATTCAAAATGACTAGTACGCAGAAACCAAAATGCACAAAGCAACAAGTGCGCAGAAACCCTAGATGCGTACAAAATGACAAGTGTGCAAAATTTAATCCAAGTACTCAAACTAAGAAACAAGTGCTCAGCTTATGAGTTATGTGCGCAGGATATATGAAATAAGTGCGCAGATACGAGCTGTAACAAACATGAAGTTCAGCTGAATCCTTTCCAAACCATTTTCTGATCAAAATAATATACTTTAAACATTTAGAAACACGATTTTCACAAAATTTGAAACCAAAATATGAGAAAAACACCTAAATTTTAAAGTTTACAAAGAAAATAATCTTGATAATAAAAGCTTAACAAGATGAGGGTTTTGGTATCTTAAAGTAGATACAATCTAGAGCACAATGGCTCTGATACCAAATTGTAGTCCCGAAATACTAGATCTTGTTGAATGCAATAGATTGTTATCACTTAGAAACACCTATTAGTTAGGTGTTTCAAGTGATTAATCCAAGAAACAAATAAAACTAGATGAATATTGAAAGACCCGACACACACAATGAATAACATAATGATTCCATATCTGATTTGAAGATGAATAACCTTGGAATACGAATAAGTACGCACGTATGCAAAGTGTGCTACAAAGATAAACTCCAAAACCCTAACCCCAATCCTGCACACATATCAGCTTTATATAACCAGCTGATTGGGCTTGCGCACTTAGCTTAAGTGCGCAGAGCCCGTGCACATAAGTGCGCAGATTAGGGTTAGTTCACCAAAACTATGCTATAATTACATTCTAGGTCCTTTAACTTTAAAGCTATACAATAATCATTCAAAAGTCTCTATTCTGGTAACTGTGGTCTCAATATAACCCAACACAACATTTGTTAATTAGTGAATCCATTTGTAGCCATTAGGTTACTGTGAATGTGAGATTAACTCACTGGTAGATGCATGTGCCTCTTGAAGGGGATTTTCACGGCTCAAATATATATTGGCAATGATATAATTTAGAATTATTGATATAATAGTATATGAGACATAATATTTTCCGTTAAAAAGTTGAAGTGTAATTATTATGCCACCACCGCCATCATTCCGAAATGATGCGTCATTTAGGATTAGAGGTGTCACTTCAAATCAAATATACATTGGTCCGTTGTATTTAGAAGGAGGAACATGCTACAATAATACATCACACATAACCACGGGTTTTATATGAGCATTTGACATAACTTAAAAGTTTCAAAGCTTCACTATCTTGGGCTCAGGTCAGTCAAAGTTACCAAGTTAACGGACTCCGGTTTAGGTTGACGTGTTTGTTCTTCTTGTAGACAATGCTTGAGATCCGTCACCACATTGTTCATGGTTGGCCTTTTAATGGGTGTGGGGGAAACACACGCAATAGCAGTTTCTACTACCTTCCACGCAGTATTCTTGTTAAAACACCCTTGTAATCTAGAGTCGATTACATTTTCAATGTTTCCTTCTTCAACTGCGGATGTAACCCAATCAATTATGTTAATGCCTTCTGATATTACACCTCGGCTTGTAATTAACTGTAAGAGTACTACCCCAAAGCTATAAACATCACTTTTCTCCGTCAACCTGTAGGTTAAGTGATACCTGCATTTTACATTTAAACAAGAAGTTATAAGCTCCTATGACCGAACTTCTTGAAAAGTATATTTGATGTTATTCATCACTATTGCAATGACTTTATCTTTAAGTTAACTTCAATGTTTTCATAATCAAACCAAACTCACATGTTTGATGGGTTTGATTATGTAGCCCGAACCGTCTTGGGCTTGAGCTGCGTGTTGAAGACGAACGGGCTAAATGGGACGACCACCCACTTAACTTTAGTGACCCATTTAATTTATTTCTTGTAACTTGTTGAGAAAGAAATAAACCCTAGTTAGCCTCCCTACATGAACATGTATCGTACCGTGTAATCTTAAGTACCTCCATAAAAGAAGAATACCATGTTCGTTGTCGTGGCCATAAATTCCACACCGCAATCAAACCACATATACATAATACATCCCGTGTTCATCTTTATTATTTTTATATGTAGCTTTATTGAATTGTCTGTGCATTGTTTTTTTTTTTCAAGTTTGCAAAAAAGGATATTTGAAATCGTTTGGAGTTATACATCATTGGCATATGGTTTTAGTACCGAAATTTCGTTTGATAGATAGCCAAAATCTAAGGTCTCATGTCTTTGTATTGTTAATCTATCCGGGGATGGACTGGTTGTCTCTAATATATGAATCAATGCCCATATATATATATATATATATATATATATATATATATATATCTTGTGATGGGTTCGCAGCCTAGCTGAGGTGCCTTTAGGTTATCGTGCACTGATTTGAGATGACCGCAACTCCTAGGAAGAGCAAAAAGATAAGAAAATGCCAAAACCCTATGTGTTATTGAGAATTTTGCTATAAGACAACACTAAAGCTATCGTACCAAAAAATCAAAAATTTTAATTGTCCTAACCATGGCCGGAATCGCATTCGTCTCTTTGTTGCATCGTACATGCAGATCTGATGACTAGTGAACTCGTACCATGTAAATACGATTGATAGCAACATACGCACCTGTTACGGGGAAGCTTTGCGCATACTTTGATACGCAAATGTGTCGTGTGTGTGGGAACCTCTGGTCTAGAGTTTTATTTCTAACAACAATATCGGTAGTTGTGTGTATTCTATATTTTAACTAATTGAACAAATAAATATCTTGATTGTAACAGCTACGCTGTTCGGTTCTCATTTAGCGAATCGAATCACAACCGACCATCGACCATTTAAGTATTCTAGCCAATTTCTACTCTTACTCCTGCAGGTAAACAACCATCCTCCTACTCTTATCCTCGTTTACAAACACTCCTTTCTGTTTCCCCCTATATAACCCCCCTTATCCTTTCTTTTTCGTTGTTGAAACTACCAAACACATACACACACATACACTCACACACACACACACACACACTCACACTTAGATAGGGAGCATGACCGGAGGTCACCATATCCGGTAACCGGCGTCGATAGTACCTCTTGTCTCCGGTAACCATCCATAACCCAACCATTAACCGAACCCTAACCTCCTACTCCTCTCCTGCTCTGATAACTCATCAAAATCGGCAATCCCCGGTTTCGTCAATCGATACCGAATCTGTCTTTCATCGTCGACCAACCCTCTTCTCTTCCTATATGTTGGAATATTGGTACCAAAGACACACTTGATTAAGTCAAAGCTTGCTCTTATTAATTGATGTGATAATAAACTCACAAAAGGTCCATCTATTTATAAGCCTATAATTCTAGATAAACTATGAAATATTATCATTATCTAGACGATAATACTTATTTAACAAGAGACTTATTTGACTTATACTAGATGCAAAAACTATCTCAAAAAACACCCTTTAGGTTTGCTCCTTTTTAACAAACCTATACAAGATTAAGTTTACATTCACCCCTTAATCTTGAAACTCCAATGAGTCCTTTCATCTCCTTGAATTTCAACCTTGGCAAAACTTTAGTAAGAGTATCTGCCCTTTGTAAATTCCCGCTTATATGTTCCACTCAAATTTTCTCTTGTCCAATTCACTCTCGTATGAACTGATACCGGGTGTGAATGTGTCTGCTTTTATGAGAGAACACCGGATTCTTCATCAACTCTATTACGGATGAATTATCAACTTTTAGAACAAATTTATCTTCCTTTTCACCTGTCACCTCCAAGATTAAACCCTTAAGACACAATGCTTGACAAGCCGCTTCAGTTGCCGCCATGAACTCCACCTCGCATGATGATAACGCGACTGTTCCTTGTTTTTGAGAAACCCAAGAATAGGCGCATCATTATAATAAACACTATCCATGTCGTGGTTTTACAATCATCCATATCCATAGCATAGCTACTATCACTATATCCAAGTAACATCCGATTGCGTCCTTTTGGATATACAATCCCTAGTTCAATACTTCCCTTCACATATATTAGAACTTGCTTAACGCCTTGCTCATGTGCTTTCGTGGGTCTTTGCATGAATCGACTCACAAACCTGACCGAAAAACTCAAGTCCGATCGAGTATGTGTTAGATACCGTAAGCTCCCAACTATCCTTCTATACCCGGTTGGATTAATTTCCTCTCCTTAATCATTCTTTGATAACTTCAAACTGGGATCTAATGGGAATTGCGTAGGATTACATTCCCACATTCCGAATTGATTTAGTATCTTCGTAGCATATCCTTTTTGCTTGAGCATAATTCCTTTGGAACCTTGAATTACTTCCATGCCAAGATAATAATGTAACCTTCCAAGATCACTCATTTCAAACTTTGCTTTTATTTGAGTCCTAAACATTTTTATATCTTCAATCGATGATCCAGTTACAATAAGATCACCCACAAAAGTTCCAACGATCAAAAGTCTTAGACCCGTGAGCCTTCGATACACCGCCTGCTCCCTTTTGCACAGTGTGAACTCGAGTTGGTTTAGTGCCAAATCGAGATTCACATTCTAAGCCAGTGGTGCTTGTCTTTAACCATATAAAGCTTTGACTAATTTATAAACATGATGCTCACATCCCTTATTAATGAACCCTTCTGGTTGAGTAACGAATACTTCCTCCTTAAGCTCACCATGTCACAATGTCGACTTGACATCTAAGTGATGAACTTCCCAACCATAAATTGTGGCCAACGATAACAAAAATCTTACCATTTCAATTCGTGCAAGCGGAGCAAAAACTTCCTTGTAGTCGATCCCATATCTTTGGACATATCCTTTTGCTACCAAACGGGCTTTGTACTTCGAGATATTTCCTTGTGCGTCTTTTTTCACTTTGAAAACCCACTTTAATCCAATTTGTTTCACCTTTTGTGGACACATCCTTTGGCTACCAACTATTATTCTTTTCAATTGATCAGATCTCGTCTTCCATGGCCATATTCCAATATTCCTTTCTAATCGCTTCTTGAAAAGATATTGGTTCATCATCAATTGAAGATAATAATAGTTTGTCATCCTCTGATAGTTGGTGAGTAAGCTTTGGTATCTTTTTGACCTCAAAATCAACAAATTATCTCGGAGCAGCTGTGTTACGAGTTGATCTTCTAAGTTGCGTTGACTCTCCAGTATTCAGCTCATTCCTTCGATCGTTCGGACCTGTGTCCATTCTAGCCGCTTCACTGCTAGGCTCGAAAGGCCCAAAACTATCTATTGTTTCATTAGCAGGCCCACTTCCTACACTATTGTCATTGGCAAGCCCATCTGGAACTGATCCGGAGCTATTGTTCGGCCCGAATACTTCGTTCATCAGGTCACAGTTGGTTAAATATGAACCCCAGTTGTACTCATCTACATCTTTAAATTTAATGACTCCGTCTCTAGCTATGTGCAATCGTCCTTTGATTAGATCGAACATCCGATGAGTGTTAACTCCCGATTCCGGTTGAGAACCGAAGTAAACCATTAGAGAGGCTTGATCATGTAACTTATTTTTTCCGGTTGTGAGGTTTTTGATAAAACCCACACAACCAAAAACCTTGACATAAGAAAGATCTGATTTCCTTCCTTTGAGCCTTTCATACGGTGTTGATTCCTTTAACACCTTGGTCGGTGACCTGTTAAGAAGATAGATTGAGTGCATTATATCTTGTCCCCAAAATATTTGAGGTATGGAAATCGCATTTAAAATACTCCGAGTTGTTCCAATGACGGTTCGATTTTGTCTTTCAACCACCCCGTTTTGTTAAGGGGTATAAGGAGCGGTATATTTTTTTGCAATTCCCCTTTCTTTGCTAAACTTTTCCAAGACTTAAGACTTGAACTTTCCTCCATTATCGGTCCTTAACGACTTTAGTTTTGTACCAAGTTTCCTTTCAACACCTCTCACAAAATCAATAATAATCTGTGGGACTTGATCTTTTGTTTTAACTAGATAAGCCCACATATATGGACTAAAGTCATCCACGATTAGTAGCATATACTTGTTTCCAGCTTGTGTCTCTAGTGACATCGGACCACAAAGATCCTCTTACATGCTTTCCTACCACGCATGCATCACAGATCTGGGACGGGTGTTTGATATTGGGTAGGCCTATCGTGTCCTTGAAGAGTAGTCTTAAAGCATGGAAATTCAGGTGCCCGAGACGGGCATGTCACAACCAACTTTCGTCTTTTAAGTTAACCTGTAAACACACTGGCAAAACAACCTTTAAATTAATCTTGTATACATGATTGATTGATCGAGGTACCTTCATAAGGATTGAACCATTCGGTTGAAACATGCATAAAACTCCATGCTCGATTGTTACTTTATGACCGCTCTCATCCATTTGTCCGACACTAATTATATTATTAGTTAGTGAAGGTATATAATAGACATCCTTTAAATCCCGTTGTTTACCCGTTCTTCCTTTAAGGATTATTGTACCGCGTTCCTTTATCTCTACACATGACCGGTCATCAAACCGCACACGTTCCTTGATCCACGTGTCCAGACTCGAGAACTATCCCTTGTTGCCCGTCATATGGTTACTTGCCCCATTGTCGAGAAACCAAGTGTTGATTCCCCTTGGGCTCTTGTCGTATGATGTCAAGTCAACTCGGTCTTCTTTCAAAAATAATTCTTCATCCGTGGCCATATAATGAACCGGTCCTTTGTCCATGGCTAGATTATTTTCCACCGGATTCTTACGAGTTGGGAAATCACTCGAAAAGTGCCCTAGTTCGTCACACCGAAAGCATTTAAGCTTGGATCAGTCCTTCGGAGGTCGTTTGGATATGTCCTTGCTTTTTCGTTCGCTCCACCCTTTCCTCGACCATTTCCTTTTCCTTTGTAACCACATTCGGTGCTTCTTCCTTTGGTGCTTCTCCCGCGGACGAACCCTCCTCCTTGTTTCTTCTTTGCCTCCCATTCTTCGTAGGTTAGAAGGAGTTGGTCGATTTTTGATCTAGAACTTGTAAAGTTTTCTTCGGGACCTATCCTTTCCTCATAAGCTTTCAAACGTCCTACTATATCATCGTCTGCCATGGGCTTTAGGTCTATGACTTGTTCAAGGGATTCCACCATGTGAATAAACTTCTTGGGTAAACTGTTCAAGATTTTTTTTCACAAGCTTAGATTCTTCAATCTTCTCTCCAAGCGAGGCCGACATAGATGCAATACCTGCAAACTTACTTGAGAAATCATCAACTGTACCGTTTTCCTTCATACGCAAGTTTTCGAACTCAAACATTAACGTTTGAAGTCTTGCTTCCTTCACCCTTTCGGCTCCTTGGTGTCGAGCCTTCACTGCGTCCCACATCTCCTTAGTCGAATTTAAGTTCCCAATCTGGAGAACTAATTCTTTGGGTATTGCTTGAAAAATCAACTCGGTTGCTATATTATTCTTTTTAGCATCGATTGTGGTCCCGGGTTTGATCATCTCCCATACGATGTTAACACTTAATATAACCTTCATCTTCATAGCCCACACCGTGTAATTTGTGGGTGTTAACAGCGAAATGTGGAGAGATGTCGTATTGTTATCCTTTGTTGTGGCAAATTGCTTCACAACATCTCCCATCTTTCCTTTTATTTGAATAAGGTGCTTCCGTCCGTCCTTCTCTGCTTAACAAATGACTGAATTCTATTCCTTGATAAGCATAGAAACCAATCAGACCCTCTCTGTTTTACCAGAATATTGTCAGTAGCTTCGACCCGGGGAGATCTGATTGAAAATAATTTAATTCTTCCTTTTCCTGTTTCGGTCGGCACCTTGCAGCCTGTTTCCTTGATCTCCGATTGCTTTTGGATCCCTTCTGCAGGATTTTCTACGGAAGTCCTTTGCGATGGTATCTTGTCGCAATCTTCTGACCAGTGATTGTAACCTGCTGCGATTCTCCCGAGCTCATCTTCCCTCAATCGGTTAGCCTTGAGCTCTGATACCAATTGTTGGAATATTGGTACCAAAGACACACTTGATTAAGTCAAAACTTGCTCTTATTAATTGATGTGATAATAAACTTACAAAAGGTCCTTCTATTTATAAGCCTATAATTCTAGATAAACAAGGAAACATTATCATTATCTAAACAATAATACTTATCTAACAAGAGACCTATTTGACTTATACTAGGATGCAAAAACTATCTCAAAAAACACCCTTTAGGTTTGCTCCTTTTTAACAAACCTATAAAAGATTAAGTTTACACTATATACTGATAACACCCTTTTTTGCCTCTTCCGATCCTACGACTTCCCCTGTTCCGGTGAACCATATAAACACACTTGACAACCCTTGTTCCTCGGTTAACCCAACCCCTTTACCTTCCCCTTCTGGTCTAGTAACCGATTAACAACCAAAACATAATCCCTAACCGACAGCCATCAGACCTGTAACCGTTACCAATGGCTTCTATTCTGTAAACCATCCTCATCCGATCCCAAACCCAATATCTTAGCAACCAAGAGTGTGAGAATAATAGGTATATCAGGCCCGATGACGTATTAGGATTACTAGTAAACTCCAATAGGAAATCTGGTAGTAATCCGGTGAAGCTCCGAAGAGACTTCGATCACACCTCCGATAAGGTATTATGGTAAACAGTTTATTTGTATAAACAGATATTGGTTATTGATATCCGATTATAATATATACTGTTTTTGTGGTCTATCTAGACTAAAGCCACTGAATGTTGAGATGAGCTTCACTATGGTTCATTTTTCGAGATAATTAAAAGAGAAAGTATTTAGGGTTAGGAGCATTTCAAGTCACAATATCCCAGAAGCTTCTAGTCTAAGGAGATCAATCCTAAGACTGGTAGACCAATCTATAATCGGAGGTTCAAAGTCCTAGATAGTCTGAAAAGGTTCCAATTGCTCAGATTGAACAACATTTCTTGGAAGACTTCCTATTCATGTACTATGATTTCCTGACAACAGAAGCTGTTATTTTTTTAATGGCAAAAAACTTTTATTAAAACCATGAGGCCACTAGCAAGAAACTAGCGACAACATACACCCAATCACCCAAAAGCGTTACACCACAAACCCAAAATATAAGACAGACCGCCTTACACCACTAAACAACGCCTAAAATTTTTGACATCTAACTTATTTTACAAAGTGCACCACTGTCACCCACTAATGGATCATATCCTCCTGCCCTCATCTGTAAGTCCAAGGGAGACACGTTGCATCGAGCTCTTCTAACTGGCGTCTTCGCATAATTCCCGAACAAGTCAAAACCCTGACAGTCTTTTATTCTTCTCTTTGGGGTTTTCTTTGAAGCAGAACCAATTATTTTGTCCACATTGAAAGGATATGCCATATCGCTATTATTATCTCGAGTCTTAGGTTTGCCGCCTCTAATATTTTTCACCTCGCTAACCGTCATATTCTTGTTCTTACGTTACTCTTTTAACAAAACCGATCCGCCTGCATCGGTTTTATGAGCGTTGAAAAAGAAAATTTGCTTTACGACGTGTGGAGGCTTAGGGTCGCTACATTCATAAGAAGTCTCATGTTTCTCCACGATTCCCATAGTTCCCACGTCCTTATATTTCAAGAGCTCCTTGTGTACCTCGTGTTGCTGCACCTTACAAGGTTCCGCTCCAACATTATGAGTTAAATTAATATCTTGTGTATGCACCAATATATTATTAACACCACTTCCAGACATGTCGCATGCCTTTTTTAATCCACTATCAGCCAAGATTTTTAATTGACCCACCAATGTTTCTTTTTGATTCCCCATATCACTAGAATTAATGATATTATTCCCCCATGCAACGATTGACCCACCAAAGTTTCCTTATGACCCACCAACATAATATTCTTCTCTGGTTGCTCACCTAGAATGTTCGCGTGCCTATCACTGTCACTTGTATTAATTATTTTATTCACCCCATGCACCGATTGGGTTCTCCCATGCGGACCGTGTACCATATCATTTTCCAAAGTCTGAGACTTTTGCTTTGCTTCACCGGTGCTTGCGATATCCGGCGCCGGAGCACTGGTTACCGGAGACCATTCTGTATCTCCATGAGTTTTTGGGATATCAGCTGCTACACTCATGTGAACATTAATGTCCTCTTCTCCAATAAGTACTGTAACTTCACCCACAAAATCAGGTTTCCACGATGCGGCTGCTTCCGAAATCCAACAGTTAGTGGAGACGTCACCCAAACTGATTGATAATTCTTCATTTATAGGATTCCCATGATCCACAACCACACCCACATAAATACTGGTTAGGTCCGGCTCCATGATTCCCATATCCGCATCCTTAATGACTGAGCCATAACGTTCACCAATCTTCACAATGTGATCTTCACGTCTCAGATTAATCGGTAAGCCCAAGATTCTAAGCCATACTATTCTTTGGAACTTTAACAGTTGACCATCCCACCCAACAAGATTTTTACACCAGCCCGTCCATCGCTGCTCATCTTCCATAAACGTTTTTGTTTTTTCCGGCAATGAGAATGTCAACATAACTCTCAATCCCCCCCAAATAATGAATTTCTATTCTCATATCTTTACACCCACTAAGATTATTTTCCATGCTTTGAAGGCTATCAAACTTCATGGCTTCACCGATAACAGACCTACCTTTCCACGAAGCCATTAACTCTGATTCCAGACCTTCCAGCTTCACCGACTTTTCTCCGGTGAGAGAATCCTTATATGAGAACCCATTATAGCTGCTTCCAAACGCAAAATTTATCTTTGGATTTGATCTAGCACATATGTCGATTCTCTTACCTTTATCAGGAGTCGGCTGACTAGGGGTTTTTTCTTCAAACTTGTGCCTTTGGTGAACCTTGCGACCTGCAAATGTTTTCTTCCCCATAAATCTCACACTATTAAGAGCTTTGACCATTTTTTCATTGTCTTTAACCTTAGCAAACCTGACAAAGGCAAAAACGTTTCCGAACTTATCTCTTTTTCTAGCGATATACGCATCGACAAGTTGACCGCATCTCCCATAATCCTCTCTTAACATCTCCAATGATAGATCTTCAGGGATATTAGAGATGAAGAATGTTGTGGAGTCCTAAAATTTACCATTATGTTGAAGAATGGAAATAAGCTCCGCAGGATAATAAGGATTTATGATGGGTTTTGGCTAATAAACAGCTCGAGACGTTATTGTGAGAAATTGCATTGGAGTCTATCAGATTTGATCTTGCGGATGAGAAACAAGCTATGAAGCTTCAAAGAGTTATTAGATTGTGTTTTATCTTTGAAATTCATGCTGGTTGTGATTGGTTGAAGCTGAGTAGAGCTTGACTCAAGTGATTGGTTGTTGGTTGTTGAATTTGTTTGTGCTAAAGATTTGGATCAATTTTTCGGTGAAGTTCGAGATTTTTGAAGACCGAAGACACTAGCTAGGTCCAAGGGTGAGTTTGTTAGCGCATATTTCCCTAGTTTAGTAATTAATAGGGTCATTTGGTAATTTATGTGTAATATTATAAGTCCGAAGGCATTTTAGTAAATTGGTAGGCCGAGGGACTAAGCCCGCCTGGCCCAAGTCACCTCTAGGTACGAAGGACCAAGACTACTATATAAGCTCAGTCCCTCCCCTTACACACTCAGACTTGTCGTTTGTGTTATTCCTTATGTGTATGTATTACAAGGTGTAACCGATTCTTTGCGTGGGATTGAATCAAAGGAAGCTTTTGATTATTTATTGTCTCGTTTATATCTCTAATCATCTTCCTCTAAACTATCATACTTAAACATATTGATTCCGCCTTTATGTTTAAGAAAACCTAAATGAATCACATTCTTGTTTGATAAGAGTACAATCTTACAATTATAAGATAGTATAAATACATATAAGGAAGACAAAAATGTAATTTTACATAATTATAAGAGTGTATTTAATTACAACTTTTAAAACATATGGTACAATCTTTTAAAACATATTGTTGACTTTTAAACCAACTTTCCCCACAAATTTTAGATGATCATAACTTTTTCATACGTTGATATTTTAAAGAAAATTACACTATAAAAACAAGCATTTTATTCTCTTTAAATTGGGGTTGGTATTGCTATAGTGTATTTTAATTAAATAATAGCATGTTATGGGATTACCAATGTTCATGTTCCACGGCGCATCATGTGGGCGCCCCTCTGGTGTGTGTGTGTGTGTGTGTGTGTGTGTGTGTGTGTGTGTGTGTGTGTGTGTGTGTGTGTGTGTGTGTGTGTGTGTGTGTGTGTGTGTGTGTGTGTGTGTGTGGAGAGGTATAAATTTTGTTTTTTAATTGTTTCTGACTAGTGGACCAGTGAGGAATGTGTATCAATCTGCTTATGAAGAACATCAAAGAGAAAAACTCACTCGGGGTCAAGATACCCAACAGTGCCCGCAACTTTCGCTGATGATACATGAGTGGCATCTTCAGTAGGAAAAGCTTTGGACAACCCAAAATCGGATAGTTTTGCCTTGAAACCTTCATTTAACAATATGTTTGACGGTTTCACATCTCTATGGACTATTGGTGGCCTGCAACCGTGATGCATGTACGCTAGCCCTATAATGTATGCATGCTAAACTTGTTAGAACATGTGTTGCTTAAAAAACCCAAACAATATTAGTTAACCTAATTACTAACCTTCTGCTGCATCACATCCTACTTGTAACCTCCTTTCCCAGCTCAAGACATTTGGACATCCAACTGAGCAATCAGATGAAATTTAAATCAATTAGTAAATACACTACTGCTTTTCAAAAGCTTGAATAATAGGATACTGGAATCTTGACAAGAGAAGTACAGCTGATGTTTTTAAACGGATACATATGTACTTAAGTAAGGAAGACGCCCTAACTACATCCAATTACCATATAGATGCTTGGCCAAGTTCCCGTTAGCCATGAACTCATAGATAATTGCCTTGTGGTTGCTGTCATTGCAGTACCCAACGAGTGATGTTATGTTTGTGTGATGAATTTCCATGAGAAGCTTGACCTGTACATGGAAATGTCTTAGTCTTCCATGTTATGACTTATTTTCTTAACTTTTAAATTTGAACACAGGTTGTTGTCTAAGCTAGCATCTTTGCTCATTTAGCCAACTTAAATTGAACTATTAGCAACTTAAATTTCTATCCTATATGGTAGTTTTTTATCTGTTAATTACCTCGGCTTGAAATTCCTCGTAACCTTGAGATGATGACTCAGACAGAATCTTCACAGCAACTTGGTTATCTCCAACATATCCATGGAACACCCTTCCAAATCCTCCTCTTCCAATTTCATTCTGGAAGTTCTTCGTAATAGCCACCACCTCAGAATATGTAAACTGTTGTTTTCTGGGTATAAAAGCCTCCTCCTCTTTGGTTAAAGCTGCATTCATTTATTCAAATTTTAAAAAGTACTTATTATTCAATATGAGAAGATATGAATCTGTTAGATGATATAATTACAAAGTTAAGAATAGTGCAAACCTTTTCCTTTCAGTTGTTTAACTATGAATACAATGATGGACAATACCACGATGCATCCAACAATTGGTGCTAAAATAACAACTATTGTATGCAACCAAGAACTTTTATCTTCACTACCGCTGTCTTCAATGCTGATTATGTTAAAAAAAATTGTTAGAACAAAAGAGGTGAAATTTTATTTGCATTTATCTTCTGTTCTAAAGTAAGTATCAAACCTCAACTGTAACGACCCTTTCTTTGATTTTGCTAACAGTTCTGCTGGAAGTGGTCTTCTGAAGTTGTTTCCCGTTAATTTTCTACAAGGAAGACCATATAAGATTATTATGCATCATGTAAAATCTTCAGTCCTATACCGACAACCAGGTTACTTACAGAATCCTCAAATTGTCTAGTTGAGCAAGAAACTTAGGCACATTTCCTGTCAAGTTGTTGTAGGACAAGTCCCTGAAAAAGATAAAAAAGAGAAATAAGCAGATTGTATACAAAAGTTTAATATGTTATGACTAAAAAGCATATGAAAAAGGTTACAATGATTCTATCATAGTGAGATTAGCCAAGGCAGTAGCTATCTCTCCAGTCAACCCCTTAGAAGACAGGTTCCTGCATCAAACTTAATCAACTAGTTATTGACAATGGTTTTAAAATGAAACAGTGGTGGTTGTGAAACGGATTACATACAGGGATATGATTCTAGTTGTCCTTGGAGCACTGTAGTCACACTTAAGACCAACCCAGACATATTCCTGTGGTAGACATGGATCTCCTTGCCATTTTAATTTTGTTAATCCATAAGCTGACTTGGTACTCCAGATTGCAGCAGCTAATTTTAACAATAAAGGTAAGAGAAATGGGAAGACTACAACAAAATCATATATACTATTAGTAGAGATATATATTTACCATCTTGGTCAGCTGTTCGGTTTTGCTGAAGCTGCCTCAAAGTATAAATTTCAAATGCATTTATGATTGGTGGGAGGGTTGAGTTTAAGGTTCTATTTAGTTTAAACGAGCAGCTTGATGAACCGGCGGGTATATAACTTTTGATTGTGGTTATGTTGGTTGATGGAGAAAATGTTTCAATCCAGATGTCGTTAACATAAATGTTAAATTCTCTCTTCTGATTGTTTTCTAGTGCTTCAACTTCAGCAAGGTGAATGTACATGATATGCTCTTCGTTGATCATACTAACTTGCGTATGGTTCATTTGACCTGTAGAGTTTGTTGCTCTAACGGCAATGCTCATGACCTTTAATGGTACTTGTTCTTCACTAAAAGATTTTAAAGAAACTCTATCAGAAGCTTTTAGTACTCTACTGCTTTCATTGTTAGCTGGAATCCATATTCTATCATACTTGTCATCTTCATACCTGATCATTACGGAAGTCAAAATGATTAGTACGGGAAGAACGGCTGTAAATGTAAAAGTAATCCAGATGACCAGATCATTACGGAAGTCAAAAGTTTATGGGTCGAATTGTAAATAGTTAAAACTATGCTTAGTGTGTCATGTTGGGTTAGTCGGTTCATTTATGGATCACAAGTCGGCATGTTATCGGGTCGCGGTATCGACCCTTGAACTACTGAACCGGGTCAGCAGATTTAGTGGTGTCGGGTCTAGTTTCGCGTCAATGGGTGATGGTTGTGGATCATTCTACTTGGTCTTTGGATGACCAAGAAAGTAGGAGCTGCATCTTTGAATAATGAAGAGTTGGTAGTGGTTTTGACCAAGTTGGTGAAAGTGTACATTGGTGATATAGAATAGGTCCATCACTTTACGTGGTCTTTAGGAGAGTAGTGTTTTTTTGAGTGACCGGGTTCACGCATAATTTATAACCAGTCTCTAGTATTTTCGGGTATAAATCGAGTATGGGTATGGAGCCCAAATGTATACATTATGGTGCAAAAAACAATAATAAGATGACGTCACAGAAATAGATTATCGATTGTTTCGTTTTCATTGTATGAAAGTGCATGCACGGTAAAAAAAAATAAACGTTACCCCTAAAAATTTGGTCTAGATCCGCCACTGTTGTGAGTGTGTGTGTGGAGTAAGGACCTGACCCAACATTTGGTATCAGAGCCTAGGGCTCGTCGGAGGTAGCCTCCGCCAGTGGGTGTGTCGGTCCGCGAAAGGCAAACGTGAAAGAGAAAAATGAGGTAAATCTCTAGTTGAACATCAGTGACAACGACAACATTAGAACGATCTGATCAGGTGGCTCAGCAACCGGTCTTGTCGTGGTGTTGCGGGGTTGGTTCGGGACAGTAGGTTGATTGTGCAAGGGTGTTTTACCATAGTTGACGACCAGTTGTTCAGGTTGAACGTTTTGGGTTAGACGACGGGGGAGTACCGTTGTTTGAGGACGAGGTGACCGGGATGAACAAAAATGTTCGTTCATGCTTGTTCGGGGCTGTTTCACAGCAGAATACAGAGGCAAGATGGGTGTTTGTGTCAATCGTTGTCACGGGTGAAGTACCGGTTAGGATGACGGGGGCAACGGGTGAACACCGGTGTAACATCGCGTATATATACATATTTATTATTATTATTATTTTTGTAAATCGTCACTTTAATTATATTAAACTTCTTGACTAGCCATGTTAAAATCATATTTATTTCAAAATATTTTAATAGTAATAATAATAATAATAATAATAATAATAATAATTTTATAAACTACTAAAAACCTTGATAAAACATAATGTGTCCAAACTCAAATATCCTTAAAACTTACTAGGCCCATTATAATTATCATTTTACCTCTTCTGGCCCATATACTTGCAGCCCAACCCAGCTAAACCCGGCCCACCTTGTCCTGTCTGTTTTAAATAAAAGAGAAAAAATATTCGTTTGGGCCGGGACTCGAACCCGCGCCCAAACCGGTCCAGGAACTAACACAACACCATGTAACCATCTGAGCCACAACTCCTTCTTGGTTTAATCCCAACCCATAAAATATAAAAGGCCTTCTAAAAAATAAGCTGTTGTCCCCTTCTGCTCCTGCACGCTGCTGAACGCAGCTAACTTTTTTTTTAAAACCTTCGTTTGACTTTTGATTGAAGCTAAAAATATGATAATTATCAACTGATTGAATCGAGTTATGGAATTAACAATAAATTACGCGTATTATGCACTTTAACACGGTCAAAAACATTCCAAATTTTACAAATTTACGCGTTAATACATCCATGGCGAGTCAACCTTCCAATCGTGCAACCCCGACCCTATCCCTATAAATTGGACATTGCAATTCATTGACAACTTGCCGAAATCCTTCTCTTAACCCTCAATTTCTGTATTAATTCGTCAATAGAGGTGTTCTTGTTCGCGTTTGACTTTCTGCGTTGACTGAGCATAATCACGCAAATCGTGTTTGTAAGTTAAGTTTTTCATGTAGGTTTTGATGTTCGGCATACACACAACATTAACCCTAAGGTTAATTGGGTTAATGTTGTGTGAATTGTCCAATTGATAAAACTAGGGCTCGAACGATTGATTTGGGGAAGAACATTGATTTCTCATATGTGTTATAATTTAAACAAACTGAAACCAAACACAGCCACTGGTCTAGACCAAGTGGTTGTGTCTGGTGCCCTTGAACCAGTCCACACGGGTTCGACCCCGGGCATCACCAAGGTTTTCTTTTCTTTTTTTGAAACATTCCAACTTTATATATATATAATTACTAGTATTTTAAAATTAGTTTTAAAATACTAAAACTCTTTTAAAAAATTCTACAAAAATTATTTTATGTTAATTTAGTGAAAAAGTTTAACATACAATTTTTAGTTTTCAAAAAATTATTTATTTAATATATAAAATAAATAAATCAAGTTTATTCTATTTTATTTATAAAATTCTATAAAAAATATCAAAACGATCTTATAAATTTCCAAAAAAATTATTCTGAGTTTTTATAACAATAAACTTTTCTGAAATGATTTTTATTTCTGAAAAATCATTTATTTAATATTTTTAATCAATTTTTGTTAGTTTTAATCATAATTAAATCATAATAAATTCATTTTTTAATATTTTTGCACCAAAATTTTATATAAATTATTTCTGACTATTTGGAACAGAAATATAATTTTTAAACTAATAAATCTTTAATTTCAGTATTTTTAAATATTAAAGTTAAATTTTGAAAATTTGTAATAAATAGATTTAATATTCTATTTTTAAGAAAACAATTTTATAAAAATTATTTTTATACTTTAAGCACATTATTGTGACCATCTTAAATTCAAATTTTATAAAAAGACTTTTGTTTATTTATTTATCAATTTTTTCTCAATTATCAAACATTTTAATTATTAATCCAACAAATGTTTATCCCCAAATCGAAGCCCTAGAATATACTTGTAGACTAGATAGACTTAGACTTATTTGTTACCTTATACATAGGGTAATACTTGGCAATCTTTTGGGCTACACTCATATTGTTTCTCAAGACTTAATACTATACTAAGGTGAGTTTACGTAACCATGTTTATGCAATTCTTCATACTTGCAACATTACACTTAAGCAATTCTACATGCATGTCTAGTTGTAAACTTTAATGCCTCATGATTTAGACAACAACAACAGTTTCAACGAGTTTCAACATTACATAATCATTAGCTATGGCCAAGCCGGCGATACTCAATAATAGATCTATTGGATTGACAATCCCACCCGGATACGTGTACCTCCTACAAAGGTAGCGTGGGTGATTGTTATCGTTCCAACATATTATTAAGGTGAACCGTGGATGACGGGATGGACCTAAACTAGTCGGAGGTTTGATTATGTCGATTCAACATATCATGTTTATTCATGTAGACTTAAACTTGCGATAGACATATGAATTGCTAAACTTTTATACTTAAACTATTTGCTTAACATGGCTTATGTATTCTCACCAACTTCTAGTTGACCCCCCCATTTTTACAACTCAACAGGAAATAATGATGCATGAAGACTAGAGTATTTTCATGAGAAGGCAAACTGAAGTCTATGCTTGTTTGGTTTTTGTGATGTATTAGATTTCCACTTGAAACTCATTATGTATTTCCATTTTTGGATATTTGCACTTTAAATTAATTTTAATTAAAATTTGGTTACCATGTGCTACTGTATACTCATTCTTACGTGACACCTCGATGTTTCCGCCATCGGTTGGGGTGTTACAACCGGGGTATCTCGTTGTTGTGTTAAGTTGTTAAAATACGCAGAAAGTTGTGGTTTCACTAGAAGGAGAGATTAACCATGTTACGGGAAAAACGGGCAGGAGAAATCAAGCAGGTGGCTATGATTTAGTTCGTTTAGCGGGTGATAGAAAACAATAGAAGAGGGTGGCTTTTTTTTCTTGATCGGTTGTAGAACGCTCTCATGGAAGTGTTGTGCGCAAAACGGGTTCCGTGTGGTGAAAAACGACAGTCGGTAGTGGTGGTGGTGCTAGTGGTCGTATACGGCTTTGGACGGGCCAAGATGGAGGCTAGAATATCCAGGATAAGTCAAGTTAAGGGAGGACTTTGGACGTGACCAAGGTGAAGGTCGGGTGTCCGGGATGGGTTGAGATGGTTCAAGACGAATGTGATTCGGTAATGCAGTTTGTGAATGGCGTAAACAACCGATTAAGGGGGTGATTATTATGTTAATCGGTTCGTTTACGGATCACAAGTCGGCATGTTATCGGGTCACAGTATCGACCCTTGAACTACTGAGCCGGCTCAGCAGATTTAGTGGTTTCGGGTCTAGTTTCGAGTCAATGGGTGATGGTTGTGGATCATTCTACTTGGTCTTTGGATGAACAGGAAAGTAGGAGCTGCTCTTTGAATAATGAAGAGTTGGTTAGTGGTTTGACCAAGTTGGTGAAAGTGTACGTTGGTGATATAGAATAGGTCCATCAGTTTGCCTGGTCTTTAGGAGAGTAGTGTTTTTGTGTTGTTTTCTTTTAATATTACAATCTGTACGTTGCCTATATAAGGCTTTTCTTTATTAAATAATAACTAACCCTTTTTCATTCACCTTTCTCATATTGCAAACATATTGCAAACCTGTGCAACTTTATATACATTACATGAGTGAGTGTTGTGAGTGTGTGTGGAGTAGGGACCTGAACCAACATTTGGTATCAAAGCTTAGGGCGCGTCGGAGGTAGCCTCTGCCGGTGGGTGTGTCGGTCGGCGAAGGGCAAATGTGAAAGAGGAAAAGGAGGTGAATCTCTGGTTGAACGTCAGCAGCAACGACAACATTAGAACAATCTGATTAGGTGGGTTGTGGGGTGGGTTCGGGACAACAGGTTGGTTGTGCAAGGGTGTTTTACCACAGTTGACGACCAGTTGTTCAGATCGAACGTTCTGGGTTAGACAACGGGGAGTACCGTTGTTTGAGGACGAGGTGATTGGGATGAACAAAAATGTCCGTTCGTGGTTGTTCGGGGCTATTTAAAAGCAGAATACAGAGGTTAGACGGGGTGTTTGTGTCAATCGTTGTCACGGGTGAAGTACCAGTTAGGATGACGGGGGTGACAAGTGAACACCGGGGTGTCTCATTGCTGTGTTAAGCTGTTAAAATACCACAGAAAGTTGTGGTTTCACCGGAAGGAGAAGTTAACCAGGTTGCGGGAAAAACGGGCAGGAGAAATCAAGCAAGTGGCTATGATTTAGTTCGTTTAGCGGTAATAGAAAACAATAGAAGCGGGTGGCTTTTTTTCTTGATCGGTTGTAGAACGCTCTCACGGAAGTGTTGTGCGCAAAACGGGTTCCGTGTGGTGAAAAACAACAGTCGGTACTAGTGGTGGTCCTAGTGGTCTTATACGGCTTTAGACGGGCCAAGATGAAGGCTAGAATATCCGGGATAAGTCAAGTTAAGGGAGGACTTTGGACGTGACTGAGGTGAAGGTCGGGTGTCCGGGATGGGTTGAGATGGTTCAAGACGAATGTGATTCAGTAATGCAGTTTTTGAATGGCGTAAACAACCGATTAAGAGGGTGATTGTTGGGTTAATCGGTTCGTTTACGGATCGCAAGTCGGCATGTTATCGGGTCACGGTATCGACCCTTTAACTACTGAACCGGGTCAGCAGATTTAGTGGTTTCGGGTCTAGTTTCAAGTCAATGGGTGATGGTTGTGGTTCATTCTACTTAGTCTTTGGATGACTAGGAAAGTACGAGCTGCATCTTTGAATAATGAAGAGTTGGTTAGTGGTTTGACCAAGTTGGTGAAAGTGTACATTGGTGATATAGAATAAGTCCATCATTTTACCTAGTCTTTAGGAGAGTAGTGGTTTTTGTTGTTTTCTTTTAATATTACAATATGTATGTTGCCTATATATGGTTTTTCTTTATTAAAAAGCTAGTGAGAAACCAGTGCGTTGCGGCGGGACAGTTAAACCGAACAAAAAATAGATGAAAAAACGTTAAATCACGCACATGAATGGCGGCGAGTTAACTTGCCATATTGAAAAAAAATAATAAAAAGATAAAAATCATCATAGAAAAAGCTACTAAATCGAGACCGTAACAAATTCACATAAAAAGAGAAATAAAAAACTAAAAAAAAAAACACTTTGAAGACTTGTCCGCCTCTACTTAGATGACTTGTACATTATCACACGCAATTTTGTCATTATATATATAATTAAGTATACGGGTTGGAGTACTGTCAAACTTGGAACTTGGTAAATAACCTAGTGGCGTAGTTTAGGATGTATCAGCGAGCCATTGCCTCAATCGACACATCATTCAAGGCAACGATTAATGTAGTATAAATAGGGGATACATGATCGAGTCTGAAACAACAGTTCATATATGCAAAGTTCATTTATTCAAATTCTTGTTCATTTATCGATTGTTTGAGGAATTCTGGGCAACTATTCGATATATAAGGTAGAAAGATATTTATTATGTATAAATTCTTATGTATAGATATAATATAGATATACAATCGACCCGACGATTAACAAACAAGTCCCACCGATTAGAAGTAGTTATGGCAGTTATCGCCAAATAGTGTAGGTATATATATAATACATATGTATTATTTATCAGTTATCAAGTTTGTAAAACCAAATCAAAGAAAACTGAAGAACATCATAAAAAATCATTGTACAATTCATCCAATATCAATGAAATCATATGTTTGTTTATAGATTCTTTTGTTTTGAATTCGTTTGTTGATCTTCCGCTGCCAACAAATTGGTATCAGAGCAAGGTTTAAAGAAACGAAAACAAAGAATATCGTCGGGCAAAACAGAGCCTTGAAGAATTCACTCAAAAAGATGTATCAGAATTGAGAGGACCGTTTGAAACTGTAAAAAAGAATCAAGAACAAGGATTCCACAAGAATTTCATTGTTCAAATCACGATTGTTGTTTGTCACGATCAAATAGAAAAAAACAGAGACTGCACATTTACTTTGCATCATCGAAGGGACTTTGATAAAGATCATATTAAGGAACGGAGAAAGAATTGTCGCCCTATTCATAGAAGATTAATCACTGTTTGTTAAAATAATTTGATTTCCTTTCTTGTTTTCGATTAATAACAAAAAAAAATATAAATAAAAAAAAAATAATAAAAGAGACTCATCAACATCGATATATATATATATATATATATATATAGATACTTTCGTTTAAAGAATTGAAAATTCTGAACGATACAAAGATCGACAAATAGAATCAGTTAATCATGAAATCTTTTAAAGGAAATCAAGTTTGAAAAATTAAAGTCAAATCCTTCAAACAAGAAACAATGTAAAAAGGAAACGAAGGCGGGTTTTTTATTATGGGAGAATCACCAAATTAGCCCGTTGACCGAGTGATTTGCATAAATAGCCCCTTGACCCGTCTCTTAAAGACGGGTCACACCTTCCAAGACGTCTCCCGAGACGTCTCCCACTCCAACCAATAACTTATCGCCACCTCATCACCCACTCACTCTCTCTCCTTTTCTTCTCCTCTTTCTAATAATTACCACTGACACTCTCTCTCCTCTCTCCTCTCTCTCCCGTCTTGGAGACGCCACCCACAAACTCTAGACCCGAGGACCCATATCTGTTCATTTGTTCAATCCATAAATATATGAAACATAGAAATTGCAGATCATACGCATTATTTATCATGTAGATAGATTTCAAAACCATAAATATATGAAACATATGTCAAGCAAATCAAAATTTCAAACCCACAAACTCAAAACCAGATAACATTTGCTACACAGTAAAACCAGATTACGAACCGAGGACCCACCTCCGGCAAACGTCTCCGGTAAACGTCACAGGAAACATCACCGAGACTTGGGAGACGTCTTCACCGATGAACATTAGTCCGGTGATGACGTGGAGATCCTACCGTTTCAGATATCTTCTTCTCCGATGAGTTCGTCTTCTCCGATGAGTTAAGTTTTTTTCTGTCGTTGAAGTCTTCTTCTTCTCCGGTGTGTTCTTCGTCTTCTCCGGTGAGTTCAATTTTGTTTTCTTTAGTTGAAGTCTTCTTCTCCGGTGATTTCTTCGTCTTCTCCGGCGAGTTCTTCGTCTTCTCCGACGAAGTTTCATCTACAGCAACAACAATGTGTTGGGTGACGTCTTTAGAGATAGGAAGAGAGAGACGGGTCACAGAAGGAGAGAGACGGGTCAGGGAAATAATTAATGAGGAGAGAAGGAGAGAGAGTGTGGGTGATGACGTGGCGGTAAGTTATTGGTTGTATTTGGAGACGTCTCGGGAGACGTCTGAGACGTCTTGAAATCTGTGACCCGTCTCTCCAAAGAGGGGGGAGAGGGCTATATATGCAAATCACTCGGTCAACGGGCTATTTTGGCCATTTTCCCTTTTATTATTATTATTATAATATTCCTTTGACCACGTATAGACTGAAACAAAAGTCAACAAAGTCGATTCATTGTCAAAATTTCAGCTATAGTTTGCATCAAAATAAGTGCAACGTATTTAATACTATTAAAAGGAAGGAACAAAAATTTTAATTTATTCTACAAAGATAGACCTTAAAAGAAACAGATGAAAGACCGACATGAAAAGAGGTGGGACATAAACAACGGTCCAGATTACATAAGTCTGCGGTTACGCACGATTGCAAAATTGAGACAGGAAATTGCAATAATGGAGTTAGAACATAAAATTGTGTTACTAGAATATGAACTCAAACGATTCAATGAAGACAAAGACGAGGTAATAACATCGAAAGAGGAAGCAAAAGAAGAAAGAAAGGAAGGAGTGTCATGTCTTTAGAAATTAAAAGAAAAATAAAGATTCACCCGTAGTGATAAAATGGAGACTCAAGATAACAACTATGATGAAGGAATACATGTCAAGGATAAAGAGTTCATAGAGAAATCGATGGATAACCGACATCAACGCAAGAGAAAAGACATAGGATACAATTATGATTATGAGAATAAGTGTGAAGAAAAGGGAAATGATGGGACACAACTGTGGAAAGAAAACAACAGGATACGATGGAAGACTAAATTGAGGAATAGACAACAAGAAATTGAGAATGGAACCTCGCTAGAAAGAAAAAAATTTAGTGTCCCTGTTTTGAAGAAGGAAACATTGAATCAAGAGAAAAGGAAGAAAGGATCAAATTTAGTGACAATATCTAGCGACAAAGGAGGAAAGGTCTTAGCGAGAGGAGGAAAATTACTAGCGACAGAAGAAAGGAGATTTAAATATCTTGATTACGGAAATTTCGAGAAATCTAGAAGACCTAGAATGGAATAGAGAATAAGGAAACAATAAAAGCTTTATTGCTATCAAGAACCAGGACGTACGATTCATCATGGACATATCAAAGTAAATAATGAAGATGAATGCCAGTGGTGTGTACGAATTAAATATCATCATATTCAAGATCATCTGAAGAAATCAAAGTGAATAATTTCTACGATTAAGAGACAATCTACAAGTTCTCCCAATCTAGCTTAAGGGAGGGTATTAGATATATAAGCTAAATAGATATTTATTAATTATAAATTCTATGTATAGATATAATATAGATATACAATCAACCCGACGGTTAACAAACAAGCCCCGCCGGTTAGAAGTAGTTATGGCAGTTATCGCCAAATAGTGTAGGTATGTCTATCATCCATATGTATCATTTATCAGTTATCAAGTTTGTAAAACCAAACCAAAGAAAACCGAAGAACATCATAAAAAATCTTTGTACAATTCATCCAATATCAATGAAATCATATGTTTGTTTATAGATTCTTATGTTTTGAATTCGTTTATTGATCTTCCGCTGCCAACAGCAACAGTATAAAAGAGAGTTACAACTTTAATTAAAATTTTTTGATATTGACGTATAGTGTAGTTGTTGGATATATATAATATGTCCGATGTAATTAAAAGTCGAGGTCAATATAACCCGACCCGGTAAGATCCGAAGAGTTACACGTTGATACATGAATCAGATAAGTTTATAAGTAGGTGGATTATTATTTGTGAAATAATAATATTTTGGACTTGAGGGACTTAATATTAATAAGATTAATATTAAAAGAATATTATAGTAATATACAAGGGGGCTTAGTGTAAGATTATTTTTTATAAAAGGAGGGTTAAGGAGTAAATCCTAAACACACTTTTATAACAAAACTCATATCCCTTGCCTCCTCCTCTTTGTTTTTGCGGCCGCCACAAAAGGAAAAAGGGTCGCCGCCTCTTTTTGCCTTGTTTCGGCCGATAACCACCACAAGCCGTCGCCTTCCTCTTGCAAAGTGTTGCTTCCCGGTTGGTTCGTGCTCGGTGTGAACTTCCTACTAGCGAGGATTCGTTGTATATATAATCCGTTTTTGTTAAATATATAAACCGCTTACGCTGTGTATACGATACCATGATTCCCAACAGATACGCGCGTATAGATGGTAAAGTTATAATTTTAATCTATGTTTTATTTGTCAAAAAATAATTTTTTTTTGACAAAAGATCAAAAACTTTTTGTTGTTCATGGATTGTGATGTGAATCGAGCCCTAGGTATTTTGACCCTTGTCATGGTTGTGTTTGTGATGTTTTATTTTTTTATTGATTTGTATTTTTTTTACGGATATTGGATCCGGTGTAATAGATAAGATTAGAATAGATTTGTTTTATTTGTATTTCAAATTTATTTGTAATCCTACAGGTACAAGATCAAGACGAAGATAAAAAGGCGAACAGGTTCCATGAAGATATAGATCTCGGGTCAAGTGGGAGCTATATCAAAATAGTTTTGAAACCCTTGTTTTTACTAGTTCCTTTCGTTTCTGGCAAAAACGAAACGGGCGACCTATTAGGGGCTCGATTCGTTTAATTTTATTATTATGTTTTGTGGTTGTAGTTTATTTATTGTAAATAATTTAGATAACCCAAAATAAATAAAATTTTCACAATCATGGCAACGGTTTTATTAAAACAAGTTTTATAAAAACCGAAAAGCATATTTAATAAAAGGAGTTTTATTAATATTAAAACAAGTCCATTCGCGATAATACGACCAACATAGTTTAAATAGGGTATTTAAAACTATACCGTGTCGAGTGTTGAAAGGAGTTTCAATTATCACGAACAATATAAAATTGGATTTTATAAACTATTGTGTAACTCACATCATGCTAACGAGTCATTCAATATATTTATGGTAAATATTAAAATTAAATCCTAATTTTAAATTGATGTTTTTATGCCACCCTTAACGAGTTAACACTTCGTTCTAAATCGAACCCAAATGTTAGTGCTGACCCTGCATCTGGGCGTTGATCATGAGTGAAGGTAATCATCGCGTTTCCTGTGTAACATAGGCCGGTGTTACAGTTAACAGTAAAGGACCAAACATCGCTTGTTTGACAAGTGGGCATAGTTGGGGTTAAACATACATCACTCTTAGCGATAACCCCAAATGGAGAGTTGTGTAGTGAACACAATTAACAATCGTTGTATACCTACCTAATCGTACCGGTGGACAGTGCTAAGCCAGTTCACAGTGTAATGATGAATCGGGGTCTCATCCTAATTAATTTTTCTTTTGGGTCATAAAATAATTAGGATATCTAAAACATAAAATACTAATAAATCTATTTTGAACTTTGTAGATGTCAACTGAAAACAATTCCACCTCCCAATTCTCTCTCAAGTCCATCTTAGAGAAGGACAAACTGAACCACTCCAACTTCATGGACTCGCACCGCAACTTGAAAATTGTTCTCAAAGCGGAGAACAAATTGTATGTTCTTGAAACACCAGTCCCTGATGAACCCGCAAATACGAAAAGTGAGGTTTATAAAACCCGGGCTAAGCATTTTGATGACTCTTTGAAAGTCTCATGTTTGATGTTGGCATCCATGATCCCTGAACTTCAAAGGACCATGGAGGACATGGAAGCATACGACATGAATCAGCATCTGGTGAAAATGTTCCAACAAAATGCTCGCCATGAGAGGTTTGATGTGAGGCGATCACTTATAACCACTCGTATGCAAGAGGGTACACCAGTTAGCACTCATGTGTTAAAAATGAAGGCATATGTTGATCACTTGGCTCGTCTGGAATCCCCCTTGAGCGATGAGTTAGCTGGGGATATCATCCTAAACTCATTGCCCAAGTCATATGACCAGTTCATTATGAACTATAATATGAATGGGATGGAGAAGACACTTGCAGAACTGCATCATATGCTCAAAACTGCTGAGGTAAACATACCTAGCAAAACTGCACCAGTGCTAATGATCAGTGAGGGTCAAATTAAGAAACCTAAAACCAAGAAGAAGGGCTATCAAGGCAAAGGGAAGGGAAAGGGCAAAGCTATTGCCAACAAGAAACCTCTGAAAGATGCCAAATGTTTTCATTGTGATGAAACTGGGAACTGGAAGAGGAACTGTGCTAAGTATTTAGCTGAACTGAAGCATGCCAAGGCTTCTGGAGGAGAGTCCTCAGGTATATATGTTATTGAAATCTTTGTTTTTTCTAGCAAAACATGGGTGTTTGACACAGGATGTGGTTTCCAGATTTGTAATGTTTTGCAGGGACTAAGAAAGATTAGAAAGCTGAAACAAGGTGACTTGGAGGTCCATGTTGGAAATGGATAGAGAGTTGCAGTGAAGGCGATAGGAGAATATGTTCTTTTACTTCCTTCTGGTTTAGAACTTGTTTGAACAATGTTTATTACATTCCTAGTGTGACTAGAAATATTGTTTCCTTTCATGCTTTGCGTAGACAAGGTTTTGATTATCGTTTTAATGGTGAATTTATTTCTGCTTATTTTAACGATGTATTTTACTTTGATGCAAAACCCAACAATGGGATCTATGAGATAGAAATCCAAAACGATAACATATTATGCAATATCTCCCGTAAACGTAATAAGTTGGACTTTAATGATACGTATATGTGGCATTGTAGACTTGGTCACATAAGTGAGAATCGTGTTAAACAACTCAAAACCGTAGGAATCCTAGATTCCAAGGGTTCAGATTCGTTTGGAAAATGCGAATCATGCTTAAGTGGAAAGTTAACAAAAGCACCTTTTTCAAATGTTGGAGAAAGAGCTAATGATCTGTTAGGACTTGTACATACAGATGTATGTGGTCCATTCAGAACAATGTAAAGACATGGAGAAAGATACTTTGTTACATTTACTGATGATTTCAGTAGATATGGTTATGTTTATCTTATGAAGCATAAACATGAAACTCTTGAAAAGTTCAAGGAGTACGAAAACGAAGTAGAAAATCAGCTAAACAACAACAACAACAACCATACCCAGTAGATCCCACAAATGGTGTAGCTATTCGTAGGGTCTGGGGAGGGTGAGATGTAGGCAAACCTTACCTCTACCCGAAAGGGTAGAGAGGCTGCTTCCAGAGAGACCCTCGGCTCAAAACAAACAATAAGAAACAAACTAGACTAGCAATACAACGGCATAGTAACATAACAGGTGGTGGCAGGAAAGCATAGTAAAATGTAGATATGCATCGTGAGACATAGTAATATATACACAAGTGTAGCATCATAAACATTTATCTAGCTGTTAAAGGGTTTTCCTAAGCAAAGTCCCCCTAGAGTGTAGTAAACTACACTTAACACAAAGCAAGGACCTAATTTTGTCCTCCTTAAAGGTCTCTAACCTTAATCCTACATCTCCACGAACTCCTATCATGGACCATGTCCTCAGAAAGGTGTAGATCTAGCATATCCTGCCTAATTCGCTCATCCCAGGTCAAATTAGGTCTTCCCCTACCTCTCTTCCCCTCCACACTGAGGGTCTCCACTGCTCTAACTGGCTCCGACGTCAACATCCTCTTCACGTGAGCAAACCATCTCAATCTCCCCTCCTTCATTTTACCCGCTATACTAACCACCCCTAGTCTTTCCCTAAGAACCTCATTTCTTATCCGATCTAACCTTGTGTGCCCACACATCAACCTCAGCATCCTCATCTCTGCCACCTCCATCTTTCGTGCTTGTGTCTTCTTGATAGCCCAACAATCTGAACCATATAACATCGCAGGTCTAACTGCAACCCTATAGAATTTACCTTTTAATTTTGCTGGAAACCTCCTATCGCACAAAACCCCAGTGGTTGCTCTCCATCTATTCCAGCCAACCTGGATGCGATGGGATACATCACTATCTATCTCCCCATCCTGCTGTATAAATGATCCTAAATATTTGAACCTAGTCACTTGCGGAACCACTTGGCCATCAATGGTGATCTGAGTGTCCTCGTGGCCTCCTGTCCCACTAAAATTACAATAAAGGTACTCGGTCTTTGAACGACTAATCCGCTAAATAGAACTATTAAAATGCTTCGATCAGATCGAGGCGGTGAATATCTTAGTCAGGAATTCATCGACCATCTAAAGGATTGTGGAATAGTTTCACAACTCACTCCACCTGGAACACCGCAACATAATGGTGTGTCTGAGCGGAGAAATCGAAATCTATTAGATATGATTCGATCAATGATGTGTCGAACAAACCTTCCAAATCCTTTTGGAGTTATGCTTTGGAAACTGCCGCAAGACTTGTGAATATAGCTCCAACGAAGAAGGTCGATAAAACGCCTTATGAGATATGGCATGAAAAGAAACCTCATGTATCCTACCTTAAAGTCTGGGGATGTAATGCTTATGTCACTCTACAATCTTCGGATAAACTAGATCAGAGGCGAAAAAGTGGTTTTCGTTGGATATGGTAAGAAGATCGGTTACCTATTCTACCACCCCACTGAAAATAGGATTTTCACTAAACGCAGAGGCACTTTCTTAGAGGAAGAGCTCCTGGCGTGAGGGATTGGAGATAACCATGTGGATCTTGAAGAAATTCGAGAATCACAAGTGACTGAATAGTTGTTCAGACAGAACCAGAAGTAACTGATTCAGTTGTTGAAGTTGAGCCTGAGAGGACTCAAGAAACAACAGAAACACCAAGTGTTCGGAAAAGTATTAGGGATCGTCGTGCACCTGTAAGGTATGATGATATCTTCATGATTGATGAAGCTGAGCCTGCTACTTACAAAGCTGCAATCTTGGATTCGGAATCCAAGAAATGGCAAGAAGCTATGAATGCAGAGATGCAATCCATGTATGATAACCAAGTCTGGGATTTGGTTGATCTTCCTGCCGAATGTCAGACTGTAGGAAACAAATGGATCTTCAAGAAGAAGACTGACATGGATGGGAATGTGCAAATCTACATAGCAAGGCTTGTAGCGAAAGGTTTTACCCAGACTCAAGGAATTGATTATGAGGAAACTTTCTCGCCAGTATCCATGCTTAAGTCTATTAGAATTCTACTTGCCATTGCTGCATATTATGACTATGAGAAATGGCAAATGGATGTCAAAACCGCGTTCCTTAATGGACACTTACTGGAAGATGTCTATATGGTTCAACCTGAAGGTTTTGTCAATCCAAAGAATCCTAATAAGGTGTGCAAGCTGAATAAATCCATCTATGGATTAAAGCAAGCATATCGCAGCTGGAATCTCCGTTTTGATCAGAAAATCAAAGAGTTTGGTTTTATCAAGAACGAAGATGAACCGTGTGTTTACAAGAAATCTAGTGGGAGCTATATCACTTTTCTTATACTGTATGTAGATGACATACTAATCATTGGAAACAATATCCCTATGCTTAAAGATGTTAAGACCTGGTTGGGTAAATGTTTCGCAATGAAAGATCTTGGTGAAGCCGCTTATATTCTAGGAATAAAGATTTATAGAGATAGATCAAAGCGGTTATTGGGTTTGAGTCGAAGTACATATATTGATAAGGTCTTACGACACTTCTCAATGCAAGAATCAAAAAGGGGGCTCTTGCCCATGGCACATGGAACCATTCTTAATAACAAGCAGTGTGCAAACACTGAAGAGGAAAAGAAGAAAATGGAAGGTGCTCCATATGCTTCTGCGATTGGTTCCATTATGTATGCCATGTTATGTACTAGACCTGATGTCTCGTATGCTCTTGGCATGACGAGTAGATATCAACAGAATCCAGGAGAGAGTCACTGGGCTGCAGTGAAGAACATTCTTAAGTACTTTAGAAGGACTAAGGACATGTTCTTAATATATGGAGGACTGGATGAGGAGCTGTCAGTTAAGTGTTATACTGATGCAAGCTTCCAGACTGATCGTGATGACTCAAGATCACAAACGGGATATGTTTTCATTCTGAATGGTGGGGCTATTACTTGGAAGAGCTCTAAGCAAAGTGTGGTTGCTCAATCCACCTGTGAATCAGAATACAATGTTGCATCGGATGCTGCAAAGGAGGCTGCCTGGATGAAGAAGTTCATTACTGATCTCGATGTTGTGCCTAGCATACAGAAACCAATCGAGATACTGTGTGACAACACTGGTCCCATTGCTCTTGCAAAGGAACCAAGGTCACATCAGACCGCAAGGCATATACTCAGGAAATTCCAATATATTAGAGAAATAGTAGAGCGTGGAGACATCGTGATGAACAAAGTTCATACAGATCTAAATCTGGCTGACCCCTTTTCTAAGCCTTTACCTCAAGCTAAACATGAGGAGCATGCTGGAAAGATAGGGCTTAGAATTGCTAGACAGTGGGCATGATCTGTAATTGGTATTGGTGTTTTATTTTGAAATATGACAGTTATGTTGAATGTTTATTTGATTTAATGGGTTAAATGCAAATTTAAATAGTTATTAACTGTGTTCATTATTTGTATGTTTAAATCCTTGAATAAGAGTATTCTAAATGTCCGTAATCGATCAAATTACATGGGAATGAATTTGAATGTAAGACTATTGTGAATTGAAATGGTTGTATTCATGAGATGAATAGCTCAAGGGTTTGAGAATCATAATTCACATATATCATTAGGGAATGATATTGGATGTAACTCGCTTCAAAACGATCTCCATGGATCAGTGTCATGAGATGTTTTGATATTGATATTTCAATCTGTCCTTTTTCCTAAGGCACATATTAAACTACATTGGTCAAGGACTATCCTTGATGTTATCTAACACTATCCTGAAACATGGGTAGCAATAAGGGTAGTGTTGGGAGAAATCCAAGATTAAGTGGGAGTTGTATGACGCTGATGGAATTCTGTACTTCTATAGGATTAGAAGTCTAGACATTCTGGCGCCCTCGTAAACTCAAACTGGTATAAACGCGTGGCCACGCTCGGGCTAAGGTAGTTCGTTAGACCATTTTGAATTAGAGACGAGAATAGAGAATGGCTGATCACTATAAGAATGAATAATCCATGTCTTATGATCAACGGATGTCTATACAGAAGGGACTTATTGATAGAATTATCAGGGCTATAGTATTTGGTTAAGTAAAGTGTTACTTGAACTCAAAGAACTAGTTGACGAGTGTAAAGTGTCATGCTGTGTTGGGTGCAGTGCGATGCAGGTAGGCGTCCAACTCTGCACACATTGACTCATTTAATTAAAATCGTCCAAGTGGGAGATTGTTGGATATATATAATATGTCCGATGTAATTAAAAGTCGAGGTCAATGTAACCCGACCCGGTATGATCCGAAGAGTTACACGTTGGTACACGAATCAGATAAGTTCATAAGTAGGTGGATTATTATTTGTGAAATAATAATATTTTGGACTTGAGGGACTTAATATTAATAAGATTAATAGTAAAAGAATATTATAGTAATATACAAGGGGGCTTAGTGTAAGATTGTTATTTTATAAAAGGAGGGTTAAGGTGTAAACCCTAAACACACTTTTATAACAAAACATATATCCCTTGCCTCCTCTTCTTTGTTTTTGCGGCCGCCACAAAAGGAAAAAGGGCCGCCGCCTCTTTTTGCCTTGTTTCGGCCGATAACCACCACAAGCCGCCGCCTTCCTCTTGCAAAGTGTTGCTTCCCGGTTGGTTCGTGCTCGGTGCGAACTTCCTACTAGCGAGGATTCGTTGTAACCCGCGTGTTACAATTCCGGTGTAGTCGTCAAAGGTTGATTACTAAACCCCTATGGTTGTTTATTATTTATTTGTTTATACGCGTTTAACTGAGATCCTGATTGGGAATATTTTATTAATCGGATTAATAAAATTAATTAACAATTTATATATATAAATCGGCTATCATATATATTGTATATATAATCCGTTTTTGTTAAATATATAAACCGCTTCCGCTGTGTATATGATACCATGATTCACAATAGTGGTGGTAACTAACTTAGTGTATAACATAAAAGTCATGGGTTAAATACCCGCTAACAACTAACATTGAGGAATTTAGCCATTCAATAAAAAAAATGCTGACCTGACTAGTTCACTTGCACCGAGATTGTAGCGTCCCAGGAGGAGTAATGATGACGGTGATTGATCTTCATACATGGTAATATCTAACGGCCTTAGTTCTAATGCTGAAATGAAAGGATCTCCCCGATTTGTATTAACAAGGCAAACATTTATGAAATCTGATGAGGCGAGGTGTATAATCTCATGGATGGTATCTTTGTCTGGCTTTGAAATAGAAACTGTGTGCCAATAGTCTGCCCCAATATAAAGATCAAATTGTGGGGGTTGACCTCTCGACTGACCATAAAAAAACCACGCCCTGATCAAGTACCTATTATTCTTCCCCTTCGGAGGTCTCAGAGTGTAGCAGTTTCGCGTATTTTCAGGAAAGCTTCTAAGAGTACTATACACCGGTAGGCTGTTGGCATTAATGGGCATGGGTACGCCTTGACTTACACCACCTTCTATGAAGCCATTGTCTGAAACATAGTTTATGCCTGTGGTGACATCTGTGTAGTTTGACTCGCTCCCACAATCTATGCTGATGAAGCCTACTAACAACAGGTACGGTATTTGATGCATATTATTTAGAAATAAATACAATTAAAAAAACAAAGAATGGGTCTAACGTAGTAGACCTGATTGATCATCTTGAGCATAAATCAGAGCAGCTACATGAAGAACCAGAACACAAAACAAAGCTCTCAACGTTGTCACGTCTACAGCCATCTGTTCGATAACTTAAATTCAATTATTTGTGACATTCCCTCCCTCCACGGCTAATTATAGAAAGGGTTGGCCTAGCTTGATTTTAGTCAAATATTCAACATGTTCCTAGATAGATAAAATTTATTTTGTGAATCAAAATTAATGACATATTGACATTAGATATGTCACAATATTTTTAAAATCGGCAGGACATCAAACTGACCTCTCTTTTTCTTGTGCACTAAAACCATTCAGAAATTACAAGATATTGTGGTCCAAGTTTGTTTGATATGGGGTAATGGAATGCGCGAGCGAATGAAATGAACGAGGTAATAGAATGAACAAATGAATGAAATGAACCATTACCATTTTATGGTATTATTTGGTTACAATGGGGGAATGGAATGAATCATTACATTGTATTGTTTGGTTGGTAAGATAAGACGAAGGAATGAAATCGGCGGTGGTGGGTGGAGGTGATTGTGGTGGTGGGTGGCTCGGTAGTGGTGGCGGAGGGTGGTGGCAATGGTGGGTGGCAGTGCTTGGTGGTGGCGGCGACGGTGCGGTCGGTGGTGGGTGGGGCGGAAGTCAGTGCGAAGTGGTGGCAATGGCGATCAGCGACAGTGGGTGGCGGCAACCATGGTCGGAGGCGACAATGGTCGGTGGTGGTGGGTGGTTTTGTGTGTGTGTGTGGGGGGGGGGGGGGGGTTGTGCGTGGAATGAATTTGGGTTTTTTTTTAAAGAGAATGAAGTGAGCGAGGTAATTAATGATTCCATTACCTTGACCAACCAAACACGTTTTTTTTCATCACAATAGTCCATTCTATTCCGTCTTTCAATTCTGCATACCAGACACTACATTAAGTATAATTTTATTTATAGTACTTTAAATTAACGTTTAATTTTACATTTACTATTTATATTTTTATAACTAAATATCATTTAAATTAAGTATTATCTTATTTAATATTTAAGTATATAACAATAACAATAATAGTGCCCAAATACGATAAATATTTAAGGTAGGCTGGATTAGATTGCGCTCTTCAAAAGAGCTTCAGTGACAACCGCCATTTCACACATGTCAACTCAATATTATATTTTTTTAGATAATTATTATTTGTGTCATTGAGTTTAAGGTTTTAACTAGTTAAATCGAAAATCAAAATCTTCAACTATTTGAGTACCTGGTTGGTAAACGTGTAACCATATGGGTCCAAATTTGTAACATCGTTAACCAAATTTGTTAACTTCTTGTGTAAAGACAAAAAGGCCATACACAAAAGACGATTTTTTTTCTCAAGTAAGTGTAGTTTGAACACTTGTTTACCAAAATGAGTAGTTTTAAAAATATTTGCTAAAATGTTGTAAGACCCTAACCCGTAATCACGCGATCAACTTCCTAATCTTAAGGGTTTTGACCTTACTTAAAACCACTCCCGATTAAAACTTTGATATTTAAGAAAAACTTGAATTATTGTGATCAATACTTTTTGATTTTTACATTTTAACTATTAAAAAATACGATAAAATTTCACAATTGCACGGGAGACTCTTGAATTCTATTGCGGAAGCTTGATGAGTGTTCGGGTGTGTTCGGCTCTTTTCGCGACTTGATCCTTGCTCTGGGACTTCCAACTTGTATACCTAGTATCATTACACAAAGAATGGTTAGTGGGTTGTCAATAATACATTTAAAATAGTACGATAGTCGTTACACATCAAAGCGGAACGAACCAGGCCAAATGGCGCTCTCTTAGGAGAACAAACTGCTACAACTTTTGCGCAGCAGCTGTTCGGATCGCTTTTACCCCTTCAAAAACACAAAATATAACTTTGACTTTCAAATAAGAATTGTTCTACGCTCAGCGAGCTTCCAGGCATATAAAGAACGCCTCCTAACGATTTTTCTACGATTTTATATGAAATTTTAAAAAACAGGCTGTCAGGCTGTCCATTTTTCATGGTGAGCGGCCGCTCACTAAGAGTGAGTGGCCCGCTCACTCTTTACAGAAGGTTCTGTGGTGCAGGGGATCTAGGTGAGAGGCCGCTCACTGGCACCTGCTGCCGATTTGTGATTTTTAAAGCATGGGAATCATGTCGCAATCACATTTGATGATTCCCGAAACTTAAATATTGACTTGCCGACTAAATAACCCTCTGTTTCACTGATATTATAGGCCGGGTCATGATTCTATGACCCGGATCATAGTCTTAAGTATTTATGTCAATTTTTACCCAAATCGACCCGTTAAGGCCTTGAATCAAACAAGGCACTATTTGACCATACAAAATGCCTACCGTTTAAGTTGTCAAGTCATTAGACACTTGATCAACCAAAGCGTTTGTCCGATTTGTTTCATTAGGATTTAGAATTCTTAGATTCAACCTCTAGTAATCTTTTAAATTCCCAAAATGCCCCTTATAGCCAAATTTTTTAATTTAGCCATTCATGGCGACACTTCTTGTTTTGAATCCATTGTTTTTGACCCAATGACTTGTTTAAAAATTTCTAAGTCCTTACGGACTTAGATTTTCACCGTTTCATATGATTGTTCCCAATTTGATCAATTCTAAGCGCATTATTGCGCATTAGAAATAGTTATGAAAATAACTTACCTATTTGGCACCCACACTTCATGTGAGTTGTTTCCTCAACCTATATCTTCACCCACGGTTATATTTTATACCACGGACTTACCCAGTAGTGTCGACCCATTCACATACCTTGTGTGTATTGATAGAAGCCGATTCAAGATGGCTAATCTCCTAAGTGACACGTTGAGTGGGTTAGGCTCCAAGAATTAGATAAAGGACAAGATAAAACTTTTACTTCCATTTTCTTCTTCTAATATTGAAACATTACTGCCCCTTATATAGGCTACAAACAAAATAGAAATAACTTAAGAAAAACTAACATGAAATAACTACCTAAACATGGGCCACTAACCCACTACTCTAAGTTAACTAAACATTAAGAACATGGATAACTACTAATAAACAAAATGCATGCACAATTTAAGGAAATAGTGGTTTGGCTCCATCGTGTAGATGAAAGCATGTATCATTCCCGCGTGCTTCAAAACGTCCTTGTCCTCAAGGACAAAATGCTCGGCCCATGGCGGTCGCCACTCGCGTCTTCCGGTAGCGTTTGGTTCAAACCCGATGAGCCGCCTCGATGGTTTCCATGGCGGTCGCCGTTCAAGTTGGACAACGATGTTCGAGATGGTTTCATCGTAACGCCACGGTAGTCGCCACTCCCGGCGGATAGTGGCGTAAGGGCCGGTCTCACTAGACAACACCCACGGTTGGCACCATTGACGTCTTCCCACTACACTTTTGCTCGGCGCCCCAAGTGATGGTCTTTCTAAATCGAGAATTGGAGAACGAAGCCCATTGGATCCGTAGCATGGATATGTATAGTGAATTTGTGAAATTCTCCCATGGGAACAAAATGCATTGAGCATGTCCTTATGTTGTGTCGTGTATTTCAAAGAAGGTGGACCAAGAGTGCCCATATTACTCATTAAAATAATTTTTGAAGAGCCATTAGAAGATGGGTTTGGCAATGTTGGCAATTTATGAGGAGGGAGGTTTCCCAACTTCAAGGTGGTTTCCATTCTCGTCTTTTGGCTGCCTGTGGAGCCTCATTATGCAAGGCCAAGAAGCGGCTGGTGTGGGTGCCATGTTTGGTGATTGTGCGTGTGGGTTTAGGGGCTGGTTTGGGTGAGGTTGGTGGTGTGGATGAGGTGGTTGAAGAGGGTCGTTTGGGTTTTGTTTTGTAGGTTGTTTGTTGGTGCCGAATGGTGCGTTTTTTGGATGCGGAAGAAGATGATATTTGATGTAAGAATGGTTTCGAGGCAAATGGTTTGGGCGGCGGTCTAGGAAGTGGTAGTCGAGCGGATATGAAAGAAAACGTAAAAGCATGATATGTAATTTAGGTGTGTGCCCGAGACCCCAAATGCAGTGAAACGTGCACTGCTTCCTAATCGTGACACCGAAGCTAACTACCTGCAAAAGCATATATATCGTGGGTTTAAGCTTGCCAGGGGTAGCTAGCCCACTCATTGTAACTAAACATGTGATAATTGGGAACCTTCAGAAATGTGTTAACATACGTTAAACTGCCTTAGTACTAGTGTCTATCAACACTAGTAGGAAAGATATGGTCAGAAGTTCATGCCCGTGTCAGAAGCACCTCAAGCATGAGGTTGCTGCACAACCTAATAATATGTAAGGACTTTAAGTGATAGAGTGTGTTTAGTTCACAAAGGACAGTTAAAGTTGTAAACTGATAAAAGCGTGATCCACACAAGGAATCGTAAAACCCGATCCACACAAGGAGTCAAAACCCGACCCACACAAGGAGTCAAAGCATCTCAAAACCCGAGATGTAAAAGTAGTCCCAAACCGGACTAGAATATGTTTACCAATGTTGTCTTAAACCCGAGAGGCATGCTTTCGAGAAAAAGTAGTGAAACTCACCTTATGTTGCAAGCAAATAATCCAAATTCCACCAATTGTAATGTGCTACCGATCCCCTATTACAAATGTCGCTAAGTGAGTATATGTACATAACCAATACACCATATAACCAGTTTGTCCGATATGTTTAAAAGTTCAAAACCGTGTGTGTGACACCTAATGATTCTACATGCACAAGTAAGTCCTATGAACCCGTTGGTGAACATATTGATTATCGTCAGTTTTATACCTCATATACATCTCATATAAGTGTCCATACAAGTTCATGTAAAATACATACCATATAAGACTCCAAATAGTCACATAAACATCCCCTACACAATCTGCGTTTTTAGGACAGATTGTGTGTTGTGAAAAACGATTTATTAAAATACTTAACAAACGAATTAAACTCCCAAATTTTTACTGAATATTCTTTGGGGTTCACTTGATAACCCATATTTTTTTTTTGTCTCAAAACGAAACACAAAAATTATGAAAATTCGTAGAACACAGCTATGTCCAGAAAATTTCCACAACAAGTCAGTTTAGTCGAAAATTTTCCAAAAATTGTGTATTCACCCAAACAGGATGAATCCACTTGGAAAAGCTGAGTTATTCCAATTTTGACCTACTGTCCAAATTTCATAACCTAAATCTTTGTAAAACTCAATTTATGATCGTTTAAAGTTGACCCAGTTTACAACTCCGAAAATCTGATATGACCTTTACTCAAATAAAATTCCAAAAAACCACTCAACGATGTCCAAATCAGATGATTTTGCCCATTATGAAAAGCTAAGACCATGTGCAATACAACCATGCAAAGAAATCATCAAAACAATCACTTTAACATCACAATACAGACCCTACAAAACATCCTAACTAATCTGTCAGAAAACTGAAACTTGCTCAATAAGTTATTCATGAACCCTAATCATTCTCAATAATCCATAATCACATAGTAAACACATATGATCACAACACAATCAATCCATATTATCATAACTAAATCCATCTTTCTACATATCAAAACCCTAGTTATGATTTATCAACAACAATTCTCATCTAGATCATAATAACCATTCAAGAACTCACATAATATACACATATCCGATTTTATTCCTGCATCATCTAGGGTTTTCTTTTTAAAACTTTTCAACACATTACTATTATCATAAAGCATGTAAAAATTATACCTTCCAATGCAAGAATCCCCAAAGCCTAGAGATTTCACCTAAACTAGCTTGGATTAGTGAAGAAGATTGAGAGGAGTGGTGGTGGTTGTGGTTCACGATGCAAGGGAATGGGTAGGGGTAGGGTTATTTTTTTTGTTCTATATTTATAATAGGAATTGGCTTGGGGCCCAAGTAATTGAGTTTTAGGGCTTTTTAGTTTGCTAACCGGACCCGTTAATCATGTTTTAGCCCAATACTGGACCCGATAATATTAACAACCCCAACCTACATAAAAACTATTGTTTTTATTATCTCAATACATATTAATCATAGAGTGCACATAATTTGCATAGTTCACATATTGACTATTAGTCAAGCAGTAATTCGCATAAACATGTAATTTATATAAACATGTTACTTCACGTTCATCATATTTCAATTGTACACATTATCATGTATGCTAGACAAATCACCAATGCTTGGGATACATGACTCGTGTGTGCATTGTGATGATAACTTTTCTTATTATAATGTAACGTATGTTATTATCACATGACATACGTTATTACCCTATAACATATAGGAAGACCTTCCTAACTAACCCTAGTCAAGTGTTTAGTCACGTATGCACATGCAAGTTAACTAGAGTTCAGTTAAAGTAGGAACCTGAAAATGCGGGGTGTCACATCATCCCCAAGTTGAAAAGAATTTCGTCCCAAAATTCAGCAAGTAAACAATAAAGCCAGCTAGAAAAGTGTATGCTTGGTTCCTGGATGTCACAACCCACAGACACAACTGCTATTGTAGTAGTCTTTGGTGCTAATGCGACCGTTGTTTCTGTTGTTGTTTTGCTTGGCACAGCTTGCATAACAGCATCAACTAGTCAACTAAATAGTACCTTCTTCTTGGAAGATGATGCTGCACGTTGAGACTTTCTCTTAAAATTACCACTTTTCTTCGGTTGAGCTTGTGTTAATGGAGGAGTTGCTAATTCAGCATCTAAATCAGCAATTTGAGAGTCCTCATCAATAGTAAAGTCTGTGTCAGTGTCTAGACGCCTCTTTTCTATCAACTCAGCTTTTTACTTAGCAATTTTCTGCGCCTTAGTCTATGGTTTATCATCTTCAGAGTCAGTTTCTTCGGACACATCTTCAATTTCAACATCTTCGTCACCACCTTCAGACACCTTAGACTTACCTCTGTCGACCGAAGTGCTCGGTTCTATCACTTCAGAAGTTTGGGGTGGAACCACACCTGTATCTTCCTGATTAGTGGACAATTAAGTGCCACCAGGCTCGTTTAACCCCAGTTTGACTGTTTCTCTGCCAATAATATCACTGTCTACAAATGCTCCCCTCATAATCTGTATGGCGCCTTCAAAGTCACCGTTGTCGTGCCTCCACTGGTTCCCTAGAGGAGCAACATAACTTAGATTACTCAGATAGCCGAACAGTCTTCTCTTTTTTGGCTGTTGGTCTTTTGGTTGCGCTCTGAACTGTAACAGCCCACTCCCGTACCGCGATATTGTCCGAGCATGTCCCGATTTTGCATTGGTCGTAGGCAATTCCCACGCCAAAACGCATCATGATAGGGAAGGTATCCCACCTCTTATAAAGAAGTGTTAGTTCTCATTCCCAACCGATGTGGAATCGTTACAATCCACCCCCTTAAGGAGTCCAGCGTCCTTGTTGGCTCAACGGCCCGACCCTGGCTCTGATACCATTTGTAACAGCCCACTCCCGTACCGCAATATTGTCCGGGCATGTCTCGATTTTGCATTGGTCATAGGCAATTCCCACGCTAAAATGCGTCATGATAGGGAAGGTATCTCACCTCTTATAAAGAAGTATTAGTTCTCTTTCCCAACCGATGTGGGATCATTACATGAACTGTTTCATGCACCCCATTATCCTCTCATCCATGTGTAGTAGATTGAAACTCTTTAGAGAATTCTTTGGCAGATTAGGAAGTTGTCGATCTATAAGCACTTGCAAGAATTGAGGATACATCAGGTATAGCTTCTCATCTTTCCCTTTTGTAACCATTTCTTTGAGATGCTTCATCACCATCCCTGAGAAGTTGAACTCTTTGTTCAATACAAGGGCAACAACGAGCGACGCTAGTGTGTCTCTAATCTCATTGAAAGCTGTTCTTCTTGGCTCCAAACACTGTAAGAAGACATGGATTAAGTACTTGATATTTGTGTACATGTTCTACTTATGCGGCATATTATCTGTCACCATCTTGTTGTACATCATTCTAAGGAAATCCACGGATAAGAATGGAGTCAAACACAATCGAATTAGTTGGAGAGTCATTGAAGCGAAGTTTTGTGCGTATCAACCCTTCTGAAACTATAACATCTTGCCCATAGATCCTGCTTCAGATGACAGAGGGAAAAACTTCACTGTCTATCCTTGCGTTGTGGTAGAACTGACACAAGATATCTCTATATGGCACATGCTGTTGTGAGATAGCATACGTGATTCTTGATCCCTTCAGAAATTCCACAATTCCCTCGAAGGTTTTGTTCTCATCCTTGGTAATCGGGCCAAGAAACGCGCACACGTTGTTCCTGCGTGAGCTTTCATAATTCATAGTGCCTGTACATTCAAAGCGAACATTGGAAATATCAAAATGACACAAAATCGGACAAAAACGGCAAATTTTTGCCAAACTTTCTGCAACACGCGACTATGAATGTTAGTCATCTGTTCTTCACACGATTAGCTTATAGTCATCCAGAATTCCCACGACTATGAGTGCTAGTCGCCTTGTTTTCACACGACTACGATTCGTAGTCGTCTGAACGACTGTGTCAGTTTTTTCAAAAATTTTCAAATGGGCCGAGTTTGGTGATGTTTTTGGTGTAATTGTGGTCTAAGAGTATCGATTAACAAAACCCTATGAAGATTTTTAGTTATTAAGCATGTTAAGTGGGTTTATTAAACGGTTTTAAGTCGGTTAGGGCTTGTTCAAGTTATCATTGATTTAACCACTTAGTCTGAGTTGTTAAGGTCTGAAAATTTGTTAATATATTACCTAGATATTCCTTTACAATAATCCAAGGTCTAAAAGTCAAGATGTTGAAGTTGAAGATGTGTCCGAAGAAACTGACTCAGAAGATGATACACCAGAGACTAAGGCACAGAAACTTGCTAAGGCGAAAGCTGAGTTTATAGAAAAGAGGCGTCTAGATGCTGACCCAGACTTTACTGTTGATGAGGACTCTCAAATTGTTGTTTTAGATGCTGAATTTGGAACTCCTCCATCAACACAAGCTCAACCGAAGAAAAGTGGTCGTTTGAAGAGAAAGTCTCAACGTGCACCATCATCTTCCAAGAAGAAGGTGAAATTTGGTCGACTACCTGATGCTGTTACGCAAGCTGCGCCAAACAAAACAACAACAACAAGAGAAACAACAGTCCCATCAGCAACAAAGACTACTACAACATGAGTTGTGTCTGCAGGTGTTACAAGGCCAATGCCTGCATTGGTAATCTTCACAGAGCTTGCCTCAGTTACCGGTGTAGTGACCCCCTCTGTTATTCCATCACAACAACTGGTCTCAAATACAGTCGGTGATCTAATCAAGAATCTACGAGACCAGATGCATTCTTCTTTGACAGCTCCACAATCCTCTTCCACTTCGGCTTCAGTGACAACCAATGAACAGTTCCAACGCCCCATGAACGAAGTCATCTTCTTTATGCTGAATCAGGCACGTGAAAACTCTGACTTGAGAGGGATGATCGTGACCATTGAAGAAAATGAAAGACAAATGCTGGAATTATTAGGAGAAACGATTTCAATCAAAAACTGCAGTCTTCATCAGCTACACTTGATCTTCTATTGTTTAGCGGCCCAGATGCTACTAATCTTCGACCAGTCATAGCCGACGTTGATATTGAGTGCAAAACAGAATCGGATCACTTCTTAGAACTTCAAAGCTTGATCTGTATCAGGATCGAGGAAATGGTTAGAAATTGTTACAACCTAAACAGGGGAACTCATCCGAAAAAACTAGTCTGATGGGATAGAGAGCCCACTTGGGTTATAAACCCCACATTGGTTTCCCATACAACCGACGTGGGACAAGTCCCATAGCTTGCAATGATTCTAGTCCATAAAAATCGACCCTCCTTAAGGGCCAATGTCCTCGTTGGTCACGACTGGCTCTCTCCATGCCACCACTCCGTGGGCCACCACTCTGAGTTTGGCTTTGATACCATTGTTAGGACAGTTTCGGACAATCTGACAATCATGAGCTGGTTTATCTAGTGTGCGGAATCCACTAGATGATGTTCAGATAACGAAAATGACAACATGCTCTAACATGAGATATCTAAACACACACAAGATGGTTAAAAGGTTGTATTTGTATTAAAAACAGAGGACGTGCGTACAATACGGAGCTACAGACCCTGAAACCGAGGTACTAGATTGTTTGGAATGTGTAAAATGACAGCCGAATAATTAGGGCAATGATTGGTTGTATTTAGAGTCCAAACCAGTCAGCCCAAGGCCTAGGGGCGACTAGCAATACGTTAGGCAACTTTGAACCATAGTTACCTATAAAGCACATGACTAAGGCCATAGTCGTCAAAAAATTACACGACTAGCAAGGCTAGTCGTGTAAAACCAATCATAGTATCTAACCCCCAAACATCATAAAAACATACAAAACACATATAAACGTTTACAAAACAACTATAAACACCTATATTAAGCTAGGGACATCTAAACATCATGTAGTAACATTAATAGATGATACCCTTTTATTTATTTTTTACTTTAAAATTTTTTATTCTATTTTCATTTTGCATTTTTAGTATAACCTTAGAAATTTAGAAAAAAAAATGTTTTTTGATTAAATATTTTCTTGAAACATGTGTACTCTGAAATAAAACCTATATAAAAATACTAGATTATAACTTGGGAGCATTCTGGGGTTGAAAAATCTAATATGACACATCAATTTTACATAGGAAATAAACTGATGCGCTTTACATTTACATGCAGGAAAGCTTCGGGTAGCACCTAACCTAAAACAATTAACAATGTATAACTCCAATGTTAACACCTAATATAAAATAGTGTATAATCCGTTGTTAACACTTAACCTTAAACAATGTATAATTCTATTGTTAACATCTAAAATAAAACAATGTATAACTCTAATATTAATACCTAACCTAAAACAATGTCACTACGCCAAAATATTGATACGGCCACACAAAAAAAGTGTGACCATATGCCTTTCGCCACACTTTTTTTTTTCAGCTCAAGTGTGACCATAGGTCGAGTCATCGTAGGTATCATACGGCCACATTCACATTTAGTGGCCGTAGCACTTAAAAAGTGTGGCTAAAGAATACCAATATTTCTTTTTGAAATCAAGCATTTTGTCTATTAAATGTGACTAAAGGGTAGTAACGGCCACATGAAATTACTCTAAGTGTAGCCATTTTAGTTATATAGTCACTAAAAGTTTTATTTTAGCCACATCAATTAAAAAAATATGTGGCAAAAATGATTGTTTTAATAAGCTTTCCATCTATTAAGTGTGGCTAAATGGTAGGAATGACAACATGAATTCACTGTAAGTGTGGCCGTCTGTATTATATAGTCACATCAATTTACTGTAAGTGTGGTCAAAAACTATTTATAGACACACGAAACAATTTTGTAATTATATGTGTGACTATACTCTAACTTTCAGTCACATATATTTTTTTTCCTATGACATTTTCTATTATTTTGTCACATAAAAAAAGTGACAATGGTGTGGCTATTGCCTAACTTTAGTGACACATAATCCGTTTTGTCCATGGCATTTGGTATCATTCTGTCACACAAAAAAAACAAATGGAGAAGAGTGTGACTAATGATTATATAAAGCCACTTGAAATATTGTAATTTTTTCCGTGGCTATTGTCCAACATTTGGTCACACATATTTCATTTTACCCATGTCAATTGTTATCATTCCGTTACACAAAAATAAACAAAATTAAGATTGTGTGGCTAATGGTTATGTAAAGCCACATGAAGTTTATAATTTTTAGTATGGCTATTGTTTAACCTTTGGTCACACATAATTGTTATATAAAGCCACATGAAATATTATAACTTTATGTATAGCTATTTTCTAACCTTTGGTGACACATATTTTCTGTGATTCTATGTGACCATTAAAATGAGAAAACCAAATGATATTATAAAAATAATAAACCAAATTCCATACATAAGTTTCAAACTTAAATACTAAAAATCTTATTCTTAGCCGGTTTTCGTCTTCTTGTTCTTTTGCTACAATTTTTTTAATCCATCTAGAGTAGTAAAACTCTTCTTTTGCTTCTTGGCGAACTTAGTTATGGTGTTTTGTGTTTGACTGGATGGTGAATCTGGTAGCTGGAGAAACAAAAACAAGAAAACATATATAAAAATTCCTAATTTAGTTATATTTAATTCAAGATTAATTAAAAAACAAACCTTTTCGTCAGGTTTGACAAGGGATTTTGGCCAAGGAACAAAAGAACCTAATGCTTCGCCAACTGTTTCTAACTCCCCTGTTTGAATTGGTAAATATGATGCCTCCTTTATAGCTTCATCAACAGAAACTTTATAGCAATTATCTTGTAATGGAACTCCATGAATGGTTTGATTTTCCATTGAGTAGTAAATTGTACCATATGCCACGCGGTTGGTCATGCGACAAGAATACAGAACACACTTAAATGTCTACAAAAAAATATGGCATATTAACATGATAAAGTTATATGTATTTGCATTTTGCACAATACATACCTGTGGAACATTTTCTTGTGATTCCAAATGTGATGGCGTTTCAAGAAATGGAGTCTCGGGCATTGATGAAATACTTTTTTTCTAGTTTTCACACTTCCCTAAAAAATTCAATTAACGACGTAAGAAAAATTAGCAACCATGTGGAAAATTAAGAAAAGAAAATTGTCAAATACATATCATTGTTAGCTTTTCTTGTTGCCCCATTTTTGATATGTTACTTTGAAAACTAACTTTTTTTTTTGCACAACTTTACATGATGCATTAGATGTGGCAGCATTAGTATTGTCCTTAGATTTCACTTTACCTGATGCAGTGTCTTTCTTAGGCTATCTTTGGACGTTTGTAGAACATAGCTAGCACTTTTATCACTTCAAGTTCACGTAAGACTCTATCCCAGCACAGAATATGGTGTTGCTTGAAGAACAATATTTGATGTTAGATCCTTTATGCTTTAGTTCAATAAGTAATTTACTCACCGTGGTGTTTCATTGATTTGGTTTCATTCATGGTTATTGCTATAATTCTTGACGTGTGTTGTGAATTCTCAATGAACTTTTTAGTAAACAACCATTTACATTGCTGCAACCTTTTTGAACATCATCTGGTCGGACTCATACGCTGATTGAAGTCTGAATCATGCTCCATAACTGCGATATGTTTATCTCTAGCAAATAAATTGTGACAGGTGTAATTTCTTGCAGTAGCATGCACCTTAAACCATGCATGAATTTGTTGCTATGTGAAAGGTTCTTTTTCACTTGTTTTTTCTATTGTTACGAGACTGTGATGTCTATTGGGTAATCGAGTTTGTTTACGGGTCAGCGGGTCAGATCAGAACCTGGTAAGCAAGTTAACGGGTCAAATGGGTCTGAAAGATTGTTAAGTATACTGAGAATAAATTTCAGATAACACTAAAACAATCAATTAGAAGCAAAAAAAATATACTAATTGAAGCAAAGACTCAATACAAAACGAACATAGCTGATACGTAATCAGTTGTTTGATGGTATGAGCAGGGTGCATGGCGTACACAGGATGCCTCATCTCGTGGCCATGACATGACATCGACGCCAGCATCAGAATTGTTGTCTTTAGCCTCATCCGCCTCACTCACTAACTCTCTATCTCTCCCTTTTTGTCATCTTCGTTGATGAACCCGTCCACAATTTGTTCAAAAACACAGAAATAGGATATACAGAGGCATACCGGTTTCTATGTAGGTCATTCCAGGTTACAAACCTATTTCTATATAGAGTTGGTTCCAAGTTAAAACCGATTTCTATATATAGAGTCGGTCCCAGGTTACAAACCGGTTTCTATATAGGGACAGTTCCAGGTAACACACCGGTTTAATTTTGGATCAGTTTCAGGTTACAAACCGGTTTCTATATTGGGTAGGTCTGGTTCAGTTCTGAAAGCGGTTTTACTCAACTTAAGTCCAAATCAGTTTTTGCCCAATCAGGTTTCGAGTTTCTACCTGTTTTTGACCAGTTCAGGTTTCGAGTTTCTACCTATTTTTGATTTCGTCAGATTACTGACTGTCTTGCTCATCATCGGAAAAGAAGCAGATAAGCTAACACCTTCTTTTTCTCTTAACAATCTATTTCATGTAAAATCATTTTAATAATAAGCAAAATTAGTTATTTCATCTCTTACGGGGAACAAATAAAAAACATTTCTTTAGTAATTTCATTGGTTGGATTTGATATTCATCATCAAAAGGAAGTGCTAGAATGTGCAAAACATAAATGAAAGAAAGTACCTTAACAGTAAAATCATAAATAGTCTTTCCCGTGGCAGCTGTAGCAAAAACCCCAAACTCAGATTGAGAATCAGAAGAAAACCCATAAAAGATTCCAGCTTTTAGAGCAAAACCATGTTGGAAAAGCCCTGAACTTGATGACCCTAATAAAGATTTGACATAAGTGGTTCAAAACAAGAAACAGAGAGACAAGAAGGCAATTGGGTTTGGTTTGATTTAGAGAAACTGAACAATGGGGAAGTAAAATTAAAAGAACAAGGTATGGATGCCATTGATGTTGATTGTGTTATTGATGTGTGGATAAAAGAATGGGGTTTAAAAGAGGAAATGATGGGAATTTAGGTGAAGGATGCATTGCATACGATGGTGGTTCTGAAGAGGGGCCGGATACAGGATGACCATACGGGAGACAAAGGTCGGAGATCGAGAGTGATCAGGTCATTTGGAAAACAGAGTTTTAAAACCCCATTAGACAGCCACACATACAAATCTTAAAGTGTTCATTTATTACTTTTAGTCACACATAAAAATTTTAAGGTGCCCATTTATTACTTTTAGCCACACGTAAAACATTTTACTATAACCATTTATCACTTTAAGCCACATATAAATTCAAACAAATACCAATATGGTAATTGGTCACATTTAGTCACACTTTTCTAGCGTGACTAACAAATGTCACAGTTTTTTCTTAAAGTGTGGCTAAATATTTTGAAATGATATGTTTTTGGTCACATGAAACAAATATAGTGGCCGTAGATCATATTTAGCCACACTTTTAAAGTATGGCTATTAAATGACACATTTTTTTCCTTGAAGTGTGACTAAAGGTTTCGAAAAGATGTGTTTTTGGTCACATGAATTAAAAAACAAACAAATATTGTGGCCATAGATCAAATTTTGCTACACTTTTCTAGTGTGACTAGAAAATGTCACATTTTTCCCAAAAGTGTGGCTAAAAATTATGAAATAATATACAATGGTCACATGAGTAAATAAAATGCGTGGCTAAAAGTAGGCTAGAAGGTTTAGAAATGTAATTAATAACATTTAGCCACAGATATAATCGAAAGTGTGGCAGGACAGTTTTAGGAAAAGTGTGGCCATAGGCCTATTTTGGCGTAGTGTGTACAACTCGAATGCTAACACCTAACCTAAGGCTAAAACAATCTATAACTCTAATGTAACTCTAATATTGTCACCTATTCTAAAGGCTAAAAAATGTACAACGTACTCTAACATACTAATAATGATACCTAACAATGTTGACGGCAAACATGAGCAATATAAGTGCCCGAAAAGTGAAGTTGAATACCGCAGAGTAAGCAATAGATTCCATGTGGGACATTGGTTCTCCAACATGTCTAACAGTCTTCTTAAAGAATAAATTTTGATTTAATACCTTATCTGACTGCAAAGAAGATTTAACAAAATTTATAAGTGACCAGATATGTAATGGTACACAAAACCGATATCAAATTTACATTAATTAACTACTAAAAATCAAAACTTTATGAATTCGACTAGGCGGGACCTAGGACTTCCCTCTCGCATTGGTACTCTCATTCCCACATGCTTAGGTACTTCCCACTAGGCTTCCAAATGTATATGAATATGTTTACGTTTATGAATATGTAACTATCACAACTATACTATGTCTATTTCTTAGCATAAAGCACACGAATTCAAAGCATAACATGCATATGAATTGTATGTAAATACGTTTATGACTATGTGCAAGTGTAAGTTTCATAGGTGTACATGTTTCACCCAAAAAGTGTAAGAAAACGAAAAAGGGGATAAGTATACTCATAGTTTTGCTAAGCGTGATAAATCCAAACAAAACTCGTCACACGATAAAACTTAGGAATTCCGAATATATCAACCTATACGTATAAGAATACTAATGAGGGATAATAACTTAAAAGTGTAAGGTATTTAAAATATAAGGTTTTAGGGTTTGCTAGACTTATACATGGAACATGAAGTTTTACGATAATTCAAATTAATAATTTTGTATTAATAAAATAACATGATTTAAGTTCAAATATATGACTAAGAAAATATAATGATTACTATTTGTATCTTTTGAATAAAAATATTCCAAGTAATTGATTCAAAGATTTTAGTTAATCGACATAACTAATTTATATAATTACAATAATTACAATTAATTACATAAATGTATATATACAAATAAGTCAAACAGTAACACTTATGTTTTCAATGTTTTTATTCTATAATAAAATACTTATAAAACAGATTTTATAATTTCCATAGAAATAAATGATTTATTATGACTAAATAAGAATTAATAACACTAAAAATACAAGATATGATCCAAAAATAATAACTTTATGATGTAAGATTGTTGGATCAGATGCTCTATTTAACAGTTCTTATTGATGAACACTTGTGTGTTGTAAATGTATCAAAGTAAATTGCACAGCGGAATATTAAAGTGTTCAAGTTAAAGCATCACTTTTAACAGGAGTTATGACTCCCCCTTTAACAATGAACTAGGAAGTAAAGATGAGAATCAGTAATAGTAAATGAATATAACAGTAAATGCAGAATGATTCTCGGATATATATAAAGAGGATAACTACAAAGTAATTTGAAGGAAAACGTTCATGTTTTAGATTGATAAGATGAACGTCTAAAATAGTAGGAGTAACCCCTCTATTTATAGAAGAAAGATTACATACAGACTAAGTAATCAAAAGCTTAAAATAATGTAAGATAATACTACTACAGGCTGTAGTTATCGAAACTTGAACAAATACTTTAGTGTAAACTAATATAATAGTAAACTGTTGAGATTAAAGGCGGTTAGGAGCTTTATAATGAAAGTACTGATGAGTGACAAACTTCTGTTAAAAGATCTTCAAGAGTTTGTCTTCAGCAGTTTGTTCTTCAGATATTTGTCTAGTTTATCTTCAGAACTTCTGATCCTTTTACTCTTCAGAACTTTAGATATCTTTTACTTCAGCAGTTTCACAAAATGTGAAGAGGATATAAGACTAAGGTTTATACTGGCTTGTCAATCCTCTTTGACCCTACAAAGATAGTTAAAATAATTTTCCATAATTTTTCTCATATTATTTGCATTTAAAACCGATTTAATGAATTTAAATCATATTTAAATGATTTAAATAGGAAAAATAATTAAAATAATTTTTTTCTCACCATTAATTTCAAAAATTTTAAGATTAAAATCATTAAAATGAATTTTTAATCAATTAATTATGATTAAAACAATTTAAATTAATAAAATTACGAAATTAATTTATTTTCCAGAAAATAAAAATATGTTAATTTTTCATGAGGTGCCAAGATGCTACACCTACATTTTCATAATTTTTAAAGAAAAAATGAATTTATTATGAATTCCTAAAGATATATATTTATTATTTGTAGTTTATAATATTAAAAAGTAACAAATAAAATCATTTTGATGTGACCCGTGCCCCATGGGTCTTGAACCCGAATCTGAGCAACCAAACGCAGAAATAAACCACTCAACCACATATAAATTTGTTGCTCTAGATCAAAACAAAATATATTTATACTTTCAACGCTATTCATCATCTTCTCCAAGTCTCAAACCCTGACCCTAGCTTTTCTAGCACAAAAAATTCGGCAATAATAGAACCCAATTCCATATGGCTTTTAAAGAATGATGAATAAGAAACAAAACGACATAAAAACTTTGGACTTACAGCCACGAATTTTGATCGAAAATGAAGCTTCAAGAATCAAACTCAAAGTCACGATTTGGTAGATTTCTGGATGCGATTTGATATGTTTTTAGTGGGTTTGAAATGTGAACTAGTTTTTATCCCGGGTTGAAATATCTAATATGACATAATAAAATATCTAATATGACAACATAATTAATAACTTGCCAATATATGATTAATGAATATTATTACTATTATAATTATTATTATTACTAGTGGGAAACCCACGCGTTGCTGCGGGACGGTTAAGATAAATATATTTCTTTTGAACAATGCACAAGCGTGGCCGTGTTAGCCCACCAAGCTGCAGGAAAAGTGTAAAAACGTAATTGTCTTTGAATGCGAAACGATGTATATGAAATTAATCCATTTCTCTTCATTGTTTAAACTTTGAAAAGAAACTATATTTTTTTTATATCCAACATATACATTCTTATAAGTTTTCATGACACACTATGTAAATTGTCCAACCATATGTCCTTAACTTCCAACATCTAAGAGATGATGTGTACACGGGACACCCAAGTATAAAAAAAGATTTCACTATATATGAAAATGAACTTCTTTGATCATCAAAATTCAGTTATCAACACTGTTCTCAAAATCAAATATGAGCATAGATAATTTTTATTCCCAAATATTTCAATATAATTTTTCATAAATTTAGACCAAACCACCATATGGATACGTATTGTCAAGCATGAACTCAAAACCAAATATGAGCATAGAAACCAAAACAGAGTAGATAAACCAAAACACAACCATTCGATATCAGTAAAAACAAGTAAACAGAGAAGTAAAGAAGTATCAATAAGACATTTATTTTAACAAACAAATCAAGTTTAACCTGGAAGATGAACTTGCAAAGATGAACTTGCAGATACAATCCACTTTCGGATTGTGTCGACGTTTTGCCAGATTCGTTACAACATGATTACTCTTTTCAGTGTCCTCGGTCGCACCTTGTCGTTCTTATTAAATAATTAAAATAAAATAACTTATCAACAGAAAATCAAAACGTATCGTAGTACTTGGTGTTGTGTGTGCGTCACTTCGTACCACCATTAACTCTCTGCAAAGATAAAGTAATTTGTTTCAGCAATTCTCACGATGAACGACACTGTATATTTATATAAACATATGCAATTTTAAAGAAAGAAAGAAAATGTAAAATTAATATTTGTTGAATATAATTATTTGAAGCTTGTGGTAAACCTTTATGTATCTTTACTACATGGTACAAGTATCTTAATCCATTGAAGGGTAATTTGGGGAAGATTTACATGACATTTGAGGGTTGAAGCACATGACTTTTCACATCCCATCTTAACTTTACCAAGTTGGACATGTTTGCCCATTGCTTACTCTTTATAATCTAGTAGATTGAATATAATTATTTGAAGCTTGAGGTAAACCTTTATTTAGCTTTACTACATGGTACAAGTATCTTAATGCATTGAAGGGTAATTTGGGGAAGATTTATATGACATTTGAGGGTTGAAGCACTTGACTTTTCACATCCCATCTCAACTTTACCAAGTTGGATATGTTTGCCAATTGCTCACTCTTTATAATGTAGTAGAGATTATTATTATTATTATTTATTTATTTTAAACAAATCTCTGTCATAAGTTATCATATTATTATTTTAAAAAATTCATGGGTATCACCTAATCCAGGCCCGACCCAAACCCACAATTTTTCTAAACTAATCCAAAACCTGACACAATACCTGTCGGGTTACAAAAAATAGTCGCTTTTTTTCTCCGTTTTTTATATAGCACCATGGTACTCATTAGAAAGATAATGAAATGTTTGTTAATTTGGTGTAATTTTTTTCTTTAAAAAATCTCGTATATAAAATATATTACTCGTTAGAAAAATAATAAAACGTTCGTTAATTTGGTGTAATTTTTTTCTTTAAAAATGTAGTATATAAAAGATATTAACATTTAAAAATTATGGGAGAAAACATGAGAGAGAAAATAATAAAGGTTTAATATTTACATTAGGTATTTAATAGATTAGGTTAAACCATATTTTTCCTTTTTTTTAATTGGTCTAGAGTTGCCACATCACATCTTATGTGGCATCTCTCAAAGGAGAGATTGCATAAGAGTATGACATGTAGGATTAATCCCTTTGCAATATATATATATATATATATATATATATATATATATATATATATATATATATATATAGGGGAAGGATAAATTGAAAACCCTCTTGAGTTGAGAAAACCTTGGAAACCCATGTAAAAAATCATTATTTTTTTTTTGAAAAAAATAACCAATTTAAAATACATGTTTATAAGCATTTTGGGCCAAAAAAAATATAAAAAGCGCCGAAAGGATTTTTTTTAAAAAAATAAACAAAGTTGCGCTTTTTACATATGTTTTCAGCTATTTGTTGTTGTAAAGCTGTTGTAAACATGTGTTTTCGCAACTTTGTTTATTTTTTAAAAAAAAATCCCTTCGTCTCTTGTTTTATTTTTTTGGCCCAAAACACTTAAAAACATGTATTTTACATTGGTTATTTTTTTCAAAAAAAAAATAATGATTTTTTACATGGGTTTCCAAGGTTTTCTCAACTCAAGAGGGTTTTCATTTTATAATTGGCCTATATATATATATATATATATATATATATATATATATATATATATATAGATGAGTGAAGAAAACAAATGATATAATCGGTTTATATAGTGGACGATTCAAAGGCGATTTTTAAATCGATTTATGTTTTCCGGCCTTTGTTTACGAAACCCGAATAAAAAACTACCATTAAATAATGCTAATAAGCCGATATTATGATGGGAAAAACGTAAACCCAATCATTTAATTGAGATGAAACGCATTAAAGGCCATCATTTACACTCGTCGGAATTTAAATCCGGCCGACGAGTTGACCGGAAAAGTAAACAGGGTGGCGACTAGGATTTGGTTTAAAAAAAATCTAATTTTCACCTATTGGCAACTTTAGTCCCTGCAGTTAATCAAGTGCTCTCTAACGAGTTTTCCCAAAATAATTAACTAGTAATTATTTGCCACCTCTAGTTTATATAATTAACACTTTAATTCTAAAACTTTACATTTATGTTTAATAATCATATAATAAAATGCATTATTGTTTAACCCTTTAAACGATAAACACCATTGATAATATCTATGTCTATAATTATCGTTCAAGGAAAATGATTAAATCACCATTAACATCGAACAACGAGTATTCGATCATCCAACGTCGTATTTATTCTATATTAATTATTCTATCGTTCAATGCTTTAAACGATTTAATTAATTATTCCACTCATCGATCAACTGTTTCTCTAAATATTTCTCTAAACAATCATACCTGGCATTTGATACCTTTGGCTCCTTGACACCGGAAGCCATCCGTTTTCTGACCAGAGTCCAACGGGTTATCCATAGCAGTGTCTCGACTCCGGGGGGCATGGGTTCATGTTTAGTAGGTTAGGGTTCGCGGTCCAAAAAGGGGTGGCGACGCAGCTTGTTGCCCGCCTACCTGTTATCTTGATGTGATTTTTTTCGGTTATGTGTTAATAAATAAACTCCCTTTTAAAAAAAATGTTAATAATATTGAACAAAAAAACAAATATTAATTATTTTTTCGCAATCCAAAGTCTAACTCTTTGGATTGTACTTTATTAGTCGCATTAAATAATAGATAATTGGACACTATTTCCAAGGTGTTCGAAATTTTTATTTGTACTCTCTTTTGATTTTATTTTTTGTTTCATTTTTTTTCTTTAATTTTTTTTATCTTATGAGCTTTTCTGGTATTTGTAGTTGTTGCCCAGGTCGACTACTCGACCACTGCCATCCCCTTTGCTCTCATTGGTGCGTGTGGAAACCCGCCCTAAGGCACAACAATGAAATAATCGCTAAAACATCGCTTTCCATCCATGTCAAACCGATGCCACCTATAATCGTCTTCACCTAAATGTCACTCCACCACAAGGGTGGGGCAGACTTTCAACACACTTAACTATTTAGTTCTCACCTTAACTAACATCTTTTTTATGAACCCGTTCACTCTTATGTACACAACTTATGTTGGATTGTTCTTGGATATTACATGTACACGGTTCCTAGACAACAATCAACTATAACTATGTCTATTTGAGTATTTATATGTAGAGAGAGGCTATTGTTTAAAGGCTCCTTAAAATACAAAGTGTAAGAAGAAATCCTGACCGTCGATCTGGGTTTTAATCAAACATCATCCTAAATTAATTACCAAGCGTGTTTTTAGTTTCAGTTAACAAGAGAATGGCAAATGAGACAAATTGCGAGTATAATAATTTGAATTTTTTTAATAATCACGCCCAAATCATCTCATTTATGGACAATTATTATCAATTGCTATAATTGTGGAATTCACAAATTTAAAACGAAAAAAAAGAAATCATACTCTGTAAACCAAAACAAAAAAAGGGAAAAACAGAGCATTCATCAAAACGAAGAAGAAATGAAGAAATGAAAACTCTAAAATTACGTTTGTATGAAATAGTTGAAGCAAGAGAATAAATGAGCTTGTTCGTGCGTTTGATGAAAGTTATAAATGCGTTTTCAGTTTTTCATTGATTTTAATGATTTCACATGATCATGTTGTTAAAACGCACTTAGTAATATCATAAAACGCACTTACATGTTGATGATATTTAACTTACAATGTAAAAACATGTTAGGATCTGAGTTTGATTGTTTTGATTATATTTAACTAAGAATGATAAGAGTGATGTGAATATAGATGGAAAGTGCAGCGGAATGATAAACTATTAATCAAAACATGAGAGTAATTGTTTTCTGATCGAATGCTTTCATTTATCTAAAAGATTACAATCATACAAGTACTCCCCCTCAGCCTGATCACACAGTGATTGTTTGTCTGAGAGAATGTTTGTGTGTGTATGATGTAATAGAACAGTACAAGCACTGTTCTATTTATAGACAAACCTAAACCACTGATGACCTAGGCTGACGTCACCTAAGACAGTGACCTCTAACAGAATAACAAACATAAAACATCTGTCTATTACAAACTACTGTTACATTGAAAACACTGAAGGTAAACTACTGTTGTAGGAAAACTCTGATGGTCTTGAATCCTCTGCTGGAGCCTAAGTGCTGTTGGCTCCAGCAGTGCTTTAGTCTTCAGTACTTGGATCAGCAGTTGTTCTTCATCAGACCTTTGGTCAGCAGTTGTTCTTCATCAGTGTTTATTCAGCAGTCCTTTGTATCAGCAGTTGTCATAGCAGTTGTTTGGATGAGACAGTTGTTAGAGTCAGCAGTCTTTTGGGAGAAGTATGTTGTAAGGACTGTTTATTGTGTGGATCAACTGTTAGCATGTTTTGGCTTTTCAATCATCTGTTCTTCTCCAGGTCAGCAGACCCAACAATCTCCCCCTAGAACAGATGATGCCAAAACTCAGCTTTATTTACTGATCTTTATTCCTCATCAGACTTTCTCTGATTTGACCTTTGAATTGTAGTTCAATGTCCAGAGCAAATAAGTCTTCTTCATCTCTTTCAAGCTTTAGATTTAGCAATGTTTGAAGATCATTTGCACATAGGCTGTATGCATCATCCATGCTGATCTTCTGAACTTCTCCATCTGACCTGAGCAGAGTCAATTCATGGTTGTCTTTGTTGACTTTCCATTTTAGAATTTTTGAGTCAGTGGATTTGCTGAGATGAACTTTTATTTGGGATGAGTTAGGTGATGGAGGTCTTCCAATGAGTTCCCTGAGTTTCTCTGTTGTGGGATCAGAGAAAAAATGTATCTGATTGAAGAGCCCTTCTTTGATAAATGTATCAGCAAACTTCTTCTGATCTTCTTCTGACATTTCCTTCTTTTTCTTGAACTGTCTTCTTGCAGCAGCTGATAGATCAGAAGTTTCAAGTAGGCTGTCTAAGGTAAAAGTCTGCTGGGGTCTCTTCATCAGTGGCTCATCAGGATAGACAGGTTTTCTAGGCAGGCTGGGATCCTTCTTTCAGTTTTCTTCAAGACTCTTGTATGTCTCAACCAGCCTCAGCTCAGACCATCTAGAGACAGACCTCATTTCCCCATAGTTAGCAGCTACTATCTCTTGTCTCATTCTTTTAAACTTTAAGGCTCTGACTGGGTCTCTGCCTTTGCCAAAATTAGGAGTAGAGACTTTAGCTTTGGGGTCTTTGGCCAACTCTTCTATTCTGAGAAGTTCTTCTCTTAGAGCATGAGTGGTCCAACCATTAAACTGCTTTTTGGTTGCTTTATATGGCTTGGTTGCCAAGATCTGTTCCAGAAGAGAATCCCTAACCTCCTTTTCCAAGTCAACACTGAGAGGCATGGAAGACATGGAGTTGCTCAGGGTCTTAGCAAAGTCCTCAATCCTTCTGAGTTTGCTAAGCTCTGCTGAATGGATGCCCTGAGCAGTCCTGTCATCCTTCCTTTTGCATCTCTCCTTAATGATGGCATCTACCTGTTCACCCTTGTATTTAAGGTATGTATCAATGTTTAGGGGAACAGGGAAATTTGGGAGAGAAGGGAAAGATCTGTCAGATGGTTGTTCAGTATTGTAGAAGGATTGTAATTCCCCCTTGAGTAGATCAAGTTCAAGGGGATACTGAACAACCAATGGTGTAATGGTTGGTGGTGGTCTATGGGAACTGAATTTGGATGTGTGTGGTGAGAATGATGAAATTGGAATAGCTGTAATAGGAGTGGATTGTGCAGTTGAAGTGGTGTTTGGTGATGTGTGTATGTTTTCATCATGTACAACAAAGGTTGATTTTCTCTTCCTTGTGTACAAGATTTTAGGGGATGGTGATTTGGAAGCAATGGTTGGATTAACATCTGTTGGCCTTTTAGTAGGTCCAGCAGATGTTTGGGATTTGGTTGGTGATGTAGGTTTGGGTGTAGGTTTGGTGGTTGTATGTTCAGATGTGCTTGTAGGTTTAGGTGCAGTGGTTTAGGAAGTAGTATTTTGGGTGGTTTCAGTGTTTTGGGTGGCAGTGGTTTCAGCAGCAGTGGTTTTGTCAACAGAGGTTTTTAGCTTGGATGGTGGTTTTCTGACATGTCTAGCAGGCATTTTCATCCTTTTTGAGGATCCCACATCTTCAATCTCCTGCTGTTGTTCCTTCTTGAGGTTCACCAGCAACTCTGCTTTAGCTTCTAAGGTGTCAGCCCTTTTTTGTTTGGCCTGAGCAGCCTTTTCAGCTTCTATGTTTGCAGAGTTGTCTACTGCTTTGCTTTTGTCAGTGGTTTGTTGTGGTGCTGTTGGTGTTGCTTGTTGTTGTTGTTGTTGTTGTGGTGCTGTTTGACTAGCCTCTGGTTTGTTGGCAGACTTGGCTTTGCCCTTTTTAGAAGGTGGACAACCAAAGGGATCTAGCTTTGGTAGCCTATCTCTGCCACTCTCCCCCTTTTTGGCATCATCAGCCGTGAAGACATCATCATCTTCATCCCTGAGAATGGTGGTAGGGGTAGAGCCAGTGGTCTTCAGCAGGTGATCTTTGATGGCTTTAATGTCTGCATGTGTATCTTTGTACCTTGCATCCACCATGTTTTTGATCTCAGCCATATATGTTTCATGGGTCTGATTAGCTAGTTTTCTGTGAGCTATGATGATGGGGGAAACGGATTTCCATAGCTCACTAGCTAAATCAGCTGTTGATGGTTGACTTTTGGAAAGGTCTGCTATGGAACCCAATATGAGCTTGACATCAGATTTGATGTCTGCTACAGTGGTTTCAATTGCTTGAACTCTGTCCGTCAATTCTTGGTATTTTGACCCATCTCCTAAGTTAATAGGATCATCTGAGTCCCTACCAGTGGTAGTTCTACCTGATTCAGTCCTAATAGGTGAATCAGATGCCCCTTTTTCTTGGTACTGGGGACTTCCAACTGATTTTGGGGACACTATAGTGGCCTCATCAGTTGTTGCCTTCAAGGGAGTCTTAGCAATGTAATCACTGTCCTGGTGTGAGACAATGGTCTCTACATCAGTAGTGGTTACTCCACTTGAAAACTCACCTAGAGTTGTATTGAACTCAGGTGGTGTAACCTCCTCTACTGTTTGTGGGATGGCAGATTGAATGTTCTCAGGACCAGTCACTTGTGGGGGTATGCTCTCAGTGATAGGTGGAAGAGAGGAACTGGGATTTTCCTGAGATTTCTCAATTGCCTCAAACAGAGGTTGCATGGTTTGTGGAACATGATGTGATGGTGAGGGTGGAGGAGTAACAAGAGAATTAGCCCTGGGAGAGGGGCTTGTGAACATTTGGCCAGGTGACTCAAATGTATCATGATGTGTTTCCCCTTGGCTTAAAACATGATCCTTTTGGGAGGATTCATGAGGAGTTTGTGCAGGTTGAGGTATGTCCAACTGTTGTGAGGAAGTAACAACAGTGGTTTCAGGTTGCTTTGGTGGTGCAACAGAGTTATCTTCTGGTACCTCATCATCCAGAAGTCTCATTTGTGGTTGAGTGGTGGTTTTGTGGATGGATGTTTTCTTTTGGAAGTGACTGGTGTGGGTTTCACAGCACTGGATGTAGTGCCATGATCACCAGGAGCAGTGGGCTCAACAACAGAGGTTTCGACAACAGTTGTTGTCTTTGTCCTTTTTATTTGTGTTTTTGAAACTTTGGACACTTTTGACACTTTTTCTTGGGTGCTTCCACCCAGCATTCTAGTGAAAGTTTCATCAGTTAAGCTTTTCATTTGCATTGCCTCACCCTTTTTGAAAACTTTTTCTGGTAAGGCCTTTTGTAGGATTACACTAAGAATTCTTGGGTAAATTAGAAAAGCATTGTTTGACCCAGACTTAATTGCTTTCACATTTGACACTAAGTCCATGAACAATCCCTAGGAAAGATTGAAGTCAGAGTTTGACAACATGGCATAACCCAGATATTGCATCCTTAATGGGATTTCATTGAAGGATGTGGACTTAGCGGAGACACACAGAAGAAGGGTATGGAAGAAAAATTTCATGACTGGTGGGAAAAACTTTTTGAAAAGAGTTGATCCAGTCATCTGACCATCATACCCTCTTTCTTGAAACTCAGTGTGAAGCTCTGTTTTTGTGAAGGAGTCCTTACCTGCTAGGTCATTTAGTGAGAAGGTTGTGGATATGATTTCAGGGGTAATGACGATACTTGTTTCTCCAATTTTGGAAATAATGGAAGTAGGCTTTTTGTCTTGCAATAGAAACTCAGCATTCAACCAGAACTCTTGGAGAGTATCAATGTAGATGGGGGCGTCAGCGGTTAAGATGGGTAGGTATTTGGAATTTAGATGAATGTCAATGGTGGAATGGAAAGATATGTTATCATCTGTTTTAACCAGATATGGGAGACAATTGTGGGTGGCTTTGGCTTGAAGATCCATTTTAATGGATTCCGAAGGTGAAGATGAATGGAATTTGATTGAGGGTTTGAGAATGAAGAAGGCGGTTTCAGTATTTTGAATACAATGAGACAGTGTAACATCTGTTGTGGTAAAACAGGGTTTTTATAGGCTCAAAAGAAACCGCTGATGTGGCAATCATCTAATGGATGAAACATCTGGTGGAGAACAGCTGTTTTGGCAAACAACTGATACAAACAGCTGATGGAACCAACTGTTGTGATTTATATATATATATATATATATTTTTTATATAGATATAGTATAGATATATAGCGGAAACAGTTGTTTTATCTGAACAGATGTTTTGAAACAGATTTTTCAACCAACAGTGGATATGAATGAAACAGTGGTTGTTTTATCTGATCAGATGTTTGAAACAGATTTTTCAACCAAACAGCTATTTTTAAGAAATTTTGAGTTTCTGAAACATTTTATTTTTTTTTTTAAAAAAAATTATTTGTTTAATCCATGTTTAACATACCAATTCTAGAAATCAGATTTGTAAAGGTAGATGTGTCTAAAGCTTTTGTTAACACATCTGCCAACTGATCCTCTGTTGGAACATGGTGTAGAGAAATCAAACCTTTTTCATAGCTGTCTCTGACAAAATGATGTCTGATGTTAATGTGTTTGGTAGTGGAATGAGAGACTGGATTCTTGATGATATTTTCAGCAGCTTGACTATCCAACATGAGTGGAGTCTGTAGTGCAGTTATCCCAAAGTCCAGTAATTGATTTTGAAGCCACATGAGTTGGGCTGTACAGCTTGCAGCAGCAATGTATTCAGCTTCAGCTGTTGAGGTTGAAACAGCTGCCTGCTTTTTGCTTTGCCAGGAGACTAAGGCATTCCCTAGAAATTGGCACCCTCCTGATGTGGACTTTCTTGTGGTGTGACAGCCAGCAAAGTCACTATCTGAATAACCTGAAAACTCAATGTTTCCATTAGCAGGATACCAAATACCAAGTGTGGGAGCACCTTTGAGGTAACTGAATATCCTTTTCACAGCAATAAGGTTTGACTTTCTGGGTGAAGCCTGGGATCTTGCACAGACACAGGTAGCAAACATAATGTCTGGCCTAGATGCAGTTAAGTACAGTAAAGACCCAATCATGCATCTATAATGTGTTTGATCAACCAGTTCATCCTTGTCATCAATAGTGAGCAGCTTGACTGTACTCATGGGTGTACTACATGGCTTACAATCATTCATCTCAAATCTGGTTAATAAATTCTTTACATATTTGTTTTGGTGAATGAATGTGCCATTTTGCAGTTGTTTCACTTGAAAACCAAGGAAACACTGAAGTTCACCCATGGCACTCATCTCAAACTCTGCTGTCATGACTTTTCTGAACTCTTCACACATTTGGTTACATGTGGATCCAAAAATGATGTCATCCACATATATTTAAACAATCATTAAGTTTTTCCCTTTCCATTTTAGAAATAAAGTTTTGTCAATTTTACCTCTTGTGAAGCCAATGGATAAGAGAAATGTGGAAAGAGTTTCATACCAGGCCCTTGGTGCTTGTTTGAGTCCATACAGAGCTTTGTTGAGCTTGTAGACATAGTCAGGATGGAATGTGTCTTCAAAACCAGGTGGTTGACATACATAGACTTCCTCCTGAATTTTTCCATAAAGGAAAGCACATTTGATGTCCATCTGATACACCTTTATGTTGTGGTTGACAGCAAAGGCTAAGAATAGTCTGATGGCTTCTAGTCTTGCTACAGGAGCAAAAGTTTCATCATAATCTATTCCTTCTTCTTGTCTGAAGCCTTGAACCACAAGCCTGGCTTTATTCTTGACAACAATACCCCTTTCATTAGTTTTGTTTTTGAAGACCCACTTTGTTCCTATAGGACAAACATCCTTAGGTAATGGTACAAGCTCCCATACTTGTTGTCTTTTAAACTGAAGGAGTTCTTCTTGCATAGCTTCTACCCAACTGTTGTCTTTCAGTGCCTCTTGGTACTTGACAGGTTGTGTGAGAGATAGGAAACCTGCAAAAAGACAGATATTGGAGGATTGGCTTCTTGTGAGCACACCCTCTCTGATGTTGCCAATGATCTGGTCTGGTGGATGAGCTCTTAAGTAAATAAGATCTCCCTGATATGGTATGATGGCATTTTGAGGTGATGGACAGAGGTTTGGTGACTCTGTTGGTGTAACATCTGTTTGCACTTCTGTAGTGCCATCAGATGTTTGGAATGGTAGTGGAGGAATGGGTCCAAGTGGTGTAAAACTGGACTGACTTTTGTCAACAGATGATTGACTTTTGTCAACAGATGATTGTTCAGTGGTTGTGAGAGGTGAAACAGTGGTTTGAGGATAAGACTGGCCAACAGTGGTTGACACAGCTGTGGCAGAGTTTTGACAATTGTTTTGAACAGCTGCTTCCTCTGAAGCAGAATAGATTTTGTAGTGACTGGGATCACAACATCTGTTCTGTAATCTTGTTGTGGAGACTGTGGAATACCTGCATTGTTAGTTTTAATAGTGATATCTTCAAATTTGAATTTATCTAAATCAAATAGTTTAGCAGGATTTGCAGGGATTTTTAGAGATGAAAGTTCATTGAACTTTACATTCAGAGTTTCTTCTATTGTCTTGGTCTTTGTGTTAAACACTTTATAAGCCTTGGCAGTAGAAGAATATCCCAGAAAATAACCACAATCTACTTTGGCTGCAAATTTTGAAATGGAATCTTTGAGGTTTAAGATGAAACATGGGCAGCCAAAGAATTTGAAAAATGAAATTAATGGTTTGATTTTGAACAAAATTTCATAAGCAGTTTTTTGATGTCTGGGGTTGATCAAAACTCTGTTTTGAACATAGCAAGCAGTGTTTACAGCTTCTGCCCAGAAGGACAATGGCAAACCAGAATCTGCTAGCATGGTTCTTGCAGCTTCTATAAGAGTTCTATTTTTCCTTTCAACCACCCCATTTTGTTCTGGTGTTCTTGGGATGCTGTACTGCCTCACAATCCCTTTTGACACACAGAAATCATCCAACTCCTTATTTTTAAACTCTGTTCCATTGTCACTCCTGAAGAATTTTACTGGCAAGTCATATTGTTTCTCAACTTTGGTGACAAAGTCCTTCAATATACCTGCAGTCTCATCCTTAGAATGTAAAAAGTAAGTCCATGTAAACCTAGAAAAATCATCAACAATGACAAGACAAAATCTTTTTCTTCTTAGACTCATGATTTTAATAGGGCCAAACAAGTCCATGTGCAACAATTGTAGACACTGACTGGTTTTGGACTCATCAATGGATTTGTAAGAGCTTTTATGTTGTTTCCCTTTTAAACAAGAAACACAATGCTCATCACATTTGAATTCTTTTGATGGTAAACCTCTGACAAGGCTTTGTTTGGAGAGTGTGTTGATAGTGTTAAGGTTGGTATGACCCAATCTCCTATGCCACAATTCTGTCTCCTTTGTGGAGGCAGCAGAAAACAAACAGACATTTGCCATAGGATTGTCCTTTAACATATCAACAACATACACATTGCCACTTCTATGAGCAACAAGTTGTGCTTTGCTCTCAGCAATGATGGTATCAATCTTTTTCACCACTTCTGGCCCAATAATCTTGCAAGTTTTCTTTGTGAAGAATGAGCCATAACCTTTGTCACTCATTTGTGAAACACTCAGAAGATTAAACTTGAGATTATCAATAAGATTGACATTTTCAAACTTGAGTTTCCCAGCTTGTACAGTCCCTGACCCCAACACCTTACCTTTTGAATCATTACCAAAGGATATATCACCCCCTCCATGAGCCAAGAAGTCCAGAAGAAGGGCTCTACATCCTGTCATGTGCCTGGAGCCTCCACTATCTACATACCAAAGACTATCTAAACAAGCAGAAGCTCCCTGCACATCAGTAATGGATTAGTTTTGGTGAGTGTCCAAAGCCAAGTTGGCTTTGGATGGGTCCTCAGACTTTTCAGACTCAAGCTTTGGAAGATGATCAGTGGTTTGAACTAATTTTTGAATTAAGTTCAACAACTGCTGCTGACCATTTGCCAGTGCTTGAATGTCAACACTTGGGGCAACAGTTGTTTGATCACTTCCAGACAAATGATAATACCCATATGGATTTCTGTTCACTCTTGGTTTAGAGGGTCTTTTTGGCTCCTCATAAACATGTGTCAGACTATGACATGGTGGTTGTCCATAACCTCTTGGGTATTTGCTTGTGGGTGGAGCATCTGTTACTTGGACATCCCTAGAAGCAGATGTTTCAAGACTTTTAGTAACAGATGTTTGGACAGGGGTGAAAGTCTGTTTGGGCTTTCCTTTTGAAGTACTAACCACAGGATTTGCAAGAGTTTTAGCTTTGTATTCTTGTATTTTTATTTCAAAATTTTTGAGATACAAGCACTCTTTGGTCTTGTGATTCTTTTTCCCACATATTGAACATGTAGCTTTGGAATCACATACACTTGTTCCTTTGTTAATGTCATATGCTTTTAGAAGAAAACAATTTTTAGTGACACGATTCTTCTTTTCACAGAAATCACAGAACAAGTGGACAGTCTTTTCTTTCTTCTTCCCTTTTTCAGCCTTCTTTTCAGCAGATGTTTGAGCATCTGCTAGAAGGTTTTTTAAGGGAATGACTTTTTCCTGAGGAGCTGTCTTTCCTTCAGGTTTTTTAAAATAAACAGGTTTAAAATTCTCAAGAGTATCACACTCATCAGACCAGGTAGGTTTAAATTCATACTTTTCAAGTTCAGTGAATGATGAGGAACCTTCTGGTTTTTCAAGAACAATTTTCTTACCATTTGGTTCAGTGATTTTAATCTCTTGACCCTGCAGGTTTGTTACAACTATCTCAACAGACTTTTGACCCCTTTTGTCAGTGGTTTCAAAACCAAAACCAAACTTCACATGACTTTTGGTTTGTTTGTTGAGTAGCATCTCAAATCCTCTACATGATTCCACCCATTTCTCACATTCAACTTGGGTGGTCTCAAGCTCACGTTTACAACTCTGATATTTTGCTATCATAGTTTGGAGCTGGTCTTTGGTTATGGTTGCTTCATGTTTTAAGCTGCTTATTTCAGATTCCTTTTCAGTTAAACTTGTTTTTAAATCTTTTGAAAGTTTCTCAAATTTAACTTCATCATCTAAAATTTTCTTTCTAAGGTTTTCATTCACCTCTTTGATGTTAGCAAATGCTATTACACATCTGTCAGAACACAAATCTTTAAGAATTGAGGAGATACCTTAGCAGCAGCCATCAATGCACAATCACACTTGCACTCACAATCATCAGATGCACCCCAGGGATCTGAGAGATTCACAACCTCTTCTTCAGGTTTTTCACCTGTAACAACTTCATCAACAACATCATTAGTCAGAACATCAGATTCAGTCACCACCTCCTCAGAATCAACCTCATCAACCATAGCCATGAAACAAAAGTTTTCTGGTTCATTTTCAGCTTTGGCAACTAATGCAAAATTTTCATCTGTTAACTCATCTGGTAGACTGCTCCAATCAACAAAGCCTTGTGTAAAGAAGCTCTGTTGACTGGTCTCTACAGGAACAGAGGATGAAGCAACAGTCGTTTGCACAGGTGCTTGAGCAACAGGTGTTTGCACATAGTGGATCTGAGGAACAGTGGTTTGGACATACTGGACATGAACAGTGTTTGAAGATTGTGCAAAATGAGCAGTGTTTTGCACATTTGGTCCAAGGGTATTATACGAATTTTGATAAGTGTTGGTCTGAGGTCTTTGATTTGGATAGGTGATTATAGGTGTACCATGTTGACTCCTACATTCCCTAGCAAAATGACCAAGTCTATGACATTTGTAACACTTTATCTTTGATTTATCTAACCCAACCTTTGATCTGCCAGTTAACCCTGGAAACCTTCTCCCAGTTTTCTTGTAAAAATTGTTAGTTCTTACACTAAGAAGGGCCAATTGGTGCATAATGTCCATTTCTTCCAAATCATCAGGGTCAAAGTATTTCAGGTCATCATACTCAAAGGATATGTTATCAGATGCCTGGATATCACCACCACTTGCTGTGAAAGCATAGTTTGGTGAATAAGAATCAGAGTTAAAACCTGAGTTAAAACCCAAAGTTATGTCAATGAAATGATCATAACTCTGATCCTTAGTATTTCCAGGCACCTCATCATGACCCAAAAGTGCTGTATTCCCAAATACATAATCATCAGACACTTTTCCAGAGTCCTGGAGCTTCTTTTTCTGGTTAAGCTCTCTCTCATAGGTCAAGAGCTTACCATGAAGCTGGGTCAGTGATAGGTCCTTAAATCCAATCGAGTTTCTCATCACAATAGCAATAGTGTCCCATTTGTCTGATAATGATCTTAAAAACCTATGATTCAGGGTTGAATGAGGGTAAGTAAGACCAACCAGTTTTAGTTCACTAATTAAACAATTAAACCTCTCAAATTGTTGAGTTAATGACTCTCCTTTGACATGACTGAATGTTTCATATTGTTGGTTAAGTATTTCACGATTGTTTTCAATAACCTCCTCAGTCCCACCAAATTGTTCTTTCAGTGCATCCCACAACTCCTTTGCACTGTTACAGTGTAACAGCCCAGCATATATATCATTGGGTAGAGCCATGGACACAATACTGAAGGCCTTAGCATCTAACTCAATTTTCTGAAAATCCTGGTCGGAGTAGTTTTCAAGTTTCTTTGGCTCCTGAACCTTGGGATCTTCAGTACTCGGCACAATCGGAACATGTGGTCCGAAGATAACCGACTTCCAACACCCAGTGTTCTGTTGAGCTAGAACATGGCTCATCCGACGTTGCCAGATATTGTATTCAGATCTGACAAGCATCGGTGGCTTGTTGTTCGTGCCAGTGTTATGTGGATCGTGATTGATTGAAGCCATTCTTTGATTTTTCAAAAAAACAAAGTCTGTTTAAAAACAGTTGAAACGAAATTAAACTCTTACTCTGTTTTCATTCCAACAGACAAACGATATCAATATTTGTGAGCTGATCTGTTTATATTAAATTGATTTGTTAGATCGAATTTAATTGACCAAGCTCTGATACCAATTGTTAGGATCTGAGTTTGATTGTTTTGATTATATTTAACTAAGAATGATAAGAGTGATGTGAATATAGATGGAAAGTGCAGCGGAATGATAAACTATTAATCAAAACATGAGAGTAATTGTTTTCTGATCGAATGCTTTCATTTATCTAAAAGATTACAATCATACAAGTACTCCCCCTCAGCCTGATCACACAGTGATTGTTTGTCTGAGAGAATGTTTGTGTGTGTGTGATGTAATAGAACACTAAAAGCACTGTTCTATTTATAGACAAACCTAAACCACTGATGACCTAGGCTGACGTCACCTAAGACAGTGACCTCTAACAGAATAACAAACATAAAACATCTGCCTATTATAAACTACTGTTACATTGAAAACACTGAAGGTAAACTACTGTTGTAGGAAAACTCTGATGGTCTTGAATCCTCTGTTGGAGCCTAAGTGCTGTTGGCTCCAGCAGTGCTTTAGTCTTTAGTACTTGGATCAGCAGTTGTTCTTCATCAGACCTTTGGTTAGCAGTTGTTCTTCATCAGTGTTTATTCAGCAGTCCTTTGTATCAGCAGTTGTCATAGCAGTTGTTTGGATGAGACAGTTGTTAGAGTCAGCAATCTTTTGGGAGAAGTATGTTGTAAGGACTGTTTATTGTGTGGATCAACTGTTAGCATGTTTTGGCTTTTCAATCATCTGTTCTTCTCCAGGTCAGCAGACCCAACAAAACATAAAACGCACTTGGTGATATCATAAAACGCACTTACATGTTGATGATAATTAACTTACAATGTAAAAACATAAAACACACTTAGTGATATCATAAAACGCACTTACATGTTGATGATAATTAACTTACAATGTAAAAACATAAAATGCACTTAGTGATATCATAAAACATACTTATATAAAACGCACTCAGTGATATTATAGAACACACTTACATAAAAACATAAAACGCATTCACTGATATCATAAAACGCACTTACATAAAACATAAAACTCACTCAATAATATCATAAACGCACTCAGTAATATCTACAATGTAAAACAGTTTTCTATCAGCCTCTGTTCATCTCTGAACTTTATTTCTTCTTCATTTGATGAATGCTCTGTTTTTTTTGTTTACAGAGTATGATTTCTTCTTCGTTTAATGAATGCTCTGTTTTTTTTTTTGTTTACAAAGTATGATTTCTTCTTCGTTTTGATGAATGCTATGTTTTTTTTTGGTTTACAAAGTATGATTTCTTCTTCGTTTTGATGAATGATTTGTTTTTTTTTTGGTTTACAGAGTATGATTTCTTCTTCGTTTGATGAATGCTCTGTTTTTTTGGTTACAGAGTATGATTTCTTCTTCGTTTGATGAATGCTATGTTTTTTTTTGTTTACAATGTATGATTTCTTTAGATCTGATACACAATTAAACATCACAATAATGGAATATTGTGAAATTAGTTATAAAAATTTTGAATTCAGATTTAATGATAAAACAGGGAATGTATTATTACGTGATTAAATGATGGATGGAAAAGTCTATATTACCATTGAATTGGATTCAGATGTTATAACCACGAAGTTACATGTGGCCACTTTTGGTGGCTTCCTACACTTTGTAGGTTAAGGTAATTTGTACCAAATACTTTCTCTTTACATGTAATTGAATTTTATTTTGGTTTTGATATTTCAAGTATAGATTATTTTGTATAGAAAATCTAGCGGTTGATCTAATGACAGCCGTGAGGAAAATAATCTATGCTCAATTGAGAGAGATGGATTTCATTATATAATAAAGTAGGGTACAAGTAAATAGGAAAGGAATTGATACATTGAATACAATTGAATAATTTAAATATCGACAATTCACTAGGAATGATAGTGGGAGAGATTAGTGGTGTAATATTTTGACACGAACCCGTAGTAATTCTTGAAAATGTTCAAATTGAGGTCGACATTTTCAATGTTTATCATAATCATTAAGTTGAAATCGCCTGTTTACAGAATTGATAAAAAATTCTAAAATGTTCTAACCAAAATAACATATATATAGGTAAACCCCATTCACATAGTCGAGTATGCGAATGGGTATTTTATAAGACATCCGGTAACCAAGCACACATTTGTACACTGGATTTTCTGTTTACTTACTGAATTTCGAGACGAAATTCTTTTCAACTCGGGGATGATGTGACACCCCGCATTATCAGGTTCCTACTTTAACTAAACTCTAGTTAACTTTACTTACATTCACAACATGTTACTTAACTAGGGTTAGTTAGGTGAATCACATGTTGCACAGTTATAGACTAGTAACTGCATAATAAAGGTGATTCGGGGAATTACCAAACTACGTATACGAGTATCGAACCCTGAATGTTGGTGAATTGAGAAAATAAATAATTGTGAATTAATGGTTTAATATTAATTGCAATTACGTGTTTCTGTGAATCTATCTGTAAACTATTACGTGATTACGTGAATTTAAACTAAACATGTTATCAAAATCGTAATCGATGAACCGTTTGGATGGTTGGGGTCTAAATACATGGGGTTACGCTTGGTAGGGTCCAAAATAACGAAAACCTCGAAGAAAACATGCAATACACTGGACTAGGCCGCCCGAAATGGGCCGAGGCAAAGTGAACGGCCGTTCGGTGGTTCCAGCAAGTGAAACCGACTTAAAACACCTATTTAAGCAAACTTAAGCCCCATGCACCTCATAACCTCAACCCAAATCGTCCATAACACCCCTTATACGAAAAATAAACCCTCCAACACCTGCTAAAGCTCAAGAATATCATGTGGGAAGATTAGAAGGTGTTCGGTTCTTGACTGTGAAGTGCTTTAGGTATTTTGTCTTAAACCCTTGTGTTTTAACCTTCTAGATTATGTTTTCTGGTCTTGTTAATGTATTAGGGATATTGTATGATGATTATTTGAGGTCATTGATCGATGATATACACCTAGGGTTTATAATAGTTGAGAAGATTGCATGTTTAAAATCTAGACAGAATGTATATGTTGACTTGTAGGCTCTGTAACTTGACTTTAAAGTATGGTTTTGATCGATTCTTGTTATGTACATGGTGTTAGGTTCTTGGAATGGGAAAAATCATGTGGATTGATGGTCGTTTGATATGTTTTTGGAATTTTATTCTAATGAAGGTTTAAACTGATTTTCGGATTAAAAACTTGGGTCAACTTTAATTGACTATAACTTGGGTTTTATAAAGAATTAAGTCGTGAAATGTGGTCAGTAGGTTGATATGGGAATAATTTGGCTTTTCCATGTGGATTCATCCCTTTAGGATGAATATACAATTTTTAAGGATTTTAATCGTAAACTGACCTGCTGTGAAAGTTTTCGGAACCTAGTTGTAGTATTTGATTTTTTCATAATTTTTCAACAATGTTTTGATGCGAAAAAAATAGTGGAACAACAAATGGACTCATAAGAATATGTTTTAAAATTTTGGTTGTCTAATTCTTTGTGTAATTAGTTTTAGAAAAATCTTTTTGGCGGTGTATAATGTGTCCTAAAAACACAGATTGTGACATAGATGCTAATGTACTTATTTTGAGTCTTATAGGACTTGATTATGACTTGAACATGCGTGTACACTTGTATGAGATGTATTTGAAGTGTATATTTTATATTAATCATAAGGTTCACCAACGGGTTCGTAGGATCTACTTGTGCATGTAGTTACGATAGGTGTCACTTTAACATTTTTGCATAAACTCAAGTCATGGACAGAGGAGTTATATGGTGTATCGTGTATACACATGTACTCACATAGTGACACATATAATAGGGAGTCGGTAGCGAGTCTCTACTTATTATTTCGATTTGGATTTAGTACTTAACGCAACCTAAGGTGAGTTTCACTACTCTTTTCTCAAAAGCATGCGTCTCGGGTTTGAGACAACTTTCTAAACTTTTTCATAGTCCGGTTTGCGACTACTTTTACATCTCGGGTTTGGGGAGCTTTGGTTCACGGGGTGAATCGTATTTTACTAATTCATGTTTTGGTCCTTGATGAACTAAACCAACACTATCACTGAAGTCCTTCTCTATACCGATTGAATTGCCGGGTTGGCAAGCGGGTTATTAGATGATAGCACTATTAGGTCTCACAAATCTCACATCGTGCTGGGAGCATGGGTGTGAACTATAACTTAACATTTATTATCATTGTGGAGAGGCAATGATGCAAGGCAATTTGCTCGCTGTTGCGAGAGCTCGTAGCTTAGCAGTTCGGTATGCCTGTGTTTAGTTATTATGAGTGGGTTAGCTACCCCTAACATGTGATGAATAAGCGGTTACGTGGTTTTGGAAACCTACGCATTTACTTACTCATTTACTTTGCTTTGTGAACTCACCAACTTTATGTTGACACACGATTGCATGCTTTTGCAGGTCGCTAGGTTGGAGAACGAGTCGGTCATGCTTCATATGTGTCATGGGTTAATGAACAATTTAAAATATTTTTATCATTTACTTATTTATGGTTGTTTGGGTCGCCGTTTTTTTTTTGCGTAGTAACGATTTACTTAACTGTTTTGGTTACGCTTCTGCAATTACTTAAAACTTTTGGTTGACTTTAAAACTTGGTTTTCAATAACGAAGTAAATGGGTTGGGCATTTAGAGTCGTTCTTATGAATTATGGCTATGGAATCCTGGTGTGTCACGCGACTCGCGGTACAAACCTCGCAGTGGAAATTTTAGGGTGTGACATTTTACCATATGAATGGCTATTCCAAAGACTCATTCGCACCTATCTAAAACTCATTCGCACCCACGTAATTACGAAAGTAAATGCTAAACCCGAAAGCTACATATATAAATGCATCTACAACTTTAAACCTTATTGCCGACAAAAGACAACTAAAAGGCCTCTCTGTCTTAACATTCAAAAAGGAAAATAGATGTGAAACATGTGAAATGAGTAAATAAAAAAGAAGCTCATATCAATCATCATCTGGTTCCTCAACAACACAACCTTTGGAACTATTTCATATGGATCTTTGTGGACCAATCAATAGGGAAAACATGGCAGTTAAGAAATACATACTTGTCATTGTTGATGATTTTTCAAAGTACACATGGGTTGACTTTTTGAGAAACAAGCACGTAGATGTCATGTATCATTTTATTAATGACCATGTTGAGAAAAGTGATGTGAAAATGTATTTTGTTCCAACAGCTGAACAACTTGCTGATATTTTCACCAAACCTTTGAATGAAAAACATCACAGCTATATCCTAAGCAAGTTGGGTATGCTAAACATGGACTTAAGTTAAGAATCTGGTAAGAAAATACAAGAATCTGGACTTAATGAGTCAATTTTAGATGAGACACAAATTGAAAAAAATTGGAGATCAAATCTCTTGTGTTCATCTGAAAACTGAGACAGTTGTCTTAAATGACAAGCCAAAATCTGAAATTAAAATCTCAAACTATGAGAATTCTAGGGAACTGTTGGAAAAATCCCAGAAATCTAGAATGAAAAATCTGATCCATCCCAGATTTCCAGGAAAGAGAAAAAGTGACTCACTCTCCGTGCATGCATGCACGTATATTTCAATAAGTCAAGTTAGATAAAGATAAGTTTTATTTTTGTTACATTTTTTTCTTCCTAGATTCGTATTAATCTAAAACTAATATTGTTATAATATATTTTAATTTTTTAGAGATAATCATTAATTTTATTTTTTATTTTGAACGTATACACAAAGTCTAGGTCTAGAAAATAAGTAGCTTTGCCATCTGGGGGTAAGTAAATGAGGAGCAGTAAGTAATTAATGCAAGGTCTCTCACAAATATTTCCATATACCTAAGAAATCCTGTTATAACTACTTGAGTGCAGCGATCAACTCAAGTAAGGAGTTCAAAAATGGATTTACCAAATTTAACCATTAATGGACATATGGTATTGTCCATAAATATACCCACACTTGTGATCACTTTCACTACACATTCTTTGAACTACTTCTTTCTCTCCAGACCAAAACCCTATCTTTCTTTACTAAAAATGGCATTAGAAATGGCTGCCACTCACAACCTAAGAGTGAGAACCAGCATGAACAATGAGTTCGAGCATGTTAAGCCCATGTTGGCATTTCTTCAGAACAACCCCATTGGGTTTGCCATCAGTGTACACATTGAAGTGTATATGGAGATCCTTCAGCAGTTCTTGCACACAACTACAGTGGTTAGTGATAAACTCCGGAAGACTATGCTTGAGGCCACTGTCTTGATAGTCAAGATAGTGGTGAATGAGTAGATCATAAGGACTGCTCTTCACCTCAATGACAACTGCACCACTTTGAAAGTGCCTATTGAGAAAGTTGCCAATACCTTCAAGCTGATGGGATACACTGGTGTCCGAAGAGCTCAATAGGTGGAGAAGACTCCCCTGGACTTGCCTTAGCAGTTTCCGATGACTCAGGTGGGTGTCTGCTTCAGCCGGAAAAGACATCCAACTTTGGCCTGATCTCTCTTAGAGTTCAGAAAGTCATTCACTCTTTAGTATGGGGAGAACCATACAACTACTCATACTATTGTTAATGGACTTGAAGGAAAACATCTACAGTAGGAACAAGTTCCTGTTGTACCCCTGATTTGTGATGAAGATCATCACAGGTCAACTGAACTTTGGAGGTATACCAAGAGGATTCACAAGAGTGCAAATGGTAAACCGAGCCAACATCCATTCTGGGAGCCTGATGTTGAATCTGGGTCACAAAGGCAAGGACGGTCTCATGTATGACATGCTCATAGTGGAGGAGGAGGAGGATGACTAGACTATGTAATAGATGTTTTTTTATTATGTTTTTGTAAAAAAAATGGGAAAAAAAACAGGGGATGAGAGAAAAATACTTAAAGTTAGTAAAGCTAATTTTGAGGGGGACAAACAACTGATCACAAAAATATGTAAAATAAGGTTAAAATCTCATTAAATCTGGACAAATCTAACTAACGGGAGTCAAAATCTGAGAACATACGAGGAAATCTGGACTTAAAAAGACAACAAAATGAATTTCCGCCTAGTTCATTGACAATCTTTGACTTTTGGATTCAACTCAACTTCGCAAAAAGTCAAAATTAAAAGGATAATGTCATTTGAAATTATGATCAAGGAAGGTCATTTTTATTTCAAGAAAAAAATGTTTTAAGATCAATTGAAAATGTTCAAAACGATTTCAAATGTACATTTCAATTGATAAATGAAAATCTTAACAAAAAGCTTAAACTAATAACAAATTCATTTTAGATTTAATTCTAAAAAAATCTTAGAATACACCATCGAAGGTTGCGAATTCAAAGGATTTTTAAACATTCATTTTATAAATGTTACAAATCCAAAAACATTTTTCGAAAAGGACTGGATTGTCAAACAGATATGTGATCAAAAGTCAAGGTCTGTTGATTACAACATCTGACAAACTGTAACACCCCGCCCCTCTCATCACCAATATTGTCCGCTTTGCCCATCCAGAGCTCACGGATTTGTTTTTGGTTGCCCAAGTGGAAACTTCCCAGGAGGTTACCCATCCTGAAATTTCTCCCACCTGAGCACGCTTAACTGTGGAGTTCTGCTCTCATCCACTAACATTAAGCCCTAAAACGCGTTGGTGATTTAAGAGGCAAGACATTACTTATGAACCAAGGATCTCTCCTGGCCACGACCGATGTGGGATATTCCTGGGGTGTCACATTCACCCCCTGTTAGAGTCTCACCATCCCTGATGAGGTGTGTTCCTAGGTGTCACATTCACCCCCTATTAGAGTCTCATCATCCCTGATGAGGTGTGCACCCACCATCCCGAACGGCATAGGAGTGGCTTTGATTTGGAACTAGGCGCGGTGGTTTTTGCATTGAAAATCTGGAGACATTACTTGTAAGGTACCAAGTGTGAAGTATACACCGTTCACAAGAGTCTTCAGCATATTTTCGACCAGAAGGTGTTAAACATGCGGCAGCGTCGCTGGGTTGAACTCCTGAACGATTATGACTGTGCTACCAAATACCATCCTGGCAAGGCTAACGTTGTGGCGGACGCCTTGAGCAGGAAGGAGTATGCGAATCCTCGTAGTGTTCGAGCCATATAGCTCACCATTCATTCGTCATTGCCTGACCGAATCCGTTCTGCACAGTTGGAAGCTTTGAAGGAGGAGAACCTTAAGGATGAGACTATGCACAGTGCTGACAAGCATCTTGAACTCAGGACCGATGGCTTACACTATTTTGCGGGACGTGTTTGGGTTCCCTTGTTCGGGGGATTACGCGAGCTTGTTTTGGATGAAGCTCACAAATCCCGGTATTCTATTCACCCTGGCTCCGATAAGATGTACCAGGATTTGAAGATACTTTATTGGTGGCCAAACATGAAGGCTGATATAGCTTCTTATGTCAGCAAATGCTTGACTTGTGCTAAAGTCAAGATGGAGTATCAGAGGCCGTCTGGTCTCCTGCAACAACCAGAGGTTCCAGAATGGAAGTGGGAGCGAATCACGATGGATTTTGTCACCAAATTGCCAAGATCACCAAGTGGTTATGATATGATCTGGGTGATTGTTGACAGGTTGACAAAATCGGCACGTTTCATACCTATTAAGGAGACCGATGGACTCGAGCGGTTGGCTCGACTTTACCTTAAGGAGGTGGTTGCTCGGCACGGGGTGCCTTTCTCTATTATCTCTGATCGTGATTCTCGTTTTGCTTCGCGTTTCTGGAAGGCTCTGCACAAGGCCTTGGGTACTCAGTTGGATATGAGTACAGCTTATTATCCGCAAACTGATGGACAGAGTGAGCGGACGATTCAAACCTTGGAAGACATGCTTCGGGCATGTGTTATCGATTTTGGTAAAAGTTGGGAGATTCACCTACCATTGGTGGAGTTCTCCTACAACAACATCTATCACTCTAGTATCAAGGCAGCTCCGTTCGAGGCTCTCTACGGACGGAAATGTCGATCACCTCTTTGTTGGGCTGAGATGGACGAGAGCCAGCTCACTGGTCCGGAACTTGTGTACGAAACTTCGGAGAAAATCGTACAGATTCGTAATCGTTTGGCTGCTGCGCGCGATCATCAGAAGAGCTATGCCGATCGCCGTTGCAAACATTTGGAGTTCCAGGTTGGGGACAGGGTACTTCTGAATGTTTCACCATGGAAGGGCATCATACGCTTTGGAAAGCGTGGCAAGCTTAACCCTCGTTATGTCGGACCGTTAGCAATCCTGGATCGGATTTGACCGGTGGCATACAGACTTGACTTACTGGCGGAGCTCGGTAGTGTTCACAACGTCTTCCATGTGTCTAACTTGAAGAAGTGTTTGGTTGATGAATCTCTCATTGTACCACCAGAAGAGATCAAGGTTGATGATCGTCTTCGCATCGTGGAGGAACCTGTCGAGATTCTCGACTACAAGATTTGTAACCTTCGTCGGAGTAAAATCCGCATCGTCAAAGTTCGTTGGAACTCGAATCGTGGACCGGAGTTCACGTGGGAACGAGAGGATCAGATGAAAGCTAAACATCCTCATCTTTTTCCGAAACGCGCATTCGAATCGAGGCATGTTACTGCTAAAGCGGAATGAATCTCGGGTCGAGATTCCTTTCAACGTGGGGATGATGTGACATCCGGTAAATTTTCTTTTCGTTTTGTTCTTTCCGTTTCTTTCATTTTGGGGCTTTGTGCAATTTTCGGGACGAAACTTCTTTCAACGTGGGGATGATGTGACACCCGACATATTTGGCTTAAACATTTTAGTAACATCTAAGTCTACCTTAGCGGGAAACATTTATAAACGGACTTAACTATGTTAGTTGAGTCAGGTAAAGTTAGGATTGTCTAGTGTATGTGTAGATTATTGGTCGTGTGGTGGATTATATACACAGATGTGTTTTGATGTGTAGATGATTACTCATGCTTAAATATGTTAAACATAGACTAAGGTTGCATGCTCATATGTTAAGGTGCGTTAAAATACGTTAAACACGACAAATTGGAAAACTACATAAACATAGGTTCTGGTTCGACCACTTCGAGTGGTCGAAGGTGGAAACATGTCTTGGTTCGACCCTTTGTAAAGGGGCGAACCTGGGATATAGAATTGGAAGAATTTCATTCGACCAAGTCAGGGTACATTCGACCCTGTGAAAGGGTCGAAGGAGGCTACATTCGACCACTGACAGGGGGCGAAGGTGGAATAGTATAAATACCAAACTTTGTCATTTTTCACCATTTCACAAACCCTAACCGTCTCAAAACACTCTCAAACGATTTTAATCACTAAGGAAGGGGTTTTTGCTCTTCTTTTTCATAATCTAACCTATCAACAACATCTAAACAAGAATCCAAGGTGTGTTCTTAATCCTAAGTCTTTTTAAAGCATTTTGATTCGTTTTTATCTAACCCTAAAGGTCTAGATCTGTTCTAAGGATGTTTTTATCAATAAAAACCTTTTAAACACCTTTTTAAATCTAAACCTTATCATTAAACATAGGTTTTGTATCAATAAACATATGTTAATTATGTGTTATGTGATGTTATGTGTTGTTTAATGATTTGATGTTGTTCTAATGCTAGAAACATGATCTAGGGCTGCTATGAATGATAGTTTAAGATTGTAAAAGGTTATAATTAGATAGATGGTGATATTATGGGTATTTTGGGGATTTTATGAAATCTAGGGCTTGTGCATGTTAAGTATTATTAATAAAACGAATGGGGATTTTCAATTACAAGATAAGCTGAGCATTTGTGGATGATTATGGATTGGTATTAAAAAGTTTCCAAATTGGGTAAAAATTACATGCATGATGTGACACTTCCATAATCTTTGCCATTTTGGGAAAGGGCTGAAACGGATAAGTTTTGGGGCAAAATTGGTGGGGTTCAGTAGGGATAAGTTATTCATACTTGACTGCTGTGTCTGATGACGTTTCGCGATGTTTCGAATGTGTTTGAAGCGTTTTTAGGAAAATTTATGTAACACGGGCGAACCTGGGCTCATTCGACCAAACGAGTGGTCGAAGGAGAGATTCCAGGGTCGAACCTGGGAAATGTTCGGGCGAACCAGATCAAACGGTCGAACGTGGCATCAAACGGCCGAACGTGGCATCAAACGGGTGAAGGAGACTTAAAAAGGGGCGAATGTGGCTTTATCTGACTGGTTCGACCGTTCTGATGTAGAAATGAGATTTTTGATACAAACTAAGTGTTTTATGCTTGAACCTTGTGTGTAATCTATGTGTACTTGATTAGTTAGGGTAATGAGTCACCAACGGGATGTTGGGTCGGTCTAGTGTGTCGGTTGAACATTTAAACACGCTTTAAAACATACTTGGTTACGATTTGGACAATCGGGGACTAGATAACCTTATGGTTATTAGTCGGAACCCTTATGTGAACATTTTGATAGATCTCCGGTAGAGGGATTATTAAGGGCTTAGCATTTTACTAGTTATCGAAGAACGCTATCTAAGGTGAGTTCACGGCCCCACTTTTACAGCTTTAACTTTTGGGGGAGAAAACATGCGCTAAACTATTTTGGTAACATATGTCATACTATGGTTTCAACTTTGTATTGCTATACGATCATTGGAAGTCCCGGGGGAAACCATGAATGTGTGGGGATGCACAACGGGGAAAATGTGGATAGATCTATTGGGCGTGACCTGCCCCACTCGACGGCTTGAAGGGCCGAGCAGGTGCATGTTGTCTCGAACATTGTTAAACGTGCTGAACATTATTCGGGCTGCTTAAACATCTGCTAAACATTGCTAAACGTGTCCAGTAATGGTTTCCAATCGTAGTAGTAATAAAACATACGCCTAGCTAGCGTACTTGGTGACATTGGTATAGTATGGACATGGTAACGTTTTGGTAACTTTGGTAACTTATTGAACAAACATGTGAACTCACCAGCATTATATGTTGACGTCTTTTTGGCATGTTTTTCTCAGGTCGCTAAGGTAGCAACGTTGGACTAGACGCACGAGTCTGCATGGCGTCTAGGCTTAGTTTCATGGTTTTGTAACCGGTTAAATGCTTCCGCTACGATTTTGATAATTTGAGAACTATGTTTTGGATTTTACGTATTCATATAGTGTTGTTTATTGTGACCGTTGACGTGGATCCTGGTTTGTCATGTGCCTCGCGGTAAAACTCCGCAAGTGGAAATTTGAGGGTGTGACAGATATGTAATTTCACCAACAACGGGACCCGGTACTAGTGTATTCCCAAAATGACTCCCAATGATCCTCCAGATCATTGAACCCTGGACAATCCTAACTTGACCCGACTCAACTAACCTAGTTAAGTCCGTTAATAAACGTTTCCCGCTAAGGTAGACTTAGATGTTATTAAAATGTTTAAGCCAAATATGTCGGGTGTCACATATCGTGTATACACATGTACTCACATAGTGACACATATAATAGGGAGTCGGTAGCGAGTCTCTACTTATTATTTGGATTTGGATTTAGCACTTAACGCAACCTAAGGTGAGTTTCACTACTCTTTTCTCAAAAGCATGCGTCTCGGGTTTAAGACAACTTTCTAAACTTTTTCATAGTCCGGTTTGCGGCTACTTTTACATCCCGGGTTTGGGGAGCTTTGGTTCACGGGGTGAATCGTATTTTACTAATTCATGTTTTGGTCCTTGATGAACTAAACCAACACTATCACCGAAGTCCTTCTCTATACCGATTGAATTGCCAGGTTGGCAAGCCGGTTATTAGTTGATAGCACTATTAGGTCTCAGAAATCTCACATCGTGCTGGGAGCATGGGTGTGAACTATAACTTAACATTTATTATCATTGTGGAGAGGCAATGATGCAAGGCAATTTTCTCGCTGTTGTGAGAGCTCGTAGCTTAGCAGTTCGGTATGCGTGTGTTTAGTTATCATGAGTGGGTTAGCTACCCCTAACAAGTGATGAATTAGCGGTTACGTGGTTTTGGAAACCTATGCATTTATTTACTCATTTACTTTGCTTTGTGAACTCACTAACTTTATGTTGACACACGATTGCATGCTTTTGCAGGTCGCTAGGTTGGAGCACGAGTCGGTCATGCTTCATATGTGTCATGGTTTAATGAACACTTTAAAATATTTTTATCATTTACTTATTTATGGTTGTTTGGGGTGCGTTTTTTTTTGCGCAGTAACGATTTACTTAACTACTTTGGTTACGCTTCCGCAATTACTTAAAACTTGTGGTTGACTTTAAAACTTGGTTTTCAATAACGAACTAAATGGGTTGGGCATTTAGAGTCGTTCTTATGAATTATGTCTATGGCATCCTGGTGTGTCACGCGACTCGCGGTATAAACCTTTTTACGAATGACTATTCCAAAGACTCATTCGCAGTGAAAATTTTAGGGTGTGACATTTTACCATAAGAATGGCTATTCCAAAGACTCATTCGCACCTATCTAAAACTCATTCGCACCCATGTAATTACGAATGACTCTTATAAATACAAACTCAAACTTAAAACGTAAACAACAAACAAACAAAATGCTAAGCCCGAAAGCCACATATATAAATGCATCTACAAGTTAAAACCTTATTGCCGACAAAAGACTAGTAAAAGGCCTCTCTGTCATAACATTCAAAAAGGAAAATAGATGTCAAACATGTCAAATGAGTAAATAAAAATGAAGCTCATATCAATCATCATCTGGTTCGTCAACAACACAACCTTTGGAACTATTTCATATGGATCTTTGTGGACCAATCAATAGGGAAAACATGGCAGTTAAGAAATACATACTTGTCATTGTTGATGATTTTTGAAAGTAAACATGGGTTGACTTTTTGAGAAACAAGCACGTAGATGTCATGTATCATTTTATTAAAGACCATGTTGAGAAAAGTGATGTGAAAATGTATTTTGTTCCAACAGCTGAACAACTTGCTGATATTTTCACCAAACCATTGGATGAAAAACATCACAGCTATATCCTAAGCAAGTTGGGTATGCTAAACATGGACTTAAGTTAAGAATCTGGTAAGAAAATACAAGAATCTGGACTTAATGAGTCAATTTTAGATGAGACACAAATTGAAAAAAAAATGGAGATCAAATCTCCTGTGTTCATCTGAAAACTGATACAGTTGTCTTAAATGACAAGCCAAAATCTGGAATTAAAATCTCAAACTATGAGAATTTTAGGGAACTGTTGGAAAAATCCCAGAAATCTACAATGAAAAATCTGATCCATCCCAGATTTCCAGGAAAGAGAAAAAGTGACTCACTCTCCGTGCATGCATGCACGTATATATCTATAAGTCAAGTTAGATAAAGATAAGTTTTATTTTTGTTACATTTTTTTCTTCTTAGATTCGTATTTATCTAAAACTGATATAGTTATAATGTATTTTAATTTTTACAGAGATAATCATTAATTTTATTTTATATTTTGAACGTATACAAAAAGTCTAGGTCTAGAAAATAAGTAGCTTTGCCATCTGGGGATAAGTAAATGAGGAGCAATAAGTAATTAATGCAGGGTCTCTCACAAATATTTTCATATACCCAAGAAATCCTGATATAACTACTTGAGTGCAGCTATCAACTCAAGTAAGGGGTACAAAAATGGATTTACCAAATTTAACCATTAATGGACATATGGTATTGTCCATAAATATACCCACACTTGTGATCACTTTCACTACACATTCTCTGAACTACTTCTTTCTCTCCAGACCAAAACCCTAATTTTCTTTACTAAAAATGGCATTAGAAATGGCTGCCACTCACAACCTAAGAGTGAGAACCAGCTTGTTCAATGAGTTCGAGCATGTTAAGCCCATGTTGGCATTTCTTTAGAACAACCCCATTGGGTTTGTCATCAGTGTACACATTGAAGTGTATATGGAGATCCTTCAGTAGTTCTTGCACACAGCTACAGCGGTTAGTGATAAACTCCGGAAGACTATGCTTGAGGCCACTGTCTTGGGAGTCAAGATAGTGGTGAATGAGTAGATCATAAGGACTGCTCTTCACCTCAATGACAACTGCACCACTTTGAAAGTGCCTATTGAGAAAGTTGCCAATACCTTCAAGCTTATGGGATATACTGGTGTCCGAAGAGCTCAATAGGTGGAGAAGACTGCCCTAGACTTGCCTTAGTAGTTTCTGATGACTCAGGTGGGTGTCACTTCAGCCGGAAAAGACATCCAACTTTGGCCTGATCTCTCTCAGAGTTCAGAAAGTCATTCACTCTTTAGTATGGGGAGAACCGTACAACTACTCATACTATTGTTAATGTACTTGAAGGAAAACATCTACAGTAGGAACAAGTTCCTGTTGTACCCCATATTTGTGATGAAGATCATCACAAGTCAACTGAACTTTGGAGGTATACCAAGAGGATTCCCAAGAGTGCAAATGGTAAATCGGTCTCATGTATGACATGCTCATAGTGGAGGAGGAGGAGGATGACTAGACTATGTAATAGATGTTTTTTTTATTATGTTTTGGTAAAAAATGGGCAAAAAAAAAGGGGATGAGAGAAAAATACTTAAAGTTAGTAAAACTAATTTTGAGGGGGACAAACAACTGATCACAAAAATATGTAAAATAAGGTTAAAATCTCATTAAATCTGGACAAATCTAACTAACGGGAGTCAAAATCTGAGAACATACGAGGAAATCTGGACATAAAAAGACAACAAAATGAATTTCTGCCTAGTTCATTGACAATCTTTGACTTTTGGATTCAACTCAACTTCTCAAAAAGTCAAAATTAAAAGGACAATGTCAATTGACATTATGATCAAGAAAGGTCATTTTTATTTCAAGAAAAAAATGTTTTAAGATCAATTAAAAAACTTCAAAACGATTTCAAATGTACATTTCAATTGATAAATGAAAATCTTAACAAAAAGCTTAAACTAATAACAAATTCATTTTAGATTTAATTCTAAAAAATTCTTAGAATACTCCATCAAAGGTTGCGAATACAAAGGATTTCTGAACATTCATTTTATAAATGTTACAAATCCAAAAACATTTTCCGAAAAGGACTGGATTGTCAAACAGATATGTGATCAAAAGTCAGGGTCTGTTGATTACAACATCTGACAAACACCACTGATAAGGCCAACAACTGTCAAGCCTCAACAGATGTTGAAACAACTGATGTTGTTCACCAGCTATTGAAAGAACTGATAAATCTTAAACATATGTTGTTTCATTAGAAGTTCTTCACAAGATGTTAAAATCACTAGAGGTTCCACAACAAATGATGAAGAAACAGATATTGTTCACCAGATGTTGATAAAAACAGAGGTTCTACAAAAACTGATAATCAACAGTGTTTCTTTAAAAGATTGTTATATTATACAACACTTTCTAGGAAAAGAAAAACCTCATGCACAAGCTCTCTCATTTTCAAAAAGGGGGGGGGGGGTGTAACTCAAAACTGAAAAATAATGTAAAAAGGTTTGATCCATCTTTAGAGAAGGATTCGAACCTTGATACACTCATTTAACATTTGGTGTCACGTTAATTTTTATCGCCACTTTTATGAAAGGCGACTTCGAGTTTCATTCTCATCCATATATATATATATATATATATATATAGATGTAGGAATGGGATAATATGAGAACCCACTTGAGTTGTGAGAACTATATATGTATATTAGGGTAACAAAGTCTTTTGTATACACCCACTTGTGGGCATTTTAGTAATAATAACACCCCACCCACCTTCCCCACCCCCACCCCAACTAACCCTTTAAATGATAATAATAATCACACAATATCTCTCACCTCTCTCTCTATAAAAAACACACACACCAGACACATACTCTCTCTCTTATCTCTCTCTCTCTAAAAAACAAAGAAGAAACGATCTGATGGTGTAAAGGGTTTGTTGAAGGTGGTTCGATAGTTAAGGTTGGGGTTCGACTGGTTTTAGATGGTGATGGTGGCAGGGGGGACGGCGGAGGACGGTGGGTTCGTGGAGGTGAATGATGATGGTGATGGGGATGGTGGCAGGGGTCGGTGGATCTGAAGCAGTTAATATTATTGTTTGTTCGAATGGAGTTGGGCCACTGCGGTACCAATCAAAAGTACGGTTGTAGCTACTGGACGACGAAATGGATTTTGGAATTTGTTAACATTCTCTAAAAAGGGTAATGTTAATAATGTAACACCCCAACCGATGGCAGAAACATCGGGATGTCACGTAGTGATGATTGTTCAGTAGCTCATGGTGAATAATAAATTTCATTAAATGATTTAAATAAATTACATACAATTGTTCTAAGAATTTGTACATCAAATCGAATTAAACTATGCAAACATCTTCAAGCATTAATTCAAATCTTCAAGCAACTAGAACCTGAAACATGTTAAATTGAAAATATTTTGGGTCAACAAAAGTTGGTGAGAATTACATAGGTTTTGATAATCGAATAAAATTGTTGTGCAATTCATGTGTCATGGCAATCTAGTCCATATGCGAAAACATACTAGAAGTAAATCGAGTGCATAATCAACCTTGTGACTGTTGCATTGTGGTACATCCCATACGCTCATGGTTCACTCGTTTATATTGCAGTAACAAACACCCACGTAACCTTTGTAGGAGGCACGTATCCGGGTGGGATTGTCAGTCCAATAGATCTATCAATGTATACCGTTTGGCTGATGAATGTTTATGCTAGAATTGTGCTTACCCTAGTCATGTTCAAGACATAATGCAACATAGAAATACACATGGACACATAGATGATTGAATTGCATAAATATTGTTGTAACATGTTTCACCCCAAAAATGGTGATAAATAGAAAATGGGCTATGTAAAACTCACCTTAGCAATATGTTATATCTGTTGAAAAATTGAATAATGGTGTTGCCCAAATGTATCAAGTATCACCCTATAATAAGGTAATAAATATGTCTACGTAAAGACGAAGTCTACAAATGTATAAGTTCTAGGGCTTCGAATTTGGGGATAAATGCTCGTTTGATTATTATTAAAAATGTTTGATAATTGAAAGAAATTTAGTAAATAAATAGACTAAAATCTTTTTATAAGATTTAAATTTAAGATGGTCACAATAATGTGTTTAAAGTATAAAAATAATTTTTGCAAAATTATTTTCTTTAAAATAGAATATTAATTCTATTTATAACAAATTGTCAAAATTTAACTTTAATATTTAAAAATATTAAAATTTAAGAATTTTAAGTTTAAAATTTATATTTCTGTTCTAAATATTCAGAAATAATTTGTATAAAATTTTGGTGCAAAAATATTAAAAATTGGATTTATTATGATTTAATTATGATTAAATCTAACAAAAATTGATTAAAAATATTAAATATATGATTTTTCAGAAATAAAAATCATTTCTGAAAATCTTAATGTTATAAAAACTCAGAATAAATTTTGTGGAAATTTATAAATTTGTTTTGATATTTTAATGGAATTTTATAAATATAATAGAATAAAATTGATTTATTTATTATATATATTAAATAAATAAATTTTTGAAAACTAAAAATTGTAGGTTAAACTTTTTCATCAGAAAAACTCAAAATAATTTTTGTAGAATTATTAAAAGTGTTTTAGTATTTTAAAATGAATTTATAAAATGTATGTAATATATATTTGGTCTTTGGAAACAAAAAAAGAAAAGAAGAAAAAGGTTGCTGCTAAGGGGACTCGAACCCAGGCCCTAAGCCGGTTCCTAGTTTTCAGCAACGAAGGAATCACCAACTGATCTACCATCAGTTTTGGTGATATCTTTAAATCTGTATTAATTATATATCATAACTGCGAAGCTTATCTTCCCCAAAAACCCACCTTCGAGCCCTAGAATTTCAAATCAGACAATCCACACAATGTTAATCTAATTAACCATAGGGCAAACATTGTGCAGATGCTGATTAACAAAACCCACAACAATAATTAAACTTACAATCACGTTTTGAGTATGAATGATTGGTCAAGACACGAAGTCAAAACACGAGCAGGAATTCAAGATCAGAGGTTATTTAAGAAGAATTGAGGATTGAGAAAGAGATAATGGCGAGTTGAGAAGGTTCACAGAGGTTCAATTTATAGTATAATAGCTTGGTGTTCGTTTTGGCAATTGTTGACCTCGTTTTAATGTTTGACGCGTCAAAAGCACGAAATTGGTAAGAATTGATGGTTGATTAGCAGCGTGCAGACTCAATGATGGCCGATAATTACGACTCCAAGTCAACCCATGGTTAATTATGCGTTAATTGAGCCAATTTAGATTGGTCAAATGAAAATCTTACCTGTTGCTGTTGCTCGTCGATCAGGGAAGGGGAAAGAAGAGACGGAGGCAAGGTTTATATATAATTAGAGTTAGTATTAACTCAAATGTGAGTTGTAGACCAAGTGGTTTTGGCGTGTGGGGGTTGCAGCTCTGACCCCGGTTCGAGTCCAGGGATCAGAAGTTTATTTTTTTTTAACATATTTCATGTGGGCCGTGTGTTGGGCTTGGAGTCTGGGCCTGGGTGATTGGGCTGGATTGTGATTAAATAATTGTGTCGTTTGGGCCGAGATTTTTTTAAAAACTGATTTTTATATTATAACTAATTATCATTATTATTATTATACTTATATATATATATACATATATATATATACATATATATATACATATATATATATATATATATAAGTTGTGTGGTCGGAAAAAAATAAAACTTAGGCACATTATAATATACGTATTAAAATTTGAAAATTTCGTGATGTTACAAATAATCCCGCAGGTACTGATACCATTAACAAAACACCCAATAATGTATTTGGTAATGTACGAAGTATTTGAAATACGGGAAAAAATACCATTCGGGTAATATTTCCAAAGGAGTTGCAAACGGATTTGCCGGTTCACCAATCATGATGGTTCTAAAACCGCTAGGCCTACGTTACATGCAATCGTACCTAGAATTACTACTAGAAAATATATAAAAGATCGTAGGGCCATGCGGAGGTGGAATAGAATGAATCGGTTGAAGCGTAATGATCATACGTCTGTAATGCATTTTTTGTCCCATAATGGGTCCCATTCTTCTAGCCTTTCCCCGAAGTTGATGACTATTCATCAAAGAATTTGGTCATTTTTGCAAACTTGATGTCGATAAATCCGCGAGTTTAGAAATTCATTTCGGACAATTGAACCTTCTCGAACTGTTTCTTTTTAAGAACCAAAAATATTTGTGCCAAAATAACAGATGCGAAGAAGAACAAAAGGCCTTACACGTAATGGATCTTGAAGTACCATTTCTGCATCTCCATGACCAAATCCGCCTACATTAGGATTAATTGTCAACGGTTGATCCAATTTGATAGCTTCGCCTTCTGAAACAAGAAGTTCTTGCCCCGGACGACACACGTGCTACAATGGCCAGGGAAAAGGGTCGCGATCCCGTGAGGGTGAGCTAACTCCAAAAAGTCGTCCTCAGTTCGGATTGCATGCTGCAACTCGCCTGCATGAAGCCGGAATCGCTAGTAATCGCCGGCCAGCCATACTGCGGTGAATTCGTTCCCGGGCCTTGTACTCACTGCCCGTCACACTATGGGAGCTAGCGGGGTGGTTCGTATAGGTGGTTGGGTGGGTTTCAAGGGGTGGTTCGGTGGGTTTCAGGGGGTGATGATGAAGATGGGATGAAGATGACTGTGATGGTGTTTTCCCGATGGGATCCATGATGGTGATGGTGAAGACGAACATATCCAGGTACTATTATTATTATTACTATTATTTTTTGTTATTATTATTATTATTACTATTATTAATTTTGTTATTATTATTATGTTTTGTTATATTTTTGTTATTATTATTATTATTATTATTATTATTATTATTATTATTATTATTATTTATGATACTATGGGATATTATTGTGAAAAGATAGGTTTTTTATGTTGAAAATTTTGGGGTTTTTTGTCAGGAGATGATGCGGTGAAGAAGATGATGTTTTTTGGTTTAAGGAGATGATGTTGTGAAGATGACGATGATGGTGCAGTATGTTGAAAGAAAACACTGGTGTAAACATCAGTTTTACACCAGTGTAAATTTGAATGTATAGTATGTTGTAAGAAAACACTGGTGTAATTAGTTTACACCAGTGTAAATATGAATGTATAGACGTTTTTATCTAAGAAAACACTAGTGACCAGTTTACACCAGTGTAAATGTAACACCCTGTTTCGTGGACAAAAATAAATGATATGTAACTCATATTTCTATTTCATATTGTTAGACGAGTATGTCATGAGTAAAATAGATACCCGAAATATATGGAATCTAAACGAGTATTAAAGATGATCAAAATCGTGTAAGTAAATAATAATAATAATAATAATAATAATAATAATAATAATAATAATAATAATAATAATAATAATAATAATAACAATATGTATGGAATATAGTAGATAATATAATTTAAAAATAAATTACAACTTGTGTACATGTGTGCACATAAAAGTGTGTATACACTACGAGGAACGGGACCTTTAGCGACGACGACCGTCGCCGCTAAAGGTATACTATTAGCGGCGGCAAGACTTTTAGCGGCGACGGTTGTCGCTAATGGTCTTGCCACCTTTTGTCTGTCGCTATTGCTCCTGTTGCCGCTAAAGGTTTCCCGCTAAAGCTATTTATCCACGTGGCATTATCTTTTATCTTTATTTTTTTTGCCACGTGGCATGACACATGGCATGCCACGTGGCAGATTCCTGTGTAATCTGGGCAAGACTTTTAGCGGCGACGCGTCACCGCTAAAGGTCCTTTTTTTTTACTATTTGTTTACTCTGCACATGAATAACCAAACTAAATAATAACAAAAATAATTAACCAACATTTACATATAAATGAATAAACATACCAAGTTTAACCAACATTCGTCAAAACATATCAAACAAACTAAACTAGCATACCAACCTAATATTTGATTCAAGCATACACCATCAAAACTAAACAAACATAACAAAACTGCCTTAAAGTCTTCGTCTTGTTCTTTGTCTTCATCGTCATGATCGTGATCGCCACTATTACCACTTCCGCCTTGATTTCCAAGCCTTTGTTGGACCAATTGATTAGCCATTTGGAGCAATTGCGTTTGGAATTGAGGAGTCGCTAGGATATCATTAAGTTGCTCCTACAAAACATATTTATACCAAATGGGTCAACTATTAATAAATAACTACACATATATACTAAATGTGTCAAATATCCTATTTACTAAACATATTTATACTAAATGGGTCAACTATCAACAAATAACTACAAATATATACCAAACGGGTCAACTATCAACATTTAAACTACAAATATATACCAAATGGGTCAACTATCAACATTTAAACTACAAATATACCAAATGGGTCAAATATCCTACTTACTAAACATATTTATACCAAATGGGTCAACTAGTAACAAATAACTACAAATATATACCAAATGGGTCAAATATCCTATTTACTAAACATATTTATACCAAATGGGTCAACTATCAACATTTAAACTACAATGTTAGGATCTGAGTTTGATTGTTTTGATTTGTTCAAGTAAAGATGAGAAGAATGAAGTGAATATAGATGGAAAGTGCAGCGGAATAATAAACTATAATCAAAACAAGAGAGTAAATGTTATCTAATTGAATGCTTTCATAGTATTGAATTATTACAGTCAATTGTACAAGTACTCCCCCTCAGCCTGATCACTCTGTGAATGTTTATCTGAGAGAATGTCATGAGTAATGAATACAACAGTACAAGCACTGTTCTATTTATGGACAAATCTAAACCACTGATGATCTAAGCTGACGTCACCTAAGACAGTGACCTCTAACAGAATAACAACATAAAACATCTGCTATATACAAACTACTGTTACATTGTAAAACACTGTAAGGTAAACTGCTATTGAGGAAAACTCTGATGGTCTTGTATCATCTGTTGGAGCCTAAGTGTTGTTGGCTCCAACAGACCTTTAGTCTTCAGCACTTGATCAGCAGTTGTTCTTCATCAGACCTTTAGTCAGCAGTTGTTCTCTATCAGCTGTTATCCAACAGTCCTTTAGTAGTAGTAGTTGTCACAACAGTTGTTTGGGTAGAACAGTTGTTAGGGTCAACAGTCTTTTGGGAGGAGTATGTTGTAAATGCTGTTTATTAATATGGATCAACTGAGTAGTATATTTTGGCTTTTCAATCATCTGTTCTTCTCCAGGTCAGCAGACCCAACAATCTCCCCCTAGAACAGATGATGCCAAAACTAGGCTTTCTTCTTGATCTTTATTCCTCATCAGACATTCTCTAATTTGACCTTTGAATTGTAACTCAAAGTTCAATGAGTAGAGGTCATCAGCATCTCTTACAAGTTCAAGGTTCAGCAGTGTTTGGAGGTCATCTGCACACAGGCCATGTGCATCATCCATGCTAAGTCTTTGAGCTTCTCCATTTGATCCGAGCAGAGTCAATTCATGGGTGTCTTTGTTGACCTTCCATTTTAGAATTTTTGAATCAGAGGATTTGCTGAGATGCACTTTTATTCTGGATGAGTTTGGTGATGGAGGTCTCCCAATGAGTTGTCTGAGTTTTTCAGAGGTGGGATCAGAGAAATAATGTATCTGATTGAAGAGGCCCTCTTTTATAAAAGTATCAGCAAACTTCTTCTGATCTTCTTCAGACATTTCTTTCTTCTTCTTGAATTGTTTTCTTGCAGCAGCTGATAGATCAGAAGTATCAAGTAGGCTGTCTAATGTAAAAGCCTATTGAGGTTTCTTCATCAGAGGTTCATCAGGGTAGACAGGTTTTCTAGGCAAGTTAGGGTCTTTCTTCCTGTTTTCTTCCAGCTTCTTTTAGGTTTCAACCAGCCTCAGCTCTGACGACCATCTTGCAACAGACTTCATTTCCCCATAGTCTGCAGCCACAATCTCTTGTCTCATTCTTTCGAATTTCAAGGCTCTGGCTGGATCTCCGCCTTTACTGAAATCAGGGGCAGAGACCTTAGCTAGGGGATTCTTGGCCATATCCTCAATTCTAATGAGTTCTTTTCTGAGAGCATGAGTGGTCCAACCTGCAAACTGTTTCTTGTTTGCTTTGTAGGGCATGGTTGCCAAGATCTGTTCAAGAAGAGATTCTCTGACCTCCCTTTCCATGTCATTGGTGAGAGGCATGGTAGACATAGAGTTGCTCAGGGTCTTAGCAAAATCTTCAATCCTTCTCAGTTTGCTAAGCTCTGCTGAATGGATGCCCTGAGCACTCCTGTCATCTTTCCCTTTGCATTTCTCTTTTATGATGGCATCTGCCTGTTCAGACTTTAATTTTAGATATTTGTCTATGTTTAGGGGAACAGGAAAATGTGGAAGAGATGGGAAAGATCTTTCAGATGGTTGTTCAGTATTGTAGAAGGATTGCATTTCCCCCTTGAGTAGATCAAGTTCAAGGGGATACTGAATAGCCAATGGTGTGATGGTTGGTGGTGGTCTATGGGATGTAAATTGTGAGGTGTGAGGTGAGAATGATGAAAGTGGAATAGCAGATATGGGTGTAGATTGTGTGGTTGAAGTAGTAGTAGGTGGTGATGTGTGAATGTTTTCATCCTGTACAACAAAGGTAGATTTTCTCTTCCTTCTGTACAAGATTTTTGGTGATGGTGGTGTAGAGGCAGTGGTTGTGTTAACATCTGTTGGCACTTTTGTAGAACCATCAGATGTTTGGGATTTAGGTGGTGGAGTGGTTGTATGTGGTGTATTGGTGGTTGTGGTAGTAGGTTTAGTGGTTGGTTTGGTGGTTGTGGTGATAGGTTCAGTGGTTGTGGTGGTATTAGTGGTTTTAGTGGCAGCAGTGGTTTTGGTAGCAGTGGTTTTAGCAGCAAGTTTGGATGGTGGTTTTCTAACATGTTTGGCAGGCATTTTCTTCCTTTTAGAGCAGCCCACATCTTCAACTTCTTGCTGTTGTTCCCTTTTATTTTGTACCAAAGCCTCTGCCTTAACTTCCAAGGTGTCAGTCCTCTTTTGCTTTTCCTCAGCCTTTTCAGCTTCTTCATTAGCAGAGGTATCAACTTCCTCTGCTTTGCTGGTTTTGGCTGTTTCAGTAGCAGCAGAGGTTTGAACATTTGGTTGTTGTTGTTGTTGTTGTGGTGCTGTGTGGGTAGACCCTGGTTTGTTGGCAGACTTTGATTTTGCCTTTTGTGAGGGTGGAAAACCAAAGGGATCTAGCTTTGGCAATCTATCTCTGTCACTCTCCCCCTTTTTGGCATCATCAGCTGTGAAGTCATCATCATCTTCATCTCTGAGAATTGTGGTAGCGGTAGTGCCAGTGGTCTTCAGCATATGGTCTTTAATGGCTTGAATGTCAGCATGGGTATCTTTGTACCTAGCATCCACCATATTTCTAATCTCAGCAATATAAGTTTCATGAGTCTGATCTGCTAGTTTTCTATGAGCTATGATGATGGGGGAAACAGACTTCCATAGCTCACTAGAAATATCTTCAGTGGATGGTTGACTCTTGGCAAGGGTAGCCAATGATCCCAAAATTGTCTTGATATCTGATTTGATATCAGCAACGGAGGTTTCAATGGACTGTACTCTGGCCGTCATTTCTTGGTACTTTAACCCATCACCTAAGTTAATAGGATCATCTGGATTCCTACCAGCGGTAGTTGTAACTGGTTCAGTCCTAGGAGGTGAATCCAAAGGATGAGAACCAGATATCCCTTTTTCTTGGTTCTGGGGACTTCCAACTGGTTTTGGGGACACTATAGTGGCCTCATCAGTTGTTGCCTTCAAGGAAGTCTTAGCTATGTAACCACTATCCTGTTGTGAGACAATGGTCTCTACATCAGTAGTGGCTGCTTCACTTGAAAACTCACCTAGAGTTTCATTGAACTCTAGGGGTGTAACCTCCTCTTCTGTTTGTGGGATGGCTGATTGATTTTCCTCAGTCCCAGTCACTTGTGGAGGTATACTCTCATTGATGGGTGAAGGAGAGGAACTGGGATTTTCCTGAGTTTTATCAATAGCCTCAAACAGAGGTTGCATGGTTTGAGGAACATGTTTTGGTGAAGGTGGAGGAGTGAAAAGAGAATTAGCCATGGGAGAGGGGCTTGTGAACATATGGCCAAGTGACTCATATCTATCATGATGTGTTTCCCTTTGGCTTACAACATGATCCTTTTGTGAGGATTCATGAGGAGTTTGGTCAGGTTGAGATATATCCAACTGTTGTGAGGAAGTAACAATAGTGGTTTCTTGTTGCTTTTGTGTTGCAACAAGGTTTTCCTCCGGTATCTCATCTTCCAGAAGTCCCCTTTTGGGTTTGTTGGATCAGTATGCTCTTTTAGGTAAGAACTTGCTATCTTTGACACTTAAGTGTTTAGCAAGCTCTTGTATATCAGATTGTAAGCATAGCGGAATGTATAAGTTAAAGCAACACTTTTTATACTTAGAGAGGAGTTATTACTCCCTCTTGATGATTGAAACTAATAATGACAAGTATTTATTATGAATCTAAGCAGTAAATGAGAATTAGATACTTAGGCAGATTCACAATAAATACTGAAATGGAATAGAACAGTGAAAGTGTTTGAAGGATTTTTCTATTAAAATCAATGTCTAAAATAGAAGGTTGAAGCCTCCTATTTATAGACGTTTACATACATGTATCTTGCCCACAAAGCAAGTATACAAATATCAGAAACAAGTTGCACAAGTTGCAACATTGAAACAAACAATTACAGCTAAAAGTAATAATAAACAATAAACTACTAACACAAAAGGCGGTGATAAATATCTGATGCTAAGTGCTGATGAATGACAAACTACTGATGAGTAGTTTGTCTTCAGTACTTCTGAAGTGAACTTGTCTGGTTTGGACTTCAGAACTTCTGATGAAGTTTCTTCTTCAGCACTTCTCATATCTTCTCTTCAGCAGTTTCTTGTCTTCTCTTCAGTACTTCTATACTTAGCCAAAATGACAGAAGTGAATTAGACTAAGGTTTCCAAAAGTGGTTTCACCAATCCTCTTTGTCCTAACAATCTCCCCCTGGATTGATGAACCCAAAACCTTACTAATTCCTTATGATCTTCTTCTGTCTTGAACAATCTTCCATATTTCTTTGTACATGGTGTTCTTGAGCTGGTTTAACTGTCCATCAGATAGAGATCCTTTCTGTGGTTCCAGATGTTGAATTGTGAGCAGGTCTTGTGTTGACAGTTGTAACACCCCAACCGATGGTGGAAACATCGGAATGTCACGTTTTGATGATTGTTCAGTAGCTCATGATAATACATATGTTTAAATAATCCTTTATTACATTACAATATTGAATTACATTAAAGTCTACATCAAAATCAAACAAAGCTTAAAACTTCAAATATCTCCTAATGCTAGCTCTAGACTTCACGCATCAGTATTTCCTGTTGAGTTTGGAAAAATGGGGGGGGGGGGGGGGTCAACTAGAAGTTGGTGAGAATACATAATCCATGTTAAGCATATAGTTTAAGTATAAAAGTTTAGCAATTCGTATGTCTATCGTAAATTTAAGTCTACATGAATAGTATAATATGTTGACATAATCAAACCTCCGACTAGTTTAGGTCCATCCCGTCATCTACGGTTCACCTTAGTAATATGTTGAACGATAACAATCACCCACGTTACCTATGTAGGAGGTACACGTATCCGGGTGGGGTTGTCAATCCAATAGATCTATTATTGAGTATCGCCGGCTTAGCCATAGCTAATGATTATGTAAATGTTGAAACTCGTTGAAACTGTTGACTAATTCATGAGGCAATAAAGTTTACTACTAGACATGCATGTTGAATTGCTTAAATAATTGTTGCAAGTATAAAGAATCGCATAAACATGGTTACGTAAACTCACCTTAGCAAAGTATTAAGTCTCGAGAAATAGAATATGTGTAGCCCCAAAGTTGCCAATTACAAGAGCTTATAATCAAAGCTTCAATTGTAGAAGTAATAGACTATAGACGAAAGGTATGAGGGAAAGTTTAATCGGATTGAAACAATCGATTTAGAGGTGCAAAGTATAATGGGTCATAGGTGGGTTTTTATACTAGTTTTGGATTCAATTAGCCATTAAAATTGGTCAACACCATAAAGTAAGGTTTTATGATGAATTGACTATTTGACTAAGACTTTGACTGTTTGACTAAGACTTTGACTAGGACTTTGACTATTTGACTCAAGGCTTTATTTAAATAAAAAAAAATCTTGTATGTGAAAAAAAAAGAATTTAGAATCATATTATTATTATTATTTATATACATTTATGTATGTATATAAGTTGTGAGTTAGGATAAATAAAGACTTAGGCACATTTGTATAATATTAATGATAAAGGTGTAATAAAAAATATATATATATATATAAGGGCTTTTTATGTATTAAAATTTTGGGGAAAATTTTGCACTGTTACAGTCTCCCCTACTTTTGGAAACTTCGTCCCGAAGTTTATTGAAAGCACAGGGTTGAAGGTGATTGGGTAGAAATTAGGACAAGGGTGGTTTGGGAAGTTACAAGTTAAGGCATGACATAAATTTATAGGTAATAGAATAAACTGTTTCGAATAATTTGGGTAAGAGTTTTGATATGTGTGAGTTTTAAGGGTTGGATTAGGTTCATCTGAAATAGCAAGGAGAATAAGAATCTTAAGTTTTAGGAGTCCTAAAAGGAATGAGTTGATGGACTATTGAAAGACTAAATGAACTACTAGATAACTAAGGTTTAAAATTGGTCAACTACCGAAAACCTTGATAGAATTTCACACTACCTTAACGTACCTGTAAATTCATGATTACGTTCCGGACCGCAATCACCAATTTACCTTACATTAGGGTTTTGTGTCCTTCTATAACTCTAGACACACATGTAAAATAATATGATTAACCATGTATCCAAAAATGAGTCCAACTGTTGAGCAGGAAAAAGACTTCTACCAGTCAGTGAGTAGGAACCTCTACCGATTGTTGAGCAGGTATGATAGCCTCTACCAGTCGTTGAGCAGGTTGTAGGGCCTCTACCGACTGTTGAGCAGGCATGATAACCTCTACCAATCGTTGAGTAGGTTATTTTGTACTCTACTAACTGTTGAGCAAGTACTTCATCCTCTATCAGTTGTTTGATTAAGTGTACCAATTATTACACACATGAATTGCAAATTGATAATATGTACATGTAAGCAATCAAGTATCAAGTATAGCATACGAGTTGTAATAGAGTTGCCCTAGATAAGGTTAATGACTCTAGGTGTGTTTATAGTAAATAGCTTATATTCCATGAATTCTAGTTTCAAATGTTCAAATAAGGCAAATAGTCGAATCCTCATGTTTAACTAAGGATTATGTTTGATGCAACACACAATCAAGTTTCAATAGTTTGGTTATCATGGGTAACTAGCTCATGTGTGAGAAGGTGAAGGATATGAATTTAGTTCTTGAGAGGATGATGAAAAATTCTTGAAGCAGAATCAAAGTTGTGAGAGATAGTGAATGTGAAGATAGTTGATAAAGAGTTTATTTTATAGTATGGAGATTATATGATTTGGGTAGGGTGTTGAATATTTAAAAAGTGGCTAAGATGGTAAGGTGAAGGGTGATTGTGAAATCCATGGATGGTTATGAAATGAGATTGATTTAAGCTGTAAAATTTTGAGATTTTTGAGCTTAGTTTAAGGAAGGTGAGTGTAATCATTTATTCATTAATTAAAACGAATAAATGAATAAACGAAAACGTTGACTTATCAAAACTTCTAGATTCTAATAACATAGTGAAGACATGCTTTAGCCTATAAGTGAACACTCATCCCAAGAATTCCCAGGTAGGCATCCGGGTCCCTCGTCTGATTGGGATATATGCGCAATGCCAGTCCTAGACAGAAAACTCAGAATACAGGCGTTCACCCTTCCAGATTGCACGTGTTCGTTATTAAAATCTAGAACTTCGACGAGATCTCAAGGTGGTTCAGGCTAAACCTGAGGATTGTCCTATTAGTCTAAGAGTAGATCTTGTGATGGAGAGCAATCTTCTTGTAGGGGTTGAAGTAGGGATAAGAAGTAGGAGTGAGATAGAGAATAGCAAGTAAAAGTTGCAAGTAAAAGGAGCAAGTACTGATTAAAATCCTATGGTTATAGACTAGATTTTTTTTTCTAATAACCTAATTCCCTATAACCATGGCTCTGATACCAATCTGTAACACCCCAACCGATGGCGGAAACATCGGGATGTCACGTTTTGATGATTGTTCAGTAGCTCATGATAATACATATGTTTAAATAATCCTTTATTACATTACAATATTGAATTACATTAAAGTCTACATCAAAATCAAACAAAGCTTAAAAATTCAAATATCTCCTCATGCTAGCTCTAGACTTCATGCATCAGTATTTCCTGTTGAGTTTGGAAAAATGAGGGGGGGGGGTCAACTAGAAGTTGGTGAGAATACATAATCCATGTTAAGCATATAGTTTAAGTATAAAAGTTTAGCAATTCGTATGTCTATCGTAAATTTAAGTCTACATGAATAGTATAATATGTTGACATAATCAAACCTCCGACTAGTTTAGGTCCATCCCGTCATCTACGGTTCACCTTAGTAATATGTTGAACAATAACAATCACCCACGTTACCTATGTAGGAGGTACACGTATCCGGGTGGGGTTGTCAATCCAATAGATCTATTATTGAGTATCGCCGGCTTAGCCATAGCTAATGATTATGTAAATGTTGAAACTCGTTGAAACTGTTGACTAATTCATGAGGCAATAAAGTTTACTACTAGACATGCATGTTGAATTGCTTAAATAATTGTTGCAAGTATAAAGAATCGCATAAACATGGTTACGTAAACTCACCTTAGCAAAGTATTAAGTCTCGAGAAATAGAATATGTGTAGCCCCAAAGTTGCCAATTACAAGAGCTTATAATCAAAGCTTCAATTGTAGAAGTAATAGACTATAGAAGAAAGGTATGAGGGAAAGTTTAATCGGATTGAAACAATCGATTTAGAGGTGCAAAGTATAATGGGTCATAGGTGGGTTTTTATACTAGTTTTGGATTCAATTAGCCATTAAAATTGGTCAACACCATAAAGTAAGGTTTTATGATGAATTGACTATTTGACTAAGACTTTGACTGTTTGACTAAGACTTTGACTAGGACTTTGACTATTTGAATCAAGGCTTTATTTAAATAAAAAAAAAATCTTGTATGTGAAAAAAAAAGAATTTAGAATCATATTATTATTATTATTATTATTTATATACATTTATGTATGTATATAAGTTGTGAGTTAGGATAAATAAAGACTTAGGCACATTTGTATAATATTAGTGATAAAGGTGTAATAAAATATATATATATATATAAGGGCTTTTTATGTATTAAAATTTTGGGGAAAATTTTGCACTGTTACAACAGTTTCTTTAGATAACTTATCTTCTTGTAAGCCCTGCTTGAAAGGTCTCTTCTGGTCAATAATACTGTGTTGTTAGCAGTAAGTGACCATCTGATGATAGGCACCTTTGACTTGTCAAAGTCAGTGGTATAGGGAACCAGACTTGTCCCTTGGGTTGATGAACCTGAGTGTTGGATGCTTTCTACTTCAGTAAGCCTCAGGTGGGAGTCTCTTCCTTCTTGTTGTTGTTGTTGTTGTTGTTGCATATCAGGCATCTGAATAGTTGGGAGATGGTGTTCAGTCACTACCTTGGTATGCATCTTTTCTTTGATAGTCTTTTGGATTTGGTAGGCAAAAGTGGAAGGATCCCTGAATTGTGTTAACAGAGGTTTCTCCTCAATGTCAAAATCTGAATGAACTACTGAACTTCCTTCAAGTAGTACCATTTTGAAATCAGTTTTGACATTGTCCTCTGCTTTCTTTCTTTGAGTAGCAGGCCTTCTTGTTGACATACCAGAAGTTCTAACTACTGATCTTGAAGGATCAGCAGTTTGAAACTTCTCTGGATTTGCAGCCTTGGCAGCCTTGTATTTTCGATAAGTATCCATCAGTCTTTCTTCTTTCCATCTGGATACTGAGGCTTTTGAACCATAGCCATCTGCTACTAAATCATTTATCATCTGGGCTCTCTTGGCCTTTCCTTCTTTACTTGTGGCCAGTTTGTCTGCAATCAGTTGTGCCCTTCTTGTCAGCTCTTGCATAGAGAGTCCCTTGAGTGTGTAGGCTTTAGTCTTGCTATTCTTTGTGATGTAAGACATCAGTTGTTGTCTTTTGTCTTCTTCAGCAACATAGTCAATTTCAGCCTTTCTTTCTAGTTCAGCTTGATAAGCCTGGAGCTTCTCTTCAAACTCTAAATCATCCCTTTGTTCCAGACTTTTCCAAATCTGGTCTTCCTTGGCTTTTTGTTGAACTGCCTTTAACCTCTGCTCAAGAAGTTCAGTAGATTGAGAGATTGGAGCAGGGGTTAGGACAGTCATGGTAGTGGTTGTTGTAGGCCTTGGAGGAGCAGAAGTTGGTTTGATTTGTTCAGTGGATCTGGAAGGTTTAGTTTGTTGAGGTTTGGAAGTGTTAACCTTTGCTGGGTTGACAACTGCTGATGGTTTGTCAACTACTGAAGGATTGTCTTCAGTATCTTCTGAGTCATCAGTACTTTGACCATCAGAGGTTTCTTTATTATGCTTTAGGGATTCTTTAGAGGTTTGGGTCTCATCTTCTTTTTCTGTGGCTTCAATATCTTCCACTGAGACACCAAACTGTTTGGCCATTGCTTCTTGTCTGGCCTGGTTTTTCTGATCTCTTTTTAGGATAGCAAGTCTTGCCTTTCTTCTGGCTTCAACTCTATCCATTGGTTCCTTCATCTTCATCTTCTCCCTCTTTTTGGATTCATCAATAAGCTTCAGAGGTTTGATCTGATCTGTCAGATTGGCAATTTGTTTGCCGTTGAAGTCAATCTTGGTCTGCAGATCATTCATTTTTGTCTGAATCACCCCAAATTGGTTCTTGATGGACAGCTCCAAGTTAGCTATATAGGTTTGGAGGTGATTCTTGATGAGGGCATTCATCATATGATAAAGGTCACCACCTGGGCTGCATAGTTGGTTCATGTCTATGCTTAAAGGCCCAGGGAATTGGGTAGGCATTTGATGTGAAGGGTGTGTTTTTAGGAGATCCTCATGTTGTACAGAGGATGCCACTCTAGGGGTTTTAGGGATTGAGTGGACTTTAACCTGTTCAGGGGTGACTAGCTTCTTGAGCTTGGATACCCCTGAAACAGGACCTTCATAAAGTGTCGTCAATTCAGTAGTTTTGGTTTTTGAAACATCATCCAAATTAATGGAATCATCTGAATCCCTGATGTTGTCCTCATTGAGGACTGTCTTAGTTAAATCATGAGCTGAGCCCAACTCAGTTCTCTCATGAACCTCTTGTTCTTGGTTCTGAGGATTTCCTACTTCAGGCATTAAGCCTTCATCAGTAGTTGCCACATCTGACGTCTTAGCTGTTTTACTTCTGTCCTCAGATCCACCACTGGGTGGTAACTGAGTAGTAGCAGCCTCAGATGCTCCAAGAGTCTCTAAGATTGGGATTAAAGACTCTGGTCCACCCTCATCTCTTGGGTTAGGGCTAGTGATGTCCACATCCATGTCTAATGCTGTGGTTATGTCCCCTGTTTGTTGTGGTTGTAGGGGACTGACATTATCAGATGGGACTTTCTCTTTTAGCCCAGAGAGAAGTTTGGCAATCTCTATTGCCTCTGTTTCAGAAATTTGAGGGGTTGGTTCAGAAGTTTGGGCAATAGGTGAAATAGGTTGGTCAGCAGTTTCAAAAGAAGTGTGAGTTGCAACAGTTTTTCTAAGTCTTTTTCTTTTGAATAAGATTGTTATGGGTGCTCTTGGTGGGGTTTGAGATGGATGAGACTGAGAGGGTGTTTCAGTCTCACCTATTTGAAGAGCAGATTGCTCATGAGCATGTTTAGGCATCTCAACCTCCTGAACAGCTTTTCTTTTGGGTTGGTGGGTTTTTGTCTTTGTTGGCTTGGGCTTTTTGGCTTTTGGTGGTGTGAGTTTGGAAGATGTGGGCTTCAGGGGGACTTGTTGTTGTTCTCCCTGATCATCTTCTGGCCAGGTAGCCGGTTTGTTATGCCTAGAGTATGCTTGTGAGGTTAATGGATTTAAAGTTGAAACTTTTCCCACAAGCACCTCATTACCCAGTTCCCCTATTATGCATTGCATAATGAACCTTGGGTATAACAAAAACTTTTTCTTGGTATTATTATGATGTAACACCAACTCATTGAAAAATAATTTTGATGCCCTGAATTTGGTTTCATTCACTATGGAATGAAATATTGGTTGAAAAGTAGAGGGCATCTGGTCATAAGACCCTATCTTTGGACTCAAACACATAATAATATAATGAAACAAAAGCTTGTATTTTGGTTCAAAATATTTTTTGAAGATAGTAGCATGGGAGAGAGTACCTTGATAACCACACTCTGTCATGGTTAAGTGAATATCAGAATTAGCAACTTGATCAGGGGCAGTTACATCATTCAGGCCCAGTCTTGTTGCCAGTGTGGCCGGTGTGATGGTCAGTGGTTTCCCTTTTATTCTTGAGTTGAGGGAGATAACTTCACCACCAGCCGTCACCGTCTCAGCATTAGCCCAGAACTCATTGAGAGTTTCAGTATGAATTGGTGGGTCGATTGTGAGAGCAGTAAAATATTGGGATTTTACGAAAAGATTAATGATCTCATCGTATTGGGACCAGCCTTCTTGTTTTTCAAGAAAGGCCCTTTGATTGTGTCCCTGTTTTAGAATGAGAGCCATGTGGTTTTTGTTTTTGTTGATCGAACAGTTGATTTGCAGGTTTTGGTTATTAAGAGAGTTTTTGAGAGAGAAGGAGGGAATTTTTGAGTTTGAAAGGATAAGTGTTGAAAAAAGATATTTATCAGAAGTTTTTAACCGCTTGAATCTTCTTTATTAGAAGTTTTTAAACCGCCTCGATTAAGAATCTCTTTATCAGAAGTTTTAAACCGACTAGGTCAAAATCTCTGATGATGGGAAAAGTCAGATTTGCCCTTTTTGACTAAACTGTTGATGAAGGATTATTTCATCAGTAGTTCCCATTTCCTCTTCAGTAGTTTTAGAAGCTGATGAGAAATGTTTTATAAATACTTTTATTCATAACTTCTGAAGGTTATTTGATCAGAAGTTATACACTTTTCAGAAATTATCCCCATACTGATGTTTTGTTCATCAGTAGTTTCTCTCTTTTCAGAAGTTTTGTTTCAGACATTTTGTCTTTTTGTAAGTGAAAATTGAAAAATATGTGCAGAATAATAAAATAAACACTTACAAATTTAGCATCCCAAGCATGGATACTAACTACTGAAATGTTGATGTGTCAAGGGGTTTTGTGAAGATGTCAGCTATTTGATTAGCTGTTGCTACATGCTTCACCTCAATCTTGCCTTTTTCATAGCAATCTCTTATGAAATGGTACCTGATCTCAATATGTTTGGTTTTTGAGAACTGTACCGGATTTTGAATGATGCTATTGGCAGATTTGCTTTCTACAAACAAAGGTGTCTTGGTTTCTTTGATTCCATAATCAAGAAGTTGATATTGGAGCCATTGTATCTGTGATGTACAACTTGCAGCTGCAATGTATTCAGCTTCAGCAGTTGAAGTTGCAACAGATGTTTGCTTCTTTGATTGCCATGACACTAGACAGTTACCCAAGAATTGACAACCACCAGATGTTGACTTTCTTGTCATCTTACACCCTGCATAGTCACTATCTGAAAAAGCTGATAACTTGGTATTGCTTGAAGCAGGATACCAAATTCCAAGTGTTGGAGTTCCTTTCAGATATCTAAAAATTCTTTTGACTGCTATAAGGTGTGATTCCCTTGGTGCTGATTGATATCTAGCACAGACACATGTTGAAAACATAATATCTGGTCTAGAAGCAGTTAGATATAAAAGGGAACCTATCATGCATCTGTACATGGTTTGATCAACCTGTTTTCCTTGATCATCAGGTTCAACTTGTGTGATTGGTGTCATGGGAGTGGAACATGATTTACAGTCTTTTAAAGAAAATTTGTTTAATAATTCTTTAACATATTTTGATTGATGTATAAAAGTTCCATTTGTTTGTTGCTTGATCTGCAGTCCCAGAAAGTACTGCAGTTCTCCCATGGTACTCATCTCAAATTTTGATTGCATGAGTTTCTTAAAATCGTCACACAGTTTTGTGTTTGTTGAACCAAAAATGATATCATCAACATAAATTTGAACAAGTAGGACATGATTTCCAACATGTTTAATGAAAAGAGTTTTATCAATGGCACCTCTTGTAAAGTTATTTTTGAGTAAAAAGGTGGAGAGTGTATCATACCAGGCTCTTGGAGCCTATTTGAGCCCATAAAGAGCTTTGTCCAGTCTGTACACCCACTCAGGATGAGAAGGATCCTCAAACCCAAGTGGCTGACAGACATACACCTCCTCTTTTATCTTTCCATACAAAAATGCACTTTTTACATCCATTTGATAAACTTTAATTTGTTGGAAATGGCATAGGCCAGAAATAACCTGATGGCCTCAAGCCTTGCAACTGGAGCAAAGGTTTCATCATAGTCAATTCCCTCTTCTTGAGAGTACCCTTGAACTACCAGTCTTGCCTTATTCTTGATTATCATACCAGCTTCATCTTGATTGTTCCTGAAAACCCATCTTGTGCCAATTGGTTGCTTGTTTGGAGGTAAGGGACAGATTTCCCAGACCTGTTGCTTGTTGAACTGAAGCAGTTCATCTTGCATAGCTTGCACCCAATTATTGTCTTTAAGGGCTTCCTGGTACTTCTTTGGTTCCAACTGTGAGATAAAGACTGAAAATAGGCAAAAGTTGGAGAGCTGGTTTCTGGTAAGAACACCTGAAGCTATATCACCCATGATTTGATCAAGTGGATGATCTCTGTGTTCAATCAGTTGTTGTAAACCACTGACAGGTGTAGGTGGCTCATGTTCTTCAAACAAACTACTGAGGTCTATAATATCTGGTTCAGATGTTCCTAGATCTTCAGTAGTTGGATCTACTGAACCAGAAGTTTGAGTTTGTTCCTCAGTACTTGTTTGATCAGAAGTTTGTGGAACATCTGATGATTTTGAAGTTGACTTGATAACTGTTTGAGGAGTCCATGGTGTGGGATCCTCATCATCAAACCTTTTGTCACCATAATAAGTAGGTCTTGATGAAGTAACAGCCTTCTCAGGTCCAAAATGGAAGTTGTCAAGGTCAAAAAGTTCAGCAGGATGTGCTGGAATAAGAGTGTGTTTTGACTCATTGAACTTGACATTCAATGTTTCTTCTACTATCTTGGTGTGAGAATTAAAAACCTTGTAGGCTTTTCTAGTTGAAGAGTAACCAAGAAAGTAACCTGAGTCAACTTTGGCAGCAAACTTTGAAATAGATTCCTTGATGTTCAATATGAAACATTGACACCCAAAAGCCCTGAAAAAGGAGATAAGGGGCTTCATGCCATGAAGAACTTCATAGGCAGTCTTGGAATGTCTCTTGACCACAAGAACTCTATTCTGAACATAACATGATGTGTTAACTGCTTCTGCCCAAAAGTACAAGGGTAGCCCATAATCAGCTAACATTGTTCTTGCTCCCTCTATTAAGGTTCTGTTCTTCCTTTCTACTACACCATTTTGTTCAGGAGTTCTGGGAACACTGTATTGTCTAATAATCCCTTTAGACAAACAGAATTCATCCAGAGTTTTGTTCCTGAACTGTGTCCCATTATCACTTCTAATGGTTTTGACAGGTAGAGAATATTGTTTCTCCACTTGTAGAATGAAGAACTTGATGATTTCAGCAGCCTCATCCTTGGAGAATAAGAAGAATACCCATGTGAATCTTGAGTAGTCATCAATGATGACTAAGCAGTACTTCTTCTTACCAAGGCTCATAATCTTGACAGGTCCAAATAAGTCCATATGGAGTAGTTGAAGACATGCAGTTGTTTTTTATTCTTCAATAGACTTATAGGAGGACTTATGCTGTTTTCCCTTTAAACAGGATACACAGTGTTCTTGACACTTGTATACTTTCAAAGGTAGACCTCTGACCAAGCCCATATTTGTGACTTTATTTATGGTTTTAAAGTTCACATGGCCAAGTCTCCTATGCCAGAGATCAGTTTCTGAAGTTGATGCCCTTAAGAAGAAACAGACAGTGTTGTTCAATACTTTGTCTTTCTCAATGTCCACTGCATAGACATTGCCACATCTTTTGGCAATTAGCAAAGTATGATCTTCAATGATCTTCTCTATCAACTTCTGGCCTTCTGGTGAGATGATTTTGCATGCTGTCTTTGTGAAAAAGGAAGAATATCCTTTATCACACATTTGTGACACACTCAGCAAGTTGTATTCAAGGTTTTCAACCAGATTGACCTTGTCAAACTGTATTTTGCCAGAGGAGACATTGCCATGTCCTAGCACATATCCCTTAGCATTGTTCCCAAAGGATACAGATCCTTCTCTTTGGCTGATAAAATTGTTTATCAGGTATCTGCATCCAGTCATGTGCATAGAGCCTCCACTATCAACATACCATATGCTGTTTAAGCCCCTGGAAACTCTCTGCACATAATAGCAAATTAGTTAGATTTAGGAACCCAAGCCTGTTTGGCTTTGGGTTCTCTCTTGAGAACAGTTACAGTTTGTTCTTGACCAGGTTGAGAAATCCATGTCTTTTTGGCAATGGATTTTTCATTAAGAACCATGGTGATATCCTTTTCAGGACCACCATCAACCTTGGTCATCGGTAGTTGTACCAAGTTCATTAGTTTTTGAATCTCAGCCGTTTGTGAAACTGCTGATGATTCAGGTCTAACTACTGACAAAGAATTTTGAGAAAAAGATTTTAGTTGAGATTTTATCTTTTTCTGAGAAAAAGGTGTTTTCAGGTTGTTGTTTCTTGGGATTAAAGGTTCTTTCATAATCATTTCTGATTTGATTTCCCACAACCTGTTGTTTAATTTTATGATTGAACTGAATTCCTTTTCTATATCTACAAAACTCTGTTTTGTGGTTGAACAGACCACAAATTTCACAATCTTTTGCCTTTTGTTTTTGATCTAAAGGCAAATTTCTGACATTAGTGTAAAGATTTTGCTCATCAGTAGTTTTCAGAGTCTCAACTCCTGATGTAGATGAAACTACTGATGGCTTGTTGTCAGATTTGGTTAATACTTCTGAAGTACTTTCTTTGAAAATACCAGGATTTCTGTTTAGAAAGTTTTTATGGAAAGATGTGCAGTCTTTCCCTTCAGAAGTTTCATTTGAAACAATTTTTCTCCCATCTTCAGTAGTTTTGGGAGAGAAATCTGTTGGTGTTTCAACATGATGGTACCCTATGCCAAACTTAACATTTGAAGCACTCTGTTTGTTTAGCAATAGCTGGTACCCCTTACAAGAATCCACCCATTTTTCACAACTGATCTTGGTGTCAGCAAGCTCTTTTCTGACATTTCCAAGATCTTCTATCATCATTTTAATTTGTGCTTGGGTTTCAATAGCTGAGTTAGTTAATTTAGAGGCTTCTTTTGTTTTAGCAGTAAGTTTTCTCTCTAAATCACACTTCATCTGAGTGTATTTTCTTTCTAAATCATTGGCTTTTCCTTGTAAGTGCACATTTGTCTCTCTTATGAGAGCAAAAGATTCTTTGCAAGAATTTGAGCAAAGTTTTGTCAAAGACTCTTTTGATACCTGTGACAATGCAGATTTTGAAGTACAGCCTTCAAATGCCATTAAGGCAAAGTTCTTTCTGCCATTGTCTGGTTCTCCCCAGTTGATGTCAAACATCTTGTTGTCTGCATCAGGATTGCACTCTGTGGTGTCAAAAGGAAGACTGCTCCAGTCAACATACCCTGAGGTGAAAAGACTTTGTTGAGAGGGTTGTTGAGGCTGTGGAGGTTGTTGAGCAGCTGGAAAGGGAGGGATTGATTGTTGGCTCTGCATCTGTTGAGCAGGCATTTGAACATATTGTACTTGTGGCATGTATTGCTGTTGAGGAGCTTGTGCCTGTACAAAATGAGCACTCCCTTGAGTTCCCTTATTCCTATTATAATTGGGGTTAAAGTTATTTCCAGATTGTGATTGTTTAAAGTGTGACATCCGTCACTTTTCTTTCTATTTCTATTTTTGTATAATAATAATAATAATAATAATAATAATAATAATAATGATAATAAATCAAATATATATATTTTTTTTTAGTTATAAAATTTTCAATGTTTAAACAAAAGCTATCATGATGTTTCTAAACCAAACAAGACCCAACCATCCCCTCTTAATTCTGAGCCCAACTTGTTGATCTGGCCCAACAGAACCAACCCACTACCATAAGCCCATACACGAGTCCAGCCCATCTCCTTTACCCTCCACCCTAGTCCGGCCCACAACTAACCCTTCCCTTGTTTTTTTTAAAAAAAAAAAAAACATATCTGTGCTGTGCGTGACTCGAACCCGAGTCCATCCAAACAACCACACACACCAACAACCAGCTAGGCTACAACTCTTACCTGTTTATATCCCAACTTAAATTATATATATGCCTTACCAAAGCTGCTAACCCTCCTATCTTCTTGTTCCATTCATCTCTGCACGCAGCCAACCCCATCCACAATTAAGTCAAATCTTTGACCATCTAATTAAGCCCCTATCTTTGGAAACCTTAATCATTCACGGCACCTTGTTGACTTACACTTCAATCCGCTCCAAAATATCCTAATATAGAGACTAATTACGCGGCTCATTAAAACAATGGTCAAACATTCTAAATCTATAAATCCGGTGTAATAGTATAAATTGATGCCTCCTATCCAAGCTCAATGTGCCGAATAACAAAACCTCACCTCAAATACTCGGTTTCATTCGTTTAATCTTGCATAGTCATAACAGTTGACTTTGGCGTTTGACCCACAATTGTGATCGAGTATCAATCTGTAAGCCTCGATTTATACATGCTTTTTATTCGCCATAAACATACGAACAATAGCCCCATGATCTCTGGGGTTATTGTTCGAAGATTCGTGTGATTGAAGGATCTAGGGCTCGCTTCATTCAAAATTGGGGAAGAACATCATTTCTAATAACGTACATAATTATTTCAAAACGAAAGTAACAACCAACAGATATCCAGATCAGTTGGTTGTGTTTGTTGCTGTTAAACGAGATCACGCGGGTTCGAACTCTTGCAACAACATTTTTTTTTCTTGTGTTTTGTTTTGTTAAGTAATCAATTTTAAATATAATTACTAGTATTTTATAAATTCATTTTTAAATACTAAAACACTTTTAAAAATTCTACAAAATTTATTTTATGTTATTCCAATGATAAAGTTCATCATCCAATTTTTAGTTTTTCAAAAATCATTTATTTAATATATATAATAAATAATACAAGTTTATTCAATTATAATTATAAAATTCAATAAAAATATCTAAACGATTTTATAAAATTCCACAAAAATTATTCTAAACTTGTGTAACAATATACATTTCAGAAATAATTTTTATTTCTGAAAAACCGTTTATTCTATATTTTTAATTAATTTTTGTTAGTTTTAATCATAAATAAATCATAATAAATTCATTTTTCAATATTTTTGTACCAAAATTTTACATAAATTATTTCTATTCATTTGGAACAGAAATACAATTTTTAATTCAAGAATTCTTTAATTTTAATATTTTTAGATATTAAAGTCATATTTTGACAATTTGAAATAATTAGATTAAATATTCTATTTTCAAGAAAATAATTTTATAAAAATTATTTTCATACTTAAAACCTCATGTTGTGACTATATTCAACTTAAAATTTTACCAAGAGACTTTATTTATTTATTTATTGATTTCCTCATAATTAATAAACAATTTGTTTAATAAACAAATAAACGTTTATCCCCAATTCGAAGCCCTAGAAATACATGTATCCTAGAGTTATTTCCCTTACACATTATCGAATGCTTTAGGTTGATCATTTGGAGTAATCTCAATTCATATTTCGTTGTCCAAGTCCAATTTCAAGTTATTACGTGAACAGTGAGTATTTCCTATCCCCTTTTTGCTTTTATACATTTTTGGGGTGTTACATGTACACTATTACAATTTCAAATACAAGTTTACATTTTTACAATACAATTCTAGTACTATGTGCATTGCTTACAACGTGCTTTATGCTTAGACAATACATGTGGATTACATTTGTACTTAGTGAAATCATTAACATGGTACAAGCCGACCTTAACATTGGATAGCGCTATTTGGATTGACAACCCGCCTAGGTTGATTCTCCCCCTTTTTCATCGGAGAATCCGTGGCCATTGTTAAGTTATTATCCATTTATTGGATAAGTACACTACAGTTCATACAGTACATTATACAGTCACAGGATTGATTTCGCTCATTTGTATGATACATAGTTTACATAATTGCACTGTAGCTTGCACTTGAATTGTATAACTTTTTAATCTACTATATATATCAAATCTAGGAATGCTCACCAACATTTCATATGTTGACCAAACCTATTTTTGTACATGTTTCAGGTGCAGTTTGATCTAGTGCTTTAGCAAGAGACATTTAGTGTTCTATTTCAATTCAGTTATTTCAATATTTACATTTCATTTAGACAATGTAATTTCCATTTCCATGTAAGACAATTTTGATTATTCAATAATATTTACATTTTAGTACCATGAGCTTTTGAACAATCGTCACTACGTGGCACCTCGATGATTCCGCCATCGGTTGGGGTGTTACAGATTGGTATCAGAGCCATGGTTATAGGGAACTAGGTTATTAGAAAAAGGCCTAGACTATAACCGAACTACAACTTGCATGCATAATATTTCCTGAATTACCCTACTCCTCATTTCTCCCTACTTTCCTCCTTCTATCTTTCCCTTCTTCTCTCTCTCTATTCTTCTTATCTTTCATCATGGTGCATAGAGATGGAGTCCTACAGAGAGTGGAAAGCCCACATCATCATGGAACGGGAGTAGTACCTTTCATGAAGACACTCTTAGGCATAATGCCTACTCTTATTTTTGCTCCTTCAAAGTCGTTGAACCTTAATGAGTGTGATAAGGACACGTGCAATCTGGAAGGGTGGACGCCTGTACACTGGGTTTTCTGGCATAAGTAAGCATAGCGCATAAATCCATTTACGGACCTGTTATGCTTACCTGGGGATTCCTGGAGTGAGTGTCCACTTATAGGCTAAAGCATGTCTTCTTTGATCACCGTTGGGTTCAATTTCTTTGAAAAGTCAACGTTCTTGTTGGGCTTTACAGCTAGACAAGGGCACTCCAAGCATTTTATGCAAGCTTTTTCAATAATACTCTCTCGGTTCATATACAATATTTTGTATTTTACGATTTTCATACATTGCTTACAAGTTCATACTTTCATAACCATCTATGGATTTCACAATCACACTTCACCTTACCCTCTTAGCCACTTTTTAAAGGTTCAACACCCTACCCAAATCATATTATTTCTTTTCTCCACATGTTATTTATTTTAAAAACTATAACCTCATACTTTAGCACAAACTAAAGATTTCTAAAACTTGTTGTATTACCTAGTAACTTTACAAAGTACATATTTTCCTCGAACTTAAATTCAATTGACGTAACAAACGATTTTCTATATAATGTTTTAAACTATTACAAAGCCTACTTAGCTTGTACTAATTAACAACTTTTGCCTTATGTACAAAACCAATTTTGAAAATATTTATTTTTTATTTATTTATTTATTTATTTTTTGGAATAATATCTAGTCTCTAGATTCTCCATCAACACTCACTCATTTTCAACTTGTTCAAATTTTTACAATATTTGGCATATACCACAATCATGTTTTCTTATACACTTGATTATAACCTTTGATCCAAACCCCAAAATTTACACTGCTATATAATCTCCTTACTATAAAATAAACTCTTTATCAACTATCTTCACATTCACCATCTCTCACAACCTTGATTCTGCTTCAAGATTTTTCATCATCCTCTCAAGAACTAAATTCATATCCTTCACCTTCTCACACATGAGCTAGTTACCTATGATAATCAAACTACTAAAAACCTGATACTTGATTTTACAGGATTTTTTTTTCAAAACATCATTGTTTGTGAAACTTGATTTCCCCTTAATTTGACTACTCACTGGACATTTAATTATTCATGATACTCGTGTTTTCATTTTCTTAATCCTATTATCATTTTGTACCCAATTTTGTCGCACTCATTGGCATACAACATCTAGAAATTTCCTTGCGTATTATTGTGTATTAACACAGATTGGAAATTTATTATATTGATTACGTTTATTTTTAATCATACAAGACTCTACCTTACATTTATTTGAAACGTTTGGACTTGATACTTGAACTTACAGATGTTTTTCTAAGAAAACATCATTGGTTATTACTAGATTGTTTCCCTTAATTTGACTACGCATTGAACATCTAATTATTCATGATACTCGTAAACATTTAATTATTCATGATAGCACTTACACTTAATGGTTGTAGTACTTACAAACTTGCTTGCATAAACATGCTATCAATTTGCAATCTATGTGAATAATAATTGCTGCATTTAATAGAAGTCATCATGCCTTTTTCAACAGTCGGGAGAGGCCCTACAACCTGCTCCACGACTGGTAGAGGCTATCGAACATACTCAACGATTGGTAGGGGTCACTATGCCTTTTCAAACAGTCAGGAGGGGCCCTACAACCCACTCCACGGCTGGTGGAGGCTATCGAACCTGCTCAACAATCGGTGGGGTCATAGAAGGACGCAAAACTTTAATGTAAGGTAAATTGATGATTCCGGTCCGGAACGTAATCATGAATTTACAGGTACATTAGGGTAGTGTGAAGTTCTATTAGAGTTTTTGGGAAGGCGTCCAGTACGTTTTCAAGGTATCAAAGGTGTGGTGGGTTAGCTGCGGTACACCCTGTATACAAGCACTAATGATGCATTGAAAGTGAGATTGGAAGTCGGACCAGGAACAAACTCTGGTTATTTGGTAGTCTATTTAGTCTTTCTGTAGACAATCAACACGTACATATATCTTAGGATTCCTAAAACTTGAAATTTATTGATTTACTAGATTCTTATTCTCTTTACTATTCGAGACGAACCTAATCCAATCAAACCTCATATCCGGATCATTCGAATTTACCAAACCACCGCTACTTTAATTCCTACCCAAGCATCCATAACCCTATGTTTCTAATAACTTCGGGACGAAGTTTCTAAAAGTAGGGGATGCTGTGACATCCGTCACTTTTCTTTCTATTTCTATTTTTGTATAATAATAATAATAATAATAATAATAATAATAATAATAATAATAATAATAATGATAATAAATCAAATATATATATATTTTTTTTAGTTATAAAATTTTCAATGTTTATACAAAAGCTATCATGATGTTTCTAAACCAAACAAGACCCAACCATCCCCTCTTAATTCTGAGCCCAACTTGTTGATCTGGCCCAACAGAACCAACCCACTACCATAAGCCCATACACGAGTCCAGCCCATCTCCTTTACCCTCCACCCTAGTCCGGCCCACAACTAACCCTTCCCTTGTTTTTTTAAAAAAAAAAAAAAAACATATCTGTGCTGTGCATGACTCGAACCCGAGTCCATCCAAACAACCACACACACCAACAACCAGCTAGGCTACAACTCTTACCTGTTTATATCCCAACTTAAATTATATATATGCCTTACCAAAGCTGCTAACCCTCCTATCTTCTTGTTCCATTCATCTCTGCACGCAGCCAACCCCATCCACAATTAAGTCAAATCTTTGACCATCTAATTAAGCCCCTATCTTTGGAAACCTTAATCATTCACGGCACCTTGTTGACTTACACTTCAATCCGCTCCAAAATATCCTAATATAGAGACTAATTACGCGGCTCATTAAAACAATGGTCAAACATTCTAAATCTATAAATCCGGTGTAATAGTATAAATTGATGCCTCCTATCCAAGCTCAATGTGCCGAATAACAAAACCTCACCTCAAATACTCGGTTTCATTCGTTTAATCTTGCATAGTCATAACAGTTGACTTTGGCGTTTGACCCACAATTGTGATCGAGTATCAATCTGTAAGCCTCGATTTATACATGCTTTTTATTCGCCATAAACATACGAACAATAGCCCCATGATCTCTGGGGTTATTGTTCGAAGATTCGTGTGATTGAAGGATCTAGGGCTCGCTTCATTCAAAATTGGGGAAGAACATCATTTCTAATAACGTACATAATTATTTCAAAACGAAAGTAACAACCAACAGATATCCAGATCAGTTGGTTGTGTTTGTTGCTGTTAAACGAGATCACGCGGGTTCGAACTCTTGCAACAACATTTTTTTTTCTTGTGTTTTGTTTTGTTAAGTAATCAATTTTAAATATAATTACTAGTATTTTATAAATTCATTTTTAAATACTAAAACACTTTTAAAAATTCTACAAAATTTATTTTATGTTATTCCAATGATAAAGTTCATCATCCAATTTTTAGTTTTTCAAAAATCATTTATTTAATATATATAATAAATAATACAAGTTTATTCAATTATAATTATAAAATTCAATAAAAATATCTAAACGATTTTATAAAATTCCACAAAAATTATTCTAAACTTGTGTAACAATATACATTTCAGAAATAATTTTTATTTCTGAAAAACCGTTTATTCTATATTTTTAATTAATTTTTGTTAGTTTTAATCATAAATAAATCATAATAAATTCATTTTTCAATATTTTTGTACCAAAATTTTACATAAATTATTTCTATTCATTTGGAACAGAAATACAATTTTTAATTCAAGAATTCTTTAATTTTAATATTTTTAGATATTAAAGTCATATTTTGACAATTTGAAATAATTAGATTAAATATTCTATTTTCAAGAAAATAATTTTATAAAAATTATTTTCATACTTAAAACCTCATGTTGTGACTATATTCAACTTAAAATTTTACCAAGAGACTTTATTTATTTATTTATTGATTTCCTCATAATTAATAAACAATTTGTTTAATAAACAAATAAACGTTTATCCCCAATTCGAAGCCCTAGAAATACATGTATCCTAGAGTTATTTCCCTTACACATTATCGAATGCTTTAGGTTGATCATTTGGAGTAATCTCAATTCATATTTCGTTGTCCAAGTCCAATTTCAAGTTATTACGTGAACAGTGAGTATTTCCTATCCCCTTTTTGCTTTTATACATTTTTGGGGTGTTACATGTACACTATTACAATTTCAAATACAAGTTTACATTTTTACAATACAATTCTAGTACTATGTGCATTGCTTACAACGTGCTTTATGCTTAGACAATACATGTGGATTACATTTGTACTTAGTGAAATCATTAACATGGTACAAGCCGACCTTAACATTGGATAGCGCTATTTGGATTGACAACCCGCCTAGGTTGATTCTCCCCCTTTTTCATCGGAGAATCCGTGGCCATTGTTAAGTTATTATCCATTTATTGGATAAGTACACTACAGTTCATACAGTACATTATACAGTCACAGGATTGATTTCGCTCATTTGTATGATACATAGTTTACATAATTGCACTGTAGCTTGCACTTGAATTGTATAACTTTTTAATCTACTATATATATCAAATCTAGGAATGCTCACCAACATTTCATATGTTGACCAAACCTATTTTTGTACATGTTTCAGGTGCAGTTTGATCTAGTGCTTTAGCAAGAGACATTTAGTGTTCTATATCAATTCAGTTATTTCAATATTTACATTTCATTTAGACAATGTAATTTCCATTTCCATGTAAGACAATTTTGATTATTCAATAATATTTACATTTTAGTACCATGAGCTTTTGAACAATCGTCACTACGTGGCACCTCGATGATTCCGCCATCGGTTGGGGTGTTACATAAAGCTAGAGTTTCTACACTCTCTTGCAAAGTGTCCCAACTTCTGACACTTGTGACATCTCAGTTTAGATTTGTCAAAACCAATTTTTGTATTACTGGTCAATCCTGGAATTTCCTTCCTGACCTTTTATAAAACTTGTTAGTTTTAATGCTTAGCATGGCCAGTTGGTGTAAAATGTCCATTTCTTCTAAGTCATCACTGCTAAAGTTTTTCAAATCATCCATGATAAAACATAGATTATCAGCAGTTTGACTTTGGTCATCATTGTCATAACTTGGGAAAGATCTTTCTGATGAGATCCCAGTTGTTATGTCAATGTTGTCATAAGATCCATAGGAACAAGTTGGTGAGTCTTGTCCCAAAAGTGTTGTACTACCTGGTAGGTAGTCATCAGCAGTTTTACCAGATGATTGCAATTTCTTCTTTTGATCAATTTCTCTCTCAAAAGTAAGTAATCTCCCATGGAGTTTTGTAAGAGTGAGGGAGCCAAAATCTGGTGAGGATCTTAAAACAATGGAGTATGTTTCCCATTTGTCTGGTAAAGACCTTAAAAATCTATGTAGCATAGATACTGTTGTATAGGTCTGACCATTTAACCTTAGCTCAGATATTAATGAGGAGAATCTTTCAAATTGTTGAGTTAAAGTTTCCCCATTAATGTGAGCAAATGTCTCATATTGTTGAGCTAAGATCTCTCTGGTGTTGGCAATCACCTCTTCAGTTCCTCCAAACTGTTCTTTAAGACAATCCTAGAGTTCTTTGGCACTTTCACAATGTAAAAGGCCAGAGTATATCTCATTTGGGAGAGCCATTGCCAACATAGAGAATGCTTTTGCATCTAGCTCAAGTTTTAGGAAATCATATATCAACTTTAGTTTCAAGATTTATGTTTACTGGTTTGTGAGGACCATATATCACAAATCTCCAACAACCTGTGTTGGTCTGTGACAAGGTATGTGCCATTCTCTTTTGCCATATGTTGTATTCATTTCTTACAAGCATGGTAGGTTTAGTGGCAGAACCAGTATTATGTGGATCCATTTTAAAGAGTATTGATTTGTCAGATGACTCTTTTAAGTGATGGATGTTGATAAAAAGTGAACTTTTGATCTTTTATTGAGTATCAATAAGAGCTTTGTGTCTGATTCTCAATTTGTTAGATTGATATGTGATCAGATAAACCAATGCTCTGATACCAATTGTTGGATCAGTATGCTCTTTTCAGTAAGAACTTGCTATCTTTGACACTTAAGTGTTTAGCAAGCTCTTGTATATCAGATTGTAAGCACAGCGGAATGTATAAGTTAAAGCAACACTTTTTATACTTAGAGAGGAGCTATTACTCCCTCTTGATGATTGAAACTAATAATGACAAGTATTTATTATGAATCTAAGCAGTAAATGAGAATTAGATACTTAGGTAGATTCACAATAAATACTGAAATGGAATAGAACAGTGAAAGTGTTTGAAGGATTTTTCTATTAAAATCAATGTCTAAAATAGAAGGTTGAAGCCTCCTATTTATAGACGTTTACATACATGTATCTTTCCCACAAAGCAAGTATACAAATATCAGAAACAAGTTGCACAAGTTGCAACATTGAAACAAACAATTACAGCTAAAAGTAATAATAAACAATAGACTACTGATTAAAAAGGCGGTGATAAATATCTGATGCTAGGTGCTGATGAATGACAAACTACTGATGAGTAGTTTGTCTTCAGTACTTCTGAAGTGAACTTGTCTGGTTTGGACTTCAGAACTTCTGATGAAGTTTCTTCTTCAGCACTTCTCATATCTTCTCTTCAGCAGTTTCTTGTCTTCTCTTCAGTACTTCTATACTTAGCCAATATGACAGAAGTGAATTAGACTAAGGTTTCCAAAAGTGGTTTCACCAATCCTCTTTGTCCTAATAGGGTTTAGTGGAGGTTTTTGTGGATGGACGTTTTCTTTTGGAGGTGGCTGGTGTGGGTTTCACAGCACTGGATGTAGTGCCATGATCCCCAGGAGCAGTGGGCTCAACAACAGAGGTTTGGACAACAGTTGTTGTCTTAGCCCTCTTTGTTTGTGTTTTGGAAACTTTTGACACTTTTAATACTTTTTATTGGGTAGTTGAACCCAACATTCTTGTGAAAGTTTCATCAGTTAGACTCTTCATTTGAACAGAGTCACCCCTTTTAAAATCTTTTCTGGTGAAACCTTTTGAAGGATTACACTCAAAATTCTTGGGTAAATAAAAAAAGCATTGATAGACCCAGAATTTATGGCTTTCACATTTGATAGTAAGTCCATAAACAATCCCTAGGATAAATTGAAGTAAGAGTCTGACAACATAGCATAACCCAAGTACTGAATCCTCAATGGGATTTCATTAAAGGAAGTGGACTTAGTAGAGACACCGAGAAGTAGGGTATGAAAGAAAAATTTCATGACTGGTGGGAAAATGTTTTTGAAAAGAGTTGACCCAGTCATTTGTGCATCATAACCTCTTTCCTGAAACTCTGTGTGAAGCTCTGCCTTAGGGAAAGAGTCTTTACCTGACAGGTCATTGAGTGAGAAGGTTGTGGATATCAGTTCAGGGGTAATGACGATACTTGTCTCTCCAATTTTTGAGATAATGGATGTAAGCTTTTTGTCTTGGAGAAGAAATTCAGCATTCAACCAGAATTCTTGGAGGGTATCAAGATAAATAGGAGCATCAGCGGTTAGGATTTTCAGGTATTTGGAGTTTAAAATGATGTCGATGGTGGAATGGAATGGGACGTTTTCATCTGTTTTTACCAGATATGGGAGATAATTGTGGGTGGTTTTTCTTGAAGATCCATAGTAATGGATTTCGACTGTGAGAGTGAGCGGGATTGGAGTAAGGGTTTGAGGATGAAGAAGGCGGTTTCAGTATTTTGAATACAATGAGACAGTGTAACGACTGTGGTGGTAAAACAGGGTTTTTATAGGCTCTGGTGAAACCGCTGATGTGGCCAAAAGTCTGCTTTTGGGAGTAGACGTGGTAAACATCTGATGTCTAAACATCTGGTGGTATACAGTTGTTGCCAAAGGTCTGATGCAAGCAGTTGTTGTTTTACCAAAGTGCTGATGCTAACAGCACTTGATGATTTTTTTAGATAGATATATGTATATATAGATATATATAATGAAACAGTTGTTTTATCTGATCAGAAGTTTGAAACAGAATTTTCAACCAAACAGTGGTTGTTTTATCTGATCAGATGTTTGAAACAGATTTTTCAACTAACAGTGGATAGAGTGGATGAAACAGTGGTTGTTTTATCCTTAACGGATTTTTCAACCAAAATGCTATTTTTAAGGATGGATTTTGATTTTCTGAAACATTTTAATGTTTTTATTTAAACCATATTTGTTGTTTAATCCATGTTTAGCATACCAATTCTAGAAATCAGATTTGTAAAGGTAGATGTGTCTAAAGCTTTTGTCAACACATCCGCCAACTGATCCTCTGTTGGAACATGGTGCACAGAAATCAAACCTTTTTCATAGCTATCTCTGAGAAAATGATGTCTGATGTCTATGTGCTTTGTGGTTGAGTGAGAAACTGGATTCTTGATGATATTTTCAGCAGCTTGACTGTCCAACATGAGTGGAGTCTTTAGTGCAATTATCCCAAAATCCAGCAGTTGATTTTGAAGCCACATGAGTTGGGTTGTACAGCTTGCAGCAGCAATGTATTCAGCCTCAGCTGTTGAAATTGAAACAGCTGCTTGCTTTTTTCTTTGCCAAGAGACTAAGGCATTCCCTAGAAACTAGCACCCTCCTGATGTAGACTTCCTTGTGGTGTGGCAGCAAGCAAAATCACTACCTGAATAACCTGAAAGCTCAATGTTTCCATTAGCAGGATACCAGATACCAAGTGTGGGAGCACCTTTTAGGTATCTGAAGCCTGGGGTCTTGCACAAACATAAGTGGCAAACATAATGTCTGGCCTAGATGTAGTTAAGTACATAAAGACCCAATCATGCATCTGTAATGTGTTTGGTTAACCAGTTCATCCTTGTCATCAATAGTGAGTAGCTTGACTGTACTCATGGGTGTACTACATGGCTTACAGTCATTCATCTCAAATCTAGTTAATAAGTTTTTCACATATTTGTTTTGATTAATGAATGTGCCATTTTGCAGCTGCTTCACTTGGAGACCAAGGAAGCACTGAAGTTCACCCATAGCACTCATTTCAAACTCTGTTGTCATGAGTTCCGTAAACTCTTCACACGTTTTGTTACATGTGGATCCAAAAAATGATGTCATCCACATATATTTGAACAATCATTAAATCTTTCCCTCTCCATTTCAAAAATAAGGTTTTATCAATTTTACCTCTTGTGAAACCAATGGATAAGAGAAAGGTGGAAAGAGTTTCATACCAGGCCCTAGGTGCTTGCTTGAGTCCATACAAAGCTTTGTTAAGCTTGTAGACGTGATCAGGATGGAATGTGTCTTCAAAACCAGGTGGTTGACATACATATACCTCCTCCTGAATTTTGCCAAATAGGAATGCACATTTGATGTCCATCTGATACACCTTGATGTTGTGATTGACAGCAAAGGCTAGAAAGAGTCCGATAGCTTCTAACCTTGCTACAGGAGCAAAGGTTTCATCATAGTCTATCCCTTCTTCTTGTTTGAAGCCTTGAACCCCAAGCCTGGCTTTATTCTTGACAACTATACCCCTTTCATCAGTTTTGTTTTTGAAGACCCACTTTGTGCCAATTGGACAAACATCCTTAGGCAATGGTACAAGTTCCCATACTTGTTGTCTTTTAAACTGAACGAGCTCTTCCTGCATAGCTTCTACCCAACTATTGTCTTTTAGTGCCTCTTGGTACTTGACAGGTTGTGTGAGAGATAGAAAGCCTGCAAAAAGACAGATATTTGAGGATTGGCTTCTTGTTAGCACACCCTCTCTGATGTTGCCAATGATTTGATCTGGTGGATGAGCTCTTAGGTAGATTAGATCTCCCTAATATGGTATGATGGCATTTTGAGGTGAAGGACAAAGGTTTGGTGACTCTGTTGATGTAACATCTGTTTGCACTTCTGTAGTGCCAACAGATGTTTGAAATGGAGGTGGGGGAATGGGTCCAAGTGGTGTAAAACTGGACTGACTTTTGTCAACAGATGTTTGACTTTTGTCAACAGATGATGGAGCAGTGGATGAAAAGGGTGAAGCAGTGGTTTGAGGATAAGACTGGCCAACAGTGGCTGACTCAGCTGTGACAGAGTTTTGACAGTTGTTTTGAACAGCTGCTTCCTCTGATGCAGAATAGATTCTATAGTGACTTGGAATCACAACATCTGTCCTATAATCTTGTTGTAGAGATTGTGGAATACCTGCACTGTTAGTTTTGACAGTAATATCTTCAAACTTGAATTTATCTAAATCAAACAACTCAGCAGGATTTGCTGGGATTTTTAAGGATGAAAGTTCATTGAACATTACATTCAGAGTTTCTTCTATTGTCCTAGTCCTTGTGTTAAACACTTTATAGGCCTTGGCAGTAGAAGAATATCCCAGAAAATATCCACAATCTACTTTGGCTGCAAATTTTGAAATGGAATCTTTAAGATTTAGAATGAAACATGGACAGCCAAAGATTGTGAAAAATGAGATTAATGGTTTGATTTTGAACATAGCAAGCAGTGTTTACAGCTTCTGCCCAGAAGGACAGTGGAAAACCAGAATCTGCTAGCATGGTTCTTGCAGCTTCAATAAGAGTTCTATTTTTCCTTTCAACCACCCCATTTTGCTCTGGTGTTCTTGGGATGCTGTACTGCCTCACAATCCCTTTTGACACACAGAAGTCATCCAACTCCTTATTTTTAAACTCTGTTCCATTGTCACTTCTAAAGACTTTTACTGGCAAGTCATATTATTTTTCAACTTTGGTGACAAAGTCCTTCAAGATACCTGCAGTCTCATCCTTAGAGTGTAAAAAGTAAGTCCATGTAAACCTAGAAAAATCATCAACTATGCCAAAACAAAATCTCTTTCTTCTCAGACTCATGATTTTAACTGGGCCAAACAGGTCCATGTCCAACAATTGAAGACATTGACTTGTTTTGGACTCATCAATGGATTTGTAAGAGCTTTTATGTTGTTTTCCTTTTAAGAAGGAAACACAATGCTCATCACATTTGAATTCTTTTGATGATAAACCTCTGACAAGGCTTTGTTTGGAGAGAGAGTTGATAGTTTGAAGGTTGGTATGACCCAGTCTCCTATGCCATAATTCTGTCTCCTTTGTGGGGGCAGCAGAAAACAGACAGACATTTGACATAAAATTGTCCTTCAACATATCAACTACATACATATTGTCACTCATATGAGCAACAAGTTGTGCTTTGCTCTCAGCAATGATGGTGTCAATCTTTTTCACCACTTCTGGCCCAATAATCTTACATGTTTTCTTAGTGAAGAATGAGCCATATCCTTTGTCACTCATTTGTGAAACACTAAGAAGATTAAATTTAAGATTATCAATAAGATTGACATTTTAAAACTTGAGTTTCCCAGCATGAACAGTCCTGAACCCAACACCTTACCTTTTGAATCATTACCAAAGGATATATCACCCCCTCCATGAGCTAAGAAGTCCAGAAGAAGGGCTCTACATCCTGTCATGTGCCTAGAGCCTCCACTATCTACATACCAAAGACTATCTAAACAAGCAGAAGCTCCCTGCACATCACTAATGAATTAGTTTTGGTGAGTGTCCAAAGCCAAGTTGGCTTTGGATGGGTCCATAGACTTTTCAGCCTCAAGCTTGGGAAGGTGATCAGTGGTTTGAACTAGTTTTTGAATCAAGTTCAACAACTGTTGCTGACCATTTGCCAGTTCTTGAATTTCAACACTTGGGGCAACAGTTGTTTGATCACTTCTTGATAGATGATAGTACCCATAGGGATTTCTGTTCACTCTTGGCTTTGAAGACCTTTTTGGTTCTTCATAAACATGTGACAGACTATGACATGGTGGTTGTCCATATCCTCTTGGGTACTTGCTTGTGGGTGGAGCATCTGTTACTTGGACATCCCTGGGAGCAGATGTTTCAAGACTTTTGGTAACAGATGTGTGGACTGGTGCAAAAGTCTGTTTGGGCTTTCCTTTTGAAGTACTCACCACTTGACTTGCAAGAGTTTTAGTCTTGTACTCTTGTATTTTGACATCAAAATTTTTTAGATACAGACACTCTTTGGTTTTGTGATTCTTTATGCCACATATTGAGCATGTGGCCTTGGAATCACACACACGTGTTCCTTTGTTGATATCATATGCTTTTAGGAGAAAACAGTTTTTAGTAACATGATTCTTCTTTTCACAGAAATCACAGAACAAGTGGACAGACTTTTCTTTCTTTTTCCCTTTTTCAACCTTCTTTTCAACAGATGTTTGAGCATCTGCTGGAAGGTTTTTCAAGGGAATGACCTTTGCCTGTGGTGCTGTCTTCCCATCAGGAGTTTTGAAATCAACTGGTTTGAAGTTCTCAAGAGTATCACACTCATCAGACCAAGTAGGTTTAAATTCATATTTTTCAAGTTCAGTGAATGATGAGGAACCTTCTGGTTTTTCAAGAACAATTTTCTTGCCATTAGGTTCAGTGATTTTAATCTCTTGACCCTTCAAATTAGTTGGTACTACCTCAACTAACTTTTGATCCCTTTTGTCAGTGTTTTCAAAAGCTGGAGCAGTGGTTTCAAAGCCAAACCCAAACTTCACATGACTTTTGGTTTGTTTGTTGAGAAGCATCTCAAAACCTTTACATGATTCCACCCATTTTTCACATTCAACTTGGGTGGCCTCAAGCTCACTTTTGCAACTATGATATTTAGTTATCATAGTTTGGAGCTGGTCTTTGGTTATAGTTGCTTCATGTTTTAAGCTGCTTATTTCAGATTCGTTTTCAGTCAAATTTGTTTTTAACTCTTTTGAAAGTTTCTCAAATTTAACTTCATCATCTAAAATTTTCTTCCTAAGATTTTCATTCACCTCTTTGATGTTAGCAAATCCTATTACACATTTGTCAGAACATAAATCTTTAAGGATTTGAGGAGATACCTTAGCAGCAACCATCAATGCACAATCACACTTGCACTCACAATCATTAGATGCACCCCAGGGATCTGAGAGACTTACAACCTCTTCTTCAAATTTTTCACCTGCAACTACCTCATCAACAATATCATTAGTCATAGCAACAGATTCAGTCACCACCTCCTCAGATTCAACTTCTTCTACCATAGCCATGAAACAAAAATTTTCTGGTTCATTTTCAGCTTTGGCAACTAGTGCAAAATTTTCATTTGTCAACACATCTAGTAGACTGCTCCAATCAACAAAGCCTTGTGTGAAGAAACTCTGTTGACTGGTCTCTGCAGGAGCAGAGGATGGATCAGCAGTCATTGGCACAGGTGCCTGAGCAACAGGGGTTTGCACATAGTGGATCTGAGGAACAGTGGTTTGGAAAAACTGGACGGAAAGAGTGTTTGAGGACTGTGCAAAATGAGCAGTGTTTTGCACATTTGGTCCAAGGGCATTATAGGAATTTTGATAAGTGTTGGTCTGTGGCCTTGGATTTGGATAGGTAATCATAGGTGTACCATGTTGACTCCTACATTCCCTAGCAAAATGACCAAGTCTATGTCATTTATAACACTTTATCTTTGATTTATCCAACCCCACTTTTGACCTGCCAGTTAACCCTGGAAACCTTCTCCCAGTTTTCTTATAAAAATTGTTAGTTCTTACACTGAGAAGGGCCAATTGGTGCATAATGTCCATTTCTTCCAAATCATCAGGGTCAAATTATTTTAAGTCATCATACTCAAAGGATATGTTATCAGATGCCTGGATATCCCCACCACTTGTTGTAAAAGCATAGTTTGGTAAGTAAGAATCAGAGTTATAACCTGAGTTAAAACATGAAGTTATGTCAATGAAATGATCATAACTCTGATCCTTACTATTTCTAGGCACCTCATCATGACCCAGAAGTGTTGTATTACCAAATACATAGTCATCAGACACTTTTCCAGAGTCATGGAGCTTCTTTTTCTGGTTAAGCTCTCTCTCATAGGTCAAGAGCTTACCATGAAGCTGGGTCAGTGATAGGTCCCGGAATCCAATTGAGTTTCTCATAACTATAGCAATAGTGTCCCATTTATCTGGTAATGATCTTAAAAACCTATGGTTCAAAGTTGAATGGGGTAAGTTAGACCAACCAGTTTTAGTTCACTAATGAGACAGTTAAACCTCTCAAATTGTTGAGTTAATGACTCTCCCTTAACATGACTGAATGTTTCATATTGTTGGTTAAGTATTTCACGGTTGTTTTCAATAACCTCTTCAGTCCCACCAAATTGTTCTTTCCGTGCATCCCCGACTCCTTTGCACTGTTACAGTGTAACAGCCCAGCATATATATCATTGGGTAGAGCCATGGCCACAATACTAAAGGCCTTAGCATCTAACTAAATTTTCTGAAAATCCTGGTCGGAGTAGTTTTCAAGTTTCTTAGGCTCTTGAACCTTGGGATCTTCGGTACTCGGCACCATCGGACCATGTGGTCCAAAGATAACCGACATCCAACACCCAATGTTCTGTTGAGCTAGAACATGGCTCTTCCGACGTTGCTAGATATTGTATTCAGATCTGACAAGCATCGGTGACTTGTTGTTCGTGCCAGTGTTGTGTGGATCGTGATTGATTGAAGCGATTCTCTGATTTTTCGAAAACAAAGTCTGTTTACAAACGGTTGAATCGAAAATAAACTATTACTCTGTTTTCAATCTGACAAACAAACGATATCAATAATTGTGAGCTGATCTGTTTATATTAAATTGATAGGTTAGATCGAATTTAATTGACCAAGCTCTGATACCAATTGTTAGGATCTGAGTTTGATTGTTTTGATTTGTTTAAGTAAAGATGAGAAGAATGAAGTGAATATAAATGGAAAGTGCAGCGGAATAATAAACTATAATCAAAACAAGAGAGTAAATGTTATCTAATTGAATGCTTTCATAGTATTAAATGATTACAGTCAATTGTACAAGTACTCCCCCTCAGCCTGATCACTCAATGAATGTTTGTCTGAGAGAATGTTGTGAGTGATGAATAGAACAGTACAAGCACTGTTCTATTTATAGAAAAATCTAAACCACTGATGATCTCAGCTGACGTCACCTAAGACAGTGACCTCTAACAAAATAACAACATAAAACATCTGCTATATACAAACTACTGTTACATTGTAAAACACTGTAAGGTAAACTGCTGTTGAGGAAAACTCTGATGGTCTTGTATCATCTGTTGGAGCCTAAGTGTTGTTGGCTCCAACAGACCTTTAGTCTTCAGCACTTGATCAGCAGTTGTTCTTCATCAGACCTTTAGTCAGCAGTTGTTCTCTATCAGCTGTTATCCAGCAGTCCTTTAGTAGCAACAGTTGTTACAACAATTGTTTGGGTAGAACAATTGTTATGGTCAACAGTCTTTTGGGAGGAGTATGTTGTAAATGTTTTTTATTAATATAGATCAACTGAGTAGTATATTTTGGCTTTTCAATCATCTGTTCTTCTCCAGGTCAGCAGACCCAACATACAAATATATACCAAATGGGTTAAATTTCCTATTTACTAAACATATTTATACCAAATGGGTCAACTATCAACATTTAAACTACAAATATATACCAAATAGGTCAAAGAGGAAACGCTAACAGAATCTTTCAAAAACAATCATGTAGTACACACTTACATCCTAAATGAGATAAAGTATTCAAAAAGCAGTCCCAAAACGGGGACTACCCGAAATTAATTACTAAATCAATTTCGGGCGGGTATTTCTAAGCTCACTATGTTTTAAATGGGGATTCATTTTCGAGCATGTCTTTCTAGTCTCAATATGTAATAACATACAAATATAAACAAACATACACTCATACATACATACACGCTTACATACATACATACATACATACATACATACATACATACATACATACATACATACACTCATGCATATATATAATCATACATGCATAAACGCATACATACATACACTCATACATACACATACTCATACACTCATGCATACACATACTCATACATACATACACTCATACATACATATACTCATACGTATATACATACATACACGCATACTTACATACTCATACAAACACATATACATACATACACGCATACATACATACACGCATACATACATACATACATACATACATACATACTCATACATACACGCATGCATACATACATACTCATGCATACACGCATACATACATACACATACTCATACATACATACATACATACTCATACATACACGCATACATACATACACATACTCATACATACATACATACACTCATACATACATACATATACCCATACATATACTCATACGTACATACATACATACATACACGCATACATACATACACTCATACATACATACACTCATACATACATACATACATAAATAAATAAATACATACATACATACATACATACATACATACATACATACATACATACATACATACATTAAATTTAAAAAAAACAAAAAATATATAAAAAACAGCAAAAAAATAAAAAAAATCAGAAAAAATAAAAAAGAACAGAAAAAATAAAAAAATAAAAAAACCGAAAAGAATAAAAAACAAAAAATAAACCGAAAAAAATAAAAGGAAAAAGTAAAAACAAAATAACAAAACACAAAAAAAAAAGAAAAAAAAAACAGGGAAACAACCTTAGGAGAGAGGGAGAGGGGACACGAGAGAGAGAGATCCGATGGTGGTGGGGTTGCTCGGTGGTGGTGGGGCTGCTCGGTGCTGGTGGTGGGGCTCGGCGGTGGGGGTGCTCGGCAGTGGTGGGGCTCGGTGGTGGTGGTGGTTAAAACTTTTGGAGAGAAGGAGAGTGTGAGAGAAAGGGAGAGTGCGAGAGGGAGAGGGAGATGCGAGAGAGAGGGAGCTGCAGAGTGAGAGAGGGAGGTTTTATTTTTTGTTTAATTTTTGATGAAAAAAATAGGGAAAGAGTGGTGGGTAGGTTTTATTTTTGGTGACTTTTAGCGGCGACGGAGTCGCCACTAATAACATTAGTAGGATTAAATCTTGGCCCTCCATCACACTTTGATCTAAGGTTTATAAGTTCTTGACCTTTAGCGGCGACACTTTGGCGGGTCGCCGCTAAAGGTGTCGCCGCTAAAAACTAAAATTCTTGTAGTGGTACTAATCTTCACTTTTGAAGATTCTTTGATAATATATGAAGTCGGCTTAAATAAACGGACATGCGATGTTGATTAACTTAAAGCAGCTTAACCTTCATCTATAAATAGTTAATAAGTTCAGTGAACAATTCACATTTCAACCGTATGTGTTAAGGTACGTTCTCTAGTCTCTAATCTTTAATATAATTTATAAATTTAATTATTAGTATAATATTAGGAGTAGGTGTAATATTAGGAGTATGGTTTAGGGTCATACCCTGAGTGGGTATTAGGTGACTTGAATCTAGTCTAGGCATGGACCGTGTACCGTACCTAAACTAGGTGGGCTGCCCATAGCCAATCATGGTGACGGCTAACTAGTACCATATTGTTAGACTATTACTTAAGTTTGTCTTGGTTCTTGTTCAGGGTCTGAGTTCTGATCAATTAATTATTGTATCGCCTAAGGATAAGGTGAGTTTTACGAATGCTTTCCAAATGTGAACATGCTTGTCCTAACTGGTAATTGTTATAAACGTGTCTCATACTGGATATACGCATGTGATATATCATGGATAACTCCCAGGCATGCATACACATGTATATATGCGTGCCGCTACGGCGGGACTGATTGGCGAATTACACCAAGTAGGGTGTAGTTGAATCTGCTTGTATGTGGGGCTAAACACCAAGGGTCCCGTAGTGATCCGGTGTAGGGAAACATTGTGAATATTGCATGGGCGGGTACAAGTCATGAAAATGTTAATGTGCTTTTGATAAACTGTTGATATTCGTGAACTCATCTGTGTATACTGACGTCATTTTTAAGCATGTGTCACAGGTAACGAGGCTTGAGGGCTAATTACCATAGAATCCGAGCCTGCGTGGGTGGAGGAACTGTTATTTACTAGTCCCGTAGTGACCAGTAAAGTTTTGTAAATCAGATTATGACTAGTCTGATGAAATGTTGTATCGTTTAGGTTTCCAACGATTGTAGTTTAAGTTAATGAAATTAAAAGTTTCCCTTTTAAGTCTTGGTATCAATTGTGTACTTTTCATCCTTAGCTGGGTGAGGTGTCACAGTTGGTATCAGAGCCAAAGGTTTTAGCGAATTAGGTATTCAGTAGGAATGCCTAGGTTTCAACTTTTAGGAATAGGCTCACTAAACTAATCTTTGTAAGTTTTTGACAGATAAGGATGCTAGGAGCTGGTAAAGGATCCGATTTTATCCGTAGGTTTACCCCCGCCAACTATGAGGAACCTGTTATTGAAGATAATGAATATGAGCCATCTGAGGATAAATCCACTACATCGTCTATTGGAGTGACCTTTAGGATTCTCAGAAATTTAGTGCCAACCCCGATTCCAAATGGAACATCCTTTTGTTTTCTTTCTGCACCTACTGCCTTTAGTAATAACTTTCCACACATTTACCCACCATATTCCCCAGAGGATCAAGCAAGAGACTACCTTAGGGATTTACCTACCTCAGAAGAGATCGAGGGATCCAATGAACTTCCTACTTGTTTCCCACATAGGGAATGAATTCTAGAAATCCCTGAGCCTGAACTTGTCCGAATTGTGCCTATTCGTAATAGCAGTCCCATCATGATTAGTACACGATGTGAAATTCTAGGCCGCCCACAGAATCACATACGATTAGAACTATGATGGCTAAGATAGCTGAACTGGAGGCAGAAAATATAAGGTTACAACAAGAGTTGGAGGAAGTTGAGGCTAAAGGAAAACAATATGCCTTGACCTGTTGTGTGTTTCATGACCATATGTGTAATATGTGTAAAAGTACTTGACTTGTCTGTTTGACTACTTGACAATATGTGTAAAAGTGTTGTAGTACGTGTGCAACAGTGATGTAACTGCTCATTGTAAATAAATAAAGTGTTGAAGTATTGTTTTGTTAATATATAGAAAATGTCGAATGAACAACTTAACCACCCACAACAATCTAATGCACCGGCCGACTCGGCTCGACGTGGCTCCGATTGCCAATTAAAACCAATCCTAGAGGGAGTCGAGTCCAACATTAGTAATGTTTGACTCTTTAATTGTAAACAAACACTCAAAAATATATTAATTGTAAACAAACACTCAAAAATATATCCAAAAAATATATTGGAGTTGATAGATCCAATCTATCAACTCCACCACCATGCCAGTCGAGAGAGCAAAGATTGCAAAATGGAATGAGAAAGATGAACTACCAAATCTAACCGGAGGTAAGATCTCTTTTATACCCAAAGATTCCATAATCTTAAAGAATCACTTGAAACTTATGAACAAACAAGACAACAACAGCCTTAGTGGCTCAAATTCTAAGTCTCAAGAGAATTCCTAAAATACCCCTCCAACAGACTACTCCAGAACCACCAGCATGGTAAGGACTTCTGAGGAATCCTTATCTAGGTCAGCAACTATCCCTCTCCCTAACCCACTAAACACACCACCGATTGTTTCATTTAAGATACCAGCAATAGAACGCACCATCAATTTCAGTTCAGAATCTGTTTCAGAGGACGAAACTGAAATCACAATAGGTAGGCACCATGAAAGTGGTACCATAAGCCTGGTTTATGGAAGAAGGCATGTGTTGCCTTCTTCAACAACTCATAGAGGACAAACCTCTAGGACTGTTAATGGATGTGAGGAAAATCCAGCTTTGCATATGTTGCAAACCTCTGGCAATGAAAGGGCTGTCAAACCATCCACTAATGTTCTGATCCCTTCATTCAAAACAGGAGCAGATGTGTTTGCTTCTGGTCAGTTAGATGGAACATCTGTTGTTCCATGTTCACCACAAGTCTTGACAGCAATAATATCTGGATTTTAGATTTTCAATGAATCTATTCAGACTTCTCTTAAAAGCTTAGAGGATGCTTGGAGAGAAAAGAAGAAGAAAAAGAGAAAGAACTGAAAGAAAAGCCGGAATACATACTGAAGAATCAGGAGTCACAAAACTCTTACATTAAAAAATTGTCAGAGTCTGTGAACCAGAACACCAGCAGACTATCAGAGCTTGAGAAGAAAACCACTGCTCAATTCAATAAAATTCTCAATCTAGTACAAGAGCAAGTAGAAGAACATAAAACAAACAAACAAGAACAACAACAAGCAGATTCAAGATAGCATCAACAACATGTAATAGTAACTAAAGAAAACAACAGAAGAAAAAGAACTGATTGAGAATCAGATCAATCAGTAGACAACAAAATGGGAAACAACAGGTGAAGAGATAAAGAAAAATCTGGAACAAGTCAAACAAAAAGGGGATATCACCATAGATCAAGCAAAGAAGACCTCGGATATGGTGTAAGGGCAGTAAAGAAGTTCACTAAATCATCCAAAAAGCCCTCTCCCACTCCTGAACAACAAGACAAATCTCAAGCAACAGAGTTTACAACACCTGATGTCTGATAGGGGTGTTGAGACCATTCAAGAACCACAAACAAAAGTCTCACCACAACATAATGAAGTTAACATACTGGCACTTTATCAAACTGAAGAGGACACCATAAAGAAGAGAACCTTCACAAAAATGATAATGGAAGCCTCAAAAGTTGATATAGTAGAGGAAGCCAAAAAGAAGATGAAGGCTGCAGCCTTTGATGCCAAACTCAAATTCTTGACCTATTGTTTACTTTGCCACCAAAATGTTCACATATGTATTTATCTGGTAGAGTTTTCTCACGTGTTATGACAGGTTTAATTGATTACTAGATTAATGCCTGCCTAGACATGCGGTTTAATAAATTTTACTAAAATATAGTGAAAATATTTTGATAAATTGTTAAAAGTAAGAAATACATATATAATTCAAATTTCATTAAATATTTCCTTATATACTATATTTTTTGTTTTATTTATGACCTTCCCATCGGTATCAAATAACTTAACTCATGCTCTGCTCTTAACTCTTGACAATACCATATAAAGTTGGCCATGTGTGAATCCTGGATTCAATTCTGTGTTTGCATCTTAGTTCAAAAATATATAAATAAATGTCATCCATAATTAGAAAATATGTAAATATATTATGATAGTTATAAATAAATGTCCAAAAACATTAGGTTTAATTGCTATAATTATTAACTTAAATTCACAAGTTTGAAAAATTTAAAATATTCTATTTATTCAAAATTCCAAATTGAATGCATTAATTAAGTTTAATTACTAACATTATTATCTTAAATTCAAAATTTAGAAATTTTACAATATTAATCAAGATTTGAAAATTAAAGTTATGTATATTAAAGTTTGAAATTATAACATTTAATATTCGAATAATTTTAAATTTTAACTGACATCTATCTTTTGAAATTATAGTATTCAAAATTTGAATTTAAACTTGTAACTAATTTGATAAATTTATAACCAATATTACTACCTGTTAAAATTAAATATATTAAAAAATCTGTAATTTAAAGGTAATAAGTAGGTGTAATTGTTACAATTATTAACTTAAATTAAAACAATTGGATTTTTTTTTATAATATTAACCAAAATTTAAAAATTAAAATTATGAATATTAAAATTTGAAGTTAAATACTTAAATAGTACATTAAGTATTAGAATATTTTTAGAGTTTAACAGAAATGTATAATTTCAAATTATAGTATTTAAATTTTAATTTTGACTAACTAATTTGAGAAAAACTACATTACATACTCATCAATTAATATCGAACGCACTAAGTTGGTACATATATGCAATCTTGAGGTACAAAAAAAAACCTCTACATGTGCTCCAAAAGTAGTCATGGCTTTCAATCAAGGGAAAATCCCCAAATTGGCCATTGACTTGGTCAACTTATAAAAATAGTCACCCTAACCGTCTCGAGAGAGACGGTTCCACCATCCCGAGGCATCTGAGCGGACTCCGAAGACGGATGAGACTGTGACCAATCAAAACACGCCACGTATCCCAAGTCTCTCTCTCTCCTCTAATAAAAAAATCTCCAGGCGACTCTGTGACGTCTCACGACGCCGAAAACATCTCTGTGACGTCTCACGACGCCTAAAACTTCTCTGTGACGTCTCGCGACCACCTAAAACGTCTATGTGACGTCTCCTAAACCGTGTCGGAAGCGTCTCTGTGACGTCTCCCAACGCCTAAAGCCTCATGGAGACGTCTCGGGACTTGTGCAGATTTTTTTATTTATATTTTTGACATGTGGCAATTGGCTATTGGTTCACTACTAAAGCCTCATGGAGATGTCTCGGGGCCTGTGAGCCGTCTCTTCCAAGACAGTTGAGGTGACTATTTTGGTAAATTGACCAAATCAATAGCCAATTTCGTGATTTTCCCTTCAATCAATGCCCTATTTAATCAAAGGTACAAAACAAAAAAAAAAAAAAAAAAAAAACTTTGCCTTGATTTCTTAAAAGAGGATCCTACATTCCTACTTCCCATTACACAATATTAGGCATAGAACTAAACAAAGTTTTAACATTTTTCAATACTAACAATCCTTACAAGTCTCAAATTTTTGAAGCACCAATTTCCCTTTTCTTAAGAGTACGCAATTAAGTATATTAATATTAGCCACTTAGGTTATAGCCTAGTGGTAGAGAGGAAATTCTCTTTTGGGTGAGATTGAGAGTTCAACTTCAAGTGTGTGCAAAGAAGGTGTAAAATGATGTAAAGAAATGGGTGTAAGAAATTAGCCGTAGGTATATTAATGTTAAAAAAACTTAACAATAATGTTTCCAATTAATGCATAAAATTACTTGAAATTGCCCATTGCATAAAGGTGCCCGTTTCAAGTCCTAAAACTAACTTGTGCATCGTTTCCATTTTGTTACCTACTTAACTATGATTGGTTGAAGTATTTACATTGGTTTGTCTCGTGGTTTTGCATCATTTAACCTCGGTCATGGGTATAGTTAAATGGGGTTTTGTGATTAGGTTTCTTGGTTGTCGACATAGTTAGACGTCTGTATGTCACATAGTTGTATGTATTTTCTTGTCAATTTTAAATTTTAATGCAGAAAAAGATGGTTTTGTTGTCTTTAGGCATAAGAACGTGGCAAGTGGAGAAATACACCGAGAGACTCTGTCTACTAGACTATTTGAACTAATAACCTATAAATAGATAATATCACACCACTAATCTCTCCTACTGTTAATCCCAGTCAATTGTCAAAATATTTTGTATTTAATTTATACAATCCTATATTAGAGACTCGTGTCACGGTGCAAACCAAAGAAAAAATAAAAAAGTATTAAAATAATACTTGTATTATTGAAGTTGTATCTAAATAACGTCAATGAAGATAAGTAAAAAAAATGCATCAAAATGTTATAAAATTATTCATAAATCTTGAAATACTTCTTTGTACACAACGTTTGATGTTTTGTTCGTCAGTTCGCCATCTTCATCTAATATAACTATTGAAGAAACAAATAGTCTTACCACCAATTAGGGATGATAAGATTATGAGTAACTACAGGGTTGATCCTTCACTAGCAGCTTCAGATTATAAGACCTGCAAACAAAGATTGATGTGGATGTGGAGACGACTACACAAGGTAGTGGTTTATCACAAAAACGGGGTGAATGGGGATACTATCTGTTGATGGACGGGGTAAATCATGGTGTTTAAGATGCCTAATTATGTGTTTTTAGTGTCGTTTGACTGTTTATATGCTTTGAATGTGATAACTACGCAACTTTGTGTGATTGTAGGTTAAATGGCATATTTGGATGGACTTGAAAGCTTAAATGCGGCTGAGGTTGAGTTTGGATGGTGAACCGAAGATATGGAGGTGTTCATAGACGTTGAAGCGTTAAAGAGGAATTTTGAATAAGCTAAGAACACCCGAGTCGGAGGTTACTACTACTACTACTACTAATAATAATAATAATAATAATAATAATAATAATATAAAAGGAAATGAAAATGAGAACATAGTCTCGATGAAGAAAATAAAAAGAAAAAAAAGAAAGACAACAAAAGTCAAGGTGGGCATCACAAAATGAAAATGAAAGAGAATTGCATTATTTCTTGAATGAATGGCACGAGAAGCATCAAGCAGTAGCAAATATTATGTGAAGTTGGACAGTCATTGCTGACCGTAGGGCCATAAGACCTTTTCGTATCATACGGTGAGAAGGAGTAAATTATGAAAAGTTTGTTTTTGGATAATATAAAAACATATTTTTTACCCTAGTTCGGGAAGCAGCCTACATTGATGAAAATTGGTGATTTTGGGGAGTATTTTGGAGCTACAAACATCAAGATTCACCATCATTCATCCATACTTTCTATTTCAATCATCATGTTCGGTATCATTATTCATATTTTTGAGTTGTTTCTTGTTACTATGAGTGGCTAAACATCTTGTAATCACCTCCGGGTGTATGGTTTATTTGTGAAACCTCAACTCTTGTTTGATTTGGTTTATGGATTGTTTTTCATTTAGTTGAAGAATATTTGTGATTCTTATCATTTAAAATATTCATTGGTTTTCATTTGCTTATCTTTTTATCATTCACATTCGGTTTTTCTTGCATCGTGAGTAGTTTGATAATTTGGAGGGTAGATGATACTTATGGGTGTTGAGCCTAAACCATTCAATTGTTAAACCTACATGATCACCCAAATTGATCTGTTTACCTTATTGAATAAAAATGTTGACATCTAATGTGTTCGTAATGCTTATTGTTTGAATTACTCAATATTGAAAAAAAAAGAGAGAAAAAGAAAAATATATATATATGAGAGAAAAAAAATGAAAAAAAAAATAAAATATAGAAGTTATTGTTATGGGTCGATTTTGCCCAAGTTTGTGTGTTAGTATGTTTGTGTGATTTGTGAATAAGGAGGTCAAACAATTGTGTTAAATCCATTGTTTCCAAGCCATTTGTGAACCAAATCTATCCTACCTTTACCCGAAGCCCAAAACCCGTAAGTCCTTTTGATATGTGCACTGTTTATAGCTTATGTGTGATTGTTATACAAACCTATGATAACGAATTCGCATTCTTGGTTTTATGAGTGTTATATACTAGCACATTATACGCTAGTCCAGATATTAAACCGAGAGGAGCGAACATTGTGAGGGGTGTGTAGCATATGTAGATGATAATAAGCATGTTAGTTTTGGAGAGGCAAGTCTTGTTTTGAAACTGCGCAACACTTGCTCGCCAGATTCTCAATCTCGATTGTGTAAGTCTATGGGACGGGTATGATTGGGGACCTTGGAAAATCGATAGGTGAAGGAATTGGAGGTGATTTGTTCAGTAGGTGAGTCGTGTCTTGAGATGGTTTGATTGGGGACAATCAAAGGTAAGTGTGGGAATGTGATGGACGGGGTAAATCATGGTGTTTAAGATGCCTAATTATGTGTTTTTAGTGTCGTTTGACTGTTTATATGCTTTGAATGTGATAACTACGCAACTTTGTGTGATTGTAGGTTAAATGGCATATTTGGATGGACTTGAAAGCTTAAATGCAGCTGAGGTTGAGTTTGGATGGTGAACCGAAGATATGGAGGTGTTCATAGACGTTGGAGCGTTAAAGAGGAATTTTGAATAAGCTAAGAACACCCGAGTCGGAGGTTACTACTACTACTACTACTAATAATAATAATAATAATAATAATAATAATAATAATAATAATAATAATATAAAAGGAAATGAAAATGAGAACATAGTCTTGATGAAGAAAACAAAAAGAAAAAAAAGAAAGACAACAAAAGTCAAGGTGGGCTCCACAAAATGAAAATGAAAGAGAATTGCATTATTTCTTGAATGAATGGCACAAGAAGCATCAAGCAGTAGCAAATATTATGTGAAGTTGGACAGTCATTGCTGACCGTAGGGCCATAAGACCTTTTCGTATCCTACGGTGAGAAGGAGTAAATTATGGAAAGTTTGTTTTTGGATAATATAAAAACATATTTTTTACCCTAGTTCAGGAAGCAGCCTACATTGACGAAAATTGGTGATTTTGGGGAGTATTTTGGAGCTACAAACATCAAGATTCACCATCATTCATCCATACTTTCTATTTCAATCATCATGTTCGGTATCATTATTCATATTTTTGAGTTGTTTCTTGTTACTATGAGTGGCTAAACATCTTGTAATCACCTCCGGGTGTATGGTTTATTTGTGAAACCTCAACTCTTGTTTGATTTGATTTATGGATTGTTTTTCATTTAGTTGAAGAATATTTGTGATTCTTATCATTTAAACGATTCATTTGTTTTCATTTGCTTATCTTTTTATCATTCACATTCGGTTTTTCTTGCATCGTGAGTAGTTTGATAATTTGGAGGGTAGATGATACATATGGGTTGGTAATTAATTGTACATGTCATTATTATAAACTTGTGTTCGGTTATCACTTGATTTGAACCGTCCAACAAAACATTGTGAGGGGTGTGTAGCATATGTAGATGATAATAAGCATGTTAGTTTTGGAGAGGCAAGTCTTGTTTTGAAACTGCGCAACACTTGCTCGCCAGATTCTCAATCTCGATTGTGTAAGTCTATGGGACGGGTATGATTGGGGACCTTGGAAAATCGATAGGTGAAAGAATTGGAGGTGATTTGTTCAGTAGGTGAGTCATGTCTTGAGAAGGTTTGATTGGGGACAATCAAAGGTAAGTGTGGGAATGTGATGGACGGGGTAAATCATGGTGTTTAAGATGCCTAATTATGTGTTTTTAGTGTCGTTTGACTGTTTATATGCTTTGAATGTGATAACTACGCAACTTTGTGTGATTGTAGGTTAAATGGCATATTTGGATGGACTTGAAAGCTTAAATGCGGCTGAGGTTGAGTTTGGATGGTGAACCGAAGATATGGAGGTGTTCATAGACGTTGGAGCGTTAAAGAGGAATTTTGAATAAGCTAAGAACACCCGAGTCGGAGGTTACTACTACTACTACTACTACTACTAATAATAATAATAATAATAATAATAATAATAATAATAATAATAATATAAAAGGAAATGAAAATGAGAACATAGTCTCGATGAAGAAAACAAAAAGAAAAAAAAAAGACAACAAAAGTCAAGGTGGGCTCCACAAAATGAAAATGAAAGAGAATTGCATTATTTGTTGAATGAATAGCACGAGAAGCATCAAGTAGTAGCAAATATTATGTGAAGTTTGACAGTCATTGCTGACCGTAGGGCCATAAGACCTTTTCGTATCCTACGGTGAGAAGGAGTAAATTATGGAAAGTTTGTTTTTGGATAATATAAAAACATATTTTTTACCCTAGTTCAGGAAGCAGCCTACATTGACGAAAATTGGTGATTTTGGGGAGTATTTTGGAGCTACAAACATCAGGATTCACCATCATTCATCCATACTTTCTATTTCAATCATCATGTTCGGTATCATTATTCATATATTTGAGTTGTTTCTTGTTACTATGAGTGGCTAAACATCTTGTAATCACCTCCGGGTGTATGGTTTATTTGTGAAACCTCAACTCTTGTTTGATTTGGTTTATGGATTGTTTTTCATTTAGTTGAAGAATATTTGTGATTCTTATCATTTAAACGATTCATTTGTTTTCATTTGCTTATCTTTTTATCATTCACATTCGGTTTTTCTTGCATCGTGAGTAGTTTGATAATTTGGAGGGTAGATGATACTTATGGGTTGGTAATTGAATTGTACAGGTCATTATTAAAAACTTGTGTTCGGTTATCACTTGATTTGAACCGTCCAACAAAACTATGTCTATGTAGTATCCAATCATTTAAACAAGAGTAGGGTAGATCATTAACCGGAAACCTGGAGGGGATTACTTCTTTTATATTATCGTTTACAACTTCTTAAATTCGTTTTCTTAGAATTCCGAAACAAACAACAAACCAATTAGATTTTTAATTTATTAGTTAATTTGCAAAACTACTCTTTCCACCAATTCCCTGTGGAGACGACTCAACTTCCACTTTACTACTTATTTTTATATTTTTGACCGACCCAACGACATCGATCATCTGTATCGATAGCTCTTTGGGTTAGCAAAAAGTGTCCTCTCTATTATGGATGGCATCCCTTATATAGAGGTGGACATATGCCACCATTACCCAAAACCCTGATCCTAATGGGCTAGGCCCGATTAGGGTTGTCTCCATCATCCTAAAGGTATATTAGTCAAGTAGTTAAGGATTGCTATAAATAAGGAAGCATGGAACAATTACCGCCTTTACTGCCTATGCGCGCGGATAATGCTCCGTGATTGTTGGAGAGTTGTTATTGCCTTGCTTGCTGGAGAAGTTTCTGCCGCGCGTGAAGTGTCTCCGCGCGGTGTTGGTTCCGGGTTTGGGTAGGTCCACATAGTGGTTTAGTACCCAATCCCATCAAGTCCCCCCAGTCCAGTGTGTACCCTTTATTTGAGTTCATGAGAAGAGGGGGTGGATGCTGGATTCCAATAGCATGATGCCTCAGGTGATAGCTCATCGTCTCGCAGTGGTAATTTAAGACTTTGTTGTTTGTTTTGGAGATATTTGAAGAAACTATGCGGAATGGTGAAATATGCGAAACGCGGAAAACGGTACTTTGTGTATTTACGTTAGTCGTCCGCGGTATGTGGCCACGTCAAGAGGTGAGGGATAGTTGTCACTACCGACGCGTAGATGAACAGTTAGCGTCTGTCACAAGCTAGATGGTATAGTGACAGTTGGTGTCCCATTAGCCGTAGTACCAGGATGCATGTTAGGCGCGTGGGAGCGTGAGAGTGCGTGTGCAGTCCGTTAGTCTACTACTGGACACGTGTAGCTCTCTCCGTGGCTCGGTTATACATTGTTTTAGTGTCACACCCTCAAATTCCATTTGCGGGATTTTACCGCGAGGAGCGTGACACACCAGGATCCAAGTCAACGGTCACAATAGATGACAACTAAATGTAAAATATGTAAAACAAAACATTGAGTTTTAATGACATAAACCAACAGTGGGAGCATAATCTTGTTTACAATCAAAGGACATAAACGTTGTCTGAAAACATTTATTTAAAACATGCACTAGAAACCTAGACGCCGTGTAAGACCTCGTGCGTCTAATCCATTGACTGCTACCTTAGCGACCTGAGAAAACATACCAAAAATGTCAACATATAATGCTGGTGAGTTCATGGGTTTTACAAAAGTATTTCCATAAGTTTGAAAAGATCATTCCCGTTAATACTATGTTATAAAAATGTTAGCTAGACGTTAAGTATCGTTACTACTACGAGTTGAAAACCATTACTGACATGTAACCACGATAAGTATGCTCAGAATGTATGAATCACCGTCACCATCGGTAACTCCGAAAGTTAGAGACAATATGCACCCACGCAGCATCCTGCCGTTGGGTGGGGTTAGTCAAGCCCAATAGATCTATCCACATGTTCATGGTTTCCCCTGGGACTTCCTGATGAAACGCCCGCATAGTAAACAACAATAACCATAGTATAACATGACCTTTAAGAAGTGTAAGTATAAAGCATATTTCTCTCCCGAAAGCTAAACAGTAAAATTGGGGCTATGACACCCACCTTAGGTTGCGTTTCTTGAAAAACAGTTTAACCAACAATAACCCGTAGGTTAACAAGTCCCCGAATGTCCAGACCATAACCAACTACGCTTGAAAACATGTTTGACTGTTAATCTAACCACACAAGACAAGACCCAACATCCCATTGGTGACCCGACATCCCACGTGTTAACCAAATACGATAAATCAGCCAATCACATGCAACTATGCATTTAACATGCATAAATGTTCACTAAGTCTATCATACGGGTCATATAAAGCATAAATGGGTCCGAAAACGTGTTATCAGGTTATTAGACATGCCACAGGGTTTCTAACATGTTTCTAGGTGTCAAACCATGTTTCGGGATAGCAAAATACACTTACAGCAGCAAAACACACGATTAGGCATCAAAACACAGGAGTAGGATACAAGCAGGCGAGTACTATTTGTAAGGGCGTGTAATACACACGAGTAGAAGTCTACTCGCCCCCAAGGGACACGAGTAGAATCCTACTCACCCCTTGGACAGGCGAGTACGATTTCTACTCACCCTCTGCAGCTCCAAAGTGTCATTTTGCGCGTTTAACCCTCCAAATCATATCTGAAACATGTAAAAACACCCAACATCAATCCAAAATCATCCAGCAACATATCCTAAATGAAAACCCCCAATTTAACCTCAGTCTAACACCCTAATTGCAAGTATTTCCCAAAATGGAATAATATTATGAAAACATCACATCAAACATGCATAACTTACCCTAAATGGCAAATATCCAGATTTCATCACATAACAACGTTGCAAATCATCATCCTATTGTTACTACATCATCCTAGTACAAACGCTAACATCATTCCATCAACAAATCATATCATAACACCCTAAATCCTCCTAAATCACTCAAACGGGTCAAAACGCATATCATTATCAAAACATAACAAATAACCCTCAAATTCCTAGATAAACATGCTAACAACTCATTTATATTAGAAAGACATCAAACACATAAGAATCTCCATGTTTTAACCACAAAAATCATTACTTTCATGAAGGCACCACATAGAACACATATTGAAGGAGAAGACTTGTTTTATAATTGATTTCAAAGGTTTTCAAAGACACAAACATCACAAAACCAGGTCTAGACCTTTAGGGATTAAAATTACAACATAGAAAGGGTTTACGTTGGATAACAAACCTTAGATTTTGCTAAGGAGAATGTGAAAGCTTCAAAATGATGGGTTTTGAGCAAAAATGCGTTCCAGAGGTTGATTATTGTGTGGGAGAGGTTTGGGGCGAGTTAGGGTTTCACAAATGATGTTTAACTAGTCAATGGTGGTATTTATAGGTGTTTCTAATTGTTCCAGCTATTACACACGAGTACAAAATATAACACACGAGTACGAGGTTGTACTCACCCCTTAATGCTTCTACTTGCCCCTATTGGGGACGAGTACAAATCCTACTCGCCCTCTGCAGGTGGTTTTGGGTTTTTGGCGCGTTAAACACTATTTTAACACATATAAGCATGTATTCACATACCGACAAGTTATACAATGATGATAAATACATAATGCATGATAAATAACACGTTCACATTCGTTCACCAATTCCCGGGACCCGAGACTCGTGTGTGTGCATTAAGCCCGACGATTATACCAATCACCAATCCGTGTACAAATGGTTATGGACCGACTACCAATGTGTGACAACTTGCACCCTTCACTATTCATAAATGTGCATAATTGGTTCCTCAACTATTTCAAAATTTTCATTTTTAACCCTCGTATTTTAATAGGACCAAAATTCACAATTTAATAAAACTTATAATTTTTATAAGTAAAAGTATGCACGTTTTATACTCACATCTACACCCGAGCACGTATGTTTCAGACCTTGATACTCAAAGCCCTTAATTTTCGGTCCTAAAACAACTTAGAAACAGAAGAAACAAGTCTATAACTTAAAATTGATTAAATTAGAAAAATTATTTTTTTTAGCCCTCGCGGTCCGCTAAGACAGTCTCAGTCAAAGTCCCAGTCAAAGTCCCAGTCAATGTCCTAGTCAAAGTCTTAGTCAAAGAGTCAAAGTCCTAGTCAAATATTCAATTCATCATAAAACCTTACTTTATGGTGTTGACCAATTTTAATGGATAATTGAATCCAAAACTAGTATAAAAACCCACCTATGACCCATTACACTTTGCACCACTAATTCAATTGTTTCAATTCGATTAAACTTTCCCTCATACCTTTCTTCTAGAGTATATTACTTCTACATTTGAAGCTTTGATTATAAGCTCTTGTAATTGGCGAATTGGAAGCTTGATATTTTTTCCTATTCGGTTTCTTTTCTTCTAAATTGGACTAGTTTCGTTGTTGAACATTTGGATTGCTCGCATTTTCACGCTTACTTAGTCATCTAGTCATTTGGCGAATGTGAGTATTTCCTATCCCCTTTTTGCTTTTATTCATTTTTGGGGTGTTACATGTACACTTATACAAATTACAAATACAAGTTCACATTTTTACAATACAATTCTAGTACTATGTGCATTTGCTTACAAACGTGCTTTATGCTTAGACATTACATGTAGAATACATTTGTACTTAGTGAAATCATTAACATTGTACAAGCCGACCTTAACATTGGATAGCGCTATTGGATTGACAACCCGCCTAGGTCGATTCTCCCCCTTTTTCATCCGAGAATCCGTGGTCATTGTTAAGTTATTATCCATTTAGTGGATAAGTACACCGCCGTTCATTTTAGTACATTTATACAGTCACAGGATTGATTTTGCTCATTTGTATGATACATAGTTTACATAAATACACTGTAACTTTGCACTTGAATTGTATAACATTTTCCAACTTACTATATGTATTAAATTTTTAACCCTCGTATTTTAATAGGACCAAAATTCACAATTTAATAAAACTTATAATTTTTATAAGTAAAAGTATGCACGTTTTATAATCACATCTACACCCGAGCACGTATGTTTCAGACCTTGATACTCAAAGCCCTTAATTTTTGGTCCTAAAACAACTTAGAAACAGAAGGAAACAAGTCTATAACTTAAAATTGATTAAATTAGAAAAATTATTTTTTTTAGCCCTCACGGTCCGCTAAGACAGTCTCAGTCAAAGTCCCAGTCAAAGTCTCAGTCAAAGTCCCAGTCAATGTCCTAGTCAAAGTCTTAGTCAAAGAGTCAAAGTCCTAGTCAAATATTCAATTCATCATAAAACCTTACTTTATGGTGTTGACCAATTTTAATGGATAATTGAATCCAAAACTAGTATAAAAACCCACCTATGACCCATTACACTTTGCACCTCTAATTCAATTGTTTCAATTCGATTAAACTTTCCCTCATACCTTTCTTCTAGAGTATATTACTTCTACATTTGAAGCTTTGATTATAAGCTCTTGTAATTTGCGAATTGGAAGCTTGATATTTTTTCCTATTCGGTTTCTTTTCTTCTAAATTGGACTAGTTTCGTTGTTGAACATTTGGATTGCTCGCATTTTCACGCTTGCTTAGTCATCTAGTCATTTGGCGAATGTGAGTATTTCATATCCCCTTTTTGCTTTTATTCATTTTTGGGGTGTTACATGTACACTTATACAAATTACAAATACAAGTTCACATTTTTACAATACAATTCTAGTACTATGTGCATTTGCTTACAAACGTGCTTTATGCTTAGACATTACATGTAGAATACATTTGTACTTAGTGAAATCATTAACATTGTACAAGCCGACCTTAACATTGGATAGCGCTATTGGATTGACAACCCGCCTAGGTTGATTCTCCCCCTTTTTCATCGGAGAATCCGTGGTCATTGTTAAGTTATTATCCATTTAGTGGATAAGTACACCGCCGTTCATTTTAGTACATTTATACAGTCACAGGATTGATTTTGCTCATTTGTATGATACATAGTTTACATAAATACACTGTAACTTTGCACTTGAATAGTATAACATTTTCCAACTTACTATATGTATTAAATTTTTAACCCTCGTATTTTAATAGGACCAAAATTCACAATTTAATAAAACTTATAATTTTTATAAGTAAAAGTATGCACGTTTTATAATCACATCTACACCCGAGCACGTATGTTTCAGACCTTGATACTCAAAGCCCTTAATTTTTGGTCCTAAAACAACTTAGAAACAGAAGGAAACAAGTCTATAACTTAAAATTGATTAAATTAGAAAAATTATTTTTTTTAGCCCTCACGTTCCGCTAAGACAGTCTCAGTCAAAGTCCCAGTCAAAGTCTCAGTCAAAGTCCCAGTCAATGTCCTAGTCAAAGTCTTAGTCAAAGAGTAAAAGTCCTAGTCAAATATTCAATTCATCATAAAACCTTACTTTATGGTGTTGACCAATTTTAATGGATAATTGAATCCAAAACTAGTATAAAAAACCCACCTATGACCCATTACACTTTGCACCTCTAATTCAATTGTTTCAATTCGATTAAACTTTCCCTCATACCTTTCTTCTAGAGTATATTACTTCTACATTTGAAGCTTTGATTATAAGCTCTTGTAATTGGCGAATTGGAAGCTTGATATTTTTTCCTATTCGGTTTCTTTTCTTCTAAATTGGACTAGTTTCGTTGTTGAACATTTGGATTGCTCGCATTTTCACGCTTGCTTAGTCATCTAGTCATTTGGCGAATGTGAGTATTTCCTATCCCTTTTTTGCTTTTATTCATTTTTGGGGTGTTACATGTACACTTATACAAATTACAAATACAAGTTCACATTTTTACAATACAATTCTAGTACTATGTGCATTTGCTTACAAACGTGCTTTATTCTTAGACATTACATGTAGAATACATTTGTACTTAGTGAAATCATTAACATTGTACAAGCCGACCTTAACATTGGATAGCGCTATTGGATTGACAACCCGCCTAGGTTGATTCTCGCCCTTTTTCATCGGAGAATCCGTGGTCATTGTTAAGTTATTATCCATTTAGTGGATAAGTACACCGCCGTTCATTTTAGTACATTTATACAGTCACAGGATTGATTTTGCTCATTTGTATGATACATAGTTTACATAAATACACTGTAACTTTGCACTTGAATTGTATAACATTTTCCAACTTACTATATGTATTAAATTTTTAACCCTCGTATTTTAATAGGACCAAAATTCACAATTTAATAAAACTTATAATTTTTATAAGTAAAAGTATGCACGTTTTATACTCACATCTACACCCGAGCACGTATGTTTCAGACCTTGATACTCAAAGCCCTTAATTTTTGGTCCTAAAACAACTTAGAAACAGAAGGAAACAAGTCTATAACTTAAAATTGATTAAATTAGAAAAATTATTTTTTTTAGCCCTCACGGTCCGCTAAGACAGTCTCAGTCAAAGTCCCAGTCAAAGTCTCAGTCAAAGTCCCAGTCAATGTCCTAGTCAAAGTCTTAGTCAAAGAGTAAAAGTCCTAGTCAAATATTCAATTCATCATAAAACCTTACTTTATGGTGTTGACCAATTTTAATGGATAATTGAATCCAAAACTAGTATAAAAACCCACCTATGACCCATTACACTTTGCACCTCTAATTCAATTGTTTCAATTCGATTAAACTTTCCCTCATACCTTTCTTCTAGAGTATATTACTTCTACATTTGAAGCTTTGATTATAAGCTCTTGTAATTTGCGAATTGGAAGCTTGATATTTTTTCCTATTCGGTTTCTTTTCTTCTAAATTGGACTAGTTTCGTTGTTGAACATTTGGATTGCTCGCATTTTCACGCTTGCTTAGTCATCTAGTCATTTGGCGAATGTGAGTATATCCTATCCCCTTTATGCTTTTATTCATTTTTGGGGTGTTACATGTACACTTATACAAATTACAAATACATGTTCACATTTTTACAATACAATTCTAGTACTATGTGCATTTGCTTACAAACGTGCTTTATGCTTAGACATTACATGTAGAATACATTTGTACTTAGTGAAATCATTAACATTGTACAAGCCGACCATAACATTGGATAGCGCTATTGGATTGACAACCCGCCTAGGTTGATTCTCCCCCTTTTTCATCGGAGAATCCGTGGTCATTGTTAAGTTATTATCCATTTAGTGGATAAGTACACCGCCGTTTATTTTAGTATATTTATACAGTCACATGATTGATTTCGCTCATTTGTATGATACATAGTTTACATAAATACACTGTAGGTTTGCACTTGAATTGTATAACATTTTCCAACTTACTATATGTATTAAATCTAAGAATGCTCACCAACATTTCATATACTGACAAAACTTATTTTGTACATGTTTCAGGTGCAGTTTGATCTTAGTACTATAGCGTTGGATTTTAGTGCCTGTTTTTAATAAGTTATTTCAAATTTCATGTTTCGTTCAGACTTTTGTATTTTTCCCATTTCATCCATGTAAGACAATTTAAATTATTCAATAATATATTTACATTTTAGTACCATGTGCCTTTGAACAATCGTCACTACGTGACATCTCGATGATTCCGCCATCGGTTGGGGTGTTACACAATGATCCCTTGGATCATTGTAATGACTCCCGATGATTCCCCGAACCATCAAAATGACTCAACTGACCCAGTTAAGTATATGATATGCATGACTCGCTAAGGTAGACTTACTAGTTTGACAAATGTTACTAACCTGAGTTGGCAGGTGTCACATCATCCCCCAGTTGAAAGAATTTTCGTCCCAAAAATTTCCCAAGGCCAAAAAGGAAGAGATGAAAGAAAAGAAAATTTTTCCGGTTGCTACATCATCCCCTGTTGAAAGGAATCACGACCCGATTTGACTCCCTCTAGAAGTCAAACATTACTAATACCGACACGGTTATACAAATTTTGATTCAAATTCAGAACCGCTGTTGAGAGCAACAGCGGTGCTTTCACGTGGCTCACGCCTTTTTTTGAATATTTTAAGGGGATTAATGACGTCAGTTTTTGCATCACGCATACATTGGTGGCCAGTCTCTCCGGATGACACATTAGCTTTCTGACGTCACTCACGCTTCTCCTATTATGGAATGTATAGATAGATGACAATAATATCCTGAAGTTATTATTTCAAATATTTGATTGTGTTTTGTGTTTTATGGGCAAAACTGAAAATTGCTTAGAAATAGACAATTAATTTGGGACAACAAAAACTGCAAAAATGGATATTTAAAATGGGATGGAGGGAGTAATTTCCAACACATCGAAGAATAGTGTGCTTTTAGGATTTTAGGCTTTGGCCACTAGCTTTTCCAATGTTTTCTCACGCATCTTTTGGGTTTTTGACAAGAAGCCACCTCGATTATTTTGCTGTTGTGATCAGAATTTAGAGAAAAGCAGAGAGAGATTCATGTGAAATGAAAGGAGAAACGGAGCGCAGTGAGATAAGATGTTAACGTTGAATATGGCATAAATCCTCTGCCACCGGTGGCCTATTCATTTGTCTTGTGTTTGTTGATGATGGTAATCAATCGTCTGAAAACATTGAAGGTAGTGGTTGGTTCACAGAAAAAGGGACAATGTGAGGAAGGTCGATGGTTGTGGTGACTGTTGCATGTACAACCCCTGATGCAAGAGATACAACATGCTGTATCAACAATTTTCTTAATTTCACTACGAGGTGGTAGGTGCCTGTGAAGATCATTAGAGCAACAGGGACAGTCGTGGGGGACGTTGCTAGGTGGCTGTGCTGTAGTGGCGGTGGCTATGTGGTTGTGTTAAGGTGGCGATGGCGGTTGCATTTTTGTGGTGAGGCGGAGACGGTGCGTCTAGGTGATTATGTTGTGATGCATGTGGCGGTGGTGGTTTCGTGTTGGTGGTGTTGTGTTCAGAGACGACGATGGTGATGCGATGGCGGTGGCTGTGGCATCAGTGTGATGGTGGTTGTGTTATGTTGTGTTGTGTTGGGGTTGGTGATGGAGACGGAGAGTTGGCTACTTGGGTGGGCGGAGAACTACCCGGACTCGACTAAGCTACCCTGAAATATTCAACCCATAAAAAACAAAACCCCACACACGCAAAACCCCACTCACCGTCCGTTAATAGAGCCCGTTATTGCTTTACTAGACCACTACCCGTGCCACCAACGACGGTATTGCCATGAAGGTAGTGGCCTACCTGTGAAGAATCAGTGAAATGCCCCGCCTGGCCTTAAGCTGCATAACTTCCACCCCAATCAAATAATCCATTTCTTGAACTTTTGCTTGTTTTTCAATAAATAAAACTATTGTCTATCAAATTAAATAGCCACTCACTTGGTCTAACATTTGACTGTAAAATGTTATTATTAAACATATAGTTTTCTAAACGACCTTTGATAATTTTTAAATGTTTTTAATATATCGAACATAACCAGATATCATTTTAGACGTGTATATATATATATATATATATATATATATATATATATATATATATATATATATATATATATATATATAGGGGAAGGATAAATTGAAAACCCTCTTGAGTTGAGAAAACCTCAGAAACCCATGTAAAAAATCAAATTTTTTTTTGAAAAAAATAACCAATGTAAAATACATGTTTTTAAACATTTTGGACCAAAAAAATATAAAAAGCGCCGAAGGGATTTTTTTAAAAAAAATAAACAAAGTTGCTAAAAAAACATATGTTTTCAGCTATTTGCTGTTTTTTATCAGGTGTAAACATGTGTTTTCGCAGCTTTGTTTATTTTTTTTAAAAAAAATCCCTTCGGCGCTTTTTTTATTTTTTTGGCCCAAAACACTTAAAAACATGTATTTTACATTGGTTATTTTTTTCAAAAAAAAATAATGATTTTTTACATGGGTTTCCAAGGTTTTCTCAACTCAAGAGGGTTTTCATTTTATAATTCCCCTATATATATATATATTATATATTTTACATTTGCTATAGCGATTGCACTAAAATCCGTCGTGTTTGACGTCCGGTTTTATGGTTTCCACAAATAAAACCAATATTGACCAAACTCATGTCCGGAGAAAAAGGACCACATTTCCGCCACGAAGCGCGGAAGAAACCACTAGTTATATCAAATAATTAATAAACTACATAAAACTATGTGACATACAGTCACGGTCCAGACATAATGGCAAATTGACGATAGTAACATGTTGGTCCACTTGCCTTGTCCCTATGCCTAAAAATGAACAAAACCTTCTTTTTCAACATTTAAACTTCAAAAATTAATTAAATAAACTACAAAAAACTATGTGACATACAGTCATCCAACTACGATAACCAAAGAAACCTAATCACATAATCCCTATTTGAACTATACCCATGATCGAGATAAAATATGAAAAACCTTGAGACAAACCAATGTAATTACAAGCGATCATAGTTAAATACGTAACAAAATGGAAACGATGCACATGTTAGTTCAGGATTAGAAACGAGTAATTTTATGCGACGGATAATTTCAAGTAATTTATGCAATGGGTAGCTTAATCGTTAAGGTTTTTGAAATTAATATACCTAACTAGTGTGCTAAATTCGTAAAAGAATGTATTCTTAACTAGTGTTCAAGAATGAAAAAAACTAATGTTGACGATTGTGGCTAAGACACGTGTTCCACACGCTTATCTTAAAACAGATTTAGTGCCTCTACTAAAGGTAACGCGTCAAGTCTTTCTTCATCTCTAAGAACTCTTCATGTATGTGTATATATATCTCTCATAGTATTTTTTCTACTAGTTTATCAAATGAGGCACAAAACCTACTAGGTAATCATGAACCATGACTAATGAAAAGTCTAACATAATTAGAGACTTAAATTTTCTTTAATAGCCATAAAATTCTAATCAAGTCCCATGAAAGAAACTTTACTCATAAGTTCGTCTTGAATTCACCACATGACGAGTATTATCAAAAATTATAATTTACTAAATTATAATTTCAATAAAATCCATTCACCATATTTCCAATAATCCTCACATGAATGGAGATCGTTCAAACACATAAAATTTCCAATGCAACCTCGACAGCTGAGTATTGCAGGATAGGTTGGTATTTGCTTTGAATCTTAATTTGTGAAGCATACTTAGTCTCCTAGTGTTTTGTAGACGCGATGTTCTTGAACAAACTCTCGTTTGTCTAGACGCCAATACATTTCACACAATACTCTCCTTAGTTGGAACATCCCCTCACCTGTCCAATAATGGTCCTGGAACACTTTCCTGGTTCTCCGAGAGCTCTAGGAATTATGCCCCCAATTCCATTTGAAGCGACCCTACTTCTCTCTACCATAGGTGATTTTCCTCAAATCATTAAAAGCATTATGGTTATCGTGATTTACCCACATCATTTACTATATATTATGCTTAGCCTCACAATTTCACTACATGTCAAAGGAATGAACAAAGACGTATTTAAACACCATTTCATAGTTGGGGGGGGGGGGTATATATAACCATATATATACTAGCTTACACATACTAGCCATACCCCCACAGTGACTACCCTTAGGAATCTCCATATATCTGAATCGGGTTTCCTTCACACACCTTCTTTCCAGGGGCCTTATTCCCATCCACAACATGATCTCTGATCAACCCTTAGGATTTTGGATCCATAACATTATCTTTGACTTCGTAAAGTCACTACTGATAATTTTGCAATTGAGTTCAGTTGTACTAACGTGTTATCGAGTCGCAAGTTGTTCATGTCTTTTTGTCAACTCGTAAGACTTTAACTCGTGATCTCAACCTAGATCTAGTTATAATACCTTGTCTTTAGAATAAAATGATTCTCATTTCAATATGAACACGTACGTATTCATTATGCATACGACCGGTAAACTCAATCATCAATCATTTAAATCAAACCAGTTAGTATCTGAGTCTAATCAATCAGATTGGCTCTTTATCAAGTTGGCATCCGAGTCTAATCAACCAGATTAACTCCCTATGACCATTGTGTATTCCAGTTGACATTTGAGTCTAACCAACCAGATGGCTCGTTACAACCATAACCTTTATTACCAACTTTTAATTTCATATTATCAAATAGAAGTCATTTAGGCGTTATTGGATTGAAACAATCCAACACAAGATAAAGGTAAAGAAAGGTCAAAGTTTTACATGGGTTGAGAAACTCCTCAAACACCATATCTACAAACCTATGGTTGTTCCTTTAATGGATATCTCCTCCACATTACTTGCAGTTTGATCAAATTTAAGTAATATTACGATGACTATGATGGGTTGGTAAAAGCACGAGAGTTAACAAAGCAAAAATGGGTAATTAATATATAAACGATTGTGGAATAGAACTACGTTTATGTGTTTTATGATTTTCAGGCATTGACATGAAAAAAGATGCATATTTGGAGCTTTGGAATATCTCGGAAGCATAAGGAGGAATTAACCGAGCAAGGAAGGCTGAAACGGACGCTCCGGGGCAAACTGGCGTCGCCTATGCCAAATCTGGCGTGGTCGACGCCACTGTTGTAGGAGGAGAATAGAAAACGTTGTAGGACAGCAAGAATCCTTGTAGCAAAAAAGGAACCCGCGTCGCTGACGCCACAACTGGTGTCGTCGACGCCAACAGCGTAGGCGATGCCAGAAGAGGCGTCGCCGACTCCATTTTCAGTCAAACTTGGTTTTTAATGCATTTTAATGAGGATCAAGAAGGGGGTTTCGTATTTTGGAGTTTAAAAACATTATGAAGACCAAGAATTGACCATCTTCTTCACCTTAACTTCCCACCAACCATCCTAATCAATTCCATCATTTTCAAATCATTCAAGAACATGAATCATTCTTATGTTTCAAGACTTCACGATTCAAAGACCTATTATTGAAGAATCAAGCTCCATGGCCATGAGTGGCCAATCTGTAGCACCCCAACCGATGGTGGAAACATTGAGGTGTCACGTAGTGACGATTGTTCAATAGCTTATGGTACTAAAGTGTAAATATTGATATATTGAATAAATAGTTTATTACATTGAAATGAAATACAAAGATACAATGATTCTAAAGTGTCAAGTCAAACTGAAATACAATGAAAACAAGCCTAAATATAAATCCAAACGCTTAAAAGAAACATCTCAAAATAACCTGAAACATGTACAAACTAATTTTGTCAACACATATAATGTATTGGTGAGCATACCTTGATTTGAATAAATATATAGTAATAAAAGTGTTTAGTAATTCATGTGCGGTACCATTTGCAATTATGTAATAAGTAATATCCGTTCAAAATCAACCCTAAGAATTAAGTATCAAGAATCAAGAATAAAACAACCACTTTGAAAACCATTTTTGAGTATAATGAATCACATAACAATGACCAAGGACTTGACTCGAACACGTAAGTCAACAAGGGGGTATATACCATTGACTATTCATTGAAATGCTAGGCCCTCAAAGGTTAATGATTTTGACAAGTCATAGACACACAAATTAACATAAAGCAAACACACATGAGAATTGCATTTAGTGAAAGAATAACATTTAGTTATAGTGTACATGAATAGCCCCAAAAGAGTAAAACATGAAAAAGGGGAAAGATATACTCACTGTTTTGCTAAACGTGTTAAATCCTAACAAAACTCGTCACAAGATAAACTTGGGAATTCCGAAGAATTCAACCTATATATATAAGAATACTAATGAGGGGAAAATGACTTAAGAGTCTAAGGTATCTAGGGTTCAAAGGTATTAGGGTTCACTAAGTTGATTTGGGGAATTATAGTTTTTGCAACAATGTGATAAGGTTTATAAATGTGATTAGGTAGTATACTTATTGCCAATTGAATATTTAGTAAAAAAATTAGTTCCAAATAATTGGGACAAAGTAATTGAATTAATTGTTTTTAAAAAAACTATAATGGTAAATAATTACAATAATTAGAAATACTTGAACAAATAAGTACAAGTTACAAAAGTGAACTAAATGTTGATGATTATAGCTTTCAAACATAAAAAAGAAATTCTGTTTTATAAAACATTAAATTTTATAAAACAAATCTTATGTATTATGAATTAATAAATGATTTATGTATTTAAATAGGCATAAATATAACTAAAATACAAGATATGGCTCAAAATTTATATTTTTGTGGAAAACTAATAGATTCTGATGAAAAACGATCAAAATAAATTTTCCACAATTTTTCTCAATTTATTTGCATTTTAAACAGATTTAATGAATTTAAATAATATTTAAATGATTAAAAATAGGAAAATCAATAAAAATAATTGTTTTCTATGCATATAAATTTTATTTCAGTGCTTCATGTCTAGAAATAGTTACCTAAAAATTTTGAGATTAAAATCATTTAAAACGATTTTTATTGAATTAATTATGATTAAAGTAATTTAAATTAATAAAAATACGAAAATAATTTATTTTCCAAAAACTAAAAATGTGATAATTTTCTTTATAGTGTCAAGAGTCTACACTTAAAGTTTCGTGATTTTTGGAGCAAAAATTAATTAGTTATGATTATTTTAAGATATAAATGTATTTATATATAAATAAATAAGAAAAAAATATAAAATCTTAAAAAACAAAGAACTCAGATCGCTGCAAAAGGGATTTGATCCCGGGTCTGTTCAAAGATCAGACACACACACAACCACTCCACGACATATCAAGTTTGTTGAGTTTAATTAGAAAGAAGAAGGCTCGATTGAAGTAAAACGACACCAAATAAACAGACTTACAAGAAAGAAGAAGGCTCGATTGAAGGGCTTTTAAAATCGAAAAAAAAGAAACTTGGTGATTATTTCTCGATGGTTTGCGATGGTATAGTAATCGATTTGAATCAGAAAGCATGCACGAAGTGATTGGGATATTCGGTTTATATATTAGTTAATCGAAAACGGGCCATTAATTCGTTTTATTATGTCTGGTCGCTATGTAATGTAAATCCGTTTGAAAACACATTAATACACAGCTAAAGCTCGAAATAATCCTAGGAAAATGTTGAGTATTTAAGGAGAAACGTTTAGCAATTAATAAAATGATCAATGGTGGCATGAAAACGAGTTTTTCGGACACGTCGGAATCTCTCGCTGGAGCCGAAAATGTAACCGACCAGAAAAACGTGAGAGGGAAATGAGAGATTGAATTTTTTTTGAAACCTTCATATAATGGCAGAAATAGTCCCTCCTTACAAGCTTGGTTAATATTATGAATAACTTGGTTAGAATATTGTTTTATATAACAAAACTTAACAAGGTTTTTAAACTTTAAACTTTTATAAACTTTAAGTGTTTAAACAAGGTTGATATAACTTTTAAATTAAACAACTTTACAATTGCTAAGATGTATTACGTTTAAATATCGTTTCTATAAACGTGTACGATTAAAAAGTACGAGTTTTCCATGTAAAAATATAATGATCGAATGAAACTCAACTTTTATTAAATTTGAAAACAAGCAAAGGTATAAGGACTTTAAATGATAACTTGATAAAAGTCCAGGGTGACAGATGTCACAAAAAACGTGTCAGAATTTTAGGCATATGACTCATACTTGTGAAAATTTCAAGCGTATTACTCATACTTGCGAAAATTTTCATATACTTAACTTCTTATACCTAGTTGACTTTTTTTGACCAAGCTAACATTCTTTGACCATAGTTGACAGTCTTTGACCAAGTTTGACTTTTGTTGAGTAAATTGACTTCTTTGATCGAGTTTGACTTTCATTGACAAAGTTTGACTTTTGTTGACCAAGTTGACTTTCTTTGATTGAGTTTGAATTTTATTTACCGAGTTTGACTTTTATTGACCAAGTTTGACTTTCAATAACCAAGTTTTACTCTCATTACAAAGGTTGACTTCTCGGTTAAAATTGAAAATCCGAGTTGATCGAAGTTTGAATTTCGTTGACCGGAGTTGACTTTTTGACAACACCTCTAAAATGGTTGTTCCATATGAATCATTGAACTATTTGACCCAAATCATCCGTGTTGAAGACATACGACCGAGTGTCAATATATCTGTGTAAGACCCATTCTCTTAATTATGACGATTATAACAATTTAGATAAAAAAACGTGGGTTAACCCTTAATACAAAAACACGGATTTACAAAATCTTAGAAAGCTAGTTCAAACAACCATCCCACATTAGGTTATTAACATCATATTGTGTACGATCTACAAGACAAAATAAGCGGAAGCGTCCAAGTCCACATGTACGGATTCCCCGCACGCTTATCCCTTCATCCTGTGTATTCATCCTCACCTAAGGTTTTGCCAAATAAAACACTGAAAGGTTAGTTAAATATGATTTCTAATTATCAATGAGTTGTCCAATAAATACGTACGGTTGATTAAGGCGCTTAAAACGCAACAAAAATTTCGGGGACAAAGCACGTCGTATGACACGGCCTAATTCCCGTAGATTACGGCCCCCTGTCTTTTGCCATTTCCCTCTTCGTAAGCAACAACCTCCCAGCCGTAGCTTACGATTGAGGCTTGCTGATTGTTTTTGGGTTTGGAACAACATTTCACCCCCTTAACCAGCCTTCACCCCCTATAAGCTGCACAACAAGGTATTATGAATAAACCCCAATCCGAACAACATTTTGGGCTATTTTAAGAGGTACTAAATGATACGTAACGGCATACGGACGTACCTATCAACAATTTAACTATCATAAGGATCCTAACCTAGGATGTGGATCATTTTCCCAATTCAACTATGGATAACCAACCCATCTAATATGCATATTATTCTAACCATGCATATAACGAACATAATTCCAGCTTTAAGTGACCCGCGAGAGTTTTCAACTCAACGCTGCCACACATTCGGTATTCGGCTTTTTGGTATTCCTATGAGTATCCTCGCATCATGTGAAACCATCCAAATTCTACATTTTCGGCTTTAAGGTTCTCATGAAAGTTCTTAAACTATGCAATCAACCATTCAAGTGATTTGCATTATCAATTTTTTTAATCGACTCATAAACGCTATTTAGTTTTAACCAACTATAGATTTTTAAGATTACCTACCTCAACCGTGCTCTTTACCTTGCCTGTAGCTCCTTGATCACTTGTCGAAACGCCTTCTTTTCTATGCTTAGATGATCCTAATTAGTCCACATGCAGCAACTTACACCTCTAAAGGTCCTTAATTCAGCCTTGAAGGGTGTCTGAGTGAAAAGGGTTTTGGGGTTGGAGGATGAGAGCTCTTGTACGTTTGTTTTTTAGAGCTTGAGTTCTTCCCCAACCTAATACTCCCTTTTTCACACATAGTCACAAAAGGCCCCTCTTGAATTAAACTTTACATTTAATCAATTATCAATAAGCTAACCTTGTTAAGTTTTTAGGTCTAATTGTTATGGTGCCCTTGTAAATTAACTAACAGGGTTTGTCAGTTTATGAGCATATATATTACCCGTTTAATTAACTAACACGATAGTGTTTGTTAACGTCACACAATGCTAAATAATATCAATGTGTTACCGTAACATAGTGTTTGTTGTCGTTACACATTGAATGTGATCATGAACCCAAAGTCAAAAAGTAGTATGGTAAACCTCAATAGGTAAAACCACAAACTGCTCCTCAGAAAACTCACCAAGATTAGCATAACCACCACAATCAATCTAAGAAAATCAATTGGGTTCCGAAGAAAAAGTCTGGGAATAAGAAGTCAATTCCTAAGACTAAGGAAGTGAAGTTTGTCAAATCTAGAGGCACAAATAAGGTTCAATATTAATCATTCAAATCTTGCTTATTTTGAACAAAAAGAACAAAGATATAGTGCACCTAGATCTCATGACCATGAAGCATTTTCAAGTTCTGCCAGATTTGGAAGCTCTAGCCCAAGATTATCCAAGTACAGCTTGTGGTATTCACAGTATGAACCTCAATACTCTGAAGAGTGGATGTCATGCTTTGAATGCAACGAGGTTAGACATATTAGATCTCATTGTCCCTATCTGAGAAAAATCAAGGCTACAAGTGATGAACCCCCGATAAACAACAAAAATCATTTTGGCTTTCCAAAATGAATGTTTTATGATAAATATTATCAAAATGAGATACCAAACCCTTTTAAAAAAAACAAAGAATTGTTATTGAAAATCCAAAGCCAAAAACTAAGAAGGTTGTAAAACTTAAGGTCTCAAATCCTAAGACGAACCCTAAGGAGAGTCCAAAGGAAAGTTCAAAAGCATAACCTAAGGCCAAACCCAAACATGCAAAACCTAACATTTTCAAAGATAAAATCCAACAGGTTTGGAGACCTAAATCAGTAGATTCATCTAAAAGTTCAACATCAAGTGATCCTACTCCAACTCCTCATGATAGGTTGATAGGTCTACCTTGATTCGAATGCGCGTTTCGGAAAGAGATGAGGATACTTAGCTTTCATCTGATCCTCCCGTTACCACGTGAACTCCGGTCCACGGTTCGAGTTCCAACGAACTTTGACGATGCGGATTTTACTCCGACGAAGGCTACGAATCTTGTAGTCGAGAATCTCGACAGGTTCCTCCACGATGCGAAGACGATCATCAACCTTGATCTCTTCCGGTGGTACAATGAGAGATTCATCAGCCAAACACTTCTTCATGTTAGACTCATGGAAGATGTTGTGAACACTACTGAGCTCCGCCGGTAGGTCAAGTCTGTATGCCACCGGTCCAATCCGATCCAAGATTGCGAATGGTCCGACATAATGAGGGTTAAGCTTGCCACGCTTTCCAAAGCGTATGACGCCCTTCCATGGTGAAACTTTCAGAAGTACCCTGTCCCCAACCTGGAACTCCAAAGGTTTGCGACGGCGATCGGCATAACTCTTCTGAGGATCCCACGCAGCAGCCAAACGGTTACGAATTTGTCCGTAGAGAGCCTCGAATAGAGCTGCCTTGATACTAGAGTGATAGCTGTTATTGTAGGAGAATTCCACCAACGGTAGGTGAATCTCCCAACTTTTACCAAAATCGATAACACATGCCCGAAGCATGTCTTCCATGGTTTGAATCGTCCGCTCACTCTGTCCATCAGTTTGCGGATGATAGGCTGTACTCATATCCAACTGAGTACCCAAAGCGTTGTGCAGAGCCTTCCATAAACGCGAAGCAAAACGAGAATCACGATCAGAGATAATAGAAACAGGCACCCTGTGCCGAGCAACCACCTCCTTAAGGTAAAGTCGAGCCAACCGCTCGAGTCCATCGGTTTCCTTAATAGGTATGAAACGTGTCGATTTTGTCAACCTGTCAACAATCACCCAGATCATATCATAACCACTAGGTGACCTTGGCAGCTTGGTGACAAAATCCATCGTGATTCGCTCCCACTTCCATTCTGGAACCTCTGGTTGTTGCAGGAGACCAGACGGCCTCTGATACTCCACCTTGACTTTAGCACAAGTCAAGCATTTGCTGACATAAGAAGCTATATCGGCCTTCATGTTTGGCCACCAATAAAGTATCTTCAAATCCTGATACATCTTATCGGAGCCAGGGTGAATAGAATACCGGGATTTGTGAGCTTCATCCAAAACAAGCTCGCGTAATCCCCCGAACAAGGGAACCCAAACACGTCTCGCAAAATAGTGCAAGCCATCGGTCCTGAGTTCAAGATGCTTGTCCGCACTGTGCATAGTTTCAGCCTTAAGGTTCTCCTCTTTTAAAGCTTCCTGCTCAAGGCGTCCGCCACAACATTCGCCTTGCTAGGATGGTATTTGATAGCACAGTCATAATCGTTCAGGAGTTCAACCCAGCGACGCTGCCGCATGTATAACACATTCTGGTCGAAAATATACTGAAGACTCTTGTGATCGGTGTATACTTCACACTTGGTACCGTACAAGTAATGTCTCCAGATTTTCAACGCAAAGACCACCGCACCCAGTTCGAAATCATGAGTAGTGTAGTTCTTCTCATGAACCTTGAGTTGATGAGAAGCATAAGCAATAACCTTCCCGCATCTGAAATGCTGATTCCTGTTGTTCACCCCTCAGGTAAAGATAAGATAGGTACAGAACAAAGTTTAAGCTTCAGCATCTGAAATGCTGATTCCTGTTGTTCACCCCAGTCGAACTTTCGATCTTTTTGGGTAAGAGTGGTGAGGGGTTGAGCAATCTTCGAAAATCCCTCAATGAAACGACGATAGTAACCCGCAAGACCTAGGAATTGCAGCACCTCAGATGGCGTCTTTGGTGCTTCCCAGTCTTTAATAGCTTCGATCTTAGCCGGATCGACATGAATTCCCAGTTCATTAACCACATGCCCTAGGAATTGAACTTCACGTAACCAAAAATCACACTTCAAGAACTTAGCATACAACTGCTCCTATCTCAAAAGTTCCAAGACCAACCGTAGGTGTTCCCCATGATCCATCTTGTTCTCAGAATAAATCAGAATATCGTCAATAAACACGATGACGAACTTATCAAGGTAAGGTTTGCAAACGCGATTCATCAAGTCCATGAACACCGCCGGTGCGTTAGTGAGACCAAAAGGCATGACCAAGAACTCAAAATGGCCATATCGAGTGCGAAAAGCGGTCTTCTGAATGTCAGCTTCCTGGACGCGTAACTGGTGATAACCGGACCGCAAATCAATCTTCGAATAGTAACTAGAGCCCTGGAGCTGGTCAAAGAGATCATCAATGCGAGGAAGAGGATAACAATTCTTGATGGTCACTTTGTTCAGCTCACGATAATCAATACACATGCGAAGACTTCCGTCCTTCTTCTTCACAAACAAAATAGGAGCTCCCCACAGGGAAGAACTCGGTCAGATGAAACCCTTTTCCAAGAGTTCCTGCAATTGGCTGGACAACTCTTGCATCTCAGGAGGTGCAAGATGATACGGAGCCCGGGCAATAGGAGCTGCACCCGGAGCAAGATTGTATGCGCTTAGGATCGTCAAATCTACAAAGAGATTAATCAAACAAGTTTGATTCAGGTGCGGAATCCCTGAATCAATCACAAAAATGATAATCAAACAATCAAAACACAGAAATCATCTTTCAAAGCTTTTTCTCATTCATAAACAACTTGAATTACACGTTTTAATAATGTTTACAATCAAATCTATCATGAAAATATGTTGACACAAACACTAGGGAGAGACACAAAACAGGAGGGAATAAAATGACCAACAACTAACTTTCAAAAAGAGCTTAACCTATTTATAGGCCTGCACATTCGCCCATATTGCATGGTCGAATGTGCAGGTTCGCCCATACCACATGGTCGAACCAAGCATTACATAAACATTTAAACTACATTCGCCCCCTATCTCTCCTTCGTACCAAAAAGTCTCCTTCGCACCTTCTACAATTTTCATTCGCCCACTTTTATCTCCTTCGCCCATTCGATAGAACTCAAAAACACATGTTAATTGTAATCCAAAGCATTAGTCGCACAAAATGCATCTACAAACTCCCCATCGACTATTGCTTGGATTGTTTACGCTCTTGGTCCATTATCTTGTTCATAAGCTTTATGTGCAGTTGTTTCTTCTATTCTAACGTCATCACCGGTTCAAATACTTGTTTTGGCTTTTTCTTCTTCACTTCAGGAACCTCTTGAACTTTAACAAACTTGCCAAGCTTCTTATCGTAGTCGCATCTGGCATTAATGTCATGAGCAAAGCACAGAAATACCACACGCTGGTATTTACTAGCTTGTTCAGCATCCTTCACATCGCTGAATATAGGATTGTATTACAACATAATTATATCCTCATGTGAACAATTCACCAACCACATAGGATCAAATATGTGTATTTTATTGAAACTCTTTTCGCCATCCTTCAATGCTATCACAGCCTCTGCAATCTTCCAATCATAATACCACCAGATAAAGTCTTTTGCAAAGTGTTGAGGAATCTGCAACAATGGAATATGTTTCAACACTTTCGGTGGTTTATACTTTAGAGTCACCTTAGGCAAACCAGTAATAGAATCAATGTCTTTCTTGTGAACAATCCACTTCGGATACTGAGGTGCAAAAAGATTCCATTTCGTCCTGCTTTCTCTTGCCATTTTATCAGCAAAATAGGCAATGTGATCATTTGACGATCCAGTCAACTTATGACGACAAATATCACGAATAGCCCAGTATGGGAGAGTCTTCAAATCATGAAATCTATCAAAATAGAGTATCCCCTTCTCCCACTTAACGGCAACACATTTCAACTGCTTTATAAACTTCCAACCCAACGCTCTTCCTTTAAACATCTCGTTGTGAAGTTTATAGAAGCTCCCCTGAATCTCTGCTTTCGGACGATTGGCTTTTTTCTCATTTAGTTTCCTCAGTAACTCTTTCAAGTTGTCAGATTGTTCAAACTGTGGTTTATCATGCCCTTTAAACACTTCATCAACAAACATATCACTCTTTTCTTTAGGAAGTCTCTCGGCTTCTTTCAATAGCTCATCAGTAAAAGCAGCAAATCCAGAATCTTTATCTTTCTTGAAGTATTCTGGATACTCTTCACTGGTGATATCTTCAATTTCAATTTCCTCCAACGCAGGTATGTCACAATCATCAGAATGATTCCCATCATCAGACAGTCCGAAATCAACCTGCTCCTCGTCTTGATCTTTATCCTCTTCACCTTCTTTCAACTGAGGAGGTTGAGAGTATAAATCTTTAATCAGATTATCCATGCTTTTATTACTCTCTTTTAGCTTTTTATTCTCTTACTTCAAAGCTATAAACCTTCTGGTGTTTCTTTGCTCATGTTTTAACAATTTCCTATAGCAACCGTTTAATCTTCTTTTTCAGCTCTTCATTGTTCTCATGTGATGTAACAACGACATCCAACATCTTTGAGTCGTTCTTTCTCAATTGATCAATCTCTGTCTGCTGCTTATTTATAATATTCATCATCTCAGTAAGTTTCTGGTTAACAGTGTTCATCACAGTACTATCCACTGTAACCTTTTGAGCAGAAACTTCAGCAACTTCAGGCAGTTTTCCTTTCTTCAACTTCTTTAGTACATTATCCAATGCCTCGTTAAAAGCGTCAACAGGTAAATCAGATCCCTGTTCAGTACTGGAAGTAGTTGTGGTTTTCTGCTTCTTAGAAGCTGGAGCAGCAACTGGTGATTTCGAGCTTGAAGCAGGTGGCAACTTCTTTCCTACTACTAACGATTCAATCTCTCTAGCTCGTTTCTCTGTGGGCTTTAACACCTTTTCCTTCTTCTTGAATTGGAGCTTCTTTGGTTTCTCCTCCTGTACTGGCGATCCAGGAAAATCTCCTGATCCCAAACCTAATCCCTCATCCTCTTCATCTAAGTGAATAGGGCTCTTCGTTCTCTGTTCTTCCACTGATCTATTCAAACTAGCAGACTCACCAGCCACAGTGGCCTTGGGCGTGGTGGCCTTTACTGTTTCAGTTTCAGAATCCCAACGTTCATCCTCTTGCGTCTCTTTAGAATCGACTGACGCTTCATCAACAAGGTGTAAACCTTTCTTAGCCATGCTCTTATGCCTTCTCGACACACTTTTCTTCTTAGCAGGCTCAGTCTCAGGAACAACTTCAATCCTGATCTCTTTTTCTTTCGTCTTTCCACTCTTGGCTCCCACATTTACAACCTGACGTTTTCGCTTCGCCTCAGGGTCAACAGGATGTAATGGATTGTCTTCGTCCGATGCACTGTCAGCATGCCTTACCTCATTTTTACCAGGATCCACATAATCAATCCTAGCCAAATGACCAAATAAACGTCTAACAGGTGGTCGTTCATTCACTGACACGCCTTTATAAGCCTTCATTCTTGCCAATGTATTAATGGTCATATGCTCTTGAACTATGATATGCTTCGGATCCCTCTTCAATTGCTTATACTTGTGATCAAATATCATCTGAAGGAATCTAGGATATAACAAAAACTTCAAAGTCCTTGTACCTCTAACAGGTTCCAATAGATGTTCCATCAGCATCCCTGATACGTTGAACGGTTTGTTCAATATCAGTGCAACCATCATCGAGCTTATACTCTTCCTCATCAAGTTGTAACCTCCTGCTGCTGAACCAAAGACATGCATCATAACATGTGCCAAATACTTGAATTGGGGATAACGCTTTCCCTTGTGTAGCGAACCATCAGTAATCGGCCCGTTATACTTCATTCTTAGAAAGCATTTCCTCTGTTCAGCAAAACTAAGTTCTCTGGTATCAGACTTTTCATCTTCAAGCTTCAAAGCTTCCCAGATATCATTCTCTGAAACAATAACTAATTGTCCTTGAATCTTGCTAATCAGAGATGATTCACACTCCCAGAAATCCATCTTCGCGTTCGTCCAGAATTCTTGTAGCAAGTCTCGGTAAATAATAGCAGGTGTAGCAATTGCATCTATCACCCGACTCCTTTTTAGAAACTCGATAATCTCTGTAAACTCGGTGTGCTTCTTCACGTCTCCAAGATATGCACAACAGTTATGCGCATTCTCGAACGACAAAAGCTCTTCCTTTCCTGTCTTAGCAGCTTGTGCAGATGATCCAGCTTGTTCACTAGTTCTTTCCTGTTCAGACATGGTTTATACTGCAAAAACAAAACAAGTAAACACGTTAGAAAACGACAAAATAAACAAAAGTTGAAAATTTCATAATTGAACTCTACATTCGCCCATTTGGAGGTGCGAATGAGAGTTTTTGGGTGCGAATGTGAAGTTTTAAAGATTCGAATGTGAAATGTTTTTGAAAAATGTTTCATTCGCCCGTTTGAACTTCATTCGCCCGAACAAACTATCTCCTTCGCCCATTTTTTCACGTTCGACCGTTCGAAACGAACGAAAGAGACTGTTCTTCATTTCAAATTTCAATTTTTGAAAACCAGTGGATTTAAACTTGTCATTTTGATTCATTAGGCAAGTAAAGCCTCCTATTAATGTTTCCAAACAATCAATTTCATCAAACATTCATTATTTCATTGTTTTCTAATAAAAACTTGGGTTCGAATGAAAAAGATGATCAAATGATCAATCTAATGGATTAGAAACCTTAGTTTTTGGATTATCTCCCCCTAAAACATTGATATAATGAATCCTAATAAAAAACTAAATCAATTATCATGTTTAAATCATAGTTTGTTGTCAGTTAGGGCTTGGACTGAAATGAACGGATTAATCACTCAAAGCTTGATGTAAACCTGTAAAAATGAGTGCAAAATGATCAGCACGAAGAGACGAACACAATGGTATGGTGTAAAATCACAGGGCAACAAGTCGACTTAGGATCAGAAATTTTGAAATTTTTTTGTAAGGGGTCGAATGAGCAGATAAGGCTATTTATAGGCTGCTCATTCGCCCGTTTACCCCGGTCGAATGTGAAGCTTTTGTCTCCTTCGCCCCTAATTAAAGGTGCGAATGAGACAGAAGGGTTCGAAAGAGAAAATAGCTTAAGAACACTCACATTCGCCCAAAATGAAACGTACGAATGACCAAGAAATTCCTCCTTCGACCCAAGAGAATGGGCGAAAGTGAATAGAAATTTTTGAAAATTTCACCAAATCACAAAATCGAGTCCCGTTCAAAATATTTTCCAACTTTTAAGCATCCGACAATCATATTTTCTCGGTTAAAGATGACAAAGCTCAAATGGTTCATCAAGGTTTAGAAAATCGTCATCAACCACCATCAGCTATCAAAAATAAGATGGAAATATAAAATCTTTTTGGATTTTCTAAAGTTTATGTTAAAACACACCTAAAATCTTTTTGAGTTTTGCAATTTTTGACGAGAAAATAAAATGCAGAAATGTAACGTAAAAGCAGTAAATGTTTTGGGATTTCCGGTAAAGGGATCATATCAGTTATTAAGAAATCTGATCACACCGTTGATCTTTTTTATTATTATCATTAAAGACAATGTGTGATCTGGCAATTGCTGATATTGTTATCCACATAAACTCACATGCAGACTTTTGTACAGTGCTTTAGACTGATACGATTATGTATAGTATAAACATAATTGTCTGTGGTTCCCACGCACACGACATACTCCCGTATCAAGAAGTGAACGCACAAAGACTCATTGTAAAGCGTGATTATGCTTTCGTCGTCTGTAATTTACAAGGTATGAGGCACAGAGGTATACAGGTCAGCAAATTAATGCAGCAAAGTAACATGTGCACTCTACCAGGTTGAGGACTGATATCAATCATGATTTGCATCAGTGATTAATACGATGTAATAGATAATCTTTGATTATCATAAAACATGGAAAGTTCCTCAATTCGGTAACTTTAGGATTTGGCATAAAGCTCTTTTATAAAGACACCCTATCTGATCTAGGTCCGTAATGACTTACAGCAGAAGATTAGAGAGGCTATCCCTAGACAACTAATAACATAACGACCCAAAACCTCCGAGTTTTGTACAAATACCCTATCAAACGATATTACGGTACTAAGACCATATGCCAATGAGGAGTTCATCCACACATCAATTCGTTTGATATGTATGTATCAGGCACGTAGTATTAGGTCTACGAAGCCTATCAGCACATCACATAGACTCAGACACACGCCCTATATAGCATTACATTTCTTTAGAATGTGTCAGATTCCCACTGATGTACTATCATTTCCCCTTTTTCTCCAGGAAATCATTTTTGGTTTTTCTGATTTTTATAAATTTTTGAATTTACTATTCCCAAGGATAAGCTGGAGCATTTCAAATATGTGACTACCCAGATATCGTTTGTTCACAGAAATCTGACGGCATTAATCTAAGGGAAGAAGATATAGCAGTCAGCAAAGAAATTTTCTAATTTTTATGGATTTTGAAATTTTTCAATGTTTTTGAATTTTCGAATTTTTCTAAAAAACAGTAAAACTAAACTAAAAAGCGATAAACTGAGGTGGTGATCAGTCTTGTTTTTCTTTAATACCGTTAGCTTTCAAAAGATATTCAAATCTTGATTTATCAAAAGCTTTGGTAAAAAGGTCTGCGCGTTGGTAATCAGTGTGGATTTTGACCATATCGATCAACTCTTTAGCGTAACAATCACGGATAAAATGGTACTTAATCCGGATATGTTTAGCCTTTGAGTGATTTACTAAGTCTTTTGTTAATGCGATTGCGTCTTCATTATCACAGTAAATAGGGGTTTTAAGAAATTGCAAACCGTAGTCCACCATCTGTTGTTGGATCCAAAGAACCTGTGAGCAGCAGCTCGATGCTGAAACGTATTCTGCTTCACATGTGGATAATGCAACTGCGGTCTATTTCTTGCACTGCCAGGTCACGAGCCTGCTCCCCATAAACTGGCATCCAGCCGTTGTGGATTTGCTATCTTTGTCATAGCCGCCCCAATCTGCATCACTAAAAGCGATTAGGTCAAAATTATCATCATTAGGGTAACATAGTCCTCTCGACGGACAACCCTTCAGATATCTAAGGATACGTTTGACAGCTGCAAGATGACAATGTTTCGGCTTCGACTGATAACGTGCACAGAGACATGTGGCAAACATTATATTAGGTCTGGAGGCGGTGAGATACATCAGAGATCCGACGATTGCTCTGTATGTAAATGGATCAGTTAGCTCCCCCTTAGTGTCAACTCCAATCCCGTGATTAGGTTGTATTGGGGTATCCATCGGCTTCGAATCATCCATCTGGAATAGGCTCAAGACTTCAGAAACGTATTTCGTCTGGTGAATAAAGATCCCCGTTGGTGTTTGTTCCACCTGCAAGCCTAGGAAAAACTGCATCTCTCCCATTGCGCTCATCTCGAATTTTTCCTGCATAACACGTTCAAATTCTCTGCACAGAAGTTCGTTAGTAGACCCAAATATAATATCGTCAACATAAATCTGGACTAGAAGCAAGTCATCGCCTGTTCGTTTAGTGAACAGTGTGCAATCTACCAAACCTCGCTTGAATCCTTTTGAGAGAAGATACGTGCTCAGCTCCTCGTACCATTGCCTTGGAGCTTGGTGCAACCCGTATAGAGCTTTGTTCAAAACGTAGACCTTATCCCGGTGAATAGGATCTTCAAAGCCTGGTGGTTGACCTACGTATACTTCCTCCTTGACCACACCGTAATGAAATGCGCTCTTGACATCCATTTGATACACCTTAAATTTCTTGAAAGATGCAAACGCCAGAAACATGCGGATTGCCTCTAAGCGTGCAACTGGTGCATAGATTTCGTTGTAATCGATTCCCTCTACTTGATGAAATCCTTGTACAACCAAACGAGCTTTGTTCCTTACGATCACTCCTCTATCATCCTTTTTGCATTTGAAAACCCACTTCGTTCCAATCTTCTTTCTTTCCGGGGGCAAATCTATCAGTGTCCAGACGCCAAGTTTCTGAAACTGCAACAACTCCTCTTGCATTGCTTCCACCCAAGCGTCGTCCAAAAGAGCATCCTTGTAAGTTTGCGGCTCCACCTGCGAAACATAACAAGCAAAAGACCAGCCATTCTGAAAACCAGATTTTTGTATTTTGGCATATAAAGCAAGATTGCCAAGGTTTTCTGGTGAGTTAGCATTCCTCAATTGCCCTCTTGTCATTACACTGCTACCAGGATCACCAATAACCTACTCAATCGGGTGAATTCGATGTATCCAAGATTCCGGATAATCGGGTACTTGGACTCCCGTCTGAGTAGTTATGTTCTCTGTAGAAACCAGATCATTACCCACATTCGATGTTGAAGCATCATTTGTAGTTGGGTTCACTAGTGGTGTCACTGTAGCATGGTCTAAGATAGCTTCGCTTGTAACATCATCGTCGTCATCTTCTGATTCTGATGAATTCAACATTGGTATCATTTGAAGCTGCTTGAGGATTCACGGTGATCGGACGCACCAACGGTGAAGTCACTGCGTTTTCGACCTCGTAATATAAACGTAATACAGCTTCTTCAACCAAGCTATCTAGGTTGAATGATTCAAAGAAATCTTTGTAATCAAACATCCAGTCTGGACCACTTCCCTGTAAATTTTGAGTATACCGTTGTACTTCAACGTTAGCCCACTCCTCGACCTGACGAGTCCTTTTGTTGAATACCCGTTTGAGCGGATTTGCATATCCAACAAAATATCCTTCCTCGGCCTTCGGTGCGAACTTCTCAGATTGATTAAGCATAGTACAAGGAGCTCCAAACGGTTCTAGATACTCTAAATTCGGCTTGCGACGATTCAACAGATCATAAGAAGTTTTGCCAAACTTCTTCACCGTTAAAACGCGATTAAGAGTATAACAAGCTGCGTAAATTGTCCTCGTCGTTTCAATTAGAGTCCTGTTTTTACGTTCCACGACACTGTTCTGTTGTGAGTTATACGGAGCACTGTATTCATGATGAATTCCTTTGTTTTCACAAAGATCGTCCATCTGAGCATTTTTAAACTCCGTCCCATTATCACTCCTAATCCTCTTGATCTTGAGACCATAGATATTTTCCAGACGAGTGAACAGAACTTTCAAATTATCAAAAGTGTCGCTCTTTCGGTGTAAGCACATAACCCATGAAAATCTTGAAAAATCATCAGTCACCACAAGACAGTATAACTCCCCAGCATGACTCTTACGCTTGACTGGTCTGAACAGATCCATGTGCAAACGTTCAAGTGGCAGTTCAATGGAATTAACTTTCTTTGGCCTATGGGAATGTTTGTGATTCTTACCCTTTTTACAACTCACACACTTGTCATTTAGGTGAAAATGTTTGACGTTCACGCCTGTGACAAGTTCATTCTTCACCAATTGATTCATCTTTCTGAGGTGAATGTGTCCCATTCTCCTGTGCCACATAATGGATTCTTTTTCTGTAGCCTTGGAAAGGAAACACGTGACTTGGCCTTGGGTGGTCATGGCTTTTGACATATCGAGAATGTACAAGTTGTTCACTCTCGGCGCCTTTAGCATCACCCACTATTTCGGTAATTCAAAACCCGGCTTGAGTATGTAGCAAGATTTGTCGTCAAAGTACACAGAAAATTGTTTGTCGCATATCTGACTGACACTCAACAAATTGTAGTCTATCTGCTTCACATAAGAAATTCTTTCGAAGCTCACAATTCCATTGCTTACACTACCCTCCATGGTAATATAACCTCCCTTGTTCCTGGAAAACGCTACATAACCTCCATTGATGTTTCTAATTTCAAACAGTAGCGAAAGATCCCCAGTCATATGGCCAGAAGATCCACTGTCAACAATCCAAAGACTGCTCACAGAGCCAGCTGAAACTCCCTGCACATATCAAGTAAAAAAGTTAGATTTTTCGGGGGACTCAAGCCTGTTTGGTCTTGGGTCTTTGAACAGATTGTTTCAAAGAGTCAGTTTTCTCACAAACATCTTGGTTTTTATCAACCTTTTTCTTTTCACACAAATCTTTCTCATTCTCAGATTTCACATTTTGTTGTGAAGATGAACCACCTTTCAGATCCCTTTGGCGACCAAGATTGTTTAGATCTTTTCAAGATACGGATCTGAGATTTTGGGGTCTCAGCCGGTTTCTTTACTTCATCCTTGAACGATACCTTCTTGGTTACCTTCTCTGATTTAACAGAGACAGGTCCAACTGCTGGTTTGACATTAGGTTTAACAGGAACCTTTTTGTTGTCAGAAGTTGCGTTCACCATTGGTTTCTTAATCGGTTTCTCAGTGGCAATCCGGTTGCGTCTATCATATGTCATCGGACGATTTTCCGTCCTTTTGAAATAATTGTTTTTGTTATAAAAAGGTGTTGGCTGAGGGACAAAACGTCTTTGTGGATAACAATGATTATCAACCGGACAATCATACCTTTGCTTCATCTCCACCTCGTGCCTCTTGTGTCTTACATACGGGCAGCCGGCAAGTAAATGCCCCCTCTCCCCACACTTAAAACACACACGGTACTCTTCATAGTTTTCCTTGATGTTCGACTTAGAATAACTAGCAATGGGATATTGATCAACCATACACTGTCTTCTTAAACTCTCAGGAGCGGGGTCCTTTGAGTAAGCCGGCTCAATAAAACTATTTGACTTATCTATTGGTTTAACAAATTGTGTGACATTGACCTTTGGATCTTTAGGAATATCCGAATGAATTTTCTTTAATATTGCTGGAGGAATAGCATTTGTTCGTTCATGTTTCGGGAACCAAATGGTACTTTCCTGCCAGATCTTTTCAATTTTTGAATAATTTGCAAATTGAATCGGATATCCTTCATCAGACATGATCTTATCGGAGCCTTGCATCCGATAGAAAACTGATGCAACAAATCAGTGTTGATAGCTTGGGACAATTGAGAAAACGCCTTCTTCTCAATAGCAAACTTTTTCTTCTCATCGTCTGCTAAATTCTCCAATGGAATAGGCTCTTCCGTGTTCTCCAAGATCGGAGCAACATAGCCTTTTGCAATCATCTGCCACGCCTCAGTTCCCTCTAAACCCATACCCTCCAAATGGATCTTGAATTTAGTCTTCCACGTGTTGTAGTCAACCATCTCCATAAGCTTAGGTGGTCGGTTTCCACTTCCAGATGACAAGTCGTGAATAAGAGTTGATATGGCATTAGTCGTCTGTGTGTGAACCGCTGCTGCTGCTACTCCCCAATAGTCGCCAATCGGTTGCGGTTGTGGTTGCGCAACGTGTTGAGGAATAGTACTAGTCATTGCCATGTAATTGATGGGTTGCGATGGTTGACTAGACTTTTGGGCAGCAACCGACCAAGAATCCATGGTTGTCTGCTGTTGTGGTGTCGTGTTAGGTCTTGGTGTAGTTGGAAAGTTCCACATCATGATCTGAAAATGATTAAACACGAAAAGATTAGAAAAGTTTTAAACAGCTTTCTCCTTCGTATGTAGCGTGTGGTCAAATGAGAGAAAATTTTCTCCTTCGACCGTTTTAAAAGATACGAATGAAAAGTATGTCAAAAACAAATCACTTTCGACCATTTAATTTCTCCTTCGACCGTTCGAATGGTCGAATGAAACAAGTATGGTCGAATGAACACCAATACACTAACAAACTCTAGGTTCGACAACTTAAAACACCACCTTCGACCAAAAATCCTTTTGTTCGACCGTTTAACACACACGTTCGCCCATTCTCCCTATGTTCGACCCTGCACATTCAAAAACGGTTATTCTTTAAAAATCAGTTAATTTTGATCAAATTTTTTTTTCAAAAGTTGAACGAATTTGATGATTCTAATCAGGTTTTGATTCGGATTTGATTTGGAACAAGTTTTTCAAAGAGAATTATGCATTTTATCCATGAAAACAAGCTCTAATCAATCAATTTATCACCAATTCAGTTTTATCAATGAAAACAGAAAGTTTTTGATCAAAATAGGGTCCAAATCAGCTGTAAAATTATCAATTTGTGGTTGTTTGATTCATAATGGCTCTGATACCACTTTGTATGCGCTTAGGATCGTCAAATCTACAAAGATATTAATCAAACAAGTTTGATTCAGGTGCGGAATCCCTGAATCAATCACAAAAATGATAATCAAACAATCAAAACACAGAAATCATCTTTCAAAGCTTTTTCTCATTCATAAACAACTTGAATTACACATTTTAATAATGTTTACAATCAAATCTATCGTGAAAATAAGTTGACACAAACACTAGGGAGAGACACAAAACAGGAGGGAATAAAATGACCAACAACTAACTTTCAAAAAGAGCTTAACCTATTTATAGGCCTGCACATTCACCCATATTGCATGGTCGAATGTGCAGGTTCGCCCATACCACATGGTCGAACCAAGCATTACATTAACATTTAAACTACATTCGCCCCCTATCTCTCCTTCGTACCAAAAAGTCTCCTTCGCACCTTCTACAATTTTCATTCGCCCACTTTTATCTCCTTCGCCCATTCGATAGAACTCAAAAACACATGTTAATTTTAATCCAAAGCATTAGTCGCACAAAATGCATCTACAAAGATCAATACCAAACTCGACCTGACGATGGGGAGGAAGACAAGGTAAATCATCAGGAAACACATCGGGAAAATCACGAAACACCGGAATATCCTCGATCTTCTTCTCATCGTCAGTAGAAACGTTAACAAATGCCAGAATGGCCGAACAACCCGTCCGAAGGTACTTACGGGCTTTCATGCTAGAAATGATACTCAGCGGAGTACCGCTTTTCTCGCCATGAACCGAAAGAGTCTCTCCATCAGGGAGAGGGATCCGAATAATCTTATCGAAACAAACGATCTCCGCACGATACAACGATAACCAATCCATGCCGACAATGACATCAAAACTTCCCAGGGTACCGGCATAAGGTCAATGGGGAAAGACAAACCCGACAGTTCCAAGCGACATTCCCTAAGGGTGTGCATCGCTTCGATTTTCTTACCATCAGCCAATTCTATTAAGTACTTAGCCTCTAAAGGTGTGGGTACTATATCTAGCAATCGACTAATGTCCACAGACACGAAACTCTTATCGGCACCAGAATCAAACAAGACAGAAACATAGAGATCATTAAGAAGGAACGTACCGGTAACTGTGTCTGGATCCTGCCTAGCCTCTGCAGATCCAATGACGAAAGCACGTGCACTCATGCCTCCGCCACTGTTGTTCCCATTACCGTACCTGCCCCTTCCATTATCACCCTGCTTCAGCTTAGGACATTCACGCTTGAAGTGTCCCGTGTCACCACAGTGATAGCACCCCTGTTTCCCTGGATTCCCCTGAGCAGCAGGAGTAGGAGTAGCAGCAGGAGTCTGAGTTGAGGTAAGTGTGACCCTGCAATCCTTAGCATGACGCCCCAACTGATGGCACCGATGACAGCGAGCCCGATCACAATTCCCTGAGTGGTGAAAACCACACTTGTTGCACTTGGGATGCTTCCCAACATACCCTCCCGACTTCTGCCCTGAAGAAGACCCAGATGAATCAAACTTCTTCGCTGGCTGAGATGGCGCTGGCACAGCACTCTTCCCCACACTATCCCACTTCCTCTTGTTCCCTTTAGAAACCTTCACATCAGCACCCTTAGGAGCCAAAACACTTCTGCCACCTTCAGGTTAGTCATCCGATGGGCTGATCGGACAACTTCAGCAAGAGTGGGAAGATTCCCAGCAGCTACCAATCCAGCAATCTTCGGCACTAACCCAGATACATAGTGCTCGATCCTCCTATACTCGGGTGTGTGCAAATCAGGGCACAACACCGCCAGCTCCTTCCTCCTCACAGTGTACTCCTCTATCTCGGACCCAACCATCTTGTAGCTCCAGACTTCATGTTCCAACTTCTGTATCTCCTCCCTCGGACAGTACTCACTCCTCAACAGATGCACACAATCAGCCCAAGGCATAGCAATAGCCTCCCCCAATCCCATGTTCTGGGCAGTAGCATCCCACCACGACAATGCAGGCCCTTCGAATGTCGCAGTAGCATACTTAACCCGGTCCCCAGCGGGACAGTTACACATGACGAACACAGATTCAACCTTCTCAAGCCATCGGAGCAGTCCCACCGCTCCCTCAGTCTTCTTCAGTCCCGAAACTTCTTATAAGAGCACTGAGGTGGAGGTGGATTGGCAGCGATACTTGAAACACGATACACGAGTAAAACACAAACGAAAGAACATGACACCCAAGAATGAGGCAAAGTCGTCAGAAATCAACTCACCACCCATGGCATTAATCCCAGCCTGGAAATTAGCCATAGCCATGTTAACTTGCTGCTGTAGCAAGTTATTCAGCTCAGCTTGGGTCATGTTGATGTTGCCACGACCACCGCCTCCAGCACGTCCACCGCCGCCAACACGACCACCGCCGCCACCACAACGTCCACCACCGCGAGCACCAGACATGATCTAACAAATCAAGGAATCGAGGGATTCAGATTCACCTCTAGTGTCAACCACTAGAAATTTACAAGAGTTAACCTAGGGACAAATTCAGGACTGTACACCTAAACTCAAAGTCCACTGGGATTTTCATGCATTTCAGTTTATTATTTCGTGTGCACCCGAAATGATAAACTGCTCTACATGGTCCTCCAAATGTACTCTTAGTCCAGACTCCGGTCACTGTATATCGCCGCCTAATAACGTGTTACAATAGGTGCAAGTGTAAGAAAGCATGTGTGTGCTAGAGTCAACAAATCAGCCTCTTCCTCTTCATCCCCGAAGAAGAAGACAAGAGTATATAAGAACCCCAATAGAAGCGGATGATGTAACAAGGAAGTATGATGATGATGTAAGGACACCCCGACAAAGTTAGTACGTATCCCACTAATAGACTCAAGGTATGTGACCGTCTAGTGTGTGCGACTCGGCTATAGACTAGACTCTATATGCAGTTCTAGTTCACTATAACCATTGGCTCTGATACCAATCTGTCACACCCTCAAATTTCCACTTGCGGAGTTTTACCGCGAGGCGTATGACAAACTAGGATCCAAGTCAACGGTCACAACAAACAACACTATATGAAATACGTAAACTCAAAACATAGTTCTCATTTTATAAAACCATAGCGGAAGCATTTAACTAGTTACAAGACCATGTACGACAATGTTCAAACTGTTTGATTCAAAAACATGAAAGTAAGCCTAGACGCCATGCAGACTCGTGCGCCTAGTCCTCTGTTTCTACCTTAGCGACCTGAGAAAAACTTGCCAAAAAGACGTCAACATATAATGCCGGTGAGTTCACAGGTTTGTTCAATAAGTTACCAAAAGTTAACAAAACGTTACCATGTCCATACTATACCAATGTCACCAGGTATGCTAGCTAGGCGTATGTTTTATTACTACTACGATTGGAAAACCATTACTAGACACGTTTAGCAATGTTTAGCAATGTTCAGCCCGAATGTTCAGCATGATACCAATGTTACCAGTTCGAGACAATATGCACCCGCCCGGCCCTCCAAGCCGACGAGTGGGGCAGGTCACGCCCAATAGATCTATCCACACTTCCCCCCTTGTGCATCCCCACACATTCATGGTTTTCCTCGGGACTTTAAAAGATCGTATAGCAATACAAAGTTAAAACCATAGTATGACATATGTTACCAAAATAGTTTAGCGCATGTTTTCTCCCCCAAAAGTTAAAGCTGTAAAAGTGGGGCCGTGAACTCACCTTAGATTGCGTTCCTCGGTAATTAGTAAAATATTAAGCCCTTGATAATCCCTCTACCGGAGATCTATCAAAATGTTCACATAAGTGTTCCGACTAATAACCATAAGGTTATCTAGTCCCCGATTGTCCAGATCGTAACCAAGTATGTTTTAAAACGTGTTTAAGTGTTCAACCGACACACTAGACCGACCCGACATCCTGTTTGTGACCCATTACCCTAACTAATCAAGTACACATAGATTACACACAAAGTTCAAGCATAAAACACTAAGTTTGTATCAAAAATCTCATTTTTACATCAGAAGGGTCGAACCAGTCAGATAAATCCACCTTCGCCCCTTTTTAAGCCACGTTCACCCGTTTAATGTCACGTTCGACCGTTTGGTGTCACGTTCGACCGTTTCATGTCACGTTCGACCGTTTGATGCCACGTTCGACCGTTTTGTAGATGTGTTTTGGTGATTGTCGAACGGGCGAAGGAGGTGATTGATGGGCGAATGAAGAATTTAGTTGGTGCGAAGGAGAGAAAACATACAAAGGAGAGACAAAGGGGCGAATGTAGTTTTAATTGTTATGTAATGCTTGGTTCGCACGAGGTGTTAGTGCGAACCTGCACATTCGACCATACAATATGGGCGAATATGCAGGCCTATAAATAGGTTAAGAAATTTTTTTAAAGTTAGTTGTTGGTCATTTTATTCCCTCCTGTTTTGTGTCTCTCCCTAGTGTTTGTGTCAACTTATTTTCACGTTAGATTTGATTGTAATCATTATTAAAACGTGTAATTTGAGTTGTTTATGAATGAGAAAAACCTTTGAAAGATGATTTCTGTGTTTTGATTGTTTGATTATCATTATTGTGATTGATTCAGGGATTCCGCACCTGAATCAAACTTGTTTGATCAATCTCTTTGTAGATTTAACGATCCTAAGCACATACACGTTTAATCTGATTCGACCAAACATTTCCCAGGTTCGAGCCTGGAATATCACATTCGACCACTCGTTTGGTCGAATGAGCCCAGGTTCGACCCTGTTAGATAAGTTTCCCTAAAAACGCTTCAAACACATTCAAAACATTGCGAAACATCATCAAACACAACAGGCAAGCATGAATAACTTATCCCTATAAAACCCCACCAATTTTGCCCCAAAACCAGTTCGTTTTGACACTTTCCCAAAATGGCAAAATTATGGAAATGTCACATCATGCATGGAATTCTTACCCAATTTAGAAACTATTTGAAATCCTTTCATAATCATCTCAATATGCTCTGTTTAATGTGTTTATGAAAAACCCCCAATAGTTCTATTAATAATAATAACATGTAACAATCCTTAGATTTATCAAAAATCCCCAAAATACCCATAATATCACCATCTATCTAATTGTAACCCAAAACAACAATAAACCAACATCAATAACAACCCTAGATCATGTTTCTATCATTAGAACAACAACAAATCATTAAACAACACATAACATCACTTAACACATAATTAACATATGTTTATTGATACAAAAACCTATGTTTAATGATAGGGTTTAGATTTAGAAAGGTGTTTAAAAGGTTTTTATTGATAAAAACATCCTTAGAACAGATCTGGACATTTAGGGTTAGATGAAAACGAATTAAAACGCCTTAAAAAGGTTTAGGATTAAGAACACACCTTGGATTCTTGCTTAGATGTTGTTGATATGTTAGATTATGAAAAAGAAGAGCAAAAACTCCTTCCTTAGTGATTAAAATCGTTTGAGAGTATTTTGAGACGGTTAGGGTTTGTGAAATGGTGAAAAATGACAATGTTTGGTATTTATACTAGTCTACCTTCGCCCCCTGTCTCTGGTCGAATGTAGCCTCCTTCGACCCTTTCACAGGGTCGAATGTACCCTGACTTGGTCGAATGGAATTCTTTCAATTCCATATCCCAGGTTTGCCCCTTTGCTAAGGGTCGAACCAAGACATATTTCCAAGTTCACCCACTCGAAGTGGTCGAACCAGGACTTATGTTTTCTAGTTTTCCCGTTTGTCGTGTTTAATGCATTTTAACGCACCTTAACATATGAGCATGCAACCTTAGTCTATGTTTAACATTTTTAAGCATGGATGATTATCTACACATCGTTTAAACACATCTATGCACATAATCCACCACACGACAATTAATCTTCACGTACACTTAATTAGTTTATGTAATTTCACCAACAACGGGACCCGGTACTAGTGTATTCCCAAAACGACTCCCAATGATCCTCCAGATCATTGAACCCTGGACAATCCTAACTTGACCCGACTCAACTAACCTAGCTAAGTCCGTTTATAAACGTTTCCCGCTAAGGTTGACTTAGATGTTACTAAAATGTTTAAGCCAAATATGCCGGGTGTCACAAAAACGATCAAAATAAATTTTCCACAATTTTTCTCAATTTATTTGCATTTTAAACAGATTTAATGAATTTAAATAATATTTATATGATTAAAAATAGGAAAATCAATAAAAATAATTGTTTTCTATGCATATAAATTTTATTTCAGTGCTTCATGTCTAGAAATAGTTACCTAAAAATTTTGAGATTAAAATCATTTAAAACGATTTTTATTGAATTAATTATAATTAAAGTAATTTAAATTAATAAAAATACGAAAATAATTTATTTCCCAAAAACTAAAAATGTGTTAATTTTCTTTATAGTGTCAAGAGTCTACACTTAAAGTTTCGTGATTTTTGGAGCAAAAATTAATTAGTTATGATTATTTTAAGATATAAATGTATTTATATATAAATAAATAAATAAATAAGAAAAAAATATAAAATCTAAAAAAAAAAAGAACTCAGATCGCTGCTAAAGGGATTTGATCCCGGGTCTGTTCAAAGATCAGACACACACACAACCACTCCACGACATATCAAGTTTGTTGAGTTTAATTAGAAATCAAATTATATAAACATAGTTTCCAATACATCATCTTCCCGAAATACTAGCTCAAGAACCCTAACCCTAACCATGATTTCAATAACCCGACCACGACAAGATACCCGATCTGTAATAGAGGGCTTTCATAAGGGATCGGTACAGAAGTAAAACGGCACCAAATAAACAGACTTACAAGAAAGAAGAAGGCTCGATTGAAGGGCTTTTAAAATCAAAAAAAAAAAAAAGAAACTTGGTGATGATTTCTGGATGGTTTGCGATGGTTTAGTAATCGATTTGAATCAGAAAGCATGCACGAAGTGATTGGGATATTCGGTTTATATATTAGTTAATAAAAAACGGGCCATTAATTCGTTTTATTATGCCTGGTCGCTATGTAATGTAAATCCGTTTGAAAACACATTAATACACAGCTAAAGCTCGAAATAATCCTAGGAAAATGTTGAGTATTCGAGGAGAAACGTTTAGCAATTATTAAAATGATCAATGGTGGCATGAAAACGAGTTTTTCGGACTCGTCGGAATCTCTCACCGGAGCCGAAATGTAACCGACCGGAAAAACGTGAGAGGGAAATGAGAGATTGAATTTTTTTTGAAACTTTCATATAATGGCAGAAATAGTCCCTCCTTACAAGCTTGGTTAATATTATGAATAACCTGGTTCGAAAATTGTTTTATATAACAAAACTTAACAAGGTTTTTAAACTTTTATAAAATTTTAACTTTTATAAACTTTAAGTGTTTAAACAAGGTTGATATAACTTTTAAATAAAACAACTTTACAATTGCCAAGATGTATTACGTTTAAATATCGTTTCTATAAACGTGTACGATTAAAAAGTAGGAGTTTTCCATGTAAAAATATAATGATCGAATGAAACTCAAATTTTATTAAATTTGAAAACAATCAAAGGTATAAGGACTTTAAATGATAACTTGATAAAAGTCCAGGGTGACAAATGTCACAAAAAACGTGTCAGAATTTTAGGCGTATGACTCATACTTGTGAAAATTTCAAGCGTATTACTCATACTTGCGAAAATTTTCATATACTTAACCTTCTTATACCTAGTTGACTTTCTTTGACCAAGCTAACATTCTTTGACCATAGTTGACAGTCTTTGACCAAGTTTGACTTTTGTTGAGTAAATTGACTTCTTTGATCGAGTTTGACTTTCATTGACAAAGTATGACTTTTGTTGACCAACTTGACTTTCTTTGATTGAGTTTGAATTTTATTTACTGAGTTTGACTTTTATTGACCAAGTTTGACTTTCAATAACCAAGTTTTACTCTCATTACAAAGGTTGACTTCTCGGTTAAAATTGAAAATCCGAGTTGATCGAAGTTTGAATTTCGTTGACCGGAGTTGACTTTTTGACAACACCTCTAAAATGGTTGTTCCATATAAATCATTGAACTATTTGACCCAAATCATCCGTGTTGAAGACATACGACCGAGTGTCAATATATCTGTGTAAGACCCATTCTCTTAATTATGACGATTATAACCATTTAGATAAAAAACGTGGGTTAACCCTTAATACGAAAACACGGATTTACAAAATCTTAGAAAGCTAGTTCAAACAACCATCCCACATTAGGTTATTAACATCATATTGTCTACGATCTACAAGACAAAAATAAGTGGAAGCGTCCAAGTCCACATGTACCGATTCCCCGCACGCTCATCCCTTCATCCCGTGTATTCATCCTCACCTAAGGTTTTGCCAAATAAAACACTCAAAGGTTAGTTAAATATGATTTCTAATTATCAACGAGTTGTCCATTAAATACGTACGGTTGATTAAGGTGCTTAAAACGCAACAAAAATTTCGGGGACAAAGCACGTCGTATGACACGGCCTAATTGTCGTAGATTACGGCCCCCTGTCTTTTGCGATTTCCCTCTTCGTAAGCAACAGCCTCCCAGCCGTAGCTTACGATTGAGGCTTACTGATTGTTTTTGGGTTTGGAACAACATTTCACCCCCTTAACCAGCCTTCATCCCCTATAAGCTGCACAACAAGGTATTATGAATAAACCCCAATCCGAACAACATTTTGGGTTATTTTAAGAGGTGCTAAATGAGACGTAACGGCATACGGACGTACTTATCAACAATTTAACTATCATAAGGATCCTAACCTAGGATGTGGATCATTTTACCCAATTCAACTATGGATAACCAACCCATCTAATATGCATATTATTCTAACCATGCATATAACGAACATAATTCCAGCTTTTAAGTGACCCGCGAGAGTTTTCAACTCAACGCTGCCACACATTCGGTATTCGGCTTTTTGGTATTCCCATGAGTATCCTCGCATCATGTGAAACCATCCAAAATCTACATTTTCGGCTTTAAGGTTCTCATGAAAGTTCTTAAACTATGCAATCAACCATTCAAGTGATTTGCATTATCAATTTTTTTTAATCGACTCATAAACGCTATTTAGTTTTAACCAACTATAGATTTTTAAGATTACCTACCTCAACCGTGCTCTTTACCTTGCCTGTAGCTCCTTGATCACTTGTCGAAACGCCTTCTTTTCTATGCTTAGATGATCCTAATTAGTCCACATGCAGCAACTTACACCTCTAAAGGTCCTTAATTCAGCCTTGAGGGGTGTCTGAGTGAAAAGGGTTTTGGGGTTGGAGGATGAGAGCTCTTGTACGTTTGTTTTTTAGAGCTTGAGTTCTTCCCCAACCTAATACTCCCTTTTTCACACATAGTCACAAAAGGCCCCTCTTGAATTAAACTTTACATTTAATCAATTATCAATAAGCTAACCTTGTTAAGTTTTTAGGTCTAATTGTTATGGTGCCCTTGTAAATTAACTAACAGGGTTTGTCAGTTTATGAGCATATATTTTACCCGTTTAATTAACTAACACGATAGTGTTTGTTAACGTCACACAATGCTAAATAATATCAATGTGTTACCGTAACATAGTGTTTGTTGTCGTTACACATTGAATGTGATCATGAACCCAAAGTCAAAAAGTAGTATGGTAAACCTCAATAGGTAAAACCACAAACTGCTCCTCAGAAAACTCACCAAGATTAGCATAACCACCACAATCAATCTAAGAAAATCAATTGGGTTCCGAAGAAAAAGTCTGGGACTAAGAAATCAATTCCTAAGACTAAGGAAGTGAAGTTTGTCAAATCTAGAGGCACAAATAAGGTTCAATATTAATCATTCAAATCTTGCTTATTTTGAACAAAAAGAACAAAGATATAGTGCACCTAGATCTCTAGCCCAAGATTATCCAAGTACAGCTTGTGGTATTCACAGTATGAACATCAATACTATGAAGAGTGGATGTCATGCTTTGAATGCAACGAGGTTAGACATATTAGATCTCATTGTCCCTATCTGAGAAAAATCAAGGCTACAAGTGATGAACACCCGATAAACAACAAAAATCATTTTGGCTTTCCAAAATGAAAGTTTTATGATAAATATTATCAAAATGAGATACCAAACCCTTTTAAAAGAAAACAAAGAATTGTTATTGAAAATCCAAAGCCAAAACTAAGAAGGTTGTAAAACTTAAGGTCTCAAATCCTAAGACGAACCCTAAGGAGAGTCCAAAGGAAAGTTCAAAAGCATAACCTAAGGCCAAACCCAAACATGCAAAACCTAACGTTTTCAAAGATAAAATTTAACAGGTTTGGAGACCTAAATCAGTAAATTCATCTAAAAGTTCAACATCAAGTGATCCTACTCCAACTCCTCACGATAGGTAGATAGATCTACCTATGATTGATAACCTAAGCCGACCAAAGCCCATCGTCCCCCTCCAGAACCGATCTTTGAACAAGTGTGCAGGGTGTTCTAGGAGAAACTATCAGCAGTCTTTAGAGTGTTGACAGTGACGCATTCTAGCACACAATAGGTGACATATCACCCCGGTAACTTAATCAGAAAATCTTTGGTGTATATGTAACCTTAGCTAATCAAAGAAGGGAGTTTGTTGTGAGAGAGAAGAAGAAGAAAAGAAAGAGATAATGTCCGATAAGTTTGAATTAATGACCTAGTGTTTCGACTTAACAACGTGTGCCAGTGATGAATAAGAGTGGACTGGGTGGTTGCTGTAGAACGGTTCCTTCATTATCTAAGAGCAAAAATACATATCTATGCCAAACCCTTATTCTTTCACAATAAAACGAGAATAGTAGCCAAGCAGTGCGGGCATCTTTCATCTCTAGCTAATCGTGTCGGAAAAACGAATGTACGTGTGAATTGTACTATAACTAATGTTGATGCTTGTGATGCTTGTTCACTGGGATGGTGACATGGACTGAACACACCCGCTAAGCTAAGTATGTAAATCAGTCACACATTCTATAACATACATAAATACTGAAACTCATGGCGCTTGTTCACTAGGATAGTGACTTGGATTGAACATGCCCACTAAGCTAAGTATAAAAATAATAATAAAAAACATATAAAAAAGTAATAATATTCTGCCCCCACCCTAACCAAGATTGAATCAATCTTGTGTCTTGTGAATGGATGATTATGACTTACTCACCCGTTACGACGAAGCTTTGCGCAATGCTTGATACGGGAATGTATCGTGTGCATTGAGACCACAGGACAAAAGTCTAAATCTTAGCAATTGACCATATCTAAAGTGCCAGCGAGTAGCTTTGATTTTTAGGTTTAAGTGGGCCCCAATATCGATAATCTTTTGATTATTGGTTATCCTAACTTAATCTAATCAAACAATGGTTATCATGGCATGTCTGAATCCTAATGATCATGTGTGATATACGTATAATTTTTTCAATGAATTTTACACATGATTGGTTTTAATATTTATAAAAAAGGTTTTTACCTTAAGATTAAAATACACACAAAAGGACAAGTGTACGCTATCATATATGTAGTGAAGCATAGATAAGAACCAGATATCGATCCATGGACACGGGCGGATGCAATAGTGCTAAAACGTTGGCCTTGATTTACCGGAAAAAGGCACTTGGAATAAGGTTACACTAAATTAATCTAAAGTACTATAATAACATATGTAAGAATCCAAATACAAAATATATATGTAAATATACTATATTAACAACCTAAGCATGTTAACTATGCAACAAAGGCTCGTGATCAATATTCTCATTTTAAGACAATTAGTATCCCTTTCGGGAATCCTAACATGACAACTATTCGGAAAGCTAACATGATAAACACACGCCAACCACCTAAATTTGTTCATTATCGAGTTATTGATATAATCTCATGCGAATCTTCTAAAGATAAGTTAGTCATCCGTTAAGAGTTTCTAACCTCACTAATCAAGGAAAGCAATACCGAATACAGAATACAACCACCGAGACCAGCATAAAGTAGATCATATTACAAACTATTCCATTTTAGAAACTTTGTACACAAATCTACTATTATTTCCATTTCAACCAAAATAACTAACAAAGATTACCAACCGTGCCAAAGATCTGTAACAACACCATTATGCCGGTTAGACCCTTTTACGTGCAGATAAGAATTCCTTATCATTGTTCGCCTAACTTTTACTAAACCAATACCCAGTTCTAGTTTCATGGTGTAAACACATTAACAAGTTAACTAGTTTACTAGTGAGCGATTAACAGAACAGTTTTTCAACATTTATCCGACTAACCAAAACACTAATCATCAAAGTTACACGAACATTCTCACGAATCCACCAACAACGAAACATGTTTGCAATATAATCATCAAGATTAAACCATGAAAAATGCCAAATTCATACAAAACATGATTAACATACAACGATTGTTTAAACTAACGAATACAAGTGTTTTTACTCATAGGTTTACAAATACTAACATAAACATCTGTTAGGACAAAGAGGATTGGTGAAACCACTTTTGTAAACCTTAGTCTAATTCACTTCTGTCATTTTGGCTAAGTATAGAAGTACTGAAGAGAAGACAAGAAACTGCTGATTAGAAGATATGAGAAGTGCTGAAGAAGCAGAAGTTCTGAAGTCCAAACCAGACAAGTTCACTTCAGAAGTACTGAAGACAAAACTACTCTTCAGTAGTTTGTCCTTCATCAGCACTTAGCATCAGATATTTCCCACCGCCTTTTGCATCAGTAGTTTATTGTTTATTATTACTTTTTAGCTGTATTTGTTTCTTTCAATGTTGCAACTTGTGCAACTTGTTTCTGTTGTTTCTGTACTTGCTTTTTGAGCAAGATACATGCATGTAAACGTCTATAAATAGGAGGCTTCAACCTTCTATTTTAGACATTGATTTTAATAGAAAAATCCTTCAAACACTCTCATTGTTCTATTCCATTTCTGTATTTATTGTGAATCTTTCTAAGTATCTAATTCTCATTTACAGCTTAGATTCATAATAAATACTTTGTCATTTATTAGTTTCAAACATCAAGGGGGGGTTATAACTCTGCCTTAGTGTAAAAAGTGTTGCTTTAACTTATAACATTCCGCTGTGCTTATAATCTGATTTACAAGGACTTGCTTAACACTTAAGTGTCAAGATAGCAAGTTCTTACTTAGCAAAAAGAGCAAACTGATCCAACAATTGGTATCAGAGCATTGGTTTATCTGATCACATATCAATCTAACAAATTGAGAATCAGACACAAAGCTCTTATTGATATTCAATAAAAAGATCAAAAGTTCACTTTTTATCAATATCCATCACTTAAAAGAGTCATCTGACAAATCTATACTCTTTAAAAATGGATCCACATAATACTGGTTCTGCCACCAAACCTGCCATGCTTGTGAGAAATGAGTACAACATATGGCAAAAGAGAATGGCACATACCTTGTCACAAACCAACACAGGTTGTAGGAGATCTGTGATATATGGTCCTCACAAACCAGTAAATATAAATCTTGAAACTAAAGAAGGGATTCCAAAGGAACCCAAAGACTATACAGATGAGGATTTCCTAAAACTTGAGCTAGATGCAAAAGCATTCTCTATGTTGGCAATGGCTCTCCCAAATGAAATATACTCTGGCCTTTTACATTGTGAAAGTGCCAAAGAACTTTGGGACTGTCTTAAAGAACAGTTTGGAGGAACTGAAGAGGTGATTGCCAACACCAGAGAAATTTTAGCTCAACAATATGAAACATTTGCTTATATTAATGGGGAAACTTTGACTCAACAATTTGAAAGATTCTCCTCATTAATATCTGAGCTAAAGTTAAATGGTCAGACCTATACAACAGTGTCTATGCTACATAGATTTTTAAGGTCTTTACCTGACAAATGGGAAACTTACTCCATTGTTTTAAGATCCTCACCAGATTTTAGCTCCCTCACTCTTACAAAACTCCATGGGAGATTACTTACTTTTGAGAGAGAAATTGATCAAAAGAAGAAATTACAAACTTCTGGTAAAACTGCTGATGACTACCTACCAGGTAGTACAGCACTTTTGGGACAAGATTCACCAACTTGTTCGTATGGATCTTATGACAATATTGACATAACCACTGGGATCTCATCAGAAAGATATTTCCCAGGTTATGACAATGATGACCAAAGTCAAACTGCTGATAATCTATGTTTTATCATGGATGATTTGAAAAATTTTAGCAGTGATGACTTAGAAGAAATGGACATATTACACCAACTGGCCATGCTAAGCATTAAAACTAACAAGTTTTATAAAAGGTCAGGAAGGAAATTTCCAGGATTGACCAGTAATACAAAAATTGGTTTTGACAAATCTAAATTGAGATGTCACAAGTGTCAGAAGTTGGGACACTTTGCTAGAGAGTGTAGAAGCTCTAGCTTTAACCAATCACAATCTGGAAATAACTATAACCCCAATTATAATAGGAACAATGGAACTCAAGGGAGTGCTCATTTTGTACAGGCACAAGCTCCTCAACAGCAATATATGCCTCAAGTACAATATGTTCAAGTGCCTGCTCAACAGATGCAGAGCCAACAATCAATCCCTCCCTTTCCAGCTGCTCAACTTCCTCCACAGCCTCAACAACCCTATCAACAAAGTCTCTTTACCTCAGGGTATGTTGACTGGAGCAGTCTCCCTTATGACACCACAGAGTGCAATCCTGATGCAGACAACAAAGTGTTTGACATCAACTGGGGAGAACCAGACAATGGCAGAAAGAACTTTGCCTTAATGGCATTTGAAGGCTGTACTTCAAAATCTGCATTGTCACAGGTATCAAAAGAATCTTTGACAAAACTCTGCTCAAATTCTTGCAAAGAAACTTTTGCTCTCATAAGAGAGACAAACCTGCACTTACAAGGCAAAGCCAATGATTTAGAAAGAAAATACACACAGATAAAATGTGATTTAGAAAGAAAACTGTGTGCTAAAACAAAAGAAGTTTCTAAATTAATTGACTCTGCTATTGAAACCCAAGCACAAATCAAAATGATGCTAAATGACCTAGGAGATGTCAGACAAGAGCTTGCTGACACCAAGATCACTTGTGAAAAATGGGTGGAATCTTGTAAGGGGTATCAATTATTGCTAAACAAACAAAGTGCTTCAAATGTTAAGTTTGGCATAGGATACCATCATGTTGAAACACCAACAGATTTTTCTCCCAAAACTACTGAAGATGGGAGAAGAATTGTTTCAAATGAAACTTCTGAAGGGAAAGAATGCACATCTTTCCATGAAAACTTTCTAAACAGAAATCCTGGCATTTTTAAAGAAAGTACTTCAGAAGTATTTACAAAATCTGACAACAAGCCATCAGTAGTTTCATCTACATCAGGAGTTGAGACCCTGAAAACTACTGATGAGCAAAATCTTTTCACAAATGTCAGAAATTTGCCTTTAGATCAAAAACAAAAGGCAAAAGAATGTGAAATTTGTGGCCTGTTCAACCACAAAACTGAATTTTGTAGATACAGAAAAGGAATTCAGTTCAATCAAAAATTTAAACAACAGGTTGTGGGAAATCAAATCAGAAATGACTATGAAAGAGTCTTTAAACCCAAGAAACAACAACCTGAAAACACCTTTTCTCAGAAAAAGATAAAATCTCAACCAAAATCTTTTTCTCAAAATTCCTTGTCAGTAGTCAGACCAGAATCATCAGCAGTTTCACAAACTGCTGAGATTCAAAATCTAAAGAACATGGTAGAACTACTGATGACCAAGGTTGAGGGTGGTCCTAAAAAGGATACCACCATGGTTCTTAATGAAAAATCCATTGCCAAAAAGACATGGATTTCTCAACCTGGTCAAGAACAAACTGTAACTGTTCTCAAGAGCAAACCCAAAGCCAAACAGGCTTGGGTTTCCAAATCTAACTAATTTGCTTTTATGTGCAGAGAGTTTCCAGGGGCTTGAACAGCTTATGGTATGTTGATAGTGGAGGCTCTATGCACATGACTGGATGCAGATACCTGATAAACAACTTTATCAGCCAAAGAGAAGGATCTGTATCCTTTGGGAACAATGCTAAGGGATATGTGCTAGGACATGGCAATGTCTCCTCTGGCAAAATACAGTTTGACAAGGTCAATCTGGTGGAAAACCTTGAATACAACTTGCTGAGTGTGTCACAAATGTGTGATAAAGGATATTCTTCCTTTTTCACAAAGACAGCATGCAAGATCATCTCACCAGAAGGCCAGAAGTTGATAGAGAAGATTATAGAAGATCATACTTTGCTAATTGCCAAAAGATGTGGCAATGTCTATGCAGTGGACATTGAGAAAGACAAAGTATTGAACAACACTGCCTGTTTCTTCTCAAGGGCATCAACTTCAAAAACAGATCTCTGGCACAGGAGACTTGGCCATGTGAACTTTAAAACCATAAATAAAGTCACAAAAATGGGCTTGGTCAGAGGTCTACCTTTGAAAGTATACCAGTGTCAAGAACACTGTGTATCCTGTTTAAAGGGAAAACAGCATAAGTCCTCCTATAAGTCTATTGAAGAATCAAAAACAACTGCATGTCTTCAACTACTCCATATGGACTTATTTGGACCTGTCAAGATTATGAGCCTTGGTAAAAAGAAGTACTGCTTAGTCATCATTGATGACTACTCAAGATTCACATGGGTATTCTTCTTATTTTCCAAGGATGAGGCTGCTGAAATCATCAAGTTCTTCATTCTACAAGTAGAGAAACAATATTCTCTATCTGTCAAAACCATTAGAAGTGACAATGGGACAGAGTTCAGGAACAAAACTCTGGATGAATTCTGTTTGTCTAAAGGGATTATTAGACAATACAGTGTTCCCAGAACTCCTGAACAAAATGGTGTAGTAGAAAGGAAGAACAGAACATTGATAGAAGGAGCAAGAACAATGTTAGCTGATTCTGGACTGCCATTGTACTTTTGGGCAGAAGCAGTTAACACATCATGTTATGTTCAGAATAGAGTTCTTGTGGTCAAGAGACATTCCAAAACTGCCTATGAAGTTCTTCATGGCATGAAGCCCCTTATCTCCTTTTTCAGGGCTTTTGGGTGTCAATGTTTCATCTTGAACATCAAGGAATCTATTTCCAAGTTTGCTGCCAAAGTTGACTCAGGTTACTTTCTTGGTTACTGTTCAACTAGAAAAGCCTACAAGGTTTTTAATTCTCACACCAGGATAGTAGAAGAAACATTGAATGTCAAGTTCAATGAGTCAAAACACACTCTTATTCCAGCACATCCTGCTGAACTCTTTGACCTTGACAACTTTCACTTTGGACCTGAAAAGACTGTTACTTCTTCCAAACCTACTTATTATGGTGATCAAAGGTTTGAAGATGAGGATCCTACACCATGGACTCCTCAAACAGTCATTAAGTCAACTACAACACCATCAGAAGTTTTTCAAACTTCTGATCAAACAAATACTGAAGGCCAAACTCAAACATCTGCTTCAGCACCTGCAACTACTGAAGAAGCTGAAACTGCTGAACCAGATATTATAGACCTCAGTAGTTTGTTTGAAGAACAAGAGCCACCTACACCTGTCAGTGGTTTACAACAACTGATTGAACACAGAGATCATCCACTTGATCAAATCATGGGTGATATAGCTTCAGGTGTTCTTACCAGAAACCAGCTCTCCAACTTTTGCCTATTCTCAGCCTTTATTTCACAGTTGGAACCAAAGAAGTACCAGGAAGCCCTCAAAGACAATAATTGGGTACAAGCTATGCAAGATGAACTGCTTCAGTTCAACAAGCAACAGGTCTGGGAAATCTGTCCCTTACCTCAAAACAAGCAACCAATTGGTACAAGATGGGTTTTCAGGAACAAACAAGATGAAGCTGGTATGATAATCAAGAACAAGGCAAGACTGGTAGTTCAAGGGTACTCTCAAGAAGAGGGAATTGACTATGATGAAACCTTTGCTCCAGTTGCAAGGCTTGAGGCCATCAGGTTATTTCTGGCCTATGCCATTTCCAACAAAATTAAAGTTTATCAAATGGATGTGAAAAGTGCATTTTTGTATGGAAAAATCAAAGAGGAGGTGTATGTCTGTCAGCCACCTGGGTTTGAGGATCCTTCTCATCCTGAGTGGGTGTACAGATTGGACAAAGCTCTTTATGGGCTTAAACAGGCTCCAAGAGCCTGGTATGATACACTCTCCACCTTTTTACTCAAAAATAACTTTACAAGAGGTGCCATTGATAAAACACTTTTCATTAAACATGTTGGAAATCATGTCTTACTTGTTCAAATTTATGTTGATGATATCATTTTTGGTTCAACAAACACAAAACTGTGTGATGATTTTAAGAAACTCATGCAATCAAAATTTGAGATGAGTACCATGGGAGAACTACAGTACTTTCTAGGACTGCAGATCAAACAACAAACAAATGGAACTTTTATACATCAATCAAAATATGTTAAAGAATTATTGAACAAATTTTCTTTAAATGACTGTAAATCATGTTCCACTCCCATGACACCAATCACACAAGTTGAACCTGATGATCAAGGAAAACAGGTTGATCAAACCATGTACAGATGTATGATAGGTTCCCTTTTATATTTAACTGCTTCTAGACCAGATATTTTGTTTTCAACATGTGTCTGTGCTAGATATCAATCAGCACCAAGGGAATCACACCTTATAGCAGTCAAAAGAATTTTCAGATATTTGAAAGGAACTCCAACACTGGGAATTTGGTATCCTGCTTCAAGCAATACCAAGTTATCAGCTTTTTCAGATAGTGACTATGCAGGGTGTAAGATGACAAGAAAGTCAACATCTGGTGGTTGTCAATTCCTGGGTAACTGTCTAGTGTCATGGCAATCAAAGAAGCAAACATCTGTTGCAACTTCAACTGCTGAAGCTGAATACATTGCAGCTGCAAGTTGTACATCACAGATACAATGGCTCCAATATCAACTTCTTGATTATGGAATCAAAGAGACCAAGACACCTTTGTTTGTAGACAGCAAATCTGCCATTAGCATCATTCAAAATCCGGTACAGTTCTCAAAAACCAAACATATTGAGATCAGGTACCATTTCATTAGAGATTGCTATGAAAAAGGCAAGATTGAGGTGAAGCATGTAGCAACAGCTAATCAAATAGCTGACATCTTCACTAAGCCCCTTGACACATCAACATTTCAGAAGTTAGTATCCATGCTTGGAATGCTAAATTTGTAAGTGTTTACTTTATTTTTTTTTTAAAACTTGTATGCATATCAGTTAGAATCCAAGTTAACACTTGATTCTACCCAACTCTACATCAAACTTCTACATCAATCACTACTGTTATGCATAAAACATCAAAATTTTCTTTTTCCTTTTTCCATCCTTGATTCCATCCTGTTTACCTTGGTGGAATCCAAGTTAACCTTTTCCTTCTTTTTTTTTTCTGGTTTTCACTTACAAAAGACAAAAGTCTGAAACAAAACTTCTGAAAAATAAAACTACTGATTGAACAAAAATCAGTATGAGAGAACTACTGATGAACAAAAATCATCAGTATGGGGGTAATTTTCTGAAAAAGTGTGTAACTTCTGATAACATAACCTTCAGAAGTTATGAATAAAGTATTTATAAAAACATTTCTCAGCAGATGTTAAAACTACTGAAGAGAAAATGGGAACTACTGATGAAGTAATCCTTCATCAGCAGTTTAAGTCAAAAGGGCAAATCTGACTTTTCCCATCATCAGAGGTTTGACCTAATCAGTTTAAAACCTCTGATAAAGAGATTTTTAACCAAAGGCGGTTTTAAAACTTCTAATAAAGAAGATTCAAGCGGTTAAAACTTCTAATAAATACCTTTTCTACACACTTATCCTTTCAAACTCAAAATATCCCTCCTTCTCTCTCAAAACTCTCTCAATAACCTATACCTGCAAATCCACTGTTCGATCAAAAACCCAAACCACATGGCTCTAGTTCTAAAACAGGGACACAATCAAAGGGCCTTTCTTGAAAAACAAGAAGGCTGGTCCCAATACGATGAGATCATTGATCTTGTCGTCAAATCCCAATATTTTACTGCTCTCACAATAAACCCACCAATTCACACTGAAACTCTGAATGAGTTCTGGGCAAATGCTGAGACGGTTACAATGGGTGATGAGGTCATTTCCCTCAACTCAAGAATAAAAGGGAAACAACTGACCATCACACCGGCCACACTAGCAACAAGACTGGGTCTGGATGATGTAACTGCCCCTGACCATGTTGCTAACACTGATATTCATCTAACCATGACTGAGTGTGGTTATCAATGTACTCTCTCCCATGCTACAATATTCAAAAAATATTTTGAACCAAAATACAAGCTTTTGTTTCATTATATTATTATGTGTTTGAGTCCAAAAACAGGGTCTTATGACCAGATGCCCTCCACTTTTCAACCAATATTTCATTCCATTGTGAATGAAACTAAATTCAGGGCATCAAAACTATTTTTCAATGAGTTGGTGTTACATCACAATAATACCAAGAAAAAGTTTTTGTTATACCCAAGGTTCATTATGCAATGCATAATAGGGGAACTAGGTAATGAGGTGCTTGTGGGAAAAATTTCAACTTTAAATCCTTTAACATCACAAGCATACTCAAGGCATAACAAACCGGCTGCCTGGCCAGAAGATGATCAGGGAGAACAACAACAAGTCCCCCTGAAGCCCACATCTTCCAAACTCACACCACCAAAAGCCAAAAAGCCCAAGCCAACAAAAACTGCACCCCACTAACCCAAAAGAAAAGCTGTTCAGGAGGTTGAGATGCCTGAACATGCTCATGAGCATTCTGCTCTTCAAATAGATGAGACTGAAACACCCTCTCAGTCTCATCCATCTCAAACCCCACCAAGAGCACCCATAACCATTTTATTCAAAAGAAAAAGACTTAGAAAAACATATGAAACACACTCTTCTTTTGAAACTGCTGAACAACAACTTTCACCACCTATTGCCCAAACTACTGAACCAACCCCACAAATTTCTGAACAAGAGGCAATAGAAATTGCCAAACTTCTCTCTGGGCTAAAAGAGAATGTCCCATCTGATCATGTCAGTCCCCAACAACCACAACAAACAGGGGACATAACTACTACATCAGACATGGATGTGGACATCTCTAGCCCTATCCCAAGAGATGAGGGTGGACCAGAGTCTTTAAGCCCAATTTTAGAGACTCTTGGGGCATCTGAGGCTGCTACTACTCAGTTACCACCCAGTGGTGGATCTGAGGATAGAAGTAACATAGCTAAGACCTCAGATGTGGCAACTACTGATGAAGGCTTAATGCCTGAAGTAGGAAATCCTCAGTACCAAGAAAAAGAGGTTCATGAGAGAACTGAGTTGGGCTCAGCTCATGATTTAACTGAGACAGTCCTCATTGAGGGCAACATCAGGGATTCAGATGATTCCATTAGTTTGGATGATGTTTCACACACTCAAACTACTGAATTGACGGCACTTTCTGAAGGTCCTGTTTCAGGGGTATCCAGGCTCAAGAAGCCAGTCACCTCTGCACAGGTTAAAGCCCACTCAATCCCTAAAACCCCTAGAGTGGCATCCTCTGTACAACATGAGGATCTCCCAAAAACACCCCCTTCACAACAAATGCCTACCCAATTCCCTGGGCAAACAAGCATAGACCTGAACCAGCTGTGCAGCCCAGAGGGTCCCCTGTACCACATGATGAATACACTCATCAGAAATCACTTCCAAACATATACAGCTGACTTGGAGTTGTCCATCAAGAACCAATTTGGAGTGATCAAGACCAAGATGAACGATCTGTCCAACAAAATAGACTTCAACAGCAAACAGATTGCTCATCTTCAAGGACAATTCTCCCAACCCTCTGCTTCAAGGGTTAAAATTGATGAATCCAAAAAGGGGGAGAAGATCAGGGAACCTAAGGAGTAATTCCAAGCCAGGATAAGGGCAAGAGTGACACTCCTTGAAAGAGATCAAAAATATCAGGCCAGGAAAGAAAAATTGGCCAAACAGTTTGGTGTCTCAATTGAAGAAATTGAAGCAGCAGAGAAAGAAGATGAGACCCAAACATCTGAAGAATCCCTAAGGCAAAATGAAGAAACTTCTGATGACAAAACTTCTGATGAAGAATCAGAAAGTACTGAAGACAATCCTTCAGTAGCTGACAAACCATCAGCAGTTGTCAGCACATCAGAAGTTAACACTTCCAAACCTCAAACAACTGAACCTTCCAGAACCACTGCTCCCATTCAACCAACATCTGATCCCATCAGGCCTACAACTGTTACTACAATGACTGTATTAAACCCTTCTCCTATCTCTCAATCAGCTGAACTATTAGAGAAGAGCTTAATTGCAGCCAACAAGAAGGCCAGAGAAGATCAGATTTGGAAATCTCTGGAAGAAAGGGATGATTTGGATTTAAGCCATGAAGAAAAACTTCAGGCTTATGCAGCTGAACTACAAAGGCAGGCTAGCCTTGATGAGATTGCTGAACTAGATAAAAGACAACAACTGGTGTCTTATATTACCAAGAACAGCAAGACTAAAGCCTTTACACTCAAAGGACTCTCTATGCAAGAGCTGACAAGAAGAGCACAACTGCTTGCAGACAAAGTGGCCACAAGCAAAGATGGAAAGGCCAAGAGAGCCCAAATAATAGAAGAGTTAGTAGCAGAAGGATATGGTTCAAAAGCCTCAGTATCCAGATGGAAAGAAGAAAGACTGATGGATACTTATAGAAAATACTTGGCTGCCAAGGCTGCAAATCCTGAGAAGTTTCAAACTGCTGATCCTTCAAGATCAGTAGTTAGAACTTCTGGTGCATCTAGAAGAACTGCTACTCAGAAGAAGAAGGCAGAGGACAATGTCAAAACTGACTTCAAAATGGTACTACTTGAAGGAAGTTCAATAGTCCATTTAGATTTTGACATTGAGGAGAAACCTCTGTTAACACAATTCAGGGATCCTTCCACTTTTGCTTATCAAATACAAAAGACCATCAAAGAAAAGCTGCATACCAGAGTAGTGACTGAACACCATCTCCCAACTGTTCAGATGCCTGATATGCAACAACAACAAGGAAGAGAATCCCACCTGAGGCTATCTGAAACTGAAGACATCCAGCACTCAGGACCATCAACCCAAGGGACAAGTCTGGTTCCCTATTCTTCTGACTTTAACAAGTCAAAGATCCCTATCATCAGATGGTCACTTACTGATAACAACTCAGTACTGTTGACAAGAAGAGACCTCTCAAGCAGGGCTTACAAGAAGATCAGTGATCTGAAGAAACTGTCAACACAAGACCTGCTCACAATTCAACATCTAGAACCACAGAGAGGATCTCTATCTGATGGTCAGTTAAACCAGCTCAAGAACACCATGTACAAAGAGATATGGAAGATTGTTCAAGACAGAAGAAACACATAAGGAATTAGTAAGGTTTTGGCTTCATCAATCCAGGGGGAGATTGTTAGGACAAAGAGGATTGGTGAAACCACTTTTGTAAACCTTAGTCTAATTCACTTCTGTCATTTTGGCTAAGTATAGAAGTACTGAAGAGAAGACAAGAAACTGCTGATTAGAAGATATGAGAAGTGCTGAAGAAGCAGAAGTTCTGAAGTCCAAACCAGACAAGTTCACTTCAGAAGTACTGAAGACAAAACTACTCTTCAGTAGTTTGTCCTTCATCAGCACTTAGCATCAGATATTTCCCACCGCCTTTTGCATCAGTAGTTTATTGTTTATTATTACTTTTTAGCTGTATTTGTTTCTTTCAATGTTGCAACTTGTGCAACTTGATTCTGTTGTTTCTGTACTTGCTTTTTGAGCAAGATACATGCATGTAAACGTCTATAAATAGGAGGCTTCAACCTTCTATTTTAGACATTGATTTTAATAGAAAAATCCTTCAAACACTCTCATTGTTCTATTCCATTTCTGTATTTATTGTGAATCTTTCTAAGTATCTAATTCTCATTTACAGCTTAGATTCATAATAAATACTTTATCATTTATTAGTTTCAAACATCAAGGGGGAGTTATAACTCTGCCTTAGTGTAAAAAGTGTTGCTTTAACTTATAACATTCCGCTGTGCTTATAATCTGATTTACAAGGACTTGCTTAACACTTAAGTGTCAAGATAGCAAGTTCTTACGTAGCAAAAAGAGCAAACTGATCCAACAGCATCACATATAAGCTACAAAATCTGATCTGAATAAAAAACTAGTTCAAGAATCAAACCATAGAAAAGCTAAATGTGATGAATTGGATGATGATAATAGGCTTCGATTGACTTTCGAGCTCGATATGATCTGTCTGCAGTAGCCCACCTAGTCCAGAAATCGCCGAAGATCATAGAAAATTAACCAATATTTGATCAGCAGCTAACCTCCCCTGTTTTATAGAATTTTCAAATCCGCACGGCTGTGCACGAGTTGCACAGTCGTGCACATTATTTTTGATCATGTCATCAACACTCGTAGGCCAGGAAAGTGGGCCAAGTGGGTGATTTGACCAGATAAAAGGTGCATGGTCGTATACTTGGGTTGCATGAGCGTCCAGTGCCAAGAGTTACCAAGAACCAAGGCTGCATTTTGGTCACACTGCATGTGCTTCCGAGGAATTTGGACACGCAAGGTCATGCACTAGGTCTGCACGAGCGTTCTGATCAGGATTTGCCAATCATAGGATTGCGCGCCCTCGTGCCCTGGCAGTGCTACCGGGCCAGGTTGATCAGCATGGCCGTGCACATGGGTCACACAACCGTGCACTTGGGTTAGAAGGTGCAGAATGTGCAGGAAGTGTCTGTGTCATCCGGTTTCCTTCAACTTCGTCCTAGGCCGCTGTTTAGGACCTGCGATATCAATAGAACGAAGTTAAGTACCAAATCGACGAAATTATAATCGAAACACACAATTTGGGAGTTTGATCGGGGATTTTAACATGTATATTTTAGCGTATATCCACTGATATGATTCTCTTATCATCAAGCTCGCAAAATATTGTTTGTAAATATTTGTTTGCTGCTTTAAAGTTCTTAGATATTGAAAATTCGAAAATCCTAAAATATTTTAGGTGTGTTTTACGTTACATTTTTGAAAAATAGAAAAAGATTTTATTTTCAATTTACTTTAGATTAACCGATGTTGGAATACTAAATTTTTCAATTGGAATCTCAGATCCAAAGCCGAAACACAATCAAAATAAAGCTTTTCAATATCATCTCCAATTGGAATATCAGGGTAAAATTTGAAAAGACTCAAACGTTGAGGGGAAAATGAGTCAATTCTATGCAGTCAAAATGGACAAATCTTGATAGTTTACTGAATGATTAACTTCAAGAATATCAAATTTTTAAAATTTGATGACTCTGGATTATATGTCGTATCTTATTCAAGGTGTAGTTTGTGCAATTTTTTTTTTCTATAGGATCAAACACAACGAGTGTGCTTATCATGATTCAAGCAAAAAGCTTGAAGCTGAACAAGACCCGAACTTGAAGAACAAGATCATCCTGAAGAGCAAGAATGCGATATTCCATTTTCAGAGAAACTAGAACGTGGTAGAGCTCCAACAATTGAAGCTAAAGTAGATGAGAATCGAGAAATGAAAGTGAAGATGATATTGATCTATGTCTTAGTCACATAATCGTCAATCAAAATATCAAAGATTTCGTGTTTCCTCGCAAATTATGAAAGCTAATCGAAGACAAAAACGCGATCTAATGAAGCCATGACAAAAGCTCAAATTAGCAAGCATTCAAGTCTTCATGGGGAGATTGTTAGTACACTAAGGTGTATTTTCCCAAGTTGAAGATTACCATATCTGAAGACTTGATGACTGAAGATCACTAGTTAGACCTTAGGGGGAGTATGCGAACGTCTATTCCATATATCCCCAGCTTAGTGACTTGTTAAGCCTACAGATCACAAGCTAGGTCCAAGAGGGAGACTGTTAGTGTACTTCCTGTATGTCCCCTGCTAGTGATAAGTCTATATTAGTCATAGGCATGTTTATATGTTGGTTATACTGATTCATAGTGTTAATCGGGAAGCATTTATAGGTCGTTTACCATTAATTTGTATTGTACGTTAAGTTCCAGGCATATGAGAGTCATACACCTAAACCCTTCTAGTCCTACGCCTATACTGTTTCAGACGTTGGACAGGGGTCCTATAAATAAGACCCCTTGGAGCTTCACTTTGTATGTCTTGCTCAAAACTTTTGCTCATAATTTCCAATATGACGAAGTGCTTCCCATTTGTGTTTTTTTTATTTGTGTGTGTGCTTTATTGTTTATCTCTTTCACTTATCTATCACATCTAACAACTAACGGATCATTGATTCCGTTTTTGATCAGAAAACGCACGTAGTATCACAAATTAGTGACTGAATCTCCACCCTATAAGCCCTCCCTCCCGAAGTTGGTAACTATTAGTATATATAATTCTATACAATATATATATATATATATATATATATACTATATTAATAAGCATATCAGAAGGGCAGAAATGGTCATTTGCCACTTTACAAGCCTTGAAAGCTTGTTGTACAATGATCCAATGCGTAAAACTCTTAAGTGCAAGCTTAGATGCATCATGTACAAGCCTAAAACTAAGGAAAAAAAACACCGATACACATATTAGGGTTTTCATTCATCAAATCTCATTATCCGCCACTTCTCTTTGTCTCTCTCTGTCTCTCGATTCAAGAACATCAAGAGAATGAGAGAGAAGCTCCCTCTCCCATCCTTTCTTCGGAAACTATGAACTGCAAACCGACGAGGGCCGACGATGAACCAGATAAATCAGTTGAGAACGAGGAGGAATAAATTGTGGTGGTCACAGATTTGGCATTAGAGTTATGATGGTGGATTTTTCCGATGGCAGTAGTCGGTCTAGGCTCCCATGGAGTTTCAACGATAGTTGGTTCAATAGGGTCTTCTGAGAATCAGGTATGGTTAATACCTCATACTACATATTTTAATGAAATTGAGGTTTAGATTTTTTTTTTTGGGACAAATATGATATTTGCTTATAGATTTGGGTGGCCGAGAGGTTCTCTTTGGAGGGGAAAGTCTACCAGAGACTACACCCACGAATGGAGCTACCGGATCAGCGGATTTGGTGGTGACGGCGGCTAGGGTTCCGCCACAAGCGGCAGAGACAACTACTTGGTAGTGGTTGTTCAAACTGGACCTGAAAAGAACTGCCTTGCAGCTGTAACAGTTGTTTGCTTTATTATGAGTTTTTTTCTCATTAATATGCCTCATATGTTTGTTTCTTCAAACTATTTTTTTTTATCACAATGTCAGATTTTAATGATATAGTTAACTTGTAACTTGTAAATTTACTACAGTATATCCAAAACAGTCGGTCAAACCTGGTTGACTACGTCCTGAAGGACTCTTTAGAAAGCATCCATGAAGTCAATGCATTGTTGCAGGTAACTCTTTAAGCCTAAAGTACTATATTGGTTAGTAATTTTGTTACAGTTTAATTTTCTATGCTCTTATTCGGTTTTAATATTCATGCTGGTGATAGATGTACACTCTTTTAGTCTGTTTTATAACTTTATAATTTATTAGGATAGATTGTAAGCTTCATAATATGTTGGTGATAACTTCATTTTATGCATAGGGTGTTCTTTGGAGGTGATAACTTCATTTTATGCATAGGGTGTTCATGTTTTATAATTTATTAGGATAGATTGTAAGCTTCATAATATGTTGGTGATAACTTCATTGTATCAAAACTGGGCACTTTAAACAAATATCATTCAGGTGGTGGAGGTGACGATGGTAATGATGGTAGTGGTGGTGGTGAGGTGGACGTGGTTCTTAATCCTTTCACTTGCAATCTGAGAACGGAAGTTAAGGTTGACAAAGACGACGACGAGGTTTCAAGCAACTTCTACAGGAAGATCACGAGCTTGGTTTTCTGATGACCACTGGTAAGATCTAACCTGCCTCTAACCTGTTATTCTGAATGTGTAACCTGATTCAAATGATTGATGGAAGATGTTTGGTGAGTTTAAGGTTTGCAAAAGCTATGGTAGTGGCGTTCGGTGTAACATCGCAAAATTTTCCCCAAAATTTTAATACATAAAAAGCCCTTATATATATATATATATATATATATATATATATATATATTTTATTACACCTTTATCATTAATATTATACAAATGTGCCTAAGTCTTTATTTATCCTAACTCACAACTTATATACATACATAAATGTATATAAATAATAATAATAATATGATTCTAAATTCTTTTTTTTTCACATACAAGATTTTTTTTTTTTTAAATAAAGCCTTGAGTCAAATAGTCAAAGTCCTAGTCAAAGTCTTAGTCAAACAGTCAAATAGTCAATTCATCATAAAACCTTACTTTATGGTGTTGACCAATTTTAATGGCTAATTGACTCCAAAACTAGTATAAAAACCCACCTATGACCCATTATACTTTGCACCTCTAAATCGATTGTTTCAATCCGATTAAACTTTCCCTCATACCTTTCTTCTATAGTCTATTACTTCTACAATTGAAGCTTTGATTATAAGCTCTTATAATTGGCGAATTGGAAGCTTGATATTCTTTCTTTTTCGTTTTCTTCAATTTGGACTAGCTACGGTTTTGAGTCTTTGGGATTCGCCTCGCATACATTCACAACACATTATTCTATTTTTTTTACGAGACCTAACATTTTGCTAAGGTAGTTTTACATAGCCCCTTTTCTATTTATCACCATTTTTGGGGTGAAACATGTTACAACATCATTTATGCAATTCAATCATCAATGTGTCTATGTGTATTTCTATGTTGCATTATGTCTTGAACATGACTAGGGTAAGCACAATTCTAGCATAAACATTCATCAGCCGACGGTATACATTGATAGATCTATTGGACTGACAATTCCACCCGGATACGTGCCTCCTACAAAGGTAGCGTGGGTGTTTGTTACTGCAATATAAACGAGTGAACCATGAGCGTATGGGATGTACCACAATACAACAGTCACAATGGTTGATTATGCACTCGATTTACTTCTAGTATGTTTTCACATATGGACTAGATTGCCATGACACATGAATTGCACAACAATTTTATTCGATTATCAAAGCCTATGTAATTCTCACCAACTTTTGTTGACCCAAAATATTTTCAACTTAACATGTTTCAGGTTCTACTTGCTTGAAGATTTGAATTAATGCTTGAAGATGTGTGCATAGTTTTATTCAATTTGATGTACGAATTCTTGTAGAACAATTGTATGTAATTTATCTAAATCATATAATGAAATTTATTATTTACCACGAGCTACTGAACAATCATCAATACGTGACATCCCGATGTTTCCGCCATCGGTTGGGGTGTTACCAGATTGGTATCAGAGCCATGGTTATGGGGAATTAGGTTATTAGAAAAATAATCTAGTCTATAACCATAGGATTTAACCAGTACTTGCTTCTTTTACTTGCTATTCTGTCACACCCTCAAAATCCACTTGCGGAGTTTTACCGCGAGGCGCATGACAAACCAGGATCCAAACCAACGATCTCAATAAACAAGTCTAACATGAACATAATGCAATTTCAAAACAATGTTTAAAATCCCCGTTTACAGCGGAAGCTTATTCAAAATAATTATTCAATAATAAACCAATGTTCAACATTTGTAAAATCATGCAACTCTAGCTAGACGCCGTGCAGACGCGTGCGCCCTAGTTCCATTGTGCTACCTTAGCGACCTGAGAAAACATGTAAAAGTTTACGTCAGCACAAAAATGCTGGTGAGTTTACAGGTTTTGTAATCCAAGTACCAAGTCCACCTGTCCATACTATAACAAATCGAAAACCAGTGTACGCTAGCTAGGCGTATGTTTTGTTACTACCACGATTGGAAAACCATTACTAACTCGAATACCAAATGTGTGCCCGATGTAGTAACCCTGTTGTTCCTGTTGTTCCTGTTTGAGACAATATGCACCCGCCGACCCTCCAAGTCGACGAGCGGGGTTGGTCACTCCCAATAGCGCTATTCACATTTCCCCGTTGTGCAAACCCGCACATTCATGGTTCCCCCGGGGACTTCCAAAGATCGTGTAGTACACAATAGAAACCCATAGTATGACAGTAGTTACCAAATAATCGTTTTAACACATGTTTTCTCCCCCGAAAATGTGAAACCAGTTTAAAAGAGGGGCCGTAAACTCACCTTAAGTTGCGTTACTTCTTAACCCGAGTAAACTCAGCTGCTATGCTAGTCCCGTAAAGCGGCGACCTAACATATGACAGTTACAAGTATTTAGACTAATAACCCGCAGGTTAATTAGTCCCTAGATGTCCAGACCATAACCAAGTTCGTTTGAAAACACCGTGACTGTTTAACTGACCCAAAGTACAAGACTCGACATCCCATTGGTGACCCGAGACTCCCCGTGTTATGTTTACGCTCTCAAACATGCAATCATGCAATCACACTTAACATACGTTAACGCACACCAAGTTATAGCACATAGTCCACGTATCACCGAATTACATCCAAACATACGTTACCAAGTTATTAGATATGTTACGGGGTTCCTAGCATGTTACTATATGTCAAATCGGGTCTCGGAATGCTAATTTACACTTACAGCAGCAGTACACGCGATTAGGAAAAGTAAACTAGCATTTAGGACTGATTGCATATAAAAACTAGCAATCAGGGCTGATTGCATATAAAAACTAGCAATCAGGGCTGATTGCATATAAAAACTAGCAATCAGGGCTGATTGCATATAAAAACTAGCAATCAGGGCTGATTGCATGTAAAAACTAGCAATTAGGGCTAATCGCGTTAAAAACTAGCGATTAGGCCCTAATCGCATGAAAGACTGGCGATTGGCCTCCTAATCGCCTCTAACATAGGCGATTAGGATTGCTAATCGCCTGTAACCTTGCTGTTCCAGTTTTTCGCGCGTTTAACGCTCCAAATCAGATCCAGAACGTGTGTAACTACCCAATATCATCCCAAACACTATTCTATACATGTTTCAACTAAAACCCTTCGTTTTGCCTCGTATTATCAGCCCTGCATGCAATCACGTAATCCAAACACCATTCACATAGCATGCAATCATCATACTAACATGCGTAACTATAACCCTAATATTCAATTCTCAAATTTTATCATCATAATATCATTATTATTCTGATCTAACAATAATAACTTATCATTCATTCATCTCGAATCTTAAAAACCCTAGCTTTCTAATCATAAACACACATAACACATGTATACTAGTTAAAATCCGATTAACAACACTTATTAACGATTTTCAGAAAGCTTTTCCGTTTTAGAACAGGTCTGGACCATTAGGGATTGATTAAAAACGTTTATAAAGATTCATGGATGGAAACCAAACCTTAGAATTGTGAAAGAATGAAGGATTAAGCTTGAAACCTTGTGTTTTGATAAAAAATCGCGTTCCAGAGGTTGTGTGTGTGTTGGGGCAGGTTATGGGACGACTAGGGTTTGTATAATGAAGTTTATGAGGTCAAGTATGGTATTTATAGTCGTTTTTAGTCGTCCAGCACGTAACACGCGATTATGCAGCTTTACACGCGATCAGGAAGCCTAATCGCATGTAAGTTCATGCGATTGGGGCCTAATCGCATGAACAGTCATGCGATCAGTCCCCTACTCGCCCCATATGATGCCTACTCACCTCCCTTATGGGCGATTAGGCTTCCCTAATCGCCTATAGGGGCTGGTTTCGTGTGTTTTGTGCGTTAAACCCCGTTTTAACATATGTTAACACATATTCATATACCGACAAGTCACATAATGATTGTAAACACATAACACATGTAAATACACATATTCACCCTCGTTCACCAATTCCCGGGACTCGAGACTCGTATGTTCCGTATGCCCTGACGATCCTACAAATCGTCACCGTTTGTACACTTGGTTAAGGACCGACATCTAATGAACCTCTAGACTAAACCGATAGTTCCCGAACCATAACCCGACTTAACTAACCCAGTTAAGTACAATATACGCGTGACTCGCTAAGGTAGACTTTCATCTAGACAACGTTGTTAACCAGAATTTGCCGGGTGTCACATCATCCCCACGTTAAAAGAATTTTCGTCCCGAAAATTGCACAAGTACCAAAAGAACAAAAGAAATAACGAAGGGAACAAACAAAAGATAGAAACCAAAAGAGAGATTTACCCGAGTTGTCACATCATCCCCACGTTAAAAGGAATCTCGCCCCGAGATTCATTCAGCTGCAGAAGAGACATATCTCGACTCGAACGCTTCCTTAGGAATGAGATGAGGATATTTAGACTTCATCTGATCCTCTCGTTCCCACGTATACTCTGGTCCCCGGTTCGAGTTCCACCGAACCTTAACGATACGAATCTTGCTGTGACGTAGGCTACGAATCTTGTAATCCAGAATCTCCACAGGTTCTTCCACAATCCGAAGACGATCATCAACCTTGATCTCTTCCAGTGGAACGATGAGAGACTCGTCAGCCAGACACTTCTTCAAGTTTGACACATGGAAAACGTTATGCACGTTACCGAGCTCCGTCGGTAAATCAAGACGATAAGCCACCGGCCCAATCCGTTCCAGGATCGTAAATGGGCCGACATACCGTGGATTGAATTTGCCACGCTTCCCAAAGCGTATGACGCCCTTCCACGGTGAGACTTTTAGAAGTACCTTGTCATTAACTTGGAATTCCAGTGGTTTGCGACGCTGATCAGCATAACTCTTTTGCCGATCCCGTGCCGCTGCCAACCGGTTACGAATCTGTACGATCTTTTCCGAAGTTTCGTACACTAGTTCAGGCCCAGTGAGTTGACTCTCACCCACTTCAGCCCAACAAAGAGGAGAACGGCATTTCCGTCCGTACAGTGCTTCGAACGGAGCTGCCTTGATGCTCGTGTGATAACTGTTGTTGTATGAGAATTCTACTAATGGTAGATGAGCTTCCCAACCCTTGCCAAAATCGATCACACATGCCCGCAGCATGTCTTCTAAAGTTTGAATCGTGCGCTCACTCTGACCGTCAGTCTGTGGATGATAAGCCGTACTCATGTCTAGTTGGGTACCCAAAGCCTTGTGCAAAGACTTCCAGAAGTGAGAAGTAAAATGGGAGTCACGATCCGAGATAATAGAAACTGGCACCCCGTGCTTAGAGACAACTTCCTTCAAATAAAGACGAGCCAAACGATCCATGGTGTCGGTCTCCTTAATAGCAAGAAAATGGGCTGATTTCGTCAACCGATCGACGATCACCCATATCTTGTCATTCCCGCTTGGTGATTTAGGAAGTTGCGTGACAAAATCCATGGTAATCTGTTCCCATTTCCATTCCGGAATTTTAGGTTGTTGCAAGAGACCCGACGGTTTCTGGTATTCCACCTTGACCTTAGCACAGGTCAAGCATTTGCTCACGTATGAGGCTATATCCGACCTCATGTTTGGCCACCAGTAAAGCACCTTCAGATCTTGGTACATCTTATCCGAACCAGGATGAATAGAATACCGGGACTTATGAGCCTCATCAAGGACAAGCTCCCGTAGTCCCCCGAATAAAGGAACCCATATGCGTTCTGCGAAATAGTGCAGGCCATCAGGCCTTCGCTCGAGGTGCTTGTCGGCACCGTGCATAGTTTCAGCTTTAAGGTTTTCCTCCTTCAAAGCTTCTAACTGGGCAGAACGGAGTTGATCAGGTAGGGTTGAATGAATGGTGAGCTGCAACGCCCGAACGCGACGAGGTTTAGTCGATTCCTTCCTGCTCAAGGCATCTGCTACAACATTCGCCTTGACAGGATGGTACTTAATGGCACAAGCATAGTCGTTCAGAAGTTCAATCCAACGACGCTGCCGTATGTTCAAATGTTGTTGGTCGAAAATATGTTGGAGACTCTTGTGATCGGTGTAGATGGTGCATTTGGTACCGTACAAGTAATGTCTCCAAATTTTCAACGCGAATACCACGGCACACAACTCCAAGTCATGGGTGGTGTAGTTCTTCTCGTGCACCTTGAGTTGACGAGAAGCATACGCAATCACTTTCTCGCGTTGCATCAACACGCAACCGAGACCATGAATAGAAGCATCACAGTAAACAACGAAATCATCAGGGCCTTCAGGTAGAGACAAAATAGGAGCAGAACAAAGTTTAGACTTCAGTTCTTGAAACGCCGACTCTTGTGGTTCACCCCAGTCGAATTTTCTATCCTTCTGCGTGAGAGTGGTCAGGGGTTGAGCGATCTTCGAGAACCCCTGAATGAAACGACGATAGTAGCCCGCAAGGCCTAGGAATTGCCGCACCTCAGTTGGCGTCTTTGGTGCTCCCTAGTCCTTGATCGCTTCGATCTTAGCTGGATCGACATGAATTCCTAGTTCATTAACCACATGTCCTAGGAACTGAACTTCGCGTAACCAAAAGTCACACTTTGAGAACTTGGCGTAAAGTTGTTCCCGTCGCAAGAGTTCCAAAACTAACCGCAGATGTTCCTCGTGTTCGGTCAAGATATGGTTTGCAAACGCGGTTCATCAAATCCATGAAAACCGCCGGTGCGTTCGTGAGACCGAAAGGCATGACCAAGAATTCGAAATGGCCATAACGTGTACGAAAAGCAGTCTTTGCAACGTCAGCTTCCCTTACCCGCAACTGGTGATAACCGGACCTCAAGTCAATCTTGGAATAGTAACTAGAACCTTGGAGCTGGTCGAATAGATCATCAATACGTGGGAGAGGATAACGGTTCTTGACGGTAAATTTGTTCAGTTCTCTGTAGTCCACACACAATCGGAAACTTCCATCCTTCTTCTTAACAAATAGAATCGGGGCTCCCCAAGGGGAAGAACTTGGTCTGATGAAACCCTTGTCCAAGAGTTCCTGTAACTGACTAGACAATTCCTGCATCTCGGGAGGTGCAAGACGATAGGGGGCCCGAGCAATAGGAGCAGCCCCTGGTACAAGATCAATACCGAACTCGACTTGACGATGGGGAGGAATACCAGATAAATCATCGGGAAAAACATCAGGAAACTCGCGTACAACCGGAATATCGTCGATCTTCTTCTCATCACCAGAGGAAACAGATAAAAGTGCCAAAACGGCTGGATAACCCTTTCGAAGACACTTAAGGGCTTTCATGCTAGAGATGATGTTTAGCGGAACACCACCCTTGATACCGTACACAGAAAGGAATTCTCCATCAGGGAGAGGAATCCGAATAACCTTATCGTAACAGACAATCTCCGCGCGATACAAAGATAACCAATCCATGCCTACCACTACGTCAAAACTACCCAATGGTACCGGCATAAGGTCGAGGGGGAACGATAAACCCGACAACTCTAATTGACACTCCCGAAGGACACTAGTAGCTTCAATCTTTTTACCGTCAGTCAACTCAATAATATACTTGGTCTCTAATGGTACGGGTACTACATCTAGCAGTCGACTAACATCCATGGATACAAAACTCTTGTCGGCACCAGAATCAAATAACACACTAACAGAACGATTATTGAGAAGGAACGTACCGGTGACTGTGTCAGGGTCCTGTCTAGCCTCAGCGGCTCCAATGACGAAGGCGCGTGCATTTCTGCCGCCGCCCCCGTTGTTCCCATTACCGTTGTTTCCACCCTGCTTCAGTTTTGGGCAATCCTTCTTGTAATGCCCAGTCTCTCCACAATTGTAACATCCTTGTTTTCCCGTAGTCCCTTGAGCAGCAGGAGCCGGGGTATTACTTGGGGCCTGTGTCGATGGAAGGGTAGCCCGACAATCATTAGCAAAATGCCCAATTCGCTGGCAGCGATGACAACGGTTACTGTCGCAGTTCCCTTGATGATGACGTCCACACTTGTTACATTTGGGCAGTTTCCCCGCATAACCACCCTATTTGTTACCTGAAGAAGAAGAAGAACCCCCATTGTTGAACCTCTTATTCTGCTGTGCTGGCCCAGATCCCTTCCCGTCATTTTCCCACTTGCGCTTGTTATTCTCCGGGGCCTTAACAGTCGAACCCTTCGCAGACAAAATACCCTCATTCACCTTTAAGTTGGTCATCCTATGAGCCGATCGAACCACCTCTGCGTATGTAGGATGATTTCCCGCAGCCACTAATCCTGCAATTTCCGGTACTAACCCCGAGACATAGTGTTCAATCCTACGGTATTCTGGCACATGCAGATCGGGACACAGCACTGCCAACTCGTTACGCCTCACAGTATACTTCTCAATTTCAGACCCAGACATCTTGAGGTTCCACACCTCGTGCTCTAGCTTCTGCACCTCTTCCCTCGGACAATACTCACGCTTCAGCAACTGCACAAAATTCTCCCATGGCATAGCATATGCCTCCCCAATACCCATATTCTGGGTGATGCCATTCCACCAAGTCAGTGCCACATCCTGGAATAACGCAGCAGCATACTTAACCCGATCTTCTGGGAGACAGTTACACATCAGAAATACTTACTCCACTTTCTCCAGCCACCTAAGCAAGCTCACCGCACCCTCAGTGCCAGAGAATTCCTGGGGTTTACAGTCCCGGAACATCTTGTAGGTACACATGGGTGGGGGTGGGTTAACAGGACCACCTGAAATGAAACGTATGAGAAACCACGAATAATGCAAACAAGGTTCACCAATGAGGCAAAGAAAATGGATAAATCAACTTACCACCACCGTTGTGCCCTAACTGAAAGGCAGCTTGGAGTAAGTTGTTCAGATCAGCCTGCGATAGGTTAATACCTCCACGACCACCAGCACCACCGCGACCACCACCACGTCCACCATTGCGACCACCTCCACGTCCTCCTCGTACTCCAGACATGATTCTGGCAGAAAGAACGAGAAAATTTAGTTTCGCAGATAAAGATAACCACTAATGTTTACAAGATCAAAGCTAGATCCAATCCAGGACTATCCCTTCAAACCCAGAGCTCACTAGGGCTTCCATGCATTTCGGTTTATGATTTTGTGTGCACCCAAAATGATAAACCGCTCTACATGGTCCTCCAAGTGTTCTCCTAGTTCAAAGTTCAAATCACCGAACATAGACTCTTAGCTATACACCGTAATACTACGGTAGTTTATGGCAAGTGTTCTATTGGAGTATGAAAGGGAGAAGTCCGAGCCTTGGACAATTCTCAAGAGTACACGATTCACTCCAATATACTACACTGCCTAGAAAGTAAGTAACCCGACCTAAGATTGAACGGATGATGTAACATAGGAAGGTCAAATGATTCAGAGACACCCCGACAAGCCCATACGTAAACCACCATAATGTTTAGTACCATGTGATCGTCTAGTGTGTGCGACTCGGCTATAGACTAGACTCTACATGCAGTCCTAGTTCACTATAACCATTGGCTCTGATACCAATCTGTCACACCCTCAAAATCCACTTGCGGAGTTTTACCGCGAGGCGCATGACAAACCAGGATCCAAACCAACAATCACAATAAACAAGTCTAACATGAACATAATGCAATTTCAAAACAATGTTTAAAATCCCCGTTTACAGCGGAAGCTTATTCAAAATAATTATTCAATAATAAACCAATGTTCAACATTTGTAAAATCATGCAACTCTAGCTAGACGCCGTGCAGACGCGTGCGCCCTAGTTCCATTGTGCTACCTTAGCGACCTGAGAAAACATGTAAAAGTTTACGTCAGCACAAAAATGCTGGTGAGTTTACAGGTTTTGTAATCCAAGTACCAAGTCCACCTGTCCATACTATAACAAATCGAAAACCAGTGTACGCTAGCTAGGCGTATGTTTTGTTACTACCACGATTGGAAAACCATTACTAACTCGAATACCAAATGTGTGCCCGATGTAGTAACCCTGTTGTTCCTGTTGTTCCTGTTTGAGACAATATGCACCCGCCGACCCTCCAAGTCGACGAGCGGGGTTGGTCACTCCCAATAGCGCTATTCACATTTCCCCGTTGTGCAAACCCGCACATTCATGGTTCCCCCCGGGACTTCTAAAGATCGTGTAGTACACAATAGAAACCCATAGTATGACAGTAGTTACCAAATAATCGTTTTAACACATGTTTTCTCCCCCGAAAATGTGAAACCAGTTTAAAAGAGGGGCCGTAAACTCACCTTAAGTTGCGTTACTTCTTAACCCGAGTAAACTCAGCTGCTATGCTAGTCCCGTAAAGCGGCGACCTAACATATGACAGTTACAAGTACTTAGACTAATAACCCGCAGGTTAATTAGTCCCTAGATGTCCAGACCATAACCAAGTTCGTTTGAAAACACCGTGACTGTTTAACTGACCCAAAGTACAAGACTCGACATCCCATTGGTGACCCGAGACTCCCCGTGTTATGTTTACGCTCTCAAACATGCAATCATGCAATCACACTTAACATACGTTAACGCACACCAAGTTATAGCACATAGTCCACGTATCACCGAATTACATCCAAACATACGTTACCAAGTTATTAGATATGTTACGGGGTTCCTAGCATGTTACTATATGTCAAATCGGGTCTCGGAATGCTAATTTACACTTACAGCAGCAGTACACGCGATTAGGAAAAGTAAACTAGCATTTAGGACTGATTGCATATAAAAACTAGCAATCAGGGCTGATTGCATATAAAAACTAGCAATCAGGGCTGATTGCATATAAAAACTAGCAATCAGGGCTGATTGCATATAAAAACTAGCAATCAGGGCTGATTGCATGTAAAAACTAGCAATTAGGGCTAATCGCGTGTAAAAACTAGCGATTAGGCCCTAATCGCATGAAAGACTGGCGATTGGCCTCCTAATCGCCTCTAACATAGGCGATTAGGATTGCTAATCGCCTGTAACCTTGCTGTTCCAGTTTTTCGCGCGTTTAACGCTCCAAATCAGATCCAGAACGTGTGTAACTACCCAATATCATCCCAAACACTATTCTATACATGTTTCAACTAAAACCCTTCGTTTTGCCTCGTATTATCAGCCCTGCATGCAATCACGTAATCCAAACACCATTCACATAGCATGCAATCATCATACTAACATGCGTAACTATAACCCTAATATTCAATTCTCAGATTTTATCATCATAATATCATTATTATTCTGATCTAACAATAATAACTTATCATTCATTCATCTCGAATCTTAAAAACCCTAGCTTTCTAATCATAAACACACATAACACATGTATACTAGTTAAAATCCGATTAACAACACTTATTAACGATTTTCAGAAAGCTTTTCCGTTTTAGAACAGGTCTGGACCATTAGGGATTGATTAAAAACGTTTATAAAGATTCATGGATGGAAACCAAACCTTAGAATTGTGAAAGAATGAAGGATTAAGCTTGAAACCTTGTGTTTTGATAAAAAATCGCGTTCCAAAGGTTGTATGTGTGTTGGGGCAGGTTATGGGACGACTAGGGTTTGTATAATGAAGTTTATGAGGTCAAGTATGGTATTTATAGTCGTTTTTAGTCGTCCAGCACGTAACACGCGATTATGCAGCTTTACACGCGATCAGGAAGCCTAATCGCATGTAAGTTCATGCGATTGGGGCCTAATCGCATGAACAGTCATGCGATCAGTCCCCTACTCGCCCCATATGATGCCTACTCGCCTCCCTTATGGGCGATTAGGCTTCCCTAATCGCCTATAGGGGCTGGTTTCGTGTGTTTTGTGCGTTAAACCCCGTTTTAACATATGTTAACACATATTCACATACCGACAAGTCACATAATGATTGTAAACACATAACACATGTAAATACACATATTCACCCTCGTTCACCAATTCCCGGGACTCGAGACTCGTATGTTCCGTATGCCCTGACGATCCTACAAATCGTCACCGTTTGTACACTTGGTTAAGGACCGACATCTAATGAACCTCTAGACTAAACCGATAGTTCCTGAACCATAACCCGACTTAACTAACCCAGTTAAGTACAATATACGCGTGACTCGCTAAGGTAGACTTTCATCTAGACAACGTTGTTAACCAGAATTTGCCGGGTGTCACATATTCCCTATCTCCCTCCTACTTCTTATCCCTACATTAATCCCTACGAGAAGGTTGCTCTCCATCACTGGATCCACTCTCGTCGAAGTTCTAGATTTTAATAACGAACACGTGCAATCTGGAAGGGTGAACGCCTGTATTCTGAGTCTTCTGTCTAGGCTGGCATTGCGCATATATCCCAATCAGACGAGGGACCCAGATGCCTACCTGGGAATTCTCGGGATGAGTGTTCACTTATAGGCTAAATCATGTCTTCACTATGTTGTTGGAATCTGGAATCTTTGATACGTCAACGTTTTCGTTTATTCGTTTTAATTAATGAATAAATGATTACATTCCTTATATCACCTCATTCATTTCATGCCACATTGAACCTTCATTGTGTCCCTTACAGATCATGTCTCCACGTCGCAGCACTCGCAATAACAGTGGTGAAAACCAAGAGGAAAGTAACATCAACCACAACACCAACCACAACAACAACAAAAACAACAAAGGTGTTGATGCCCAACTGGCTGCGATTATTTCCCAACAAATGGCGCAACAAATCACAACTCTGGTTTCTAACTTGTTGGCTCAAGTCATCCCAATGAATGGGAACGGCAATGGAAATGGAAATGGCGATGGAAATCACATAAAGAACGGGACCTTACTTCGGAAAGGCGAGAAAACAAGTATTGTGGCCGCGGTAACTACCGAGAACCAGAAGCGCAAGACCAGGGATCCTAATGTAAACCTCACTACACAAGCTTCTAACAAGAAACCCTATACAAGAAACTTTCCATTGTGTAACACATGCAAACGACATCACCCCACTGTTTCAGTGTGTCGCCTGTGCACCAATTGTGGTAGGTATGGCCATCTGGTCAACACATGTCGTGAGTCCCCAAACCCTAACACCAACCAACCAACCAACCCTGCTCAGGTTGCTAATCTTAATCGTCCTGGTAAATACAACTATGGTCAATGCTATGAATGTGGAAACCCAAATCATTTCCGTAACCGATGCCCTAAACTAAATCGAGATCAAGACCCTCCAGCTACTTAACAGCAAACCCCACCATTTGAATGATGTCTACTTTTTAATTCTATGTATTGACACTTTTTGATTCACGTAATAAATTCAAGTATTATCATAACATCTGAGTGCATGCTTGTTTGAATGTGAACTAATTGCTATATCTATAATCATACTTGCTTACTTGTACAACAATTAGTTGACTACGAAACAACCTACTCAACGATTGGTAGAGGTCATCATGTTTTTCCAACAGTCGGGAGAGGCCCTACAACCTGCTCAACGACTGGTGGAGACTATCGAACCTGCTCAACAATCGGTAGAGTCATAAAAGGACGCAAAACCCTAATGTAAGGTAAATTGATAATTACAGTCCGGAACGTAATCATGAATTTACAGGTACGTTAAGGTAGTGAGAAATTTTATCAAGGTTTTCGGTAGTCGACCAATTGTATACCTGGTGTTTTTCTTTTAACTTCGGGACGAAGTTCCTAAAAGTAGGGGAGACTGTAACATCGCAAAATTTTCCCCAAAATTTTAATACATAAAAAGCCCTTATATACCTTATATATATATATATATATATATATATATATATATATTTTATTACGCCTTTATCATTAATATTATACAAATGTGCCTAAGTCTTTATTTATCCTGACTCACAACTTATATACATACATAAATGTATATAAATAATAATAATAATAATATGATTCTAAATTCTTTTTTTTTCACATACAAGGTTTTTTTTTTTTTTTTTTTTTTTAAATAAAGCCTTGAGTCAAATAGTCAAAGTCTTAGTCAAACAGTCAAATAGTCAATTCATCATAAAACCTTACTTTATGGTGTTGACCAATTTTAATGGCTAATTGATTCCAAAACTAGTATAAAAACCCACCTATGACCCATTATACTTTGCACCTCTAAATCGATAGTTTCAATTCGATTAAACTTTCCCTCATACCTTTCTTCTATAGTCTATTACTTCTACAATTGAAGCTTTGATTATAAGCTCTTATAATTGGCGAATTGGAAGCTTGATATTCTTTCTTTTTCGTTTTCTTCAATTTGGACTAGCTACGTTGTTGAGTCTTTGGGATTCGCCTCGCATACATTCACAACACATTATTCTATTTTTTCTACGAGACATAACATTTTGCTAAGGTGAGTTTTACATAGCCCCTTTTCTATTTATCACCATTTTTGGGGTGAAACATGTTACAACATCATTTATGCAATTCAATCATCAATGTGTCTATGTGTATTTCTATGTTGCATTATGTCTTGAACATGACTAGGGTAAGCACAATTCTAGCATAAACATTCATCAGCCGACGGTATACATTGATAGATCTATTGGACTGACAATCCCACCCGGATATGTGCCTCCTACAAAGGTAGCGTGGGTGTTTGTTACTGCAATATAAACGAGTGAACCATGAGCGTATGGGATGTACCACAATACAACAGTCACAATGGTTGATTATGCACTCGATTTACTTCTAGTATGTTTTCACATATGGACTAGATTGCCATGACACATGAATTGCACAACAATTTTATTCGATTATCAAAACCTATGTAATTCTCACCAACTTTTGTTGACCCAAAATATTTTCAACTTAACATGTTTCAGGTTCTACTTGCTTGAAGATTTGAATTAATGCTTGAAGATGTGTGCATAGTTTATTCAATTTGATGTACGAATTCTTGTAGAACAATTGTATGTAATTTATCTAAATCTGTAAGCGAAAGATTTTGACTAAAACAGGATTATTTGATCATACAAGTTACAAAACCAGGTGCGGAAACCCTAGCTTTGAACAAACTGATAGAAACTCAAATCAAAACACAATCAATATCATTTTCAAAGCTTTTCATAGATTAACTTTTGCATAAACTTGATTACAATCACTATTCAGTTAATCTATATCAAATACAGACACTTTCAATCTAACCTGAAACCTGACCTCAAAACACACACAACTAATAACTCTCTTTTTCTCAAAAACTCACAAAATCTATTTATAGGCTCTGCAGGTTCGCCCCTTTTCATGGTGCGAATGTGGACACTTTCCACATTCGCCCAGTGTGAATGGTCGAATGTGGAATTTTTCCACATTCGCCTAGTATTATTCTACATTCGCCCACTTTTTCCACTATATTTCCACCTTCGCCCACTTTTTCCACTTTCAACCCATCAGCACTTTTTAACACATGTAATCAGCACTTTTTAACACATGTTAACATTGTAGATCCAATCACTAGTCGCAATACGTGCATCTACAAACTCCCCCTCGACTATTGATTGGATTGACTTCATGTTTAAATCTTGGTCGTTTTCTGATTATCTGAACCTTCGACATTCTGTACCGGATCACTAGCTAGGGACATACATGAATAATGCACTAACAATCTCCCCCTTGGACCTAGCTAGTGATGTACCAAAGCAGAAAGTTATCAATTCTTCAAGTCTTGATTGAAAACTTTCCATTTTCATGCACGTTTGTGTCGAAGTTCCTGTCTATCTTTCCAGTAAGCTTTGAAATCTCAGACAGACTCAAGAAATCTTGGCTTTGTCATTTGATGATCCAGAGATGAATATAGACGATAATCTCAATTTCTTCAATCTTCATCATTTCTTTAACCTCTCACTAACTTCTGTTGTTCTGATAATCTTGATGTTCAGGTTTGGGTGTTGTTTAGTTACACACTATGTCGATGAATCTTGAATAGTGCACCTGTTGTATTTGATTCTGCAGAAAAATTTACTAAAAACTGCACAAACTACAACCGGCGTTAAACACGACAAAAATCTCGGAAGTACTCTTCACATTCTTTTTCACCCTCAATAGTTCTCCCCCTGAACTATACAACATTTTCAATATGTACCAGAAACTTGAAAATTTGAAATCTTTTTCAACTTTTAAGTATCTGAGCATTCTCATACAGTATCCCAACATCGGTTATCGAAAATAAAGTTGAAACAAAATTTTTTGATTTTTCAAACTTTAAGCTAAAACACACCAAAAATCTTTTTGAATTTTCCAATGTAATTGCATAAGAGTAAATTCAACATATTTTTGTGAATTTTTCCGGTTAAGAGGATCATATCAGTATTGAAACAGTCAGTCATAACTCTTTTTGATCAATTTTCTGTTTTTGTCATTGAGCATCCTACAACCATTACCAGTATGTTTGTCCACTTAAACTCAAAATCATCATTCATTGCTCAGCACTTTAGATACATTATAGTAATATTAGATACTGAAAAATCTATGGTCCCCGCATTCGCGACACATTCCCGTATCAAGAATTGCGCAAAGTTTCATTGTAACGCGTGATTATACTGTAGTTATCTGTTAGTTACAAGGTATGAGGCACAGCGGTGACAGGTCAGCAAATTAATGCTTCAAAGCGACTTATGCACTCTACCAGGGTGAGGACTAATATCAATCATGATTTGCATCAATGATTGGATACGATGCATTAGATAATATTTGATTATCATCACACATGTTAAGTTCCTCATTCGGTAACTTAAGGTTTTGTCATTAAAGATCTTTTAATAAGATACCCTGACTGATCTAGGTCCGTAAATCAATACGACAAAAGATCAGTTAGGCTATCCCCAGATAACTTTCAATATAACGACCCGAAACCTCCGATTTTGGCAATCTATCAAACGAAATTTCGGTACTAAGACCATATGCCAACGATACGTTGATCCACATGATTATCAGTTATTGATTTTAAATTTATATCACCATGCTGAACTTTAAACTTTGATTTCAAGTCTACCAATATATAATTGTAGTGGCTACTCAATGTTTATCAAATTATTTTTGTTTTTAGAGTAGTCTAACAGTCCACTGATGTACTATCATCTTCTCTTTTTCTCCAGGAAAAACTCATTTTTGATTTTTCTAATTTTTTTTATTTTGATTTTTTCTGAAATTTTCTCCCCCTAAAAATCTAAAAATAATCATATTTTTGGATTTTTAAACTTTTGAAGAAAAACAAAATAAAATGATATCCGATGCAGTTTACCCACTGAGTTTTTTTAAAAAAAACCATTTTCCACTCAGATTACTAGACTCATTAAGATTTTTCAATTAGCAAACCATTTTGTCGTATCTGTTATTGAAATCCAACACCTGAGAGCAATTGCAAGAGATTGCAACTTTTTCCGGCTTCACAGGTTGGAGACAGACTACAAACACTCTCCTCTCTGTTGAAATCATGTTTTCCTTCTTCAATAACCCTTCCTTGACCTTCACCTCTCCAATAAATAGTGTGTATACAGATGCTCCACTATCAACTATCAAAGAATAGCTAATAGGTCTGTCTGGAACAATCTGCACACTTATTAAACAATTAGCATGAGAGAGGCACCCATCCCTTCACAATGATGGGTCGTCCAAGGTCATCAATTCTCGGAACATCAATCCATTCTCCTTTTGAAAAATCAATTGGTTTTTCAATGGATTGATTTGAAGTAGAAATTGCTATTGACTTAGAAAGTGATTTGGGTTTCCAAACACGTTCAGAGTTTATTTTAGATTTTGTTGAAATCGTTTTGATTTTTGACTTTTCAGGTTTCATGTTTGAAACCTGCTTCTGAACTTTGTTTGGAATCTTCTCAGACTTAACTGACGAAAACCCAGGTTTAGAGTTATGCTTAGGCTTAGCCTTAGAACTCCCTCTTACCTCAGCAACCCATCCACAATCTCCATTTTTATTCAAGGCAATTTTGTTACGATTGTCATACACAACCTGTTTCCCCTTTTGCTTCTTGATTGGTTTTGGGGATACAGGCTTTCTGACATTGCCTGAATTTCTAGCAAATTTCACTTCTGTCTTTTTCTGTTTAACATACGGACAGTAAGCAACTAAATGCCCACATTCTCCGCAGTTATAACAAGACCTATACTCTTCAAAATCACATGCATACCCGTCATCCCAATACCAATAGGGACAATGAGCAGCAATATGTCCAACTTCACCACATTCAAAACAGTTTCTCCATTCAACATAACCATGAGAATACTGTGGTGAGTTGTTTCCCCAATAACCATCAAATCGAGATTTATATGAATAATCATAATAGTCATATGATCTAGATGAAAAATTTCTTGAATTCTTTTGATAAGAATTTTTTATCTGATCATTTCCTTTCGATTTGTTTGGTTTTGGTCCCTTTACTTTAGAACCATTCTTATTTTCAACATTTTTCTTTTGATCCTCTTTATTCTCATGTTGGTTAGGACTGAGTTCAAAATGAAGATGATCAAATTGATTTCTAAATTGATTTAACAAATCGATATTATCAACAAAAATGCATTTAAGTAGAGATTGTTCGATATTCTCAATTAGAAAATCTTTGTTGAAAATCAATTTGTCATGTCCTTCCAACATGTAGGAACCTTCAACTCCTTCAGGAAAACTGAATATGGGTTTTTCTTCAGAATTAGATTCTGAAGTTGTTTCAACATTTTCAGTTTTCTGTTCAAACATTTGTTTCACTTCAGAATCAGAATTAACAACGCAAGGTGTTGTGATTTCCAATTCTGATGTGGAAGTATTCTTTGAAACACTTTTATTCATTTCTAACATTTCTTTCTTTAAAGATTCAATTTTATTTAACAAATCTTTTTCATTCTTTACAAAAACTTTAATTTGGTTTTTACAATTTTCTAATTCATTTGCTAGTTTCTGTTTGTCCTCAATAAGTGTCATCAATTCACAATTCAACTTGACACATTTAGAACAACTAGCACTTACCTCATCATCTGATTTATTACCATTATCAGATTTTGCATCACCATTTGAAATATCACTCTGTTCTGATGTGCTTTGTTCTGAACTCGTATCAGAACTCAAATCACTCTTTGACAATTCACTGGAATCATCATGTCTCATTTGTTTGACTAAACATACAACATTCCTATGAACACCTTCTCTGTTAACACACTTGTTAACATGTACCATTTCATCAGTTGGTTTCGGTGTCATTGGAAATCCCCAAATGTTGTCAGCTTGAGAATTTTGTCTCTGTAATTGTTGTTGCTTTCTTTCAGCTTCGACTAGAGCTTTGATCTCCTCATCCGTTCTACATACGGCCATGTAATTAATCATTTTTCCAACAAAAATATCTAAAAAAAATTTTCTAAAATCAGGTCGAAATTTTTTTTAGGCACTAAATTCTACGTTCGCCCCTGGTAATTCTACGTTCGCCCCTTTTGATTCCACGTTCGCCCAAAAGTATCAGCCAAATGTAGAATAAACACCAGAATGTAGAATATCAAAATTCAAATTCCACGTTCGCCCAAAAATGTCTACGTTCGACCACTTCTATTTGCAATCCCGACCAATCAAACCTTTCATCTTGTTGAGTCATCAGTGCTTGATTCTGACTCGTGTTCTGTTGTGTCTCATTTGGTGTAGTGATTGGTATAACTGTTCGGTTAGTGTTGTTAGAAGATTGGTTTTGAATCTGGTTTGATGTGTTTGGTTGTCTGTTTTGGTTGTTGTTAGAGTTATTTTGACGGTTTTGGTAATTGTTGTTGTTTTGGTATGAAACTCGGTTTTGGTTTTGTTGTTGACGATTCTGATAGGTTGCATTGAATGGGTTTCTATTACCTTGTTTTGGTGGCTGGGTACATTCACGTTTAAAGTGACCTCTTTCTCCACAGTTAAAACAAGTAACTTTCTCCTTGTTGAACCCGTAGGTTGTGTTAGGAGAAGTTCCCAAATCTGTTCGACCTGTCTTTTCAATAAAGTCTGTTGCTCTTCTCATGATACTTGCAAAAGCCCATTGGATATCAATTAGTTCCATCTCTTCCTTGTCGATCTGTGCATAGTCCTTATTGGTTAAGTTGTTATTCCCAATTTGACTAGCAACAAGTCCATTGTAGGATGAAACCATTGCTGAGACTAGTGCAATATGTTGTTGAGCAATTTCCACAGTCACATTGCCCACGTTAGAAGTCTCCAAAACTTCTTGTTGTTGATTAGGTTGAGTAACTTGGTTCATTGGTTGTTGAGATTGACTAGCAGTATAGAAACCTGCTTGTTGCATTGGGGAGAATGGTGAAATGTAAGAATTGTTGTATTGTTGTTGTGGTGGTGGTTGTGTGTATGATGGTTATGAGTAAGATGAAGTTTGTGCCATGTAGTTGATGGTAGGTTTTGGTGGTTCCATAACATTGGAAATGCAAGCAACATGTGGTGCAACTACCCCTCCTGAACTTGAGTTACTCACAGGAACTGAAGTACCTCCAAAATATAAGCTAGGATTCTGAGGAACCTGTGCTCTTCTAGCTTTCCTCTTCTCTTCCATTTCCTTGTTTTCCAGCTTCTGGATAAACTCTTGAATAGTCCAGTATTGATATGCATCCTTCTCCCTGAGAACTTCCACATGCTGATCCCAATAAGGTGGTAGAGCATCTGCAAACTTGTCCACCAAATTCTTCATAGGAATCTGTATACCATAACTAGACAGTTCAGTTAGCAAATGACTATATCTAGGAGTTAATTCTTTTAAAGTTTCATTCCCAATATAAGAAAAATTCTCAAACTCCTTTCTCAGTTCATCCATCCTCAAACTTCTCGTTTTCTCGTTCCCATCATGCCTCCTCTTAAGCACATCCCACAATTGCTTAGAGGTTGTACAAGTCCCAAATTGATGCAGCAAATCATTTGTGATTGCCTGAGTCAATTGGGAAAAGGCTTTCTTTTCCACCACATATTTCTTCTTCTCATCCTCAGTCAAGCTTTCCAATGGAATCATTTCACCTGTATTCTCCAAAATCGGTGCTGTGTAACCTTTAGCAATCATACTCCATGCCTCTGCTCCTTCCACTCCCATGCCTTCCAAATGAATCTTGAATTTGTTCTACCACTGATTGTATTCTGATATGTCCATGAGCTTCGGTGGCCTATTCCCGCTACCCGAAGACAAATCGTTAATCAAAGTAGAAATAGCATTTGTAGTTTGAGTGTTTACCACCGCCGCTGCTACTCCCCAGTAGTCATGTTGTGGTGCTGGAGGTGCTACACTTTGAGGCATCGAGCTCGTCATCGCCATTTAGTTTATCGGTTGCGAAGACTGTGTGCTCGTCTTTTGTGCTGCCACTGTCCATGGGTCCATCACTTGCTGTTGTGGTTGTGTCGTTGCTGGTCTCGGTGTAGTCGGAAAGTTCCACATGATCACGCACTTAAAAAAAATTCAACACTTTGAAAATTTTCCAAAACTAAGGTCTAGGTTCGCCCAAAATATCCTAGGTTCGCCCGAAAAATCCTACTTTCGTCCCTTTCAGATGTAGATTCGCCCAAATAGTAACACTCGAAGGTAGATAATCACCAGAAAGTAAAACAGACTAATACAATTCCACTTTCGCCCAAAATATACCGGTCGAATGTGGAAAGATTTACCCGAAAGTGAGAATTTCAACAAGAAATTTCAGGTTCGCCCAAATACACTCAGGTTCGACCACTCAAATTCCAGGTTCGCCCATTTTGCCCAGATCACACTTTGAAAAACGGTTACACTTTGAAAAACGGTTATTTTTGATCTCTGATTTTCAAAAGTTTGTGGATTTGAATGATCTTAATCAGGTTATGCTTCGGAATTGATTTGGAGCAACTTTAATACTTGGAATTTTAGATTTTAACCACAAAATCAACTTCAAATCAATCAAAAACGCTCAAAAACCGTTTTCATGCAAAAACAGAAGTATTTTGATCAAAAATATGTCCAAATCAGCTCTGAGTTTATCAAATTTGTTGTTGTATGATCCGTATGGCTCTGATACCACTTTGTAAGCGAAAGATTTTGACTAAAACAGGATTATTTGATCATACAAGTTACAAAACCAGGTGCGGAAACCCTAGCTTTGAACAAACTGATAGAAACTCAAATCAAAACACAATCAATATCATTTTCAAAGCTTTTCATAGATTAACTTTTGCATAAACTTGATTACAATCACTATTCAGTTAATCTATATCAAATACAGACACTTTCAATCTAACCTGGAACCTGACCTCAAAACACACACAACTAATAACTCTCTTTTTCTCAAAAACTCACAAAATCTATTTATAGGCTCTGCAGGTTCGCCCCTTTTCATGGTGCGAATGTGGACACTTTCCACATTCGCCCAGTGTGAATGGTCGAATGTGGAATTTTTCCACATTCGCCCAGTATTATTCTACATTCGCCCACTTTTTCCACTATATTTCCACCTTCGCCCACTTTTTCCACTTTCAACCCATCAGCACTTTTTAACACATGTAATCAGCACTTTTTAACACATGTTAACATTGTAGATCCAATCACTAGTCGCAATACGTGCATCTACAAACTCCCCCTCGACTATTGATTGGATTGACTTCATGTTTAAATCTTGGTCGTTTTCTGATTATCTGAACCTTCGACATTCTGTACCGGATCACTAGCTAGGGACATACATGAATAATGCACTAACAAAATCATATAATGAAATTTATTATTTACCATGAGCTACTGAACAATCATCAATACGTGACATCCCGATGTTTCCGCCATCGGTTGGGGTGTTACATTCGGTATCTGGGTTGACTACAAACAGTGGAGATCCATACGGTAACGTCTTTGGCGAAGATGGTGGCTGCTTATAGCATACAAAGCCAATGAAGCAACCAAATGCTAAAAAGAATGAATACGATGAGGTATTGTTCACCAGCCAGATTGATTCCTTCGATTATATTCTTCTTTTGTTCGTATTTATGTGCTTTAATTGACATACGATAATGAGTTCTTTTCATATGGTATTTCAAATTAATTTTTGTTTAGACAATATTCGTGGCTCGAAGTCTATTGTCTTTTATCTTTTGATGACTGTTTTTTATGTTTAAAGTCTGACAGTGTTGTTACTTATGATGTTTTGATCCTTGAGTATCATTCTTATGACCCAAAAGAATCATATACAAAATGTGTAGAAATCGAGGATTCGTATACATAAAATTAAATTGCAAGTTTTTTTTGTTTTATACAATCTATATCTATATCTATATATCTAATAAAAGAGTAACTAGGGCTGAGGATCCACTTAACTCGGGTATGGTTTCTAATACTCGATCCATGACCGGTTTTCTGACCCTAAAACCCGGCTATATATTGTTTAGTTCTTTTTGGTTTGTAAGCATCTATTCGAATGTTATAACCCAACCTAGACATAATAACCCTAGCTTTCTATCTCTCCTTGTGAGAAAGATTCGATCTTCATATTTGAAAGTATGAATCATTCCATCTCATCTTTCATTATACATCGCAAACGTCTAAAACCCTAAGATGTGTAATCTCCTTCTTCTTTTGATCCACGCCATCGCATCTGCAGATTCCTAATCGTGCGATTAGGGATTTTCGAACTAATTAATCTCGGATCCAATCTCCTTTATTCTGTTGTTTCTTGGATACGAACTGATGAATCGATAAGTTGTTACGATTGATTTTGTGGTTCTCTAAGGTTTTTGTTTTCATTGTTTTGATCATTAAATTTCTGCATAACCCTGGTTTGAATTTGTTGAACTTTATTCCTCAGTTTTCGAGATCTGGAAATAAGAATGGTTACATCCAAGGAGTTTTAAAGCATACTCATTCATCTTTGAAGAATGAAGCATCTCCGTGTTAATAATAATAATAATAATAATAATAATAATAACAACAACAACGTTATTAGATTCGGCAGATATAGAAGACTCCACGGATGTGCGCAGTGAGATTAGACGCCGGAATCAGAATCTCGACGACGGCGATTGGTGGGTTCTTCGTCGCCGTCGGTTGCGGAGTCATCGGTGATGGTGGTTTTTTGTATATGGTAAGATCTATAAAAGAAATCCTATATTTTGTTCTAAAGTTCAAAAATAAAAAATAAAAATCATATTCTTGGTAATCTAAAATCCAGATCCTACCGTATATGATTTGTTTGTTCTAAAATCCAGATCGAGAATCCTATTTCCAAGTTGGAAGCAGGCACAAACCAGGTTAGATTTCATTTCGGAATGATTTTGGGTTTTCAGGAATTTTGATTTCGTTCTACCAGGTTCGATTTCTATTTAACCGGAGCGATTATAAGTTTGGATGTGGCAGATTAAACTTGAATCGTCACTGTATACAAATGGCTTGTAAAAAATTTATATGGTGATTCTCATTACTTTGCTCTGCTCATTATTTGCATTGTGTTTAGTTGCAAAATCCAATTACTTATACTGTATGTACATTTTTTATTAACAATCACAAGGATCATTGTATAAAAAACAATAAGTTTGTATAAAGTTTTTTAGATATATCTTTTAAATTTAAATACAAATCATATTTATGAGTTTTTTTTTATAAAAAAAAACAAGTTTTTATTAGGAACCCATTTAAAACAAATCAAAAATCTAGTAAATTATAGAAGATTTGGCAAAATTCATTCTATAATCTCGATCTACACCGTAAACAGACCTTATCTGCTCCTTATTACGTGTGATTATCGATTTTATGTCGGTTAGTTGTAGTATTTAAAGATATACATAAACCGAATCAATCCCAAAATTCAAAATCTTCCTAATCGGTTATCAACCTATAAATTGATCCCACCATACCATTCATATCCAGAGTGTCTTCAAAAACCTTCCTTTAATTGATGTTCTTAACGTCTGTGGAGTTCGGAATCAAACTTAGTCTCTGTTTTTGTCTTCATCGTGTTCAACTGAGCACTTCAGGTTCATTTTTTTTTCAATCATATTATAGGGAGTAGTCGACTAGGTCCATAGATTGATAGCCCCATGTTTAATCGATCTATTATTGAACGGTGGTTGGTTAATTAGGATTGGATCATGGATGATCGAAATAGTAACAACATTTAACTAACTTGCGAGTTAGGTCTTAGCCCACACAAGAGTTGATTGTACAAAACAATGACTTGAGCTACCAGTAGATCATGTTCACACATATTTTCTATGATTGTTTTCTGTTACAGTAGTTGCTACATGAATTTTTATCAATGATATTTAAAAACTTATGTATTATCACGAACTATTAATGTTGACTCCCTCCATTTTCCAAACTTAACATGTTTCAGGTATTTAGTTGCTTGGAAGTTTTAGCATTTGCTTGTGGATCACATAGGGCTGAAGCCTTAGATTCAACTTAATTAAATTTGTTATTGTTGTTGGAACCTATTTGATTTGTATGCAAATGTTTGTAATTTAATTAATTGCTTACAGTGGACAACGTGCTCACTAAATATCCAAACAAGCTATTTTACGAACAAGGAAAGGCTTAAACACATATAAAGCGGGGGGGGGGGGGTCATAAGCCAATATTTATGTATAACCCAATACTCCACGGCCGACTTATGTGGCTCAAACTCGTCAATGGGGACGACACTCAAGAAATCTTGGGCATCGGGGCCCTTGGAGGCATTCAAGCACCACTTTCTGGCGTGAAGACATATCAAACATCAATCATAGAGACTGTATGGTCTTAGAATAAAAAGCAGCCATCAAGGTTTTTAGGGCTTTCTTAGGGCTGGTGTCCTTATCAATAAAACCGCCAAGATCAAAATCAGGAAGAGACCTATGAATGTTGTCTAATACAACTCGTAACCGGAGTCTACCCCCACAACATCAATCTCCCTCAGGATGTAGTCCTGCAACTTCCAAGACTACGCCTTGGAAGCCATAAAAGCATAAGCTGACACCTCCTCAACTAAAAAGAGCCTTAAACCCCCCGAATGCATCATTTGGGATGCCGGCCTCCATTTGAAATCGCTAAAATGCGGACCCCCACACACAACACTATCTACTATCGTGCTCCGAAGGACTTGTCAAAAATGGATACGACCTCAACAATAAACACCGGATGACAGGTCAGAAGGCTGAAAAAAAGTTTTGCAACACCCATGCACGAGCAAAGCACTAAAAGCTTGCTTTGAGGGTCCCACAAGTTCGGCAAACACTCTGTAAGGTACAATGCATATAAGTCCCTTTTCATAGGTAATGATAGAAAGTTGGACACCGAGTCTATCTGATCCCCTTTCCAGTCTCACCGGAAAGCCCAGGCTTTACCCCCTTCCCATTGCACGATGACTAGAAGACTTCAGTCTTTTTAATGTTAAACGCAAGACATAGAGTCGGCCCCTCAGACCGTAGAATATCCAAGGCCCTGGTTACCTCCTCGCATCCCCAATAATCATACTGTCATCCAAGTACCAGGAATGTAAAGAGAGAGAGAGCAACCATTCCGCACCCGATAAACAAGCGGGTGTAAAACTAGAGCAAAATGTAGGGATCCAAGAGGATGTCCTTGCTGGACCCCAATGGTGAACTTGATGCAAGTATCCATAATATACAACCTGACAAGTTGGGTGTAAAGGAATTGCACCCAATTATAGAAAGTTGGACACCGAGGCTATCTGTTTTTTGGATTAAGTGTAAAAGGTCTTTCATGATAATTCCCCCATTTCAATGAACCAAGTGTTTATTTTTAGCAGGACAGGGTGTGCAATTTTAAAGGAGATTGCGACGGACCATATCACTTGTTTACCTACCATTCTCGTGTAATTCTTAAAATGAATTACCAATTAATTAAAAATAATCAATACTCTATTTACTTGATTAATAAAACCTATTAAAATAAATAAATAAATTTAAGTAAAAAACCGTGATTTAGCTTTCTCTACAAAAAATGCTTCTACCTAAACCAAATCGTCAAATTCATTAATATCCCCAAATCAAAGAAAATTGTGTTCTGCTAATTGCAAGAAAATGTAAAACCGACATCAATATTCGATTTTGGCCTCTGGAATATGCTACTAATTGAATCTTTTTTCTTTAAAATCAATAAATTCAATCGATCCTCTAGGACATCCAAAGTATCTACATCTTATGTAAAATCAATGGAATCGGTGTTCGTATTTCATGTACTAGATTATTCCTTATTGAACATCAAGTGTTCGATATAGAGCATGTTTGGCTCTCCTTATTTCCACCTCCTTATAACTTATAACTTTTCCAAAAAGTTAATAAGTTACAAAAAGTGTTTGGCAAAAGGAAAAGGACTTTTTGTTTTAACTTTTTGTAAGCCTATGATAAGTTGTTTTAGAAAAGTAAGGGAGGAGTGACTTTTTGAACCTCCTTATAACTTATTGATGGTTATTTACCTACATGCCCTTATTATATCCTTACACCTTCCCTCCTTATACCCTTTTTGGTCATTTTACCTAAATAAGTTAAACCAAACATTTTTTTACAAACTAGCTTATCAACTTATTGTTTTTCCCCACCACATAAGCTAATCCAAACACTTTTTTAAAAACTCCTTTTTAAAAAGTCATAAGTTAATAAGTCCTTTTAACAAAAAGTCCTTTTTGCCTCAAATAAGTTTATCCAAACATGCCCATAGCACTATTGAGTATTAGTTCAAAGCCTCTAGCTATTCCGTTTACTAGTTTGACTCATTAATATTTATTATCAACTCAACAACCAACTATAAATATTTGTGTATTTACGTTAATTAGTATTTAGTTTGGTTTTCATATTTCAGGTATTTGATTGTTTGGCATAGAACATATAGCGTTTGATCTAACGTATAGGTTATTGGTTCAATTCGTCTAGTAGACATACGTAGTTTTTCAGTTTATTAGTTTGAGTGATTCAAAATTGAGCCTCCATTAATTAAGAACATGATTATCAAACAACACTACTAGAAAAATTACATTCCTTGACATGCAAATAATGACACGCGCCATTTAATGACATGCATTTTTGTATGTCATAAAAAAAATGTCATAGTTTGTAAATTATACTAAATTTATGACATTTATTTTTGTGTGTCATCATCTTAGTGTCATAAAAAAAAAACACTACACTCTATAGTATGTGTGTCATGATTTTATGACATGAATTTTAACTATATAAAAACCCAATCATCTCATTCCTTTCTATTTCCCCTGTACAAACCCTAGCCCCCAATCTGTCTTTGGGGTTTCTTCTTCAATCTCTGCTTTCCTCAAATCTAACAATAAAAAAAATCATCTCCTATGTAAACACACACACGCAATATGATTAATCGTTTAAGTTGATTGTGGGGACACAAGGAGATCTGTGAATCAGAATGACCGATTACGAAAGTAACGGAGAAGATACTTAACCCTCTGCTGGCGAAGATTCCTCTCCTCCGACCGCTGCTAACAGCCACGGTGCCACCACCGAAGAGTTCAGTGACTCCAAGTCAAAGGTAACCTTAATTCTGTTTTAATATTATTAATTGCCTCTAGTTTTTTAGCTGATTGTGTTTTAGGATTGTAGATAAATGATTAGAAATAAGTTATTGATACTTTGAGGTTTGTGGTGGTTTATAAAATTGTAGTTGTAGTTTAGAAATAAGTTATTGATTTTTTTTAATGTAATTGATCGGCTATTTAATTGCTAGTTGTAGTGTTTTGGAATTCATTGTTATGTTGTTTAGAGGCTTAGGCTTTTACGTTACTATGATTTTTGTTGATTTTTTTTTTTTTTTTTTTTTTTTTGGGATGTGTTTAATGGTTTTTTAATTTGTTAGGTACTGTGAAGAAGATGTCGGGAATCAATGGATTACTGTACACATAAACACCAGTTAGCCTCATCACAAAGAGGGGTCTTTCAATGATCAATGGTGTTATAGTGTGTTATGCTTTCAGGGACAATTGGTGCTTTCATTTGTTAAATCATTTTTTTCTTCCATTTGTTGAAGTTAACATCGTGGCTTATTCTTTGCAGGTTTATTTGAACAAAAAATGATTGTGGTGTTAGTCTGAATCGTATTCTGTTGTTCACTTGTTTGATGTTGTCATTTGTTATATCCTATTTTTTTTTTCTATTGAAGTTAACATTGTGGTTCATTCTTTGCAGGTTTATTTGAACAAAGAACTAGTTACTTAACCTCGTTATATGAAGCTCATGTTTACGTACAATAAATAAGCAAGTTGATGAAAAGAGTTACCTACAAGTCACTGCAGTCCAACCTACTTTACAGGTACCAGATCAATATAACACACTCTGTAGATCATGTACACAATGCATTGATGAAACGAGTTACCTACAAGTCACTGCTGGAGGCGATGCTACCCCTACGGCGTATGCTGTGGCGATGCTACCCCTACGGCGCATATGGGCGGTGGTGTTGGTCTACCTATGAGCAGTCGTCTACTCCAACAAGTTTAGGCGGAGTATTATTGGTATTAATCTACGGTGCATATGTTTATCAAATTACCAAGAAATGTATTCCCATTCTGGGGTGGATTTGCACTTAATTTCTTTGGTAGATTTGACCAGTAATATGGTTGCTTTGACAGCACACTGCTGAAGAAAGAATGTGATATGAAGATTTGAGAGAAAAGATAAAAAAGTATTCCTTGAGTTTCTGGATGCCAAGTAATATGGTTACACAGAAAAATGTGTAGGTGCTTTCTGGATTAAGAAAAAGACCATCACCTACTTGGATGCATAACAAGAACTGGTATTATATTAACCTATTTTTTGTTATGATTTTTAGAGAATGCAATTTCTTTTTCGTTTTTCAGTGATCGTGAGGGCAAGACTCACTCAGTATAATTCGGATCCCAGACAGTAAGTCCTAGGCTTTGCCTAAATCCTATAAAACTTTTTCGTATCTTTTCGTTAACTATAATTATTTGACCCGTTAGATGCAAAACACTTGACGAGTTTGTAATCTTGGTTTCTTTAGTTAATTTTTTTTAATTCATGGCTGGCTTCTGTTGGTGGTATTGTCGTTGGCTTTTCATTTCTCTATGGAAACGATGTTCATTGCCGACGGCGGTTTTGGACCGTTTTTGGTGGCTTCCCGTGTATTTGTTTTTAATGATTGTGATGATAATTATGAGCCTCAGTTTGTAATCTGATGTTCTTGGCTTTGAATCTGACCAATGATAGATGGGCGTTTTGGTGTTGTACGGTTGCTTTGAAAAAGGGTTAATAAAAATTGTGGCCTGTGTGTTAGTTTGGTTGGGTGTGTTGTCAACTGCTTATGTGTTCCGGAACACTCTGATGCCTTTGGTTGATGTCCAAACAGAGCCAACTTAGTGTTGGTTCAGATTTGTATAACATTTGGATATTTTTGGATACTGTTTGTGCTTTATAAGGTTAAGTAATTTGGATGATATTTTTCTATGTTGTTAATGGTTGCAGATATTCAGTTTCTTCCAATATCTGGCCTTCATGGTGCAAACATGCAAACAAGAATGGACAAAAAAGTATGCCCATGGTGGAGTGGTCATGTATCTTTGAAGCCCTTGATGTTATTGAAGTTCCTCCACGAGATCCAAATGGTCCATTTAGGTATCATTTCCTATTTTTGTTTTTCTATATTTACTTTTGTATTTCATTAATTTCTCTGCTACTTTGTTGCAGGTAGAGCATGGAAACGAGTAAGGAAATGAAGTTGAACAAGTGTAGATGCAGTTGTATACATCGCCGTCGCAACGCGCGACGGGTCAAAGAACTAGTTGTATCTGTTATGCATATGAAATAGTTTGACTTTTCACTAGTCAAAGAACTAAATTGAATCTATTCTTGCAGGTTTGTACAATATGGAATATGAAAACGAGATACCCGAATCGAAATACGAATGTCTTCTTTTTGGTAAGAGTTTAGTTTCTGTGATCATTGCAAAATACTTATACTTTTGGTATTATTTGTCAACTTTTAAATTTAAATACGAAGCATACCAATCAGCTTATTTGCTTTTGGTTTTATAATTTCTAGAGAGGTTTTATATATCATTTTGTGTTATCATTTATCATGTTAAAATGTGATAGTTAAACCATATGATCTCATTTCTTAGCTGCTAAGAGTTAATAGCGTTTTAGATATGATTTTTATATCTATATATGTAAATCACACAATCTCTATTCTTGATTATTTTAATGTGTTATTTATATTTTTTTCTCAGGTTGGGGAAGAAAAAGACGAATACTTGGGTAATTCGCGAAAGATTTTTGAGTTTCGGGCAACCTTTATTTATAGGTTATATTTTATAGCAACGCAATATTTTTTGTTAACTTAAAAATTTTGTTAGTATATTTGACTTATGATTATGAAATAGATTGTTTTGGTATATATATATATATATATATATATATATATATATTAAATGAATTTGTTTTGATATAATGATTTTGTTACTATGTGTATATATATGAATCCAGGTAAATTAGCAATTTATAGATTTTTTTTTTATTTTTTTGTCAAAAAAAAGATGACACGCATAGCGTGTCGTAAGCTTGTGTCATTAAGGCGTGTCATAAACGCGTGTCATAAAAGAGTGTCATTAATGCGTGTCATAAAAGGATGACACGCAAAAGCGTGTCATATTAATTTTATGACCATGCCTATAATGACTTTCTTTTGCGTGTCATAAACCCCCTTTTATGACGCGCAATGCGCGTCAAGAAAGGTGTTTTTTCTAGTAGTGCAAAACGATGTATTGATTCAGTCTCATATATAATGGGGTTTTTTTTAATACAAAAATGGTAGTGATAGCATGAATGCTCCCACAAGTGGAGTTTGACTTTTCAAGTTTGAGTCCACTCTTCTTAGTTCTTACAAGCGGACTTGAGGGAGCTTCACCATTTCTCCAATCTCTGATTGCTACATAAAGCATTTCCTTAAGTCTGCGTGTGGGAGGAACATACTCCACATAAACCAAATAAGTTTAAAAAATAACCTACAAATTATTCTATATATTACTCAATTTAGACGCATGGGCCAACAAACAAAAATATTAATAAATCTTTGTTTGTATATTGTAATACTAGATTTATATCCCGAGAGTCGGTGGCGAGGCTTAGTTGGGGCGGGAGGGGGTGGCGGACCCCTCGAATTTTCGTGCAGAGGTTCCGATTATATAGTATTCGTATAGAAAATTTTGTAAATATAGGGTTTCGACTCCCCGAAACTAGTGACTTCCAACCCCCCGATGACTTCCGACCCCCCGAACCTTCGGGTCAAGCTTCGCCACTGCCGAGAGTGTCCTAGAGTTGAGAAATCTAATATGAAATATTAATTTTAACAATGTATCTCCAATGTTAACGCCTAACTTAAAATGTATAACTCTAATATTAAAACTTAACCTAAAACAATGTACAACTCCAATTTTAACACCTGTTGTAAATAGAATTCATATTTTAGTTTTGAACATTATTAATGATTGCCAATACATGATTAATGAATAACCTGAACACTTTATGTTTTTTTCCTGTATGAACAAAACCCCACAAAAAATAGTCTTTTTTTTCTCCGTTTTTTTTATATAGCGCTATGATACTCGTTGGAAAGATAATAAAACGCTCGTTAAATTGGTGTAATTTTTTTCTTTAAAAAATCTCGCATATAAAAGATATTAACGTTTAAAAATTATACGAGGAAACATGAGAAAGAAAAATCTAGTTTTGTTTTTTAAATTAATTTTTTTCTTAAAATATCTCAATGTCACATGGCATCCTTTTTCTTTTTATTAATAGATAAAAATGAAATAATTCAAAAATAATAAAATCTTCACCTCATTATGCCACGTGACATATTCAAGGGGGGTTGAGGCCACCATTGAACGCCACGTCACCAAGTATCAATTCTTTTATATATATTAACTAGGTGAGATCCCGTGTGGAAACACACGGGAGGATTAAACTCTGCTTTAAGCCCAACCAATAGACTGCCTGCACTTTAACCAATGATGCGTCGGCAGACCAAGGCTCTGTTTCGAAACGTCGGTTTATATTGATACATCAACAGACCAAAGCATTAATTAATAATAACACTGAGGCAACAGATCGTTTGTAATTCAACTGTTTGTAATTAAACGTCTGATTCAAATAGCTGCTAGTTTAACGGTTTCTTTCAAAACAGTTATTCCATCAAACAGATCTTACTAACAATGACTTCACATACATTTTTAACAATTATTCTAATCGATATTTTCATCATATAAGAATAAAAAATTAAATATGAAAGACATAATATATAAAATAAAATTTTCATTATAATTATAGACGTAAAAATATAAAATACATTTAAATAACTATTCTGTGGTACTCAACACTTCCTTCAATCTCTTGTTCTTCTCTTTAACAAAGTTTCTGTAGGACACACATATTTTTTGTATGTCCTCACTGAACTTTTAGTTCGACCTTATGTTTTCTAAGAAAAATGAAGAGGCATTCCATATTTCCCTTGATACATTCGTAGCAATGACTTGATTCAATTTCAGATTGGTCTTGCATATGTGATGTTCCAACAGCCGTGTAGCACCTTCAATAACATGAAGAATCTCAAATTCTTCATCTTCTTTAAAACAGTCTAAAACAATTTTTTGAACATCTGACATTTTAGACCACTGGCTGCTGCTGCGGGAATCCATGTTGCTGGTATTTTTAGAAGATTGATAAACCTATGCAGATGTATAAAATACGTTTGAATAGTGTGCTATACAAAGAAAAGAAAATCTAGTTTTATAGTAAAAAAATATACATTAACTATAATGAATAGATTAACTGCAATGAATTAACTATCATGAATTTATTAATTACAATTAGGGGCAATTACATATACCCCCCTACAAACTTAATAAATTACATATTTACCCAAGCCAAAAATTAAATTACACATTTCCCTTCTTAAAAGTTAAAAATATCAAATATACCCATATTATTAAAAATAGATTAAAGAAGGACTATTTTACCCTTGTTATGTGTACCAAACCAAAAAAAAAATTAAACTTAACCATTTCAAGTAACTAAGTTTTTCCTGTTTTTTTGTGTTCTTTATCCTTTTAAGCCTTTTTTTTGATTGTTTTTTTAACTTTCATTAATTTTTTTTAATAATCACCAAAGTGAATCAAACCTATTGTTAACAATTAAAACACAAACAAACATCAAGAATTGAAGCAAAGAAACTAAGTGCAAGATCCTTTCTTTCTTTATTTGCAGAATCAAACCTACTGTTTTCTTTTGATGAATCAAAGGAAAGAAACACATCATGAATCAAACCTTTTTGTCTGGATCTTTCAATTGTTAACGCAGTGAATAAAATTGCAATAGCTTTAGTATGAAAAACATTAGTTTTCTAATTACCTAATTATAAGGTAGTAAACATATGGTTACATTTTGCGTGACACCGATCCTTTGATTCATCATATATTCACTTGGTTTCAAATTTTAATATGGACAGAAAAAGAATCATGTCCTCTTCTCCTGTTACCTCTCGTCACCGATTCTTATCACCGGTTGATAGCTCACTGGTGGAGTTAGGATTGGTGGTGCGGCGGTGGCACTAGTTCGTGGTTCAGCTGTGGAGTTACGGTTGGCAGTTCGCCGGTAATGTTAGGATCGGTAGTTCGCCTGTGGGGATTAGGCAAGGATTGTTTTACACTAGGGATGAGTACCTCATGAGCTGGTGGGAGGGATCATGGATAAAATGAAATAGGGTTTTTTTTATTTTTTTAGAAGAGTAATGATGTCATTTTGTTTCAAGAAGGGGATATATGTAATTTAATTTTTAGATTGGGTAAATATGTAATTAGGGTTTGAAATATGGGGATATATGTAATAATTCCTTACAATTAAGTTTTATTAATCTTGGATACACACGGTATTAACTCGTTTATTTTCCCACTAAGAAAAATTTTCAAATTCTTTTTTTTTTTTAATTTTTAAATAGATATTTCAAGATAAAAACAAATTCGTACTACTATTTAACAACATTTGTAGAAATATGAAAATGATATATTTAGGTCTTTTATATTATAAATAAATCATGCTTAAATACACAGTACTGTCAATAAACAATATATTAATCTTAATTTGATTAAAAACTTCTCCTCTTTTATAGGATGTGTGTGTGAATTAAAGAATACACTAAGTATGGTTAATTTTTTTTAACTTCATCAGTTGGATTTAAAGTAAACATAAAGTTGCTAGTTACTTTCTATACTTTTTATATATTTTTAATAGAAAGAAAGACAATTGAAACAAACAATAATAATAAAATAATAATATTAATAAAGTAACTTTAAAACCGTAATCATTGTTTTTGGGTCTTTTTTATAAAATCTGTTGAGTTTACAACTCTTGCTGAAAAAAAAGTCTTCCCGTGTTAAACAACGGACTGTTTAATAAAACAGTCGATCTATCGTTAAAACAAAAATTGTATTTTGTAACGTCTGTTCATTTCACAACATCAGTTAATCATATACTGAGACAATATATCTTTTTTATGATAACCACTGACGCCTCGACTGATCAAACGTCTATTTCGAAACGTCGGTACTCACGCTTCTTCTATTATGGAAATTATAGATAGATGACAATAATATCCTGAAGTTATTATTTCAAATCTTTGATTGTGTTTGTCTTTTATGGGCAAAACTGAAAATTGCTTAGAAATAGACATTTAACTTGGGACAACAAAAAGTGCAAAAATTGATATTTAAAATGGGATGGAGGGAGTAATTTCCAACACATCGAAGAATAGTGTGCTTTTAGGATTTTTGGCTTTGGCCACTAGCTTTTCCAATGCTTTCTCACGCATCTTTTGGGTTTTTGACAAGAAGCCACCTCGATTATTTTGCTGTTGTGATCAGAATTTAGAGAAAAGCAGAGAGTGATTCATGTGAAATGAAACGAGAAGCGGAGCGCAGTGAGATGAGATGTTGTTGCTGAATATGGCAGAAATCCTGTGTAACCGGTGGCCTATTCATTTGTCTTGTGTTTGTTGATGATGGTAATCAATCGTCTGAAAACATTGAAGGTAGTGGTTGGTTCACAGAAAAAGGGACAATGAGAGGAAGGTCGATGGTTGTGGTGACTGTTGCATGTACAACCCCTGATGCAAGAGATACAACATGCTGCATCAACAATTTTCTTAATTTCACCACGAGGTGGTAGGGGCCTGTGAAGATCATTAGAGCAACAGGGACAGTCGCGGGGGACGTGGCTAGGTGGTTGTGCTGTAGTGGCGGAGGCTATGTGGTTGTGTTGTGGTGGCGATGGCAGTTGCATTTTTGTGGTGAGTCGGAGACGGTGCGTCTAGGTGAATATGTTGTGATGCATGTGGCGGTTTCGTGTTGGTGGTGTTGTGTTCAGAGACGACGATGGTGTTGCGATGGCGGTGGCTGTGGCATCAGTGTGGTGGTGGTTGTATTATGTTGTGTTGTGTTGGGGTTGGTGATGGAGACGGAGAGTTGGCTACTTGGGTGGGCGGAGCACTACCCGGACTCCACTAAGCTACCCCGATTTTCCCACCAATGTTGCACTGCCATCCCACTTCACTAATTTACTTCACTGACACAAAAATTTGGAGGCACCACTACCTTGAATTATTCAACCCATAAAAAACAAAACCCCACACACGTAAAACCCCACTCACCATCCATTAATAGAGCCTGTTATTGCTTTACTAGACCACTACCCGTGCCACCAACTACGATATTGCCATGAAGGTAGTGGCCTACCCGTGAAGAATCAGTGAAATGCCCCGCCTAGCCTTAAGCTGCTTAACTTCCACCCCAATCAAATAATCCATTTTTTGAACTTTTGCTTGTTTTTCAATAAATAAAACTATTGTCTATCAAATTAAATAGCCACTCACTTGGTCTAACATTTGACTGTAAAATGTTATTATTAAACATATAGTTTTCTAAACGACCTTTGATAATTCTTAAATGTTTTTAATAAATCGAACATAACCAGATATCATTTTAAACGTCTATATATATATATATATATATATATATATATATATATATATTATATTTTACATTTGCTATAGCGATTGCACTAAAATCCATCGTGTTTGACGTCCGGTTTTATGGTTTCCACAAATAAAACCAATATTGACCAAACTCATGTCTGGTGAAAAAGGACCACATTTCCGCCGCGAAGCGCGGAAGAAACCACTAGTTATATCAAATAATTAATCGGGTTTAGATTTATTATCAGACTGTGAGTATTCTCTTGTGCAGATGTCATTGTCTTTAGATTTCATTTTCAAAGAGACCATGGTCCAGACATAATGGCAAATTGACAATAGTAACCTGTTGGTCCACTTGCCTTGTCCCTATGCCTAAAAATGAACAAAACCTTCTTTTTCAACATTTAAACTTCAAAAATTGATTAAATAAAATACATAAAACTATGTGACATACAGTCATCCAACTACGATAACCAAAGAAACCTAATCAGTAATCACATAATCCCTATTTGAACTATACCCATGATCGAGATAAAATATGAAAAACCTTGAGACAAACCAATGTAATTACAAGCGATCATAGTTAAATACGTAACAAAATGGAAACGATGCACATGTTAGTTCAGGATTAGAAACGAGTAATTTTATGCGACGGATAATTTCAAGTAATTTATGCAATGGGTAGCTTAATCGTTAAGGTTTTTGAAATTAATATACCTAACTAGTGTGCTAAATTCGTAAAAGAATATATCTATATTATCTTATTAAGGAGGAGTGATTGCCAAGATTATAATTTTGTCAAGCATCCAACTATTAAAGCAATATGTACAATTGAATTATACTTATATAATGAGGGTATAATTGGAACTTTATGGACATTTAAGACACTTAGAAAGGTAGAATGGTAAATTTAGCATAATCCATTACCTCACATCCTAAAATCTTATCCCAATTCTACCCTCATGTCCAACTTTTAGAACACAAAATACAACCTATGATGCATCTTAAATGTGAGACATTTCAATCCCTTATAATCATCAACCTCTCATAATCATCAATCTTTCATCATCATTATCATCAATTCATTTGTAACTCATTCCTCTTATATATCTATATATCATCTATGTGGAGTCAACAACAACAACAATCACCACATAAAGCACCAAACGTAATTCTTTGGTTTCTCGCCTCATAACCCTTCTATCATCACAGGTTCCTTACCATATCGTTCATTTTATTTATCATTTTTTTTTCACTATGGCATTTCATTAAAGCTTGGTATGAAACCATTATTTCCTATCTGTATTTTTCATTTTATTTATTGTTTTCTTTTTTTTTCTCTATGGCATTTTATTAAAGCTTGATACGCAAACATTATTTCCACTGAAGCTTGATACGTAAACATTGTGATGTTAATTAGTATTTTTTTTTTTAGGAATCTTGATTTAGTTGGTCAAATAGTTTTTTTAACCATAAAATTGGGTTAATGGAAAAAAATGAGTTCGTGGATTTATGGTGATTAATGATAATTGACAGGTGGGATTAATAGTCTCTAAATGGCAAAAGATGGATTCGAGATCACCGGGGATAACGCGAAAGGTCTCATCATCTCCTTATACTCTTATAAAGATTTTCTAAAGCAGAGGTGATTTTTGTTTTAAGTATCAATTTTTATACGTATCAAGCATTTTGCTACCTGTTGTTTATAAGACTCAATACGTGTTATCTCTTTATGTTTTTATTCCCTTGATTTTGATTCCTGACTGTTTAGTACTTTTCTATCATCATAAGTTCTATGTTTTCTTTTGCAAATATCTATATCTATATCTATATCTATACTGTATTATAAAGCATTTGAGAAGGATTCCAACCAAATTTAAGTAAATACTACATATTATGCTTATGGTACAACAACTTAATGAAGTTAGTAAGAGGGCAAAATTGTCTTTCCATATAAATATTAAATTGAATAATGAATAATTATTTTATATACATTATGATCACATTCATTTTGCATTACTTGAAATTAAGATTATTGAATTGCTTTAATTCTTTTTATTGCTTTGTAACCGTAGAAGCCTAAGAGTTGTATGATTATTGAAACAAATTAAAATAAAAAAAAATATCAAGTTTTGAGAATACAAAAAAAAAAAAAAAAACATTAATAAATATTAAGATCAAATGTAGTATTTACATTAAACAGCAAGTTCTAAGAATATATAAAAAACCATTAATCTAAGGTAGTTACATTCTTTCTAAATTAGTACAAAGAGTTGTGTGTTATCTAGGTAGAGTTCAAGATTATCCTTAGGGATTTTAGCAATCATTATTTATCCCAACCAGACAAGTGTGTGGGATGAAAATTTCTATGATCGTACCTACCACTTGTTCCTAAATCTTCGCTTGGAGTAAAGATTATCACTAACCTTGAGTAAAGGAGGCATTTTTTGCTACCGCTAAAAGGATTTAGTTTATATAATTAATATTTCTTTGTTATAAACATATATATTATGGTGACTATACATATTCTAACTCTCATATAGCATTAAGTTTGTATATTAATGTTATGTCTCAATAAATAGAGGCTTATTGTATTTGGTATAACTCATTGATTTAAAAAATAGTATAAAGAGTTGTGATATAATTAATCTTTCTTTGTAATAAACATATTTATTATGGTGACTATTTATATTCTAACTCCCATATACCATTAAGTTTGTATTAATGTTGTATCTCTATAAATATAGGTTTATTGTATTTGGTATAACTCATTGATAAAGAGCTCTCTTATTTTTCATCTTATCTTTCTCTTTATAATCTTTGTTCTTATGTTTACATACCTTGTATAGTGGTTGCTTGGAATAACCATTGAGAATACATGAACTGGTAGCATCTTGCGATAAACTTTAACAACTCATGTTCCTCATTGAGATATAGCTTAAACGAGGAAAACGCAGGACATGAAGCAGAGTGTATTACAAGGGAAATTGTGGACAACGATGGAAAATTCGTGCATCATGACACATGTCAATGACTTAACACAAATAAAAGCACTCTCGTATTGTAATATGATTAAGCTTGTTGTTTGTTTGATTTCGCATGTATTTTGGTGACAATGGACTCTAGCATCTAGGACAGTTTGTGGTAGTTTGATGTTGTAATTTGAATCTCTAATCTAATTCACATCCATTCGAACTAGAACGTCACAACACGAATGGCTTCCATGTTATTGTTACAAAACCAAATGCATTAACTTTCCTTGTATTCATTACATTTATTACGAGTAAAATTTACTATAATTTCCTACATACGCTCTCTTCGTCATGTCATGTACAGAGAACAAAACAAAAGCAAGACTAATTATATTGAAGTGAACAGGTTATTAGGTTAACAAAACAACAATAATAAATACACGACAATACTAACTGTATGTAAATGCTATACACATTGTGTAGATTACCAAATAAAATTAATATTTTATTTATATAAAGAAATGCTTAGAAAGTCCAAAAGTTTTACTGTATATAATATTAATATATCTTATTAACGTAGTTTAAAGCAACTATAACCTCTAATTACTCTACATTTTTTCATAAATTGTTAACTCTTACAGCTTATAACTGTTTCATAATCTTCATCATTTTTTTACAACTCATAAACTAAAATACTTGGTTAGATATATTATGATAAGCATATGTAGTGGTTGCATTGTAGGTGATGGCCTAAGAGGTAACCCAGCCCACATTGGGTCAACAAACGACATGGGTGGGACAATTCAAACATCGACCTGGATCTCAGGTAAACATAAACAGGCATTCAACCAAATTGGCTCAACTTATTCTTCGTTAAACAAAAATGCAGACATCGAAGTTCATTATTTGTTTTTGACATAATTATTAACTTATTTTTGAAACAAAACATTAATAGAGATTAAAAGGTGTGTATCGGTTTCCTATGAAAGAGTCCGTTGGCATAAGCCGTACAAGAGTTAATAAATTGGGTAATATATATACATGGTCCTTTGGCTAATTAAGCAAAAATTTAATTTTAGCCTTTTGGCAAGAATAACTTATATGTTTGACCCTCATGATAAATTAGTTGCAATGTCTAACCAAATCAAGTTAAGCAAGCCAACTCGATTTTAGATCAAGCCGAGCTCGAGTTTAAGATTCCAGCTTGATTTTAAATTAGAGTCAACCCAAGCCAACTCGGTAGGAAGTGCAAGTCAAGCTCGAGCTAGCCTTAGCTCGACTCAACCTTTAAGTGGAGTGATGTACAACATAGTCATTTTCACCTCCGTACAACTTAAGAAGCAACATGTACAACATAATTAAGCAAAAAAATTAAGGGTATTATTGGCATAGTTGTGACAATTAAGACACTTAGGAGGGTATATTAGTAAATTTAACATAATCCAATACCTCACATCCTAAAATCTTATCCCAATTATGCCTTTATGTCCAACTTTTAAAACACAAAATACAACTTAACTTATGATGCATTTTAAATATGAGACCTTTCAACCCTCCATCTATATTATTATATATACTTTATTATAATCAATTTCTTGAATGCTAATAGTCTTTTTATAACCCCAAACAAAATCTTAGAGCTAATTTCTTGCTTTGAAACATTGTTTTGTCCAAAAATTTTATGTCTTCATTAGATGAGAAGAGAAAAAAATCAATGAGAAGTTAAGACGCTTGCAAGATATGGTTCCCGGATGCTAGAAGGTATAAAGATATGAGTTAATCTTTATATACATATATACATTTTTTTTCTACTTGTTCATATTTTCTTTGACAATTACAAAAATTTATCTTCATAATATATCATTTTTTGCTCCATTTAAATTTTGTTATTTGCTATATACAATGGGAATGCCAGTGATGTTGGATGTAATAATCAACTATGTTGGATCGTTGCAGAATCAAATTGAGGTAATTTAATTGTGCAGCTAACAATTAAAACAATAAACAAACAATATTCAAAATTATTGATGAGGAAATATTTTTCAAAATTAATTAGTACAGTTTTTCTCTTCTTTGTGCATTTTTAGTTTCTCTTCATGAAGCTTTCAGAAGCCATGATGTTCTATGACCTATTGACCTCAACTCTACTGAATTGGATGATATGGCCCCTATAAAGGTGACAGGTGGCTTTCTTAACTATCCTTGTTAAGAAGTTGTTTATCTTGAATCATATATATTGTTAACTAAATAAAACGGACACAATTATAAATGTAACATTCCAGATTTGCTAATACGTGTCTAATATATTATAAATATTACTTCCACTTACTGCATAGGATGAAACCTGATGTTGCAGGGAACAAATGGACATGAAGAACAGATGATGGAGAGGATGGTTGGAGAAGGGTATGGAGACATTCCTCAATTTCAATCAACATGGTCTTCTTGAACGCCATGAAATAGTTAACTCTATAAATCTATATATGCATGCTCAAATATAACTTTATACGTAAACTATATTTGTTCTAAGACTTTTAAGGTATTTGTTTATCTATTTAATGTTCTTGTTAAACGTTGTATGAAGTGTGGTTCAAAATATTATTTTGCTTTCGGCAATTGTATATTGTTTAAGTTCTAATTCTAATTAATAAAATAAATTAAACACTAGCATAAAAAGAAAACAAAAACTTAACTATGTGTGAGTTACTTATGTTATTTGTGTTAAGAAATAAGAAATCAAAACACTATAAATTCATGCTCACGCTAATGAATCAACCCGAATCATTATCTTCTATACTATATATTATAAAGTATCAGTGAAGGATACCTGCAAAATTTAAGTAAATACAACCTTTATTGCTTATAGTACAATGCTTATTGAAGTCATTTAGAGCGTAAAATTGTCTTTCTACCTAAATATTAAATTGTTGAAGAAATTAATTTAAACATAATTATATAATTGATGAGGAAATTAACAATAATGTGCTGACTCTTTACATTCATAACCTCCATGTCTTTATTATGTTTGTATCAATGTTAAAGTCTTATAAATAGTTGTCATGTATTTAGTACATAAATAATGTGGTGACTCTTTACATACATAACTTACATATCTTTCAATGTTTATAGTAAATAAATTACATCATATATTATGTATTTATATCTTCTTTTTAAATTTATGTGGCTGCAGGATGATATGATGTGACACTTCTGCACACAACTGAATATGTACGCTTGAAGTTTGCTAACACACCCAACCCATGACACGTTTCAACCCATTAAAGTGAGCGATATATGTAGGCTTGACTTTAATACAAGCAAATATGATAGAGATACTTCATGAGCAACGTCATCATCTTCCTCGATGGTTTTTTGTTTTCTCCGCTACTATAAGCTTCTAGGAATAGAATTTAAGTTTCTGATCTCACGAAGTCACCAATTTTTTACATATCCAAAAGAAGACAAATTCTTATCAGTCGATTTGGTAGTTTTAACTATATTGATTACTAATTTGTTTGGTCCAATATATTTGTTACCATGCTTGTCAAACTAACATAAAACGAGAGTATCTATGTAAATCATTGACTCCGCTGCATCTCGCGGGTGCCCTAAAATAATAGAAATATGTTGCACACTACAAACTGCATTTTAGTAATTACATCACTTCCACTACAATCTTATGGTCATTATATAAGAGATATAGCGCCACTTCACTACGCTAAGTACCACTCTACGATGACATACTTATCTGCCTTCGAGATACATAAAAGGGTCCCACCGAATGACGTGGGCCAATCTAAGGGTGTTGTAAGGAATAGTATGACCTATTGTGATGTACCCATTTAAAATATTCAAAAGATATACTTATGAGTTTCAGTTTTTGATAACATATATTTTATACATCGTTGTTTTCTACTTTAACATAACAAATAACCAACAAAAACAACGCACAAGGGGCAAAACAGATGCACCCGCCGCAACGCGCGGGCATTCCTACTAGTTCTTAACTAGTGTTCAAGAATGAAAAAAACTAATGTTGACGATTGTGGCTAAGACACGTGTTCCACACGCTTATCTTAAAACAGATTTAGTGCCTCTACTAAAGGTAACGCGTCAAGTCTTTCTTCATCTCTAAGAACTCTTCATGTATGTGTATATATATCTCTCATAGTATTTTTTCTACTAGTTTATCAAATGAGGCACAAAACCTACTAGGTAATCATGAACCATGACTAATGAAAAGTCTAACATAATTAGAGACTTAAATTTTCTTTAATAGCCATAAAATTCTAATCAAGTCCCATGAAAGAAACTTTACTCATAAGTTTGTCTTGAATTCACCACATGACGAGTATTATCAAAAATTATAATTTACTAAATTATAATTTCAATAAAATCCATTCACCATATTTCCAATAATCCCCACATGAATGGAGATCGTTCAAACACATAAAATTTCCAATGCAACCTCGACAGCTGAGTATTGCAGGATAGGTTGGTATTTGCTTTGAATCTTAATTTGTGAAGCATACTTAGTCTCCTAGTGTTTTGTAGACGCGATGTTCTTGAACAAACTCTCGTTTGTCTAGACGCCAATACATTTCACATAATACTCTCCTTAGTTGGAACATCCCCTCACTTGTCCAATAATGGTCCTGGAACACTTTCCTGGTTCTCCGAGAGCTCTAGGAATTATGCCCCCAATTCCATTTGAAGCGACCCTACTTCTCTCTACCATAGGTGATTTTCCTCAAATCATTAAAAGCATTATGGTTATCGTGATTTACCCACATCATTTACTATATATTATGCTTAGCCTCACAATTTCACTGCATGTCAAAGGAATGAACAAAGACGTATTTAAACACCACTTCATAGTTGGGGGGGGATATATATAACCATATATATACTAGCTTACACATACTAGCCATACCCCCACAGTGACCACCCTTAGGGATCTCCATATATCTGAATCGGGTTTCGTTCACACACCTTCTTTCCAGGGGCCTTATTCCCATCCACAACTTGATCTCTGATCAACCCTTAGGATTTTTGATCCATAACATTATCTTTGACTTCCTAAAGTCACTACTGATAATTTTGCAATTGAGTTAAGTTGTACTAACGTGTTATCGACTCACAAGTTGTTCATGTCTTTTTGTCAACTCGTAAGACTTTAACTCGTGATCTCAGCTTAGATCTAGTTATAATACCTTGTCTTTAGAATAAAATGATTCTCATTTCAATATGAACAAGTACGTATTCATTATGCATACGACCGGTATGCTCAGTCATCAATCATTTAAATCAAACCAGTTAGTATCTGAGTCTAATCAATCAGATTGGCTCCTTATCAAGTTGGCATCCGAGTCTAATCAACCAGATTAACTCCCTATGACCATTGTGTATTCCAGTTGACATTTGAGTCTAACCAACCAGATGGCTCGTTACAACCATAACCTTTATTGCCAACTTTTAACTTCATATTATCAAATAAAAGTTATCCCCACATTTAGGCGTTATTGTATTGAAACAATCCAACACAAGATAAAGGTAAAGAAAGGTCAAATTTTTACATGGGTTGAGAAACTCCTCAAACACCATATCTGCAAACCTATGGTTATTCCTTTAATGGATCTTTCCTCCACATTACCTACAGTTTAATCAAATTTAAGTAATATTACAATGACTATGATGGGTTGGTAAAAGCACGAGAGTTAACAAAGCTAAAATGGGTAATTAATATATAAACGATTGTGGAATAGCACTACGTTGATGTGTTTTATGATTTTCAGGCATAGACATGAAAAAATGGTGCAATTTTGGAGCTTTGGAACATCTTGGAAGCATAAGGAGGGATTAACCGAGCAAGGAAGGCTGAAACGGACGCTCCGTGGCAAACTGGCGTCGCCTATGCCAAATCTGGCGTGGTCGACGCCACTGCTGTATGAGGAGAACAGAAAATGTTGTAGGACAGCAAGAATCCTTGTAGCAAAAAAGGAACCCGCGTCGCCGACGCCACAACTGGCGTCGCCGACGCCAACGGCGAAGGCGATGCCAGAAGAGGCGTCGCCGACTCCATTTTCAATCAAACTTAGTTTTTAATGCATTTTAATGAGGATCAAGAAGGGGGTTTCGTATTTTGGAGTTTAAAAACATTATGAAGACCAAGAATTGAGCATCATCTTCACCTTAACTTCCCACCAACCATCCTAATCAATTCCATCATTTTCAAATCATTCAAGAACATGAATCATTCTTATTTTTCAAGACTTCACGATTCAAAGACCTATTATTGAAGAATCAAGCTCCATGGCCATGAGTGGCTAATCCCTTTGTATCACATTTGGGTGTAGACAATTGAGGTTCTAGGGTTTAACATTTGGGTATTTCTTTAAACTCTTAATTGTGTTGGTTGTGTGATTGAACAATTGTGTTAAATTGTGATTAATCTTATGTTGAATTCATTTTAGTTAATTGATCTTGTGCCAATTTCTAGTGTCATGAACATGATTTCTTGCTTTAACACAAACTTAGGGTTGTATGTTCTAGTGTAATGAAGTATATTCTTGTCCAACTTTAGATGTTGACGATTATTGATACCTAAGCCTATTGAACAATCAATCAGTTAACACCAATTGCACTTGAGTTATTTGATCCATTTGTGAAATCTAAGCTTCATTTGTTGAAACCCGGGTGTGATCCTTTTATTAATATTATTGTCACAATCAAGTTTTTACCAATTCCATTATAATTGACAATTTCAATCAACTTCTTGAATCAATTTTGGTTCATCACTCTCTCAATACAATTTTTCTTAAATGAACAATATATGCAAATTTCATAAAATATAACATTTTTTATAAATGATTGTTTAATCAACTAAACCAAAATTCACCAACCGCAAACTCTTCATGGTTCGACATTCTTATTACCACTAGTGCATAGCTAGAGGTAATTAGGACTTATAAATCTTATTTTGACCGGACCGTGACATCTGATCAATTTTTTTTTTGGTAAGATATCACACTTGACAATTGGTTTGCTTAACATACACTATTGGTTTCACAAATGAAAAACACAATGAGTCTCAATATAGGTGACTAAGGGATAACTATGAATGGATGAAAACAGACAATCATGGGAAATACACAATGGAATCCTAATTGCCTTTATCATTCATGTACCTACTACTCTCGTGATGTTAACACGCATCAAATCTGCCAAGTTCTCAAACAAGCCATGTATAGGCCTACTCTCAATCAAATGATCACTTGATATATAATTTATTTTTTGGGAGTAAGGCTCGAGATCTCACTAGCAAATGAAAGGGAGTTGGGTTACCGATGTGCAAAAAATGTTATACTCTTCACTTGTCTTTTCTAACTAGGCAACTCATACTTTTCTTTTAAAAAAACAACCATTCGAAAAACACATCAAGGAACTTAAAGAGTTTATGATAATGACTAGGGGTCGACACTCATGATTCAACAATCAAATGGAATTGAAATATTTTTTTTGTCAGTTTCACAACACTCAAACAACACCTAAGGACATGCATTTTCAAAATTGTGTATTTTCTCCCCTGCCCACACATAAGAACAAACATTGCCCTCAATGTAAACAAAATGATAATTGGGAGGTGATACTTATTAAAAGATTTATTCTGAAAAAGCTATGTGAAAGTTGTGATCAATCAATTCCCAAAATTTCAATTCCCTACTACTTAAGATAAACAACACTTCAAGACACAATAATTAAAGGAATTGGATGCACCTGATTAACAACTGGTGGTGCACACTCTTCAGTTTCCTCTTGATCCATTTACCGGCTCTTTTCTTCTCTTGCTTGTTACCTACAATTAATCTCATTTTTCCCTTTGACATCAAACCACAAAACTCCTGAAGTACATTGGCTTTACATCGTCTCCCATTTTATTCAAACATAAAAATAAACATACTAACTAGGATAGATCCTTTAAACCTCCCGGTAGCCCGGTTATGAGGACGAGTGAGGTCTTGTGAGGGTTACATAGGAAACACACCTACAACGTTTATTTATATACCACACAAAATAAAATAAAATAAAACACAAACAAAAAGAAACAAATAAAAATACAAAAATATACAAAAACTAACAAGTACCTTTTACTCACGGTGGTCGAAGTGAACATTTTCCTACCGAGTTACCAAGATAAGGTCGGTAGTTTACATTCCACGCCCCAATCTGTTCGTTCTCCTTTAACTTGTCCATCAAATCTAAGCATGAAGGTTTTATCCCACATTTTCCTAACGAGTTTCCAACATACACTCGGTAGTTCACATGCCAAATCCACAATTGCTTCCCAGTTATTGGCATGAGAATTGGGTGATTCTTGTTGCGGGACCATTTTATAATAAATTGTCCAATGTCCTCCCAACTCACATTCCTCTTCTTCATCTTTGAACCTTCATCCTCCACTTTGTTGGCTGCCATAATCAACACGGGATGAGATTCTTGAGGAACTTTCACCTTAGCCACCAGATCTTCAATTGGATGCGAAGTCTTCAGTTGGGTTTAACCATTCAGAAAGACTTGCAGTATCTTCATCTATATAAGCATCTACCATATTACCATAGGCCAACTCGTTTTGCTCACACTTAAGTTGGGCAAATTCCTTGGCTAGTTGATGAACCTGCATGACCAAAGCTTCATGAGCTTTGTCTCTCACTTCATTTCCGTGATTCATCTCTTTTATCATATCTATGATAGCATCAAACTTGGAATCTCGTGAGTTTTGAGGTTCTTCATATGCCAGTTGAGGACTATTAGGATAGTAGTCATCATATTCGTCATGCTTTTGATATTGTTGTGTCCTTTGGCTAAATGAACTCCCTTGATACCTGTCATTTAACTGATAATAGCCTTGGGGTTTGAATAGTGTGGCTGATGATGTGAAGAAGATAAATGTAATCCTCCAGGTTTTTCTAGCCCAAGAATAATACGATGTTGTCATTCTTTATATGCTTCAATTCTCTTACGGGCCACTAGACAATCTTGCCACAAATGGTATGGGCTCCCATAGCAAGGACAAGTGTTATCATCATCTACCCAATTCATGGTGATGATGACGATTTTGTCATGCTACTTTCTCAATCTCCGACTGTACACAAATGGTGAGCTTATTCCCAAATTCCGGGTACGCATGCATTATCTGTCACCTGCACACTCCACACACCACGTGTAACAATGAACAAAAGAAATAACAAAGACAATAATTAAACAGTTAATCATAAAAATCAACTAAAAACACAAAATGTCACACCCTCAAATTTCCACTGCGGGGTTTTACCGCGAGGCGCATGACAAACCAGGATTCAAGTCAACGGTCACAATAAACAACACTATATGAAGTACGTAAATCCAAAAACATAGATTTCATAAGCGGAAGCATTTAAAGAATTAAATCAGCTACAAAACAGTGTTCCAAAGTATTCAAGACACTTATTTCAAAACATGCAACTAAGCCTAGACGCCAATGCAGACCCGTGCGCCTAGTCCAACCGATGCTACCTTAGCGACTTGAGAAAACATGCCAAAAGAGACGTCAACATATATAATGCTGGTGAGTTCACAGGTTTGTTCAATATGTTACCAAATGTTACCAAAATGTTACCCCGGTGTTACCAAAGTGTTACCATGTCCATACTATATCAATGTTACCAAGTACGCTAGCTAGGCGTATGTTTTATTACTACTACGATTAGAAAACCATTACTAGATACGTTTAGCAATGTTTAGCAATGTTCATCCCGAATGTTCAGCATGTTACCAATGTTACCAGTTCGAGACAATATGCACCCGCCCGGCCCACCAAGCCGTCGAGTGGGGCAGGTCACGCCCAATAAATCTATCCACATTTCCCCCGTTGTGCATCACCGCACATTCATGGTTTTCCCCGGGACTTTCAAAGATCTTATAGAAATGCAAAATTAAAACCATAGTATGACATATGTTACCCAAAATAGTTTAGCGCATGTTTTCTCCCCCAAAAGTTAAAGCTGAAAAAGTGGGGCCGTGAACTCACCTTAGGTTGCGTTCTTCAGTAATATAAGAAAGCTAAGACCTTAATAATCCCACTATCGGAGATCTATCAAAATGTTCACATAAGTGTTCCGACTAATAACCATAAGGTTATCTAGTCCCCGATTGTCCGAATCGTGACCAAGTATGTTTTAAAATGTGTTTTGAATGTTCAATCGACACACTAGACCGACCCGACATATCGTTGGTGACTCATTACCCTAACTAATGTCGTTGGTGACTCATTACCCTAACTAATCAAGTACACATAGATTACACACAAGGTTCAAGCATAAAACACTTAGTTTGCATCAAAAATCTCATTTTTGATTCCATAGGGTCGAACTAGGAGTTTCAGTTCCACCTTCGCCCCTTTTTAACCACGTCCAACCCTTTTAAAGCCACCTTCGTCCCATTGCGACAGATTCGACCAATATTGTCCAGGTTCGACCCTGGGATTCCACCTTCGACCCCATGACTGGTAGAAGGTGCCTAGGTTCGACCCTGGCAGAATGTTTTTCCCCAAAACGTTTCAAAAACATCCGAAAACATCCCGAAACATCATCAATCACAGCAGTTAAGTATGAATAACATATCCCCACAAAGCCCCACCAATTTTGCCCCAAAACCTGTTTGTTTTAGCCCTTTCCCAAAATGGTAAAAATTATGAAAGTGTCACATCATGCATGAAATCTTTACCCAATTTGGAAACTTTCTGAAATCAATCCATAATCATCTTAAAATGCTCAGTTTGTCATGTATATGAAAATCCCCAATAGTTCTATTGATAATACTAGCATGCAACAAGTCCTAGATTTATTAAAATCCCCAAATTAGACATGATATCATCATCCCTCTAATTGTAACCTTAAACAATCCTAAACTAACATCAATAGCAGCCCTAGATCATGTTTCTAGCATTAGTACAATAGCAAATCATTAAACAACACATAATATCACAAAACACATAATTAACATATGTTTATTGATATGAAAACCTATGTTTAATGATAAGGTTTAGATTTAGAAAGATGTTTAAAAGGTGTTTATTGATAAAAACATCCTTAGAACAGATCTGGACATTTAGGGTTAGCTGAAAACGAATTAAAATGCTTTGAAAAGGTTTAGGATTAAGAACACACCTTGGATTCTTGATTAGATGTTGTTTCTAGGTTAGATTATGAAAAACAAGAGCAAAAGCTCCTTCCTGAGTGATTAAAATCGTTTGAGAGTGTTTAGAGACGGCTAGGGTTTTTGAAATGGTGAAAAATGACAAAGTGTGGTATTTATATAACTCCACATTCGCCCTTTGCATGGGGTCGAAGGTGCCACCTTCGCCCCTTTACAAGGTCGAATGAATATGTTTTGTGGGTTATTCCAGGTTCGCCCCTTATCCAAGGGTCGAACTAAGGCTCATGTCCAGGTTCGCCCCCACGCCATGGGTCGAACCAGGACTTGTGTTTTCCATGTTTTCCAATTTTGTCGTTTAACGCATTTAAACACATTCTAACGTATGATCATGCAATTCTAACACATGTTAAGCACATATAGGAACGTATAATCATGTTCACACCTTGTAGCACATATTATTATGTTATGTTACACATGTGTTAATAATCTACCTATTCTACTTGATTCAGTTCATGTAATTTCACCAACAACGGGACCCGGTACTAGTGTATTCCCAAAATGACTCCCAATGATCCTCCAAATCATTGAACCCTGGACAATCCTATCATAACTTGACTCAACTAACGTAGTTAAGTCCGTTTATAAATGTTTCTCGCTAAGGTAGACTTATGTTTTAGTAAAATGTTTAAGCCGAACATGCTGGGTGTCACATCATCCCCATGTTGAAAGAGTTTTCGTCCCGAAAATTACACGAAGCCCAAAAATGAAAGAGACGAAAAGAAAATTTACCGGGTGTCACATCATCCCCACGTTGAAAGGAATCTCGTCTCGAGATTCATTCAGCTTCAGCGGTAACTTGCCTAGATTCGAATGCACGTTTCGAAAAAAGATGAGGATGTTTAGTTTTCATCTGGTCCTCCCGCTCCCACGTGAACTCTGGTCCACGATTCGAGTTCCAACGAACTTTAACGATACGGATTTTACTCCGACGAAGGCTACGAATCTTGTAGTCAAGAATCTCAACAGGTTTCTCCACAATACGAAGATGATCATCAACTTTGATCTCTTCCAGTGGTACAATAACAGATTCATCAGCCAAACACTTCTTCAAGTTAGACACATGGAAGATGTTGTGAACACTACCGAGCTCTGCCGGTAAGTCAAGTCTGTATGCCACCAGTCCAATCCATTCCAGGATTGCAAACGGTCCAAAATAACGAGGGTTAAGCTTTCCACGCTTTCCAAAGCGTATGACGCCCTTCCATGGTGAAAATTTAAGAAGTACCCTGTCCCCAATCTGGAACTCCAAAGGATTGCGAAAGAGCGGTGCTCAGATGCTGAAGCTTAAACTTTGTTCTGTACCTATCCTGTCCTTACCCGAGGGTACGGATGATTTCGTTGTTTACTGTGACGCTTCTATTCGTGGTCTCGGTTGCGTGTTGATGCAACGCGGGAAGGTTATTGCTTATGCTTCTCATCAACTCAAGGTTCACGAGAAGAACTACACTACCCATGACCTGGAATTGGGTGCGGTGGTTTTTGCATTGAAAATCTGGAGACATTATTTGTACGGTACCAAATGTGATGTATACACCGATCACAAGAGTCTTCAGCATATTTTCAACCAGAAGGAGTTAAACATGCGGCAGCGTCGCTGGGTTGAACTCCTGAACGATTATGACTGTGCTATCAAGTATCATCCAGGCAAGGCGAACGTTGTGGCGGACGGATTGAGCAGGAAGGAGTCTGGAAACCTCGTCGTGTTCGAGCCTTACAGCTCACCATTCATTACGTATTGCCTGACCGAATCCGTTCAGCACAATTGGAAGCTTTGAAGGAGGAAAACCTTAAAGATGAAACTATGCACAGTGCTGACAAGCATCTTGAGCTCAGGTCTGATGGCTTAAACTATTTCGCAGAGCGTGTTTGGGTTCCTTTGTTCGGGGGATTACGGGAACTTGTCTTGGACGAAGCTCACAAACCTTTGGAGTTCCAGATTGGGGACAGGGGACTTCTTAAAGTTTCACCATGGAAGGGCGTCATACGCTTTGGAAAGCGTGGCAAGCTTAACCCTCGTTATGTCGGACCGTTTGCAATCCTGGAATGGATTGGACCGGTGGCATACACACTTGACTTACCGGCGGAGCTCGGTAGTGTTCACAACGTCTTCCATGTGTCTAACTTGAAGAAGTGTTTGGCTGATGAATCTCTTATTGTACCACTGGAAGAGATCAAAGTTGATGATCGTCTTCGTATAGTGGAAGAACCTGTTGAGATTCTTGACTACAGGATTCGTAGCCTTCGTCGGAGTAAAATCCGCATCGTTAAAGTTTGTTGGAACTCGAATCGTGGACCGGAGTTCACGTGGGAGCAGGAGGACCAGATGAAAGCTAAATATCCTCATCTTTTTCCGAAACGTGCATTCGAATCTAGGCATGTTACCGCTGAAGCTGAATGAATCTCCGGGCAAGATTCCTTTCAACGTGGGGATGATGTGACACCAGTAAATTTTCTTTTCGTTTCTTGCTTTTTGTCTCTTTCAGTTTTGGGCTTCGTGTAATTTTTGGGACGAAAATTCTTTCAACATGGGGATGATGTGACACCCGGCATGTTCGGCTTAAACATTTTAGTAAAACATAAGTCTACCTTAGCGAGAAACATTTATAAATAGACTTAACTAGGTTAGTTGAGTCGGGTTATGATAGGATTGTCCAGGGTTCAATGAACTGGAGGATCATTGGGAGTCATTTTGGGAATACACTAGTACCGGGTCCCGTTGTTGGTGAAATTACATGAACTGAATCAAGTAAAACAGGTAGATTATTAACACACGTGTAACATAACATAATAATATGTGCTACAAGGTGTTAACTTGATTATACGTGCCTATATGTGCTTAACATGTGTTAGAATTGCATGATCATACGTTAGAATGTGTTTAAATGCGTTAAACGACAAAATTGGAAAACATGGAAAGCACAAGTCCTGGTTCGACCCATGGAGTGGGGGCGAACCTGGACATGAGCCTTGGTTCGACCCTTGGATAAGGGGCGAACCAGGAACAACCCACCAAACATATTCATTCGACCTTGTAAAGGGGCGAAGGTGGCACCTTCAACCCCATGCAAGGGGCGAATGTGGAGTTATATAAATACCACACTTTGTCATTTTTCACCATTTCACAAACCCTAGCCGTCTCTAAACACTCTCAAACGATTTTAATCACTAAGGAAGGAGTTTTTGCTCTTGGTTTTCATAATCTAACCTACAAACAACATCTAATCAAGAATCCAAGGTGTGTTCATAATCCTAATCCTTTTCAAAGCATTTTAATTCATTTTCATCTAACGCTAAATGTCCAGATCTGTTCTAAGGATGTTTTTATCATTTAAAACCTTTTAAACATCTTTCTAAACCTAAACCTTATCATTAAACATAGGTTTTCATATCAATAAACATATGTTAATTATGTGTTATGTGATATTATGTGTTGTTTAATGATTTGCTACTGTACTAATGCCAGAAACATGATCTAGGGCTGCTATTGATGGTAGTTTAGGATTGTTTAAGCTTACAATTAGAGGGATGATGATATCATGTCTAATTTGGGGATTTTAATAAATCTAGGGCTTGTTGCATGCTAGTATTATCAATAGAAGTATTGGGGATTTTCATATACACAACAAACTGAGCATTTTAAGTTGATTATGGATTGATTTCAGAAAGTTTCCAAATTGGGTAAAGATTTCATGCATGATGTGACACTTTCATAATTTTTACCATTTTGGGAAAGTGCTAAAACAAACAGGTTTCGGGGCAAAATTTGTGGGGTTCTGTGGGGATATGTTATTCATACATAACTGCTGTGATTGATGATGTTTCGGGATGTTTTCGGATGTTTTTGAAACGTTTTGGGGAAAAACATTTTGCCAAGGTCTAACCTGGGCACCTTCGACCAGTCGTGGGGTCGAAAGTGGAATCCCAGGGTCGAACCTGGACAATATTGGGCGAATCTATTGCAATGGGACGAAGGTGGCTTTAAAAGGGTTGAACATGGTTAAAAAGGGGCGAAGGTGGAACTGAAACTCCTGAATCGACCCTATGGAATCAAAAATGAGATTTTTGATGCAAACTAAGTGTTTTAATGCTTGAATCTTGTGTGTAATCTATGTGTACTTGATTAGTTAGGGTAATGAGTCACCAACGGGATGTTGGGTCGGTCTAGTGTGACGATTGAACATTAAAATCACGTTTTAAACATACTTGGTCACTATCTGGACAATCAGGGACTAGATAACCTTATGGTTATTAGTCGGAACACTTATGTGAACGTTTTGATAGATCTCCGGTAGTGGGATTATCAAGGGCTTGGCTTTCTTATATTACTGAATAACGCAACCTAAGGTGATTTCACGGCCCCACTTTTTCTGCTTTAACTTTTGGGGGAGAAAACATGCGCTAAACTATTTTGGGTAACATATGTCATACTATGGTTTTAACTTTGCATTGCTATACGATCTTTAAAAGTCCCGGGGAAAACCATGAATGTGCGGGGATGTACAACGGGGGAAATGTGGATATATCTATTGGGCGTGACCTGCTCCACTCGACGGCTTGGAGGGCCGGGCAGGTGCATATTGTCTCGAACTGGTAACATTGGTAACATGCTGAACATTCGGGCTGAACATTGCTAAACGTGTCTAGTAATGGTTTTTCAATCGTAGTAGTAATAAAACATACGCCTTACTATCGTACTTGGTAACATTTGTTGATGCATATTATGTGACTAGTGCTATTGGATTGCTAATACAATCTTGTTTTGATAATATCGGAAGGTCGAATGTAGGTTTTAACAAGGTCGAAGGTAGATAAAATGGTCAAAGGGAGAAGCTCTTTGTCGAAGGAAAGTTTTGTAGGACATGTTTGTTGATTCGCTCATTTGTTTGGTCGAATTTGCACATTCGCCCATTCGTTTGGTCGAATGTGCAGGTCTATATAAGGGTTGAATTCATTTTAATGTTAACTAGTTGTCATTTTGTTTCCCTCCTTCGAGTGTGTTTTCTCACTAGGGTTTTATTGAGTCTGAAATTACTTTATTTCATTGTAAACACTACTTTGTAAGATTAATCAAGTTGTTTATGAATGAAATGGAAACTTTGAAAGTGATTTGTGTGTTTTGCTGATCTTATTATCATTTCGTAATTGATTCAGGGATCCCGCACCTGAATTGATATACTTGTTTGATCAACGTCTTTGTTTTTGACATTTTGATCCTCATACATAGTGGTATCAGAGCCATAAGGATCAAACAACTACGATTTGATAATATTTGAGCTGATTAGGACACAATTTTGGTAAAAAAATTTCTGTTTTCAAAGAACAATTGATTTTGATGAACTTTGATTGATTCGGACTAGTTTTCATGGATAAAATCTAAAATTCTCTTCATTAAACTTGTTCCAAATCAATTCTGAAGCAAAACCTGCAAAACATCATCAAATTTCAACAACTATTGAAAAATTTGGATCAAATTAACTGATTTTCAAAGAATATCCGTTTTTCAAAATGCAAGGGTCGAACCTAGGGAGAAACGGTCGAGAGTGTGTATTTTAGGTCGAATCAGGAGTTTGTTATATTCTACCTTCGAATCTTCAGAAAGGGTCGAACCTGGACACAATTTCACATTCGACCCCACGATCATTTGTAAAAGGTCGAAAGTAGAATCTGTTTGAAACTTTTTTCTAATTGTTTCGTGTTTCATACTTTGTAGACGATATGTGGAACTTTTCAACAACACCAAGACCTACTACTACACCACAACAGCAAGTGACAATGGATCCTTGGTCTGTAGCTGCTCAAAAGACGACTAGTCAATCATCTCAATCGATCAACTACTTAGCAATGACTAGTTCGATGCCACAACAAGTTGCACAACCACCACAACAACCCATGATGGATTATTGGGGAGTTGTAGCAGCTGCGGTACACTCTCAAACTACCAATGCTATTTCTACGCTAATTCATGACTTATCTTCAGGTAGCGGGAGTCGTCCACCAAAGCTGATGGAAATGGTGGATTACAATCAATGGAAGACCAAGTTCAAGATACATTTGGAGGGAATGGGAATGGAAGGCACTAAGGCTTGGCAAATGATAGCTAAAGGGTATGTAGCACCAGTTTTGGAGAACACTGGTGAACCGATTCCATTGGAGAGCCTAGCTGAGGATGAGAAGAAAAAGTTTGCGGTGGAGAAGAAGGCGTTCTCACAACTATATCAGGCTATTAACATTGATCTTCTACATCACTTCGGGTCTTGCACAACCTCAAAGCAGCTGTGGGATATGTTGAAGAATCGTCATGATGGGAATGAGAAAACAAGGAAGTTAAGTATGGAGGAGTTGAGAAAGGAGTTCGAGAATTTCAGTTATATGGGAACTGAGACATTGAAGGAGTTGATTACGAGGTATTGCCATTTGTTGACGGAGTTATCAAGTTATGAGATCAATATACCTGTGTCTAAATTGGTGGATAAGTTCGCTGATGCATTACCACCATACTAGAATCAACACATTGAGGTTCTTGAGGAGTAAAATGCATACCGGTATTGGACCATCAATGAATTCATTCAGAAATTGGAGAACAAAGAGATGGAAGAGAAGAGGAAAGCAAAAAGAGCACAAGTTCCTCAGAATCTAGAGTTATTTCATGGTGGTATATCTTCATCTCTGACTAGTTCAGGTTCTAGTAGTTCTGTTGCTCCACACATAACTTGTGTTTGAAGCGTTATTGAAGCAACCAAAACCCAAATCAACTATCTAGCTCAAACTTCATCTTACACACCACCATCATATCCTACTACTTACATCCCACCGTTTTCACCTATGCAACAAGCTGCATGCTATTCAGCTAGTTTGAACCAACCCCAACAAAAACCATATATTCCTCAAATGAACCTGAGTCAACCGAATCAAAGCCCAATTGTGTTGGAGACATCAAATTTGAACAATGTCACTATTGAAGTTGCTCAGCAACATGTAGCTTTGGTATATGCTATGGTTGCTTCATATAATGGTTTGGTAGCTAGTCAATTTGGTAACAATAACCTAACCAGTGAAGACTATGCTCAAATTGATAAGGAGGAAATGGAGCTCATTGACATTCAGTGGGCATTTGTTAGTGTCATGAGACAAACGACTGAGTTTATAGAGAAGACTGGTAGAACTGATCTTTCTACATCTCCCAACACCACATATGGCTTCAACCAGAACCAGGCTTTGGTAATTCAGAAGGATGAAGGATTTGATTGGACTGGTATGCAACTTAGTGTTGAAGAGATTATAGCTGGTAATGTGGCGTGTGTTGCTCAGAAGATAGATTTGGAGGAGCCGGCGTTAGTTGAAGAAGATTTGGAGATTGAGAAGAAATCTGAGTTGAAGATTGAGGAGATGGTGGAAGAAGCCGATACTTGTGTTGAGAAGAATTCAGGATTGATTCATGATTCGGTCATTGATATTCCTGAACAATGTGATTCAGTTTATTCTGATTCGGAGAGCGAGCCAGATTCTGAAGCTAGTGCTAACTCACTAGATGATGACATTGATCTACATCTAGCCGAAGCTGATTTTCTTATGACTCGCAAGTCTTGCATAGTGGATGATGCTTTTACCGGAGTTGATTGTTCCAAATTCTTTGTTGGAAAGGAAGCACACTTTGTTTTGATGGCGATAACAGAGCCTCCGAAGAGAATAAGCAACTCAGGGTACAACTTGAGAGTGCTAGACTTAACTGTCAATCTTATCGCAAAGAAGCCCATGATTTCAATAAAGTACTTGATGGTTATAAAAAAGGTATATCTGATTTAAAGAAAACACTTTCTTTAAAACAATTAGCCATTAACAATTATATCAATGAATTGGAAAACACTAAACTTGAAATGGCAACCATCAAGTGCTATACAGAAAAAGTCAACAAGAAACTTGAAAGTTACAAACATATTGCATATGTTGTTGCTCATATCATAGAAGAACCCTCAGAGCCGAGTAGTGCAAACTACAGGGCTGTCCCATCTCCTGTGTTGTTTGAAAATCACACTTCATATTCAATAACACCGAAGAGTTCAGTTAAGTCTGATTCTACATCGGATGATGAATCTAACACTTCCAGCGTTGGAGATCCAAATTCTGATGTTAAACCTATTTTGGGACTGAATGATGAGGGTGTAACAGCTGTAACTGATGATTCTGACTCTGAGGATGATAAAAATGAGAAAGTGAGTGATATTCCAATTGAAAATCACATTATCACCAATGTACCGGTATCACTTTCTCAGATTATTCATCCAATGGCTAACGTTCATCGAGTGAATCAGTCAGTTAAACAAGTTGAAAAGAATGAACCAAGTGACAAACCAGTCAAAGTGTTTTATCGGAGGGAATGATCCGATAAGATTATTTCTGACGAGGAATATCCAATTAAGTTTGCCAATTACTCCAAGATTGAGAAAATTTGGCAGGAGAGTACTATTTAGTTCCCAAAACACGAGAGAACCAATGATGTACCTCCACAGACCTTGAAGAAAATTTATTTGGATGTTCCAAAAGAACCAAAAGTTCATGTCACCGAGTTTATTAAGCCAAAGGAAAAGGCGAATAGTTTTCTTGAGCCGACTTACTCAAAGGACCCAGCTCCTAAGAGCTTAAGACGAAGGTGTGTGGATGACCAATATCCTATCACTACTTATGCAAATTCGAACGCCAAGAATAACTTTGAAGAGTACCGTGCATGTTTTAAATGCGGGGATAGAGGGCATTTACTTGCTTACTGCCCGTATATAAGGCACAAGAGGCACGAGGTTGAAGCGAAGCAGAAATATCAAAGTCCAGTCGATAATCATTGTTATCCACAACGACGCTTTGTCCCTCAACCAGCACCCTTTTACAATCAAAGCCTTTATTATCAAAAGAGGGATAGTCGTCAAATGACATATGATCGTCGTAACCGGATCGCAATGGAAAAACCTTTAAAGAAACCAGTGGTGAACACAACTGTTGAGAAACAAAAGGTACCATTAAAACCTGTAGTTAAACCAACAGTTGGACCTGTCTCTGTTAAATCAGAATAGGTAACCAACATTTCCTTTAAGAATGAAGTAAAGAAACCGACTGAGACTCCAAAATCTCAGATCCGGATCTTGAAACGTTTGGAACAATTCTGGTCACCAGTGGGATCTCAAGGTGCTTCAACTTCAAAAGCACATGAAAAATCTGAAAATGAAAAGAATTTGATTGATCAGAAAAAGGTCAATTCAAATTCAAGTGTTTGTGATAAAGAATCTTTGATACAAAATGTTCAAAGACCCAAGACCAAGCAGGCTTGGGTCCCCCGAAAGAACTATTCTTTTTACTTGATATGTGCAGCGAGCTTCAGCTGGCCCTGTTAGCAGTCTCTGGATTGTTGACAGTGGAGCTTCTCGTCACATAACGGGGGATTTATCGCTGCTGTTCACCATTAGAAATATCAATGGCGGATATGTAGCATTTGCTGGAAACAAAGGAGGTTACATTACAATGGAGGGTAGTGTGAGTAATGGTATTGTGAGTTTTGGGAAGATATCTTATGTGAAACAGATAGACTATAATCTGCTTAGTGTCAGTCAAATCTGCGACAAACAGTTCTTTGTATTCTTTGATGACCAATCTTGCTACATTCTAAAGCCCGGTTTCGTATTTCCAAAAGAGTGGATAATGCTAAAAGAACCAAGAGTGAGTAATCTGTATATTCTGGACATGTCAAAGGCTATGACAACCTAGGGCCAAGTAACGTGTTTCCTCTCCAAGGCTACTGAAAAAGAATCTATTATGTGGCATAGGAGGATGTGACATATTCACCTTAGAAAAATGAACCATTTGGTGAAGAATGCACTTGTCGAAGGCGTAAATGTTAAACATTTTCATTTGAACGACAAGTGTGTGAGTTGCGAGAAAGGAAAGCAGCACAAGCAGTTCCACAAACCAAAGAAAGTAAATTCAGTTGAGATGCCACTTGAGCATTTGCACATGGACCTATTCGGACCGGTCAAGCGTAAAAGTCATGATGGTGAATTATATTGTCTTGTGGTTACCGATGACTATTCCAGATTCTCGTGGGTAATGTGCTTGCCCATAAAAGCGACACGTTTAACAATCTAAAGGTTCTGTTCACTCGATTAGAAAATGTCTATGGTCTGACGATCAAGAGAATTCGGAGTGATAATGGGACGGAGTTCAAAAATGCACAGATGGATACTCTTTGTGAAGATAAAGGAATTCATCATGAATATAGTGCTCCGTATACCCCTCAACAGAACGGTGTCGCAGAACGTAAAAACAGGACTCTAATTGAAGCGGCTAGAACAATGCTTGCGGATTCCAACCATCCAGTAATGTTCTGGAATGAAGCCATATACGCAGCTTGTTATACACTGAATCGTGTGTTAACAGTAAAGAAGTTTGGCAAAACTTCTTACGAACTGTTGAATAGACGAAAGCCGAACTTAGAGTATCTAGAACCATTTGGAACACCATGTACTATGCTTAATCCATCCGAGAAGTTCGCACCGAAAGCTGAAGAAGGATTCTTTGTTGGATATGCAACCCCGCTCAAAAGGGTATTCAACAAAAGAACTCGTCAGGTAGAGGAGTGGGCTAACGTTGAAGTTCAGCGATATACTCACAATGTACAGGGTAGCGGTCCAGATTGGATGTTTGATTACAAAGACTTTTTTGAATCATTCAATCTAGATGACTTGGTTGAAGAGGCTGTATTAAGATTATACTACGAGTGTGAAAATGCAGTAACATCACCGTTAGTGCGTTCGATCACCGTAACTCCTCAAACAGCTTCTAATGATGCCAATGTTCCTGCACCAGAGGAAGAAGTGTTCCAAGAAGCTTCCACAACTCTTAATTCATTCGAATCAGAATATGATGATGAAGTCACAAGTGAAGCTATTCCAAAACAGGCAACAGAGACACCTCCAGTGAACCCAAATTCAAATGTTGCTTCATCATCCAATTTGGGTAAGGATCTGGATTCGACAGAGAATTTGACTACTCAAACGGGAGTTCAAGTACCTGATCATCTGGAATCTCGGATTCATCGTACTCACCCACTCAAGCAGATTATTGGTGATCCTAGAAGCCCTATTATGACAAGGGGACAACTTCGGAATGCAAACTCATCAGAAAATCTTGGCGCTTTAGCCTTATATGCTAAAATTCAAAAATCAGGTTATCAGAATGACTGGTCTTATGCTTGTTATGTTTCGCAGGTTGAGCCGCGGACGTACAAGGATGCTCTTTTGGATGACGCTTGGGTAGAGGCAATGCAAGATGAGTTATTACAGTTTCAGAAACTTGGAGTATGGACGCTAACAGATTTACCTCTAGGAAGGAAAAAGATTGGAACCAAATGGGTGTTTAAGTGCAAAAAGGATGACAGAGGTGTAATTGTGAGAAACAAAGCTCGACTGGTTGTACACGGCTTTCATCAAGTGGAAGCAATTCGCATGTTTCTGGCGTTTGCCTCATATAAGAAATTCAAGGTGTATCAAATGGACGTTAAGAGCGCGTTTCTTTACGATGTGGTCAAGGAAGAAGTTTACGTAGGTCAACCACCATGTTTTGAGGATCCATCCACCGGGTTAAGGTCTACATTTTTAACAAAGCACTCTATGGGTTGCACCAGGTTCCACGACAATGGTATGAGGAGCTGAGCACGTATCTTCTATCCAAAGGATTCAAACAAAGCTTGGTAGATTGCACACTGTTCACAAAACGAACAGGGGATGACTTGCTTCTTGTGCAGATTTATGTTGATGACATTATTTTTGGATCTACTAATGTACTTTTGTGTAGAGAATTTGAACAAGTTATGCAGGAAAAGTTCAAAATGAGTGCGATGGGAGAGATGCAGTTTTCCTAGGCTTGCAGGTGGACCAAAGACCAATGGGGATCTTTATTCACCAAACCAAATACGTATCTGAAGTCTTGAGCCAATTCCAGATGGAAGATTCAAAGCCGATGGATACCCCAATAAAACTTAATCACGGGATTGGAGTTGACGCTAAAGGGGAGCTGACTGATCCTTTTACATATAGAGCAATCGTCGGATCTCTGATGTACCTCACCGCATCTAGACCAGACATAATGTTCGCCACATGTCTCTATGCACGTTATCAATCGAAGCCGAAACAAAGTCATCTAGCAGTTGTCAAACGAATCCTAAGATATCTGAAGGGTTGTCCGTCGAGAGGACTATGGTACCCTAATGATGATAATTTTGACCTAATTGCTTTTAGTGATGCAGACTCGGCGGTTGTGATAAAGACAGCAAGTCCACAACGGCTGGATGTCAGTTTATAGGGAGCAGACTTGTGACCTGGCAATGCAAGAAACAAACTGTTGTCACCTTATCAACATGTGCAGCAGAATATGTTTCAGCTTCAAGCTGCTGTTCACAATTTCTGTGGATTCAACAACAGATGGTTGATTACGGTTTGCAATTTCTTAAAACCCCTATTTACTGTGATAATGAGGCTGCCATTGCATTAACTAATGACTTAGTCAATCACTCGAAAGCTAAGCATATCCGGATTAAATACCATTTTATCCGTGATTGTTATGCAAAAGAGTTGATTGATAAGGTCAAAATCCACACTGATTATCAACGTGCAGATCTTTTTACCAAAGCTTTTGATAAATCAAGAGTTGAATATCTTTTAAAAGCTAATGGTATAAAAGAAAAACAAGACTGATCATCACCTCGGTTTATCACTTTTTAGTTTTAGTTTTTACTGTTTTTCAGAAAAAAGTCAAAAACCCAAAAATATGTTTTTCATTTTAGGGGGAGTCTATTTTTGAAAAAACCAAAAACATTGAAAAATTCAAAAAGCCATAAAAATTTGAAAAACCCAAAATTATTTCCAGGAGAAAAAGAGGAAATGATAGCACATCAGTGGGGATCTGACAAATGCTAAAGAAGTGTAATGCAATATAAGGCACGTGTTTGAGTCTGTGTGATGTGCTCGTAGGCTTCGTAGACCTATTACTGCGTGCCTGATACATAAATATCAAATGAATTGTTATGTGGATGAACTCCTCATGGGCATATGGTCTTGGTACCGTAATTTCGTTTGATAGGGTTTTTGTACAAAATTCGGAGGTTTCGGGTCGTTATGTTATTAGTTATCTGGGGATAGCCTCACTGATCTTCTGTCGTAAGTTCTTACGGACCTAGATCAGACATGGTATCTTTATAAAAGAGCTTTAATGCCAAATCCTAAAGTTACCGAATTGAGTAACTTTCAATGTATGACGATAATCAAAGATTATCTAATGTATCGTATCCAATCATTGATGCAAATCATGATTGATATCAGCTCTCAACCTAGTAGAGTGCACAAGTTACTTTGTAGCATTGAGTTGCTGACCTGTACACCTCTGTGCCTCATACCTTGTAAATTACAGATGACGAAAGCATAATCACGCGTTACAATGAGTCTATGTGCAATTATTCCTTGATAGGGGAGTATGTCATGTGTGTGGGAACCGCAGACAATTGTGTTTATACTATAAATAGTCGTATCAGTCTAAAGCACTGCACAACAGTCTGCATGTAAGCTTATGTGGACAACAATATCAGCAGTTGCCGGATCACACATTGTCTTTGATGATAATATAAATCCAAAGATCAACGGTGTGATCAGATTTCTCAAAAACTGATATGATCCTCTTACCGAAAATCACAAAAACATTTACTGCTTTATATTTACATTTCTGCATTTTACATTTTTTGTCAAATATACAAAAACTCAAAAAGATTTTAGGTGTGTTTTAACAAAGACATTCAGAAAATCTAAAAGATTTTACATTTCTATATTATCTTTGATAACCGATGGTGGTTGATGTTGATTTTCCGAAACTTGCTGGATCATTTGAGTTTTGTGATCTTAAAATGAGAAATGATGGATGTCGGATGCTTAAAAGTTAAGAAAAATGTTGAACGGGATTCGATTTTGAGATTTGGTAAAAAAGTTCAAAAATTCCAATCTCCATTCGCCCCTTCGATGGTTCGAATGTGGAATTTTCCCTTTACATTCAACCTTTTTAGACGGTCGAATGTGAGTGTTCTTGTGTTTGTTGCACATTCAAACCATATTTCTTCCTTGGAACCTTTAATTAGGGTCGAAAGTGGAAATATTTTCACATTCACCCAAGCAAAAGGGTCGAATGTGGAGCCTATATAACCACTTCTGCACGTTCGAACCATCATTCGAATATTTTTTTTTCAAAATTCTGTGAAACCAACACCTTGTTGCTCGATTGTTTTACACCTTATCATTGTGATCCTTGACACTTTCTGATCATTTCTATATAAGATTTGCAGGTAAACAACACGTTTTGAAGGCAGAATCACGGATTGTCTATTCGAACCCTAACTTTCAGTCGTTTATGGTTTTAGAGACTGTTTTCTTATAATTTTTTATTGGGATTCAATCCTTAAGTGTTTTAAGGGGAGAAGTTAACAAAATCATGAGTTTAAACACATTGGATTGAACAATTGATTGTTTAAACTTGTCGAACCCTAGATTTTGGGGAAAAACACATAATGATTGAATAATTATCAAAATTGATTGGTTTAAAAGCCTAATGGGTCATATTAGAAACTAAACAAATGAAAATGGCATGTTAAAATGGTCAAAATCAAAATTTGAAAATTTGGAAGATGAACAGTCTGATTCGACCAATTTCAAAGGGTCGAATGTGACTTTTTGGTCGAATGAAACATGTTCAAACGGTCGAACGAGGAACAAAGGTCGAATGTATAATTTTAAAACAACTTTTTTCACATTCGAACCTTATTTCCACATTCGAACCTTGTATTTTCCACATTCAAACCTACGTTTTGGTCGAAGGTGGAATTCCAAAATCTAAAAATTTCAATTTTGTATATTTTGTCCGATTCTAATGTGTTTTCGTGTTTTGTTTTTGCAGATTCTCAATGGTTGAACCTCAGAATACTGATATTCCAGCATGAACATCTGAAAAGGATGATGGATAGAAACTAGGGGAGGAATTACCTTTCGAAGAAGCTCACAACTGCTGTGCGTTTCTTGGAGATGTGAAGAAGAATACAGAATTCACTGGTATCATTGATTTCTTGAAGCGGAGCAGAGTTGTAGATGCTATTGCCACACCTACTATTATCTACAGAGATCATCAGAAGGAAATCTGGAAGAATGCTAGGATGGATATCTGGGATAATCAAACAACAATTATCAGTAAGATTCAGGGGGAGATGGTAATTGTATCTGAAGGTGATATTCGAAAAGCTTTGAGACTGAAGGACAAGCCGACTAATCCAAGATGCTTGTCATGGATAGAACCGAGGAAATGTTTTCTAAGGATGAAGTATAATGGACCTATCACTGATGGAGCCCTACACAAAGGTAAATTGTGCCCACAGTTTAAATACCTGGCTCATGTGATGCTGCATGTATTTGGGTCTGTTAGTGGAGGCTATGACGTTATGAGAAAGACTATTAGCTCTTTGATGGTAGCACTGATTCTGAATAAGCCGTTTAACGTATCTGGGATGATACTTGATCACATGCTTGAATCATTGAAAGGTCTGAAGAGTAAGAAGTTTCTGCTTTATCCTAGATTCCTGCAGATGATTTTCGATCAGAAAAACAAGAAGTCGAGGAAAGATCCAACACAGATTGTTGTACAGGATCATATGAGTCTGAATACGTTGGTGAGAATGAAGGGTTATAAAGGTGTACCTGTAAACAAAAGACCCCCTTTGAAGAATTTGTTTGGACACTTGATTAATCTTGATTATCAAGATCCAGGTGTAGACAAGGCTAGGAATGCAAATAGTGAATCTGATAATGATGATCCATTATGTTCTGTTGATCCCGATGCAAAGCGAAAGCGACAAGTTGTGAATGTTGGTGCCAAGAGTGGTAAAGGTAAAGGTAAGGAAAAAGAAGTTGACGTAGAACTTCCAAAGAAAACATCTCGAAGACAAAAGAGTGTTGCAAAGAAAGGTACTCGATTGGTTGATGAAGAGTCTATAGATTTTGAAGAGACTCAGGAGGATGAGAGATGTGATTCTACAGATGAGACTGTGAAGAAAACCCAGCCCAAGGCCACTGTGGCTGGTGAATCTGAAAGTCTTAATCAAACTTTAGAAGAACAGAGGATGAAGAGTCCAGTTGTGATGGATGATATTGATATGAGTTTTCATTTGGGTTCTGAAGATTTTGGTGGATCACCGAAGGCTGGTGAAAAGAAGAAGAATCCAATATACAAGAAGAAAGCTAAGGCTGTTGAAATTGAAAAGCCTATGAAGAGGAGAGCTAAGGAAATTGAAAGCTTGATTGCAGGAAAGAAAGTTCCTGAAATGTCTAGTTCTAAGACTCCCGTGACATCCCCAACAGCCAAGAAACAGAAAGCATCTGCTGCTGAGAAGAGTACTTTTCCAACTGATGATTTTAATGATTCTATGGAATGAGTCTTAAACAAGTTAAAGAAAAAGACTCCAGTTGCTGAGGCTTCTACTCCAAAGGTTACTGTATCAGGAGATGTTATGGATGCAGTTAATTAGAAGCTGACTGAGATGATGAAGATTATAAACCAGCAACAAGAAGAGATTGATCAGTTGAGGAAGAATGATAGGAAGATGTTAGACATTGTTGAGACTTCACAGGAGAGTCAGGAATAGCTGGAAGCTAAGATTAAGTTACTCCAGGATGAGAATATGAAGTTGTTAAAGCATGAATAGAGGAATACTAGAAGATACATGGCTTTAAGACCTGAAAACAAGCATGTAAAGAAAGATAACAAAGGGCTTAGGAAGCTAATTGATGATTGGTATGAAAAAGCTCCTCAATTAAAAGAAGGAGAGGAGGATAAAGAACGAGAGGAAGAGCTTGTTGACTTTGAACCATCTAAGTCTGAAAAAGACGATGAAGATCTTGAACAGGATGTCGGTGAAGCTCCTGAAAAGAAGAAGGATGGTGATGATAATGATGGTTCAAGTGGTAATTCTGGAGATGATAATAGCTCTGCGAATGATGATGATGATGACGATGATGATAACACTGATAGGTATAAGTGTGAAAAGAGAGATTCAGGAAAAGATGTAGGAGAATCGAGTTCGAAAGCTCCTGGTGGCAATACTGATGATGATGATGATATCTTCTGAAATGAGAAGATCAGATCTTTATCTGAGGAGGATAAGAAGTTATATCGTCAGGTGTTGACAAACAGAGTCTAGACGATTGAGATGACACGAAGATTTCCAGAAATATTTGAATCAGATGACATGAGATTCGAACTTAAGTACAATGATCCTGATCTTGAAGACGGTGAAGTTTCTGCAGCAGTTTCGAAAGACATACTTGAAGGATTGGCTAAACAGGTTGGGAAATCTCTTGAAGAGTTAATGAGTGAGAATCAGATTCTGGATATTCCTGAGAAAGAAGCAGGAAATCACTCTGATGATAGAGATACTCCGGTTTTTGAAGATGTTGAGATAGAAGATATTACAAGTGAGGAATATCCAGAATACTTTAAAGATTATAAGGATTCTAGATTTCCTGAATTTTCTGAAGAATTGTTAAGCCAAGCTGAGAAACTTGCACATGAGAAAAGCAAGAAGTTCGTTGATGAAGTTTTTAAGAACTCATATTGCCAGAAACCGACTGTTGAACAATCTGACGATCTGAAGAACTTGTTAAAGAAGCTAAACGAGAAAGAGGCCAACCGACCAAAGACTGAGATTCAAGGTGGTTTCTATAAATTTCATAATGAACTGTTTAAAGGTAAATCTCTCGGGTGGAAATACTTACGACAGCTGAGGTGTGTTGCCGTGACGTGGGAGAAAGGAATTTTGTATTTTGACAGATTCCATGACATTAAAACACTACCTTACTAGGCTGTACGCGACGTCTGCAGACATACGTTGTCAGGTGCTACTGTGAACAACGATGTTGTTGGATATTTTGCAGATTGCATGGCAAGAGAGAGTAGGATGAAATGGGATGTGTTTACCCCACAGTATCCGAAGAGAATTGTTTATAAGAAGATTAAAGATCAGAAAACGGGGATGAACAAGGTTACTTTGAAATATGATCCACCGACAGTTTTGAAACATATACCTTTGATGCCTATTCCACAACACTTCTCAAAAGACTTTATGTGGTGGTACTATGATTGGAAGACGACAGAGGCTATTATCTTGCTGAAAGATGGGAAGAATGATTTTAAGAAGATACATATCTTTGATCCAATGTGGTTGATAAACTGCTCTCATGAAGACATAATCATGTAGTATTACAACCCGATCTATTGTGAAGAAAAAGATAGTGAACAGGCTGTAAAATACCAACGTGTGGTATTTTTGTGTTTTGCGTGGGATGTTAATGCGGGGGTGCGACTATGATAAGAAACTGGGGAAGTTTGTTCAAGTTCAGAAAGAAAGAAAGAATCCGAAACAAACTAATGAACCAGTAATGACGAAAGAGCAAGAGACCTTACTGCACATCAAGCTGATGAATAAGAGAATGGACGAAGAGCGAAGGCTTATGCAATCCAAGCAATAGTCGAGGGGGAGTTTGTTGATGCATATTATGCGACTAGTGCTATTGGATTGCTAATACAATCTTGTTTTGATAATATCGGAAGGTCGAATGTAGGTTTTAACTGGATCGAAGGTAGATAAAATGGTCTAAGGGAGAAGCTCTTCGTCGAAGGAAAGTTTTGTAGGACATGTTTGTTAATTCGCCCGTTTGTTTGGTCGAATCTGTACATTCGCCCATTCGTTTGGTCGAATGTGTAGGTCTATATAAGGGCTGAATTCATTTTAATGTTAACTAATTGTCATTTTGTTTCCCTCCTTCAAGTGTGTTTTCTCCCTAGGGTTTTATTGAGTCTGAAATTACTTTATTTCATTGTAAACACTACTTTGTAAGATTAATCAAGTTGTTTATGAATGAAATGGAAACATTGAAAGTGATTTATGTGTTTTTCTGATCTTATTATCATTTCGTAATTGATTCAGGGATTCCGCACCTGAATTTATATACTTGTTTGATCAACGTCTTTGTTTTTGACAATTCGATCCTCATATAACATTGATATAGTATGGACATGGTAACACTTTGGTAACACCGTGGTAACATTTTGGTAACATTTCGTAACATATTGAACAAACCTGTGAACTCACCAGCATTATATATATTGATGTCTATTTTGGCATGTTTTCTCAGGTCGCTAAGGTAGCATCCGTTGGACTAGGCGCACGGGTCTGCATTGGCGTCTAGGCTTAATTGCATGTTTTGAAATAAGCGTCTTGAATACTTTGGAACACTTTTTTGTAGCTGATTTAATTCTTTAAATGCTTCCTCTTATGAAATCTATGTTTTTAGGTTTACGTACATAGTGTTGTTTATTGTGACCGTTGACTTGAATCCTGGTTTGTCATGCGCCTCGCGGTAAAACCCCGTAGTGGAAATTTGAGGGTGTGACAGAATGGTATCATTGCCACTCCTGTGCCATTCGGGATGGTGGGTACATACCTTATCAGGGACGATGAGACTCTAATAGGGGGTGAATGTGACACCCTAGGAAAATCCCACATCGGCCGTGGCCAGGAGAGATCCTTGGTTCATAAGTAATGTCTTGCCATTTAAATCACCAACGCGTTTTGGATGAGAGGAGAACTCCACAGTTAAGCGTGCTCAGGTGGGGAAAATTCCAGGATGGGTGACCTCCTGGGAAGTCTCGACTTGGCAACAAAAAACAAATCCGGGAGCTCTGGATGGGCGACCCATCGGGGCAAAGCGGACAATATTGGTGGTGAGGGGGGCGGGGTGTTACACAAAACACCAAGCGCACGAACTCCCCGGCAACGGCGCCAGACTACTGGACACCTTGATTAGATAACAAATATCTACATCTTTGTGCCAATGAAGTCATTCGAGTATATTGTTCACCTCATATTACACTTGTGCAAAAGGGGTTCTAAATCTAAACAAGGCAACATATGCCTTAGCGTGAGATGCCAACACTTACGCGTGTATGAGTTCTCATCACTACACTTAGAAACCCAGCTAGAAACATTATCAATGATCTAGTTAATCGGTTTTACTCGAGTTATTCCATTAGACTGAATGAAGTTATATTTTTAGACTTTGTTATACTCCAAATTCATTATCATTCTATCTTATAATTTGAATGTTTAAAGTTAACTTATTCTCTATAATGTATCTAAATTAACATGTACTAGTCCTGCATGCTTTAGACTACAATACTCTAGCATGTGAACAGAAGATGAATCATTCTGATTCTTCACATCCTTAAAATATAACACAGCCTTATTTCAGACAACTATTGAGATTTTATTTCTTCATCCAGTCTCATATGCACGTTATGTAAATGCACCATGCAGATATGTCCCTAGCTTGGATATCGTAGTCGGATCTTATTTATCACGTTTATATAGGCATAGGGGTATTTTGGTAAGATGCAAAGCTTCATACGCGTCCCACTCTCTTCATACGGGTATGAGGAACGTGTATGAGGGACGCATATGAAAGCCTACTATATATACTCCATGCCTTAGTAACTTTTGTAAGATTTTTGCTCATTTAATACAAGTGCAACCATTTGTGTGTGTTCTCTCTCTCATATTATTATTATTATCCTATCCATAAACACCCACCTATAACAACTAACCGAATCGTTGATTTCCGCCCTCGATTCGATACGCGCGGGATATAATTTCCTGTTACATTGATCCTAGAAGTGGTATCAGAGCTAAGGCTCATATCACGCATGTTGTTATAGTGGTTTGCATCAGATCTGAAAGTTTTTAAGCAATTGTCCTTCAAAAACCAATTTTGACTAGTTTTTTACTAAAACATGGTTTTCTATGATTTTGAGGTGTGTTTGATGATTGGATCATTAATTTGATTGTGGTTTTAGGTTTAGAATCTGTTTTTACAAATAACCGAATCAAATTTGAGGAAAAACAGATCAGATCTGAGGATTTTATTGAAAAATTTCATGTTCATGAGTTTTATAGGTTTTTATGAGTTTTTGGGTGAAAATCATGATCATGGATTGTTTTTGATGATCTGATTGTTGTTTCAGTTTAGAAAAGTGTTTTGGATATTGATTGAATCAAAATTAGAGGTTAAACAACGTTATTTCGGATTAGATCGGAATTTTTGATGAAAATTAATAAGTTTAGTGTTCTTCATGTTCTTAAGGATTTTTTATTATAATTAGTGTTTTTGGATTGATTTTTGTGTTGCAAACTTGTTTGGAATCATCCCCTACACAAAACCACATGTTCAGATCATCAAATATTATTCAAACACCTAAAAATTATGAAATCAACCCTGTTTGGTTGTGTTTTTGGTCTGCACTCTACTGCACATACGGGTTAAGTTTATGTCTCATATGGGTGCCCCTGTTTCATATGAGTTTGTTTGTAGTACTTCATACGAGTCTTCTGATACTTGTGAGTCTGTTCTTCTCATACGAGTTGGTTCCTACGGGCCTGTCTCATACGAGTTGGTTCCTATGGGGCTGTCTCATACGAGTTGGTTCCTACGGGTCTGTCTCGTACGTGTTTGTTCCTACGGGTCTGTCTCATACGAGTTGGTTCCTAGGGGTCTGCCTCATACGAGTTGGTTCCTACGGGCTTGTCTCATACGTCGTGGTTCATACGGGTCTGTCTCATACGTGTTGGTTCATACGGGTCTGTCTCATACGTGTTTGGTTCCTACGTGTCTGATTCATACGTGCTTGTGATACAAGTCACATCATACGTGGTTTGTTCTGGTTTGAATTATAATTCATATGGGTCCGTGTATTAAGTCTGGTTCATACGGGTCAGTTACATCTAATACGTGTCAGGTCATTCAACTAAACTTCATATGTCTGGCCTTTCATTCCTTCATATGTGTTAACCCTTTCATACGTGAACCTCAACAGGAGTTATTACTCCCCCTTGATGTTTGAAAACTAAAGACAAGTTTAATGAGAATCTAAGTATTGAATGATAACAAATACTCAAACAGATTCTCAGTAAATGAAATGGAAATAACAATAATAAGCTTTGAAGGATTTCAATTTTAATTAAAATCAATGTCTAAAACAGAGGGATGAACCCATCTATTTATAGACTTACAAATACATGAACCTTGCCAAAAAGCAAGTCTGCAACAAGTTACAATAACTTGCATTCTTGGAACTTGCATAAAAAGATAAAGTAATAATAAACAAATAAACTACTGAAACATAAGGGCGATGGAAAGATTCTATTACAAGTGCTGATGATTGACAAACTACTGATGAGTAGTTCGTCTTCAGTAGTTCTTCAGTGAACTTATCTGGTTTGACTTCAGAACTTCTGATCTATCTTCTTCAGTACTTGTTGAATCCTTCTTCAGTACTATAGTCTTCTTTCTTCAGTAGTTCTATACTTAGAATAATTTGCAGAAGTATGAATTAGACTAAGGTTTGCAAAAGCGGTTTCCTCAATCCTTTTTGTCCTAACAATCTCCCCCTGGATTGATGAAGCCAAAACCTTTTCTAATTCCTTATTGTTGTTTTCTTCTGTCATTGACTATCTTCCATATTTCCTTGAACATGGAATTCTTCAATTGATTCAGCTGTTCATCAGTGAGAGATCCCTTTTGAGGTTCCAAATGTTGAATTGTAAGCAACACCTGTGTTGATAGATTCATCAGTTCATTCATGGATTTGTAGGCCGTGCTTTAAGATCTCTTCTTGTTACCAATACCGAGTTGGAATCAGTAAAGGACCATCTGATGATCAGCACTTTAGATCTGTCAAAATCTGAAGTATAGGGAACCATGCTGGATCCCTGGGATGTTTCTAAGTGCTGGATGTTCTCTATTTCAGTGACTCTCAGGTGGGATTCACTTGTATCTTCTTTTTGCACCACATCAGGTAATTTGAAAGTAGGTAAATGATGTTTAGTAACTACCTTTGTGTGCAGTTTGTCAGTGATAGTCTTCTGAATTTGGTAAGCAAATGTTGAAGGATTCCTAAATTGTGTTTTCAGAGGTTTTTCTTCAATATCAAAGTCTCCTTGCACAACTGTGTTGCCTTCTAGCAACACCATCTTGAAATCAGTCTTTGTATTGTCCTCTGGCTTTCTCTTGGTAGCTGGTCTTTGTTTGACACCAGAAGTTCTAACTACTGAAGTTGATACTTCAGAAGTTTTGAACTTCTCTGCATTTGCAGCCTTGGCAGCCTTGTATTTCTTGTATGTGTCCAGTAGTTTGTCTTCTCTCCACTTTGACACTGAGGCTTTTGAACCATAGTCATTAGCTACCAGTTCTTCAATGATCTCAGCTCTCGTGGCTTTTCTATCTTTCTCTGTTGCAGTTTTGTCAGCAACAAGTTGAGCTCTTCTTGTAAGCTCATCCATTGAGAGCCCTTTGAGTGAATAGGCTTTTGTTTTGCTGTTCTTTGTTATAAAAGACACCAGTTGTTTTCTTTTGTCTTCTTCAGCAATTCTTTCTGTTTCAGCTTGCCTATTCAACTCTGCTTCATAAGCTTGAAGCTTTTCATTTAAGCTTAAGTCTTCCCTTGCTTCCAAGTTGTTCCAGATCTCATCTTCCTTAGCCTTTCTTTAGGCTGCAATTAAACTCTTCTCTAGTAGTTCTTTGGACATTGAAATTGGAGAAGGGTTCAGCACAGTCATTGTTGTTGTTGTAGGCTTTGGAATAGGAGTTGGTTGTTGTTGTTCAGTTGGTTTGGAAGGCTCTTCAGTTGTTTGTAGGATGGAAGTGTTAACTACTGAAGTGTTGATAGTAGTATCAACTACTGAAGGATTGTCTTCAGCAGTTTCTTCATTATGGCCTTGGGAAGTTTCAGCTTCAACTTTAGTTCTAGAAACATGCCTTTGTTGATCTTCTTGTTGTTTCTTGGCATTTTCTAGCAGTTGTTGTTGTTGTAGTGCCACTCGTGCCTTGATCCTGGCTTCCAGTGACTCCTTAGGTTCCTTAATCTTCTCCCCCTTTTTGGCTTCATCCACTTCTGGAAGCCTGCCAGGTTGAGAAGTTCTACTAGTGAGTTCAGCAAGCTGTCTTAAGTTGTTGTCAATTTTGTTGGACAGCTCACTAAGTTTCTTGTTAATCACCTCAAATTGAGTTTTGGTTGACAACTCCAAAGCAGTTGTGAAAGATTTGAGGTAATTGGCAATGAGGGTGTTCATCAACTGGTATAGAGGACCATCTGGGCTGCATAGTTGGTTCAGATCTATGCTTGATGACCCAGGGAATTGGGTAGGCATTTTTAGTGAGGGGTGTGTTTTTGGGTGATCTTCATGTTGTACAGAAGATGCCACTTTAGGGGTATCAAGGATCAAGTGGACTTTAACCTGATTTGGTGTGACCAGCTCTTTGAGCTTAGAGACACCAGGTGCAGGACCTTCAATAGCAGCCGTCAATTCATGTTTGGTGGAGTGTGAATCATCATCCAAATCAATGGAAGCATTTGAATCCCTGATTACATCCTCAATAAGGACAGTATCAGTTATATCATGAGCTGGGCCCAACCCAGTTGTCTCATGTACCTCTTTTTCTTGGTTCAGAGGATTTCCTACCTCAGGCATTAAGCCTTCATCAGTAGTTGCCACATATGAGGTCTTAGCAATGTTACTTTTGTCCTCAGATCCACCACTAGGTGGTAAATGAGTAGTAGCAGCATCAAATGTACCTAGGGTCTCTATGTTTGGGCTTAGAAACCCTGGTTCATCTTCATCTCTTGGGTTAGGACTATGGATATCCACATTCATGTCAAAATCTGAAGGTATGCCCCCTGTTTGATGTGGTTGTTGGGGACTGACATGTTCTAATGGGATGGTCTCTTTTAGCCTAGAGAGAAGTTTGGCAATTTCTATGGTTTCAGGTTCAGAAGTTTGTGGGAAAGGTTCAGCAGTTTGTGGTAAGGGTTCAGCAGTTTCAAAAGAAGAGTCAATTGGTATGGTTTTCTTAAATTTCTTTCTTTTGAAGAGAATTGTGATTGGTGCTCTTATGGGGGTTTGAGATGGATAAGACTGAGAGGATGTTTCAGTCATATCTTTATCAAGTGCAGATTGCACATTGGCAAGTTCAGGTATCTCAACTTCCTGAATTGCATTTCTTTTAAGGCTGGTGGGTTTTGGTTTTTGTTGTTTTGGTTTCTTGGCCTTTTTGGGTGAGGGTTTGGAAGATGAGGGTTCCATGGGGACTGTTGTTTGTTCCCCTTAGTCATCTTCTGGCCAGGCAACCGGTTTATTGTGCCTATAGTATGCTTGTGAGGTTAATGGGTTTAAAACAATTGTTTTACCCACAAGCACCTCTTCTCCAAGTTCTTTTATTATGCATTGCATAATGAACCTTGGATACAACAAAAACTTCTTTTTAGAATTGAGGTGATGCAACACCAACTAATTAAAGAAAAATGTTGATGCCCTGAATTTTGTTTCATTCATAATGGAATGAAAAATAGGTTGAAATGTAGAGGGCATCTGATCATAAGATCCAGTTTTTGGACTCAAACACATGATGATGTAATGAAACAAAAGTTTGTACTTAGGTTCAAAAAATTTCTAAAAAATAGTAGCATGTGAGAGAGTACCTTGGTAACCACACTCTGTCATGGTCAGATGAATTTCAGAGTTTGGAAATTGATCTGGGTCATCCACATCATCTAGACCCAGTCTAATCCACAAAGTTGCTAGTGTGATTGCCATTGTTTTCCCTTGGATGGTTGAATTGAGGGAGATTACTTGATCATTCACTGTCACCGTCTCCGCGTTCGCCCAGAACTCATTTAGAGTTTCAGTGTGGATTGGAGGATCAATGGTGAGGGAAGTGAAGTATTGGGATTTAACGACTAAATCAATGATTTCATCGTATTGGGACCAGACTTCATGTTTCTCAATGTAGCCTCTTTGATTGTGTCCCTATTTCAGTGTTAGAGCCATGTGGTTTGTGTATGTGTGGATAGAACAGTATTTTTGCAGGTTAAGGTTTTGAGAGAGAAGGAGGGAATTTTGCTTTTTGAAAGGATAAGTGTTGGTAAAGGTGTTTATCAAAAGTTTGTAACCGCCCTAGGTCAAACTTCTGAAGTGGGAAATGTCTGATTTGCCCTTAATGACAAAACTGCCGATGAAGAACAACTATCATCAGTAGTTCCCATTTTCTCTTCAGTAGTTTGTTAACAACTTATGAGAATGTTTATAAACACTTTATTCATAACTTCTGAAGATTATTTTATCAGAAGTTAATCATTTTTCAGAAAACATTCCCATACTAATGTTTTGTTCATCAGTAGTTTCTCTCCTTTTGTTTTTCAGAAGTTTTGGAGTAAAAGCAGATGTAAGTGAAAAATAAAATATGTGCAGAAAAGTAAAAGAAACACTTACAAATTTAGCATCCCAAGCATGGATACTAACTTCTGAAATGTTGATGTGTCAAGGGGTTTAGTGAATATGTCAGCTATTTGATTAGCTGTTGTCACATGCTTCACTTCAATCTTGCCTTTTTCATAGCAATCCCTTATGAAATGATATCTGATTTCAATATGTTTAGTTTTTGAGAACTGAACAGGATTTTGAATGATGCTAATGGTAGATTTGCTGTCTACAAGCAATGGTGTCTTGGTTTCTTTGATTCCATAATCAAGAAGTGGATATTGGAGCCATTGTATCTGTGATGTACAACTTGCAGCTGCAATGTATTCAGCTTCAGTAGTTGAAGTTGCAACAAATGTTTGCTTCTTTAATTGCTAGGACACTAGACAGTTTCCCAAGATTTGACAACCCCCAGATTTTGATTTTCTTGACATTTTGCACCCTGCATAGTCACTATCTGAAAAAGCTGATAACTTGGTATTACTAGAAGCAGGATACCAAATTCCAAGTGTAGGAGTTCCTTTCAGATATCTGAAGATTCTTTTGACTGCAATTAGGTGTGATTCCCTAGGAGCTGATTGATATCTAGCACAAACACATGTTGAAAACATAATATCTGGTCTAGAAGCTGTTAGATACAAAAGGGAACCTATCATACATCTATACATGGTTTGATCAACCTGTTTTCCTTGATCATCTGGTTCAACTTGTGTGGTAGGTGTCATGGGAATGGAACATGATTTACAGTCTTGTAAAGAAAATTGGTTCAATAATTCTTTAACATATTTAGATTGATGTATAAAAGTTCCATTTGTTTGTTGTTTAATCTGCAGTCCTAAAAAGTACTGCAGTTCTCCCATTGTACTAATCTCAAATTTTGGTTCCATGAGTTTCTTAAATTCATCACACAATTTTGTGTTTGTTGAACCAAATATGATATCATCAACATAAATTTGAACAAATAAGACATGATTTCCAACATTTTTAATGAAAAGAGTTTTATCAATGGAGCCTCTTGTAAAGTTATTTTTGAGCAAAAAGTTGGAAAGTGTTTCATACCAGGCTCTTGGAGCCTCTTTTAGCCCATAAAGTGCTTTGTCAAGCTTGTACACCAACTCAGGATGAGAAGGATCCTCAAACCCAGGTGGCTGACAAACATACACTTCCTCTTTGATCTTTCCATACAAAAATGCACTTTTAACATCCATTTGAAAAACTTTTATCTTGTTGGAAATGGCATAGGCCAGAAATAACCTGATGGCTTCAAGTCTTGCAACTGGAGCAAAGGTTTCATCATAACCAATTCCTTCTTCTTGAGAGTAACATTGTACCACCAGTCTTGCCTTGTTTTTAATAATCATACCAGCCTCATCTTGTTTGTTCCTGAAAACCCATCTTGTGCCAATTGGTAGCTTGTTTAGTGGTAAGGGACAGATTTCCCAAACCTGTTGCTTCTTGAATTGAATTAACTCATCTTGCATAGCTTCCACCCAGTTGTTGTCTTTGAGGGCTTCTTGGTACTTCTTAGGTTCCAACTGAGAAATGAATGCTGAGAAGAAGGAAAAGTTGGAAAGCTGGTTTCTTGTGAGAACACCTAATGCAATATCACCCATGATTTGCTCCAATGGATGATCTTTGTGTTCAATCAGTTGCTGTAAACCACTGACAGGTGTAGGTGGCTCTTGTACTTCATCAAACAAACCACTGTGGTTTATAATGTCTGGTTCAGCTATTTGAACATCTTCAGTAGTTGTAGGAGCTGAAGCAGATGTTTGAGTTAGTACATCAGCAGTTGTTGAATCAGAAGTTTGTGAAACTTCTGAAGGTTGAAAGTTGACTTAGTGACTGTTTTAGGAGTCCATGGTGCTGGATCCTCATCATCAAACCTCTGATCATCATAATAAGTAGGTTTAGATGAAGTGACAGTCTTTTTAGGTCCAAAATGGAAGCTGTCAAGGTCAAAGAGTTCAACAGGATGTGATGGAATAAGAGTGTGTTTTGATTCATTGAACTTCACATTCAGTGTTTCTTCTACTATCTTGGTTCTTGAGTTAAAAACCTTGTAGGCTTTTCTAGTGGAAGAATAACCAAGAAAATAACCTGAATCAAATTTAGCAGCAAACATTGAAATAGAGTCTTTAATGTTTAGAATGAAACATTCACATCCAAAAGCCCTAAAAAAGGAGATAAGGGGCTTTATGCCATGAAGAACTTCATAGGCAGTCTTGGAGTGTCTCTTGTTGACAAGGACTCTATTTTGAACATAACATGTAGTGTTAAGTGCTTTAGCCCAGAAATACAGTGGTAGGCCTAAATCATCCTTTCTACCACACCATTTTGTTCAGGAGTTCTGGGAACACTGAATTGTCTAATAATCCCTTTAGACAAACCGAATTTATCCAGAGTTTTGTTCCTGAACTCTTTCCCATTATCACTTCTAATGGCTTTGACAGATAGAGAATATTGTTTCTCCACTTCTAGAATGAAGAACTTGATGATTTCAGCTGCCTCATCCTTGGAAAATAAGAAGAATACCCATGTGAATCTTGAATAGTCATCAATGATGACCAAGCAGTACTTCTTCTTACCAAGGCTCATGATTTTTACTGGCCCAAATAAGTCCATATGGAGTAGTTGAAGACATTCAGTTGTTTTTGATTCCTCAATAGACTTATAGGAGGACTTATGCTGCTTTCCCTTTAAACAGGATACACAGTGTTCTTGACACTGGTATACTTTCAACGGTAGACCTCTGACCAAGCGCATTTTTGTGACTTTATTTATGGTTTTAAAGTTCACATGGCCAAGTCTCCTGTGCCAGAGATCAGTCTCTGAAGTTAATGCTTTTGAGAAGAAACATGCAGTGTTGTTCAGTACTTCGTCCTTTTCAATGTCCACTGCATAGACATTGCCACATCTTTTGGCTATCAACAAAGTATGATCTTCAATGATCTTCTCTATCAACTTCTGGCCTTCTGGTGATATGATCTTGCATGCTGTCTTTGTGAAAAAGGAAGAATGTCCTTTATCACACATTTGTGACACACTCAGCAAGTTGTACTCAAGGTTTTCAACCAGATTGACCTTGTTAAACTGTATTTTGCCAGAAGAGACATTGCCATGTCCTAGCACATATCTCTTGGCATTGTTCCCAAAGGATAAAGATCCTTCTCTTTGACTGATAAAGTTGTTTATCAGGTATCTGCATCCTGTCATGTGCATTGAGCCTCCACTGTCAACATACCAAATGCTATTTAAGCCTTTGGAGACCCTCTACACAAAGTAGCAAAATAGTTAGATTTGGGAACCCAAGCCAGTTTGACTTTGGGTTTGCTCTTGAGAACATTAACAGTTTGTTATTGACCAGGTTGAGGAATCCATGTCTTTTTGGCAATGGATTTTTCATTAAGAGCAATGATGGTATCCTTTTGAGGACCACCATCAACCTTGGTCATCAGTAGTTTTACCATATACATGAGATCTTTAATCTCAGTAGTTTGTGAAACTGCTGATGATGTAGGTCTAACTACTGAAAGAGAATTTTGAGAAAAAGACTTTTCTTGAGATTTCATCTTTTTCTTAGAAAAGGTGTTTGCTGGTTGTTGTTTCTTGGGAGAAAAAATTTCTTCAAAATCATTTTTGAGTTGTTTTCCCACAACCAGTTGTGAAATTTTCTTGTTATACTGAATTCCTTTTTTGTATCTACAAAATTCTGTCTTGTGGTTAAACAAACCACAGATTTCACATTCTTTTGCCTTTTCTTTTTCATTTGAAGGCAAATTTCTGACTGTTTTGATTTGTTTTAGGTCATCAGTAGTTTTCAGGTTCTCAACTCCTGATGTAGATGAAACTACTGATGGCTTAAAGTCAGATTTTATCAGTACTTCTGAAGAACTTTCTTTGTGAGTTTTTAGAAAGTTTTCAGGTAAATATGTGCATTCTTTCTCTTCAAAAGTTTCATCTGAAACAATTTTTCTCCCATCTTCAGTAGTTTTGGGGGAAAAATCAGTTGGTGTTTCAGTGTGATTGTACCCTTTGCCAAACCTAACATCTGATGCAATTTGTTTGTTAAGCAGCAGTTGGTACCCTTTACAAGATTCTACCCATTTTTCACAAACAACCTTGGTGTCAACAAGCTATTTTCTGACATTTCCTAGGTCTTCTATCATGATTTTAAGTTGTGCTTGGGTTTCAATAGCATTGTTAGTCAATTTAGAATTTTCTTTTGCCTTTGCAGCAAGTTTTCTTTCTAAATCACATTTCATGTGAGTAAATTTTCTCTCAGAGTCATTTGCTTTGCCTTGTAAATGCACATTGATCTCTCTTATGAGAGCAAAAGATTCTTTACATGAAGTTGAACAAAGTTTTGTTAAAGATTCTTTTGATACCTGATACAGGGCAGATTTTGAGGTGCAACCCTCAAATGCCATTAAGGCAAAATTCTTTCTGCCATTTTCAGGTTCTCCCCAGTTGATTTCAAACATTTTGTTGTCTGCATCAGGATTGCACTCAATAGTGTCAAAAGGAAGACTGCTCCAGTCAACATACTCTGAGGTGAACAAACTTTGTTGTGAGGGTTGCTGAGTCTGTGGAGGTTGTTGAGCAGCGGGAATGGGAAGGATTGATTGTTGGCTCTGCATCTGTTGAGCAGGCATCTGTACATATTGTACTTGTGGCACATATTGGATTTGTGGAGCTTGTGCCTGTACAAAATGTGCACTTCCCTGTGTTCCATTATTCCTATTATAACTAGGGTAAAACTGATTTCTAGACTGAGATTGGTTGTAGCTAGAGCTTCTACACTCTCTAGCAAAGTGTCCCAACTTCTAACACTTGTGACATCTAAGTTTAGACTTGTCAAAACCAATTTTTGTAGAACTGTTTAGTCCTGGAAATTTCCCTCCTCACCTTTTATAAAATTTGTTTGTTTTTATACTTAACATGGCCAGTTGATGTAAGATGTCCATTTCTTCTAAGTCATCATTGCTAAAAATTTTTAAATCATCCATGATAAAACACATGTTATCAGCAGTTTGACTATATTCATCAATGTCATAACATGGGAATGATCATTGTGATGAGATCTGTGACACCCTGCATTTTCAGGTTAATACTTTTACTGAACTCCAGTTAACTTACATGTTCATACAAGGCTAGATACTTAACTAGGGTTAGTTAAGTAGGTTTAACATATGTTAGAAGATGTTAACATATGTTATAATTAGGAAAATCCTTGTTAAACACACACACAAGTCCTGTATCCCAAACGTTGGTGAATTATGTGGCATACATAACAATAATACGTACAATTGAATTATGGTGAACGTGAAGTACGTGCTTATGTGAATTACATGTTTTTGTGAATTATCGCCTAACTGAAAGATAATACGTAAATTATGTAAATTACGTGCACAACATGATTAATATGTTATGAAATAATAAAAACAATAGTTTTTATGCAATTTAGGGTGATTAATATCATCGGGCCCGATATTGGACTAGAACATGACTAACGGGTCCAGTTTATGGACTAAAAGGGGCCCTAATACCCAATTGCTTGGGGAACAAGCCAAGCCCTCTTATAATTAGGAGACAAAAAAAAAAAAAAAACCCTACCCCTTCCTCCCTTGTTGCGCCGTGAACCCACCCCCATCCCCTTCCCTTTGATTTTCAACAAACATCAATCCTACTCATTCCTTCAAGCTAGTTGTGGTGCAATCTTTAGGCTTTGAGGACTTTTGCTTTGAAAGGTATAATCTTTACATATATTATGATGGTTATTAATGATTAAAAAGTTTAAAAATCATAAGGCATTCATACATATAAATCGCATAACACATGTTAGTAGGAGTTCTTGAATGTTCATTGTGTATTGATGATGATGATGGTTGTAAGTAATCATAATTAGGGTTTTTACATGATTATATATGTGTTTAATCAGAATAATATGAGTTATGTGTAACATTACACGTTTTCTCAATTAATTAGAACTTGTAAAATCCTCACGTTTACCCGTGTTATAATATGTTTTTTAATTGTGTCTAAATTTATTATTATTCCAAAACGATCTATCATATTTTGAATGTTACAAAGTCGGTATAAATACAAGCGAATACAACATTTTCCTAAGAAACAATATATGTTATACCTTTTATATATATATATATATATATATATATATATATATTACACATTTTTTATATATATAATAATAAATATAATAATAATAATAATAACAAATCAGATTTATTTAAAAAAAAAAAAAAAGAAGTTAGGCCTTAGTTTTTGCATCTTCACCAAAACTTAAACCTAATCTAACCTTATCGGAGCCCAACGAGTCATAACCATCGGCCCAAACAAAACAAGAATCCCTGAGCCCAAACCGAAACAAGCCCAAACCCAAGACATTTAAACCGGCCCACACCCTTAAACTCATCTCCCCCACCCGGTTTCCATGCCAGACCCGATCAACACAAAGGATCCGACCCGGTAATCAAGAACACCATTATAGGCGAAAAATCTGGAACCCACTTTGACTGATTTAACACCGACACAATCTGACTTAATTGCAGCAACGATTTAGCGCTCCAATCATTCCTTTCCTGGGTGTCTTGACGCGTGGTTGACCAGCAAAGGTCAAACAGTTATGACCTTCCAAATTGACGAGAACACTATAAATAAAACCCGTCTCCTCAGTCTTTACACGCCAATGATAAAACCCTCTCCCTCTAATTCTCCTAAAAAACACCTTATAACCTGCATTCATCGCAGTTTGACTTTTTGTTGACTCGCGAAATGGGAGCTTAGATGAGTAGTATGGTTCAATACCTTACTCCTACAATCTAATCGGCCCCTGTAAGTCATTTACCCTCTGATTAATTAGGCTTTAACGTTGTTATTGGAATGATTAGAAGGCTAGGGTTCTTAGGGTAACGAATTGGGGAAGAACATAAACGCAGAACTGTTTATTTATTTTAAACAGATACAAACTCAACACAACCACTGATCCTGATCAAGTGGTTGTGTCTGTTGTTATCAAACCCGAGCACACGGGTTCGAGTCCCCTTACAACCGTTTTATTTTTTTTTCTTTTAAATTGAATATAAATTAGATTTCTATTATTGTATATAATTATAATAATCAGGAACTAATCGTTCTTAGGGTCCAGACCAGTTGGTCTGGGCTTGTGATTTAAAACCTACGAACCGGCCTAGGGCCCGGGTTCGAATCTCGGCATCAACAAACATTCTTTTTAATTAAACATATATATATATATATATATATATATATATATTCCTTTATTTAAAAATTCATTTTAAAATACTAAAAATCTTTTATAAATTCTACAAAAATTATATTATGTTAATCTAATGAAAAAGTTTAACATACAATTTTTAGTTTTCCAAAAATTATTTATTTAATATATATAATAAATAATTCAAGTTTATTCAATTTTATTTATAAAATTCTATAAAAATATGAAAACGATTATATAAATTTCCACAAAATTTATTCTGAGTTTTTATAACATTAAGCTTTGCTGAAATGATTTTTATTTCTGAAAAATCATTTATTTAATATTTTTAATTAATTTTTGTAAGTTTTAATCATATATAAATCATAATAAATTCATTTTTCAATATTTTTGCACCAAAATTTTATATAAATTATTTCTGATTATTTGGAACAGAAATATAATTTTTAAATTAGTAATTCTGTAACTTTAATATTTTTAAATATTAAAGTTATATTTTGACAATTTGTAATAAATAGATTTAATATTCTATTTTTAAGAAAATAATTTTATAAAAATTATTTTCATACTTAAAACTTTATATTGTGATCATCTCTAATTTAAAATTTACAAAAGGACTTTTGTTTATTTATTTGTCGAATTTCTTTTATTTAATAAACAATTTAATTGTTAATCAAACGAATACCTATCCCCAAATTCGAAACCCTAGAAAATATTTGTAGACTAGAAAGACTTAGACATATTTATTACCTTAATTATAGGGTAATACTTGGCATCGTTGGGCAACACATATTCTATTTTCACGAGACATAACATTTTGCTAAGGTGAGTTTACATAGCCCCTTTTCTCTATTTTCACTATTTTTGGGGTGAAACATGTTTAAACGTTTTATACTATCATTTACTCATATTTACTTATGATTCAATTACATCATCATTCTATCATTTGACTGTAACAAAAAAAACACAGTACAATCATTAACAATGATCAAGCCGCCTGTTTAGATTATAGCGCTATAGGTCTGACAAACCCATCCCCCCGCATAAATTCAGGGATGATCGATAACAGTAACAACATTTAACTAACTTGCGAGTTAGTCCTCAGTCGACACAAGGTTTGATTGTACAAAGACGCATTGTTACATGTCGGACTCATACTCTATCATCATACAACTGTGATTGTTGTACAAACTATTGTTATCAAAACCTATGTATTCTCACCAACTTTTGTTGACCCAAAATATTTTCAAACTTAACATGTTTCAGGTTCTACTTGCTTGATGATTTGAGTTAATGCTTGATAAATGTGTGCATAGTATTATTCATTTTGATGTACGAATTCTTGTAGAACAATTGTATGTAATTTATTTAATTCATTTAATGAAATTTATTATTCACCATGAGCTACTGAACAATCATCAATACGTGACATCCCGATGTTTCCGCCATCGGTTGGGGTGTTACATTATGCATGTATTAGAGATTTTTATGTATGATTAGGGTTTGCGAATAACATGGGGAGCAAGTTTAAAATTCTGGCAGATTCGTTTGAACGTTTTGTAGAGGCGGTAACGGGTTGGTAAATTGATTGTTTTGATGATTTCTTTGCATGATTGTAATGTACAAGGTCTTAGATTTTCATAATGGGCAAAACCATCAGATTTGGACATCGTTTGAGTCGTTTTTGGAATTTTATTTGATTAGGGGTCATATCAGATTTTCGGATTTGTGAATTGGGTTAACTTTGAATGGTCATAACTTGAGATTTACAAGGAATTAAGTTATGAAATCTTTACAGTAGGTCAATATTGGAAAAATTGAGCTTTTCCAAGTGGATTCATCCCGTTTGGATGAATAAACAATTTTTGGGAATTTTTCTACTAAACTGACCTATTGTGGAAAGTTTTTGGACATAGCTGTGTTGTATGAATTTTAATAATTTTTGTGTTTAGTTTTAGGACAAAACAAAAATATGGGTTATTAAATAAATCCCAAAGAATATTCAGTATAAATTTGGGAGTTTAATTCATTGATTTGGTATTTTAAATAAATTAGTTTTCATGGCGCACAATCTGTCCTAAAAATGCAGATTGTGTATTATGTGTTTATGTGACTATTTGGGGTCTTATGTGATATGTATTTGACATGAACTTATATGAATACTTATAGGAGATGTGTATAAGGTATAAAACTGACAATAATCATTATTATCACCAACGGGTTACGTAGGACTTACTTGTGCATGTAGAGTCACTAGGCGTCATTACACGATTTGGAACTTTAGAAGTTTCGGACAATCAAGTTGCATGATGTGTTGGTATGCACATATACTCACCTAGTGACACTTGTAATAGGGAGTCGGTAGCTCGTTACTGTTTGAGGGATTTGGATCATTCGCGTGCAACCTAAGGTGAGTTTCACTATTCTTTTCTCAAAAGCATGCGTCTCGGGTTGAGACAACTTACTTAACTTTTCTAGTCCAGTTTGGGACTACTCAGATTTTGACTCCTTGTGTTGGTCGGGTTTACGATTCCTTGTGTGGATCGGGTTTTTGATCAGTTTAAAACTTATTTGTCCTTTGTGAACTAAACACTCTATCATTTGGAAAGTCCTTGCATATTATTGGCTTAATCGCTGGAGGCGAGCGGGGTATTAGTTGATAGCGCTATTAGGTTGTGCAGAAACCTCATGTCTGAGTTGCTTGAGGCACAGGCATGAACTTCTGACCACAATTGAGAACTGGTGTTGATAGACACCGGCTATTGAGGCAAATTACTATTTTACTGAAGGTGTCCCAATAATCCTGTTTAGTTACATTGAGTGGGCTAGCTACCCCTGACACACTTAAACTGATAACTCTTGATCATTTTTGGGTCTGGAGGACCTACGTTATTAATTGGATACGTGGTTTTGGAAACCAGAACATCTTTATACATGTTTGCTTTACTTTGTGAACTCACCAGCTTTATGTTGACACACGATTTACATGCTTTTGCAGGTAGTTAGCTTCCGGTGCCAGGATTAGAAAGCACTGTACACTTCACTGCATTTGGGGTCTTGGGCATACACATAAATTCCATATTATGCTTTTACCTTTTCTCTCATATGGTTTTAATTTGGGCGCGTTGTTTTGCGCATGGTTTTTTTAAAGGTTTAAATTTGGTTTACGCTTCCGCAGCTTAACTAAACTTGGTTTTTTTGAAAACGAACTAAATGGTTTGGGCATTTAGACTTCGTTCATGTGACTTATGGCTCTGGGATCCAGGTTTGTCATGCGCCTCGCGGTATAAACCCCGCAGTGGAAATTTGAGGGTGTGACAGATTGGTATCAGAGCCATTGGTTATAGTGAACTAGGACTGCATGTTGAGTCTAGTCTATAATCATCATAGCATAAGTACACTCACAACTTAAGTGCACAACTAGCTTTTAGCTACACATACCTACAACATATGATTTCAGGAGGTATGTTATGTTCTAGTTCTAGATCTAATTCTGAACACGTCAATGGTGGGAACCCAGGGTTACACCAGGTGACGCATTACTGGGAGTAGCATCCTAACAAACTTCATGGATGAGGAAACAACAAAAGTACAAGGGAGGGAGCCCTTGCGAGCGTTGTGGCGCACATACATAGGAAGCTGCGCGATGCGCATGACGTGGTACCATTTAACCAAATTGAAGAAATTCAAATACTGAGACTTATTCTTTTCACTAAGCAAGGAGACAATTAGTTTTCGTTCCTTGTCACTTGATCTTTCTTACCTTCATTCGAAACTCAGACGGGACTGGGTTACACATATAGAATTCACTTCTTACTCTAGTACTTTAGGCCTAGTGCGAGCGGGCGAACGTATGACTGCATATCCTTGTCTCTCATGAGCATATGGTAGGTTCATGGGAACACATTAAATCGGGGCTTGTTACACACACTCTTGGGGAGTTATGTAAAGCCTGCGACGTAGTGCAACATCACAAGGGAAGATGAAACCTACTAATGGCTGATAGCCACGATTGGAGGAACGAGTGGTACAGCTTACCACTAAACTGGCTTACATAGGACTAGAGGAGGAGACTGTACGTGATGTGAACCATATAACACTGACACCAAGAAAGAGGAGGAAGAAGGGATGGAAGGGGAACCTGAGCAGGACGAGCATATGGAAAGTGATGATGAAGGCTCTACTATCTAGACAGAGTGTGGCGACAATTGGCTCTTACCTTTTTCATACCTGTATTTTCTTTTCTTTTCCCTTGTTAACTTAGATAAGACTGAGTTTTTATGATCAACGATAGGGTGGTTGAAGCCCTCGCCTCTTTCCAACTTATTAAAGATCTATTTTGCTAAAGCACTCTTTTCCCCTAACTTCCACATTTGAACTTTCTTATACCTTGAACGCACATGCCACAATAACAACCTGCCATCATATTTTCAAGCCTTTTTATTGGTCGTAAGCCTCTATAACTCCAACAGAACTGAAAGAGACCGTCTGATTGCTTCGATAGTATAAGTCATTTCCATGTGCTTTTGCCCCAGGCAGGATGGGGTAATGTATGCTACATGCACACTCGATGAGTTACAGATACTTGGATGGAGAACGTAGCACCCTATGATGAAATCTAGAAATTTGACGGATGGGTCTGAGATCGACGCCTACACTACCAAGCTACAGGAGTTGGATACTTTGTGCTCGAACCTAATTAACCAACTTTGCCAGTGGATCGAATTTCAGACCAAAAGGGTGGGTCCCTTAGATTCGTGGCTTGGCCACTGCAGCTCACCTACCCAGAATCTAACAAATCGTTCATTCTGGCTCGTAAACACACGGATTAGGCTGTTGAGTATGGTACTTTTCCGAATCATGGAGCTTCATCTTCTACTTTTGGCGATAGCAAGAGAACGTGGGATAGTGTGAGGTACAAGTCCTTCAACAAACAATAACCACAACGGTAACAACAACACTGGGGCTCGTGGAATTGCATTTGTGATTGGATCTGGGGAAGCTAGGACTGATAACAATGTCGTGACGGGTACGACACTCTTGCTCTATTTTATATGATACTGGTGCGGACTATAGTTTTGTTTCATCAAAACTTGGTGAACAACTAGGGATGGTTCCTGCTCTTCTAGATACCCCATACTCTATTGAATTGGCTGGTGGGAAGCCTGTCAAGGTAACCTATATACATCGTGACTGTAAGCTCGAGTTGAATGGACAATTGTTCGCCATCAACCTCTTACCTATCACCCTAGGTAGCTTGGACCTCGTGGTTGGCATGGACTGGTTGTCCAGGCAACATGCTGAAATTCTTTGTCAGAAGAAGATTGTCCGTATTCCCCTCCCAAGTGGAGAACTTTTATCTATGCAGGGTGATCGAGGTGGTGCCATGGTGGGCATCATCTCCTATCTGAAGGCCCGGAAGTGTATTCGTAAGGGCTGTCCAGCCATATTGGCTAACATATCTGACACTCGAGCTGAGAATGAAATCAAGATTTAGGACATCCCAGTAGTCCGAGATTTCCCAGATGTCTTCCCAGAGGAATTACCTGGACTTACACCCGTTCGTCAGGTGGAGTTCCGAATTGATCTTGCGTCTGGAGCAGCTCCAGTTGCACGCGCACCATACCGCTTAGCACCAGGCGAACTTCAAGAACTATCTACCCAACTCCAAGAGCTATTGGATAGGGATTCATTAGACCTAGTCCTTCGCCATAGGGAGCTCCAGTTCTGTTTGTTAAGAAGAAAGATGGGAGTTTCCGCATGTGTATTGATTATCGAGAGTTGAACAAAGTGACGATTAAGACCCGCTACGCTTTGCCTCGTAATGATGACTTGTTCGACCAACTGCAAGGGTCGAGTTTCTATTCTATGATTGACTTGAGGACAGGATACCATCAGCTGAGAGTCGGAAAGGAGGATGTGGTCAACGAGGCAGCAATACATGTTGACCCTTGGATTCGAGAAGTCCAATTTCTTGGACATGTGGTCAACGAGGCAGGAATACATGTTGACCCCGCCAAGATTGATGCTATCAAAAAGTGGGAGGCTCCTAGGACCCCTACTGAGGTGCGCCAATTTCTTATTCTCGCGGGATACTATCGCAGTTTCATTGAGGGATTCTCTAAGAACGCTCAACCTCTCACTGCCTTGACACAAAAGGGTATTACCTATAAGTGGGGAGATGCCCAAGAATCTGCTTTTCAGTTATTAAAGTCGAAACTTTGCAGTGCACCTATACTATCATTACCTGAGGGTACAGGAGACTTCGTGGTGTACTGTGACGCGTCTATCCAAGGGTTAGGGTGTGTGCTGATACAGCGTGATAAGGTGATCGCGTATCCCTCACGACAATTAAAGTTTCACGAGAAGAATTACACCACCCATGACTCGGAACTGGGAGCAGTGGCCTTTGCTCCAAAGATCTGGAGGCATTACCTCTATAGGACAAAGTGTACGATCTACACTGACCACAAGAACCTCCAACACATATTCGATCAGAAGGAGTTGAACATGCGACAGCGTCGATGGGTCGAGCTTCTGAATGATTATGACCGTGCCATCAAATTTCATCCAGGGAAAGCTAATGTAGTAGCTGATGCCCTCAACCGTAAGGAAACAAAACCTAAACGGGTGCGAGCTTTACAACCCACTATACATTCTAATCTTCCTGATAAGGTACGTGAAGCCCAGGGCGAGACTTGAAAGAAGAAAACATCGGGCTTGAAACTTCACATGGTGCTGATAAGCACTTGGAACGGAAGACAGATGGTCTTCAATACTTCACGAATCAAGTCTGGATACCACGTTGTGGGATATCAGACAAGTGGTGCTTGATGAAGCACACACCTCTCGATATTCAGTACATCCTGGTTCGGACAAGATGTACCAAGATCTTAAGACTCTTTACTGGTGGCCAAACATGAAAGCCGAAATAGCCACTTATGTTAGTAAGTGCTTAACTTGTGCGAAGGTTAAGATTGAATATTAGAAACCTTCAGGCCTACTCCAACAACCAGAAATCCCTATGTGGAAATGGGATGGGATTTCCATGGATTTTATTACAAAGCTTCCTAGAACGCCAACGGGCCATAACATGATTTGGGTTATCGTGGATCGTTTAACCAAATCGGCCCACTTTCTGGCTATAAAGGAAACAGACTCATTGGAGAAACTAGCGAACCTTTACTTCAAGGAGATAGTCTCTAGGCATGGGGTGCCTACTTCTATTATATCTGATCGCGATGGGCGATTCACTGCTCGTTTCTGGACTACTCTCCAAGATGCTTTAAGAACTCGTCTTGATATGAGCACAGCCTATCACCCGCAGACGGATGGACAGAGTGAACGTACCATCCAAACCTTAGAGGATCTGCTACGAGCGTGCGTGGTGGACTTTGGCAATAATTGGGATAAGCACTTGCCTTTGATCAAATTCTCTTATAACAACAGCTACCACACTTCGATACAGTGTGCGCCTTTTGAGGCACTTTACGGGCGCAAGTGTAGGTCTCCCATATGTTGGACTGAGGTTAGGGATAGCCAACTAACAGGTCCCGAACTCGTGCACGAAACTTCTGAGAAGATAGTGCAAATCAGAAACCGGATGGCTGCTGCTCGGGATCGACAGAAAAGTTATGCTGATAAACGTAGGAAACCTTTGGAGTTCCAGGTTGGGGACAAGGTTTTGTTAAAGGTGTCACCTTGGAAAGGGGTGATACGCTTTGGGAAACGGGGAAAATTGAACCCACGATACGTTGGACCATTCGAGATTGTAAAAAGGATTGGTCCGGTAGCTTACCAGCTAAACCTACCAGATGAACTCAATGGAGTGCACAATGTATTCCACGTCTCGAACTTGAAGAAATGCTTATCAGATACGACACTGGTAGTGCCACTGGAGGAGATCCAGGTAAACGACCAGCTACAGTTCGTGGAAGAACCAGTGGAGATTCTTGAGCAGGGCGTCAAGAAACTCATGAAAAGCACCAAACCTATTGTTAAGGTGCGATGGAATTCCCATCTCGACCGTAATATACGTGGGAACGCAGGGATCAGATGCGACTCAAATACCCACATCTCCTTACCGAACCTGAAATTGTACATAGATCAAACGCGGAACATAAAGCAGCTCTTTCAAAGTGAATTTCGGGGCGAAATTCCTTTCAACTTGGGGATGATGTGACATCCGGGAACCAAGCACACATTTTTATAGCTGGCTTTATTGTTTACTTTCTGAATTTCGGGACGAAATTCTTTTCAACTTGGGGATGATGTGACACCCCGCATTTTCAGGTTAATACTTTTACTGAACTCCAGTTAACTTACATGTTCATACATGGCTAGATACTTAACTAGGGTTAGTTAAGTAGGTTTAACATATGTTAGAAGATGTTAACATATGTTATAATTAGAAAAATCCTTGTTAAACACACACACGAGTCCTGTATCCCAAACGTTGGTGAATTATGTGGCATACATAACAATAATACGTACAATTGAATTATGGTGAACGTGAAGTACGTGCTTATGTGAATTACATGTTTTTGTGAATTATCGCCTAACTGAAAGATAATACGTAAATTATGTAAATTACGTGCACAACATGATTAATATGTTATGAAATAATAAAAACAATAGTTTTTATGCAATTTAGGGTGATTAATATCATCGGGCCCGGTATTGGACTAGAACATGACTAACGGGTCCAGTTTATGGACTAAAAGGGGCCCTAATACCCAATTGCTTGGGGAACAAGCCAAACCCTCTTATAATTAGGAGACAAAAAAAAAATAAAACCCTACCCCTTCCTCCCTTGTTGCGCCGTGAACCCACCCCCATCCCCTTCCCTTTGATTTTCAACAAACATCAATCCTACTCATTCCTTCAAGCTAGTTGTGGTGCAATCTTTAGGCTTTGAGGACTTTTGCTTTGAAAGGTATAATCTTTACATATATTATGATGGTTATTAATGATTAAAAAGTTTAAAAATCATAAGGCATGCATACATATAAATCGCATAACACATGTTAGTAGGAGTTCTTGAATGTTCATTGTGTATTGATGATGATGATGGTTGTTAGTAATCATAATTAGGGTTTTTACATGATTATATATGTGTTTAATCAGAATAATATGTGTTATGCATGTATTAGAGATTTTTATGTACGATTAGGGTTTGCGAATAACTTGGGGAGCAAGTTTAAAATTTTGGCAGATTCGTTTGAACGATTTGTAGGGGCGGTAACGGGTTGGTAAATTGATTGTTTTGATGAATTCTTTGCATGATTGTAATTTACAAGGTCTTAGCTTTTCATAATGGGCAAAACCATCAGATTTGGACATCGTTTGAGTCGTTTTTGGAATTTTATTTGATTAGGGGTCATATCAGATTTTCGGATTTGTCAATTGGGTTAACTTTAAATAGTCATAACTTGGGATTTACAAGGAATTAAGTTATGAAATCTATACAGTAGGTCAATATTGGAAGAATTGAGCTTTTCCAAGTGGATTCATCCCGTTTGGATGAATACACAATTTTTGGGAATTTTTCTACTAAACTGACCTGTTGTAGAAAGTTTCTGGACATAGCTGTGTTGTATGAATTTTAATAATTTTCGTGTTTAGTTTTAGGACAAAACAAAAATATGGGTTATTAAGTAAATCCAAAAGAATATTCAGTAAAAATTTGAGAGTTTAATTCATTGATTTGGTATTTTAAATAAATTAGTTTTCGTGGCGCACAATCTGTCCTAAAAACGCAGATTGTGTATTATGTGTTTTTGTGACTATTTGGGGTCTTATGTGATATGTATTAGACATGAACTTATATGAATACTAATAGGAGATGTGTATAAGGTATAAAACTGACAATAATCATTATGATCATCAACGGGATACGTAGGACTTACTTGTGCATGTAGAGTCACTAGGCGTCATTACACGATTTGGAACTTTAGAAGTTTCGGATGATCAAGTTGCGTGATGTGTTGGTATGCACATATACTCACCTAGTGACACTTGTAATAGGGAGTCGGTAGCTCGTTACTGTTTGAGGGATTTGGATCCTTCACGTGCAACCTAAGGTGAGTTTCACTATTCTTTTCTCAAAAGCATGCGTCTCGGGTTAAGACAACTTACTTAACTTTTCTAGTCCAGTTTGGGACTACTCAGATTTTGACTCCTTGTGTGGGTCGGTTTTTGACTCCTTGTGTGGGTCGGGTTTACGATTCCTTGTGTGGATCGGGTTTTTGATCAGTTTAAATCTTATTGGTCGTTTGTGAACTAAACACTCTATCATTTGGAAAGTCCTTGCATATTATTGGGTTAATCGCTGGAGGCGAGCGTGGTATTAGTTGATAGCGCTATTAGGTTGTGCGGAAACCTCATGTCTGAGGTGGTTGAGGCACGGGCATGAACTTCTGACCACAATTCAGAACTAGTTTTGATAGACACCAGTTATTGAGGCAAATTACTATTTTACTAAAGGTGTCCCAATAATCCTGTTTAGTTACATTGAGTGGGCTAGCTACCCCTGACACACTTAAACTGATAACTCTTGATCATTTTTGGGTCTGGAGGACCTACGTTATTAATTGGATACGTGGTTTTGGAAACCAACACATCTTTATACATGTTTGCTTTACTTTGTGAACTCACCAGCTTTATGTTGACACATGATTTACATGCTTTTGCAGGTAGTTAGCTTCCGGTGCCAGGATTAGAAAGCACTGTACACTTCACTGCATTTGGGGTCTTGGGCATACACATAAATTACATATTATGCTTTTACCTTTTCTCTCATATGGTTTTAATTTGGGCGCGTTGTATTTCGCATGGTTTTTTTAAAGGTTTAAATTTGGTTTACGCTTCTGCAGCTTAACTAAACTTGGTTTTTTTGAAAACGAACTAAATGGTGTGGGCATTTAGAGTTCGTTCATGTGACTTATGGCTATGGGATCCTGGTTTGTCATGCGCCTCGCGGTATAAACCCCGCAGTGGAAATTTGAGGGTGTGACAAGATCCCAGCAGTTATGTCAATGTGGTCAAACGATCCAAAACTATTTGAATAAGTAGGTGAATCTTGTCCCAATAGTGTTGTACTACCTGGTAGATAGTCATCAGCAGTTTTACCAGAACTTTGAAATTTCTTCTTTTGATCGATTTCTCTTTCAAAAGTTAGGAATCTCCCATGTAATTTTGTAAGAGTGAGGGAGCTAAAGTCTGGTGAGGATCTGAGGACTATAGAATATGTTTCCCATTTTTCAAGTAAAGACCTTAAAAATCTATGAAGCATAGATACAGTTGTATAGGTCGGACCATTTAAATTTAGCTCAGATATTAATGAGGAGAATCTTTCAAATTGTTGAGTTAAAGTTTCCCCAATTATGTGAGCAAATGTTTCATATTGTTGAGCCAGGATTTCTCTAGTGTTGGCAATCACCTCTTCAGTTCCTCCAAACTGTTCTTTTAGGCAGTCCCAAAGCTCTTTGGCACTATCACAATGTAATAGTCCAGAGTAGATTTCATTTGGGAGTGCCATTGCCAACATAGAGAAAGCTTTAGCATCAAGCTCAAGTTTTAGGAAATCATCTTCTGTATAGTCATTTGGGTCTTTTGGTATTTCTACTTTAGTTTCAAGATTAATGTTTACTGGTTTGTGAGGACCATATATCACAAATTTCTAGCAACCGGTGTTGGTCTGAGATAATGTATGCGCCATTCTCCTTTGCCATATATTGTATTCATTTCTAACTAGCATAGCAAGTTTATTGGCAGAACCAGTATTATGTGGATCCATTTTAAAGAGTATTGATTTGTCAAATATCTCTTAAAGTGATGGATTTTGAAAAAAATGAACTTTTAATCCTTTATTGAATATCTATAAGAGCCAGTGTCTGATTCTCAATGTGTTAGATTGATATGTTATTAGATAAACCAGTGCTCTGATACCAATTGTTGGATCAGTAATGCTCTTGATGTTTTACTTGCTAGTGAACACTTATGTGTTTAGCAAGTTCAATTAGATTTGCACAGCGGAATAAGTAAGTAAAGTTACACTATCAACAGGAGTTATTATGTCACACCCTCAAATTTCCACTGCGGGGTTTATACCGCGAGGCGCGTGACATACCAGGATCCCATAGCCATAAGTCATAAGAACGACTCTAAATGCCCAAACCATTTAGTTCGTATTTGAAAATCATGTTTAACGTTTACCAAAAAGTTCAGTTAAGTTGCGGAAGCGTAATTCAAACATAACCAATTAAGTTCATGCGCAAAACAACGCGCCCAAAATAAAACCGTTAAATGCAAAGTAAAGTATAAGTTTAAATAGTGTTCACAGCCCATGACACAATGATGCATGTCCTATCGTGCTCCGTACCTAGGGACCTGCAAAAGCATGCTATCGTGTGTCAACATAAAGTTGGTGAGTTCACAAAGTAAAGTAACTTGATATGTAAAAGCACTGGTTTTCAAAACCACGTAAGTATGTAAGTAAGTTATGTTGGTGCCCCGCACCGTGTAACCACTAATTCATCGCATGCCAAGGGTAGCTAACCCATTCATGATAACTAACCGATTATACCGAACTGCTATGTACGTGTAGCCACATAAGTGTGCCGTATGCCTAACATCATTGTCTATCCGCAATGATAATGTTTCGTAGTTATAGTTCACGCCCGCGCTCCCCGAGCCGGTGTGAGGTTTGTAAGACCTAATAGCGCTATCAACTAATAACCCGCTTGCCAACCCTGGCAACTCATTCGGTACGTGAGGACTTACAAAATGATAGAGATGGTTCAGTTTATCAAGGACACAATTGCGAATTAGCAAAGTGACCGACCCTCATAAGGATCCATGGCATCCCAACCCGGGATGTGTAAGTAGTCCCAAACCGGACTAGAAAATGTTAAGTAAAGTGTCTCATACCTGAGACGCATGCTTTTGAGAAAAAGAGTAGTGAAACTCACCTTAGGTCGCAAGTGAAAATCCAAATTCCACGAATAGTAACGTGCTACCGACTCCCTATTACAAATGTCACTAGGTGAGTATACGTGCGTAACCAACACACCATGTAACTCGTTTATCCAAGACTTTTAAAAGTTCGAAACCGTGTAGTGACACCTAATGACTCTACATGCTCAACTATGTCCTACGTATCCCGTTGGTGATCATAGCAATTATTATCAGTTTAATGCATGAAATACATCTCATACAAGTTTCCACACAAGTACATGTCAATTACAAACCACATAGAACTCCAAATAGTCACTTAAAGACCCCGTACACAATCTGTGTTTTTAGGACAGATTGTGCGCTGTGAAAAACAATTTATTTAAAATACTTAACGAATGAATTAGAGTTCCAAATTTTTACTGAATTTTATTTGGTATTTACTCGACAATACCTATTTTTGTTTTGTCTTAATTCCAAACACAAAAATTATAAAAATTCGTACAACACAGCGGTGTCCAGAAAATTTCCTCAACAGGTCAGTTTAGTAGGAAAATTCTTAAAACTTGTGTATTCATCCAAACGAGATGAATCCACTTGGAAAAACTCTATTTTTCCAGTATTGACCTACTGTAAAAATTTCATAACCTAACTCCTTGTAAATCTCAATTTATGACCATTTAAAGTTAGCCCAATTTACAAATCCGAAAATCTGATATGACCCCTAATCAATTAAAATTCCAAAAACGACTCATACGGTGTCCAAAATCGATGGTTTTGCCCATTATGAAAAGCTAAGACCTTGTACATTACAATCATGCAAAGAAATCATCAAAAAAATTGATTTACCAACCCGTTACAGCCCCTTCAATACGTTCAAACAAATCTGTCAGAATCTGAAACTTGCATCCCAAGTAATCTACAAACCCTAATTCTTCATAAACATCCCTAATACATGTATAACACCTATAGTACTGATTAAACACCATATTAATCATAGCAAAACACATATGTTATCATGTGAAAACCCTAATCATGGCTGCTAATAACAATCATCATCATCAAGAACATTCAAGAACTCCTACACATGCATGTATGCGATTTTATATATATTATTTTTAGGGTTTTTAAAGTTTTTCAATCATTATAATTTATCAAGAATCGTAAGAACGTATACCTTGTGAAAGATTAAACTCCCTAGAGCCTTGAAATCAAACCCGAACTAGCTTGATTAGTGAATGATTGCTTGATTGCTTGAAAACAAAGAGAGAGGGGGGTGGGGGTTTCGCACGGCACCAAGGGGGCAAGGGAGTAGGGTTTTTATCTTTTTCCTTGCCTCCTAATTGTAAATGGGCTTTGCTTGTTCCCCAAGCAATTGGTATTAGGGCCCTTCTAGTCCATTAACTTAACCCGTTAACCATGTTCTAGCCCAATACCAGACCCAATATTATTAACCATGCTAAATTATATAAAAACCATTATTTTTATTATTACATAGCATATCATTCATGTTGTGCACGTAATTTGCATAATCTACGCATTACCTTTCAGTTAGGCGATCATTCACAAAAACATGTAATTCACATAAGCACGTACTTCATGTTCACCAAAATTCACTTGTATATATTATTGCTATGTATGTCATATAATTCACCAACGTTCGGGATACAGGACTCATGTGTGTGTTTAACAAGGATTTTCCTACGTATAACATATGTTAGCATCTTCTAACATATGTTAAGCCTACTTAACTAACCCTAGTTAAGTATCTAGCCATGTATGAACATGTAAGTTAACTAGAGTTCAGTAAAAGTATTTAACCTGAAAATGCGGGGTATCACATCATCCCCAAGTTGAAAAGAATTTCGTCCCGAAATTCAGCAAGTAAACAGTAAAGCCAGCTATAAAATGTGTGCTTGGTTCCCGGATGTCACATCATCTCCAAGTTGAAAGGAATTTCGCCCCGAAATTCACTTTGAAAGAGCTGCTTTATGTTCCGCGTTGGATCTATGTACGATTTCAGGTTCAGTAAAGAGGTGTGGGTATTTGAGCCGCATCTGATCTTTGCGCTCCCACGTATATTCCGGTCCTAGACGGGAATTCCACCGTACCTTAACAATAGGTATAGTACTTTGTCTGAGTTTCTTGACGCCCTGCTCAAGAATCTCCACTGGTTCTTCCACGAACCGCAGCTGATCATCCACCTGGATCTCCTCCAGTGGTACTACCAGTGTCGTATCAGATAAGCATTTCTTCAAGTTTGAGACGTGGAATACATTGTGTACTCCACTGAGTTCATCTGGTAGATTTAGCTGGTAAGCTACTGGACCAATCCTTTCAACGATCTCGAAAGGTCCGACGTATCTGGGATTTAACTTCCCTCGTTTCCCAAAGCGTATCACTCCTTTCCATGGTGACACCTTTAACAAAACCTTATCCCCAACCTGGAACTCCAAAGGTTTTCGACGTTTGTCAGCATAACTTTTCTGTCGGTCCCGAGCAGCAGCCATCCGGTTTCTAATTTGCACTATCTTCTCAGAAGTTTCGTGCACGAGTTCAGGACCTGTTAGTTAGCTATCCCCAACCTCAGTCCAACAAATAGGAGACCTACACTTGCGCCCGTAAAGTGCCTCGAAAGGTGCACACTGTATCGAAGTGTGGTAACTGTTGTTGTAAGAGAATTCGATTAAGGGCAAGTGCTTATCCCAGTTATTACCAAAGTCCACCACACATGCTCGTAGCAGATCCTCTAATGTTTGGATGGTGCGTTCACTTTGTCCATCCGTCTGTGGGTGATAGGCTGTGCTCATATCAAGACGAGTTCCTAAAGCATCTTGGAGAGTAGTCCAGAAACGAGAAGTGAATCGCCCATCGCGATCAGATATAATGGAAGTAGGCACCCCATGCCTAGAGACTATCTCCTTGATGTATAGGTTCGCCAGCTTTTCTAGCGAATCCGTTTCTTTTATCGCCAGGAAGTGGGCCGATTTGGTTAAACGGTCCACGATAACCCAAATCATGTTATGGCCCGTTGGCGTTCTAGGAAGCTTTGTAATGAAGTCCATGGAAATTCCATCCCATTTCCACATTGGAATCTCTGGTTGTTGGAGTAGGCCTGAAGGTTTTTGGTATTCAATCTTAACCTTCGCACAAGTCAAGCACTTACTAACATAAGTGGCTATCTCGGCTTTCATGTTTGGCCACCAGTACAGAGTCTTAAGATCTTGATACATCTTGTCCGAACCAGGATGTACCGAATAGCGAGAGGTATGTGCTTCATCGAGCACCAGTTGTCTGAGATCCCCAAATCGTGGTATCCAGACTCGATTCATGAAGTACTGCAGACCGTCTGTTCTCAGTTCTAAGTGCTTATCTGCACCATGTAGGGTCTCAAGCCCGATGTTTTCTTCCTTCAATGCCTCACTCTGGGCTTCACGTATCTTATCAGGAAGGTTAGAGTGAATGGTGAGTTGTAAAGCTCGCACTCTTTTGGGTTTCGTTTCCTTTCGACTGAGGGCATCAGCTACTACGTTAGCTTTCCCTGGATGATACTTGATGGCACAGTCATAATCGTTCAAAAGTTCAACCCAACGACGTTGCCGTATGTTTAGTACCTTCTGGTCAAATATATGCTGAAGGCTCTTGTGGTCAGTGAAAATTGTGCACTTGGTTCCATAGAGGTAGTGCCTCCAGATTTTGAGAGCGAAAACTACCGCTCCCAATTCCAAATCATGAGTGGGTAGTTCTTCTCATGGACCTTTAGTTGTCGCGATGCATATGCAATTACCTTATAACTTTCCATCAGTACGCACCCTAAGCCTTGGATAGACGCATCACAATATACTACAAAGTCCTCTGTACCCTCAGGCAACGATAATATCTGTGCACTGCAAAGTTTGGACTTTAGTAGCTGAAAGGCAGTTTCTTGGGCATCTCCCCACTTATACGTAATACCTTTCTGCGTTAGGGCGGTGAGAGGTTGAGTGATCTTAGAAAATCCCTCAATAAACCTGCGATAATATCCCGCGAGACCAAGAAATTGGCGCACTTCAGTAGGGGTCTTAGGAGCCTCCCACTTTTTGATAGCGTCAATCTTGGCTGAGTCCACATGTATTCCTGCCTCGTTGACCACATGCCCAAGGAATTGGACTTCCCGAATCCAAAAATCGCATTTAGAAAACTTTGCATACAGCTGCTCATCCCTCAGTAGTTCCAAGATTAACTGCAAGTGCTGCTCGTGCTCCTCCCTGCTCTTGGAATAGATCAATATGTCATCTATGAACACTATGACGAATTTGTCCAAGTAAGGCTTGCACACACGGTTCATTAGATCCATGAACACCGCAGGTGCATTAGTTAGCCCAAATGGCATAACCAAAAACTCATAATGTCCATAACGGGTTCGAAACGCCGTTTTCGCCACATCCTCTTCTCGGACTCTCAGCTGATGGTACCCCGACCTCAAATCAATCTTAGAGTAGAAGCTCGACCCTTGCAGTTGGTCGAACAAATCATCAATACGAGGCAAAGGATATCGGTTCTTAATTGTTACCTTGTTCAACTCCCGATAGTCTATGCACATACGAAAGCTCCCATCTTTCTTCTTAACAAACAGAACTGGAGCTCCCCATGGCGAAGAACTGGGTCTAATGAAACCCCTATCCAATAGCTCTTGGAGTTGGGTAGACAGTTCTTGAAGCTCTCCTGGTGCCAAACGGTATGGTGCGCGCGCAACTGGCGCTGCTCCAGGTGCAAGGTCAATCTGAAACTCCACTTGACGAACGGGTGGGAGTCTAGGTAGTTCCTCTGGGAAGACATCTTGGAAGTCTCGGACACCACTGAGCCGATCTTAGCTGCAACATCTGTTCAAACTATCACATCTTCTCCATCTGTAGACTCTGAGCTTCAGAAAATTCTTTCTGAAATCAGAGTTCCTCAGTTCCAACCATCCCATCCAGCTGAACCGACAGCCTTCATGCTATCCATTTCACCAGTGCCAACCACATCACCAGCTCCATCTCTTCAATCTCAGATTAACAATCTTGTGAGTATGTTACACTTACAGATTACACAGAACTTGGAGAAGCAGAGAAGGATAGCAGAAATAGAAAACCGAGATCGCCAGTTCCTGACGATTATTAATGAAACAAGATTAGAGAACAAGAGAATTTCAGCTATGCTTGAAGCGGCGATGAAGAAGCTATCCGAAAATGAATAAGAAAATGAGAAGCTTAAGAAGATGATTGAAAAGTACATGAACAAACATAAGCGACTCACCTTTGGGAATGGTGATGATGGTGATGAAAGTGATGATGAGGAAGATGAAGAGGAGGATGAGGAGGACGATCATGAGTATGGTGGTTATCATTTTGGTGATGAGGATGAGGAGGATGGTGGTTATCATTGTGGTGATGCAGCGACGTGTCAAACAAAGACAGTCGATGATAAAATCAGGGAAAGACGGGCAAAGAAAGATCACGAGAAAAGTGGTAGTGACTCGGGTGTAGGAGAATCTTCCTCACAACCCGGTCCAACTAAAGAAGAGCTCAGAATGTTTGAGGAAGTCTTAGCTGCCAAATCAGTTCCTCTAAAATGGACAGAAAAGTTTTACAGATTGTTCTTCACTGATGATGATGGGAACTAGAAGAAGGTGAGATACCTCCAGAGCCATCAAAGGAAGAAATAGCTCAGATCTTTGGTATTGAGTATAAACAGCCCTCTCCAATGTTACCTTCTGAACCATTCAATGAAGATATTCCTTTGGATGATATTGAAGTAGAAGACATCACAACTGAAGAATATCCTGAATATGTCCAAGAAACTGAGAAAACCAAGTGAAGATAAACATACCCACTGGTAATATGTATGAGATGGTTGAGAAATGGTTGAAAAACCAGCTGGTCGTGGAAGAGACCGAGTCTAATACCAAGAGAAAAAAGAAGGGTTCAAGCTGCACTTGAATCATGGTTCCCCAGGAAGAAACCAGAGCCAATCCAATCCAAAAGGATTAACCAGAGACAGAATATCATGTCTGGTAATATTGTTAGTTGGACGTATATGGCTTAGTTTAATGCGATTAGTATTAAGTTTGAGACCGGCATTCTCTATTTCGCTAGTGTCTATAAGATCAATTCGTTACCATACTCGTATCTTTGGGATCTTGTCACATTGAAGCCGGTCAAGACATATGATGTTCTGGAGATATATAGGGGTCTACTGGAAAGGGAAAGCAGATCGGAGTGGAATTATATTCAGCCACAATATCCAAAAAGCTACCAGACTGATCAGATTCATCACATCACTGGTAAGCCTAATTGGAAACGAAAGATTGTCCCTCCAGAGATTATGACCCAGGTTCCTCTCATGCCTATGGAGCAAGACTTAACTGATAAATTCATCTTTTGGTATTATGACTATCTAACTTAAGAAGCAGTCATAGTATTGGAAAATTATCCCAAGATTTGCAGAAAGATTAGAGTCTGGGATCCCATGTGGCTGATGAATCTATCTGAATAAGACATGCAAACCTTGAACAAGAATCAGATCCACTTTAAAGATGAGGATGTTGATCAAGCCGTCAGATTTCAGAAAATGGTCAGATACTATGCTGCAAAGAAGATTCCTCGTGGTTGTAATTGGTCAAAGCTACAAGTGATAGAGGCGTGAAGATGGTTGCTACTTGACGAAGACATATTTTGGTTACATTATGTTTTTGTGTTTGGTTTAGATGTTTTGTGCATATCCAGCTAGGTCCAAGGGGGGAGTCTGTAAATGCACCGTACGGATATGTCCCTAGCTTGGATATCGTAGGTGGATCTTATTTATCACGTTTATTTAGGCATAGGGGTATTTTGGTAAGATTCAAAGCTTCATACACATCCCACTCTCTTCATACGGGTATGAGGAACGTGTATGAGGGACGCGTATGAAAGCCTATTATATATACTCATTTCATACAAGTGCAACCATTTGTGTGTGTTTTGTGTGTGTGCTCTCTCTCATATAATTATTATTATCCTATCCATAAACACCCACCTATAATAACTAACCTAATCCTTGATTTCTACCCTCGATTCGATACGTGCGCGATATAATTTCTTGTTAGATCGATCCTACACATTACACAAACATGCACTTTCCATTATTCGGTCTTGGAGTATTATATTTTTGTCTTTGATCTCCAAGGCTTCACTTTACCCGTAAGGACTTCAAAGTTTTTTATCCAAGTCATTTAGGTGAACTCATTTATCACCGACATTGTGAGTCATGGTCGGGCATACTCACTATATGTCGATAAGCTAGTTTCGAATACTCTACCAAATGAAGGCCATCGCCTCCTTTATCTCAAACAATGTTAAAGTGTTAGGCACATCTATATGCCCTCGGTGGATATAATAAATTTCTCAAAATTTATTATTGTCTTTTACAATAACATATATTTCTTTCATATGTTAAAATTCACACTTATGAATTTCCACGATAACTTCTAATGAAATATATCGACATATATCGTACTTGTGTATTCCATCTCAATACGCTCACCACTTTCTTTCATGATTCCCTCATGATATGGTTAGACATTTGATGTCTCATCTTTGACTTTTAGTTAATGCAACAACTCTTAAGTTGTTTATGTCTGATGTGCCAAAAGTATTCTAACAAGCACTCAAACATGAAAGATATTAACAAGAACACAAGTGGAGTAAATAAATGAAAATTAAATTTTTAAAGCTAAGTGTTAAAAAAACAAACCAGTCAAAAAATGAGGACTTAAAAACAATTTTAATTAAATATCCGAATTAAATAAATCAAAAAGAAAATAAAATTCCACCTCAAAAACTGACTTTCTAGGTAAATACCGTATATTATACGTATACCTATACGTATACGAATACGTATATGTATTTTGTCTTTTAGCTATACCTATATAAGAGGACTTAATACCCTACGTTGTCCAGATCAATGTTGCAGTTGTAGTATTCAACGATGATGTTCTTCGCATTAATGGATAAACGATGGTTTTGATTTTCCATGGAAATGAAATTGTTGCAACTTAATAAGCGTTTTTATTAATTTTAGGTATTTTTTTTAATTTATTTTAGCGAGAAATAATTTTCTGGGATTTTTTGGAATTTTTTTAGTATTTTTGTAATTTTTTTTAATTTATTTTCTGATCAGATTCATCACATCACTGGTAAGCCTAATTGGAAACGAAAGATTGTCCCTCCAGAGATTATGACCCAGGTTCCTCTCATGCCTATGGAGCAAGACTTAACTGATAAATTTATCTTCTGGTATTATGACTATCTAACTTATGAAGCAGTCATAGTATTGGAAAATGATCCCTAGATTTGCAGAAAGATTAGAGTCTGGGATCCCATGTGGCTGATGAATCTATCTGAATAAGACATGCAAACCTTGAACAAGAATCAGATCCACTTTAAAGATGAGGATGTTGATCAAGCCGTCAGATTTCAGAAAATGGTCAGATACTGTGCTGCAAAGAAGATTCCTCCTGGTTGTAATTGGTCAAAGCTACAAGTGATAGAGGCGTGAAGACGGTTGCTACTTGACGAAGACATATTTTGGTTACATTATGTTTTTGTGTTTGGTTTAGATGTTTTGTGCATATCCAGCTAGGTCCAAGGGGGGAGTCTGTAAATGCACCCTGCGGATATGTCCCTAGCTTGGATATCGTAGTTGGATCTTATTTATCACGTTTATATAGGCATAGGGGTATTTTGGTAAGATTCAAAGCTTCATACACATCCCACTCTCTTCATACGGGTATGAGGAACGTGTATGAGGGACGCGTATGAAAGCCTATTATATATACTCATTTCATACAAGTGCAACCATTTGTGTGTGTTTTGTGTGTGTGCTCTCTCTCATATAATTATTATTATCCTATCCATAAACACCCACCTATAATAACTAACCTAATCCTTGATTTCTACCCTCGATTCGATACGTGCGCGATATAATTTCTTGTTAGATCGATCCTACACATTACACAAACATGCACTTTCCATTATTCGGTCTTGGAGTATTATATTTTTGTCTTTGATCTCCAAGGCTTCACTTTACCCGTAAGGACTTCAAAGTTTTTTATCCAAGTCATTTAGGTGAACTCATTTATCACCGACATTGTGAGTCATGGTCGGGCATACTCACTATATGTCGATAAGCTAGTTTCGAATACTCTACCAAATGAAGGCCATAGCCTCCTTTATCTCAAACAATGTTAAAGTGTTAGGCACATCTATATGCCCTCGGTGGATATAATAAATTTCTCAAAATTTATTATTGTCTTTTACAATAACATATATTTCTTTCATATGTTAAAATTCACACTTATGAATTTCCACGATAACTTCTAATGAAATATATCGACATATATCGTACTTGTGTATTCCATCTCAATACGCTCACCACTTTCTTTCATGATTCCCTCATGATATGGTTAGACATTTGATGTCTCATCTTTGACTTTTAGTTAATGCAACAACTCTTAAGTTGTTTATGTCTGATGTGCCAAAAGTATTCTAACAAGCACTCAAACATGAAAGATATTAACAAGAACACAAGTGGAGTAAATAAATGAAAATTAAATTTTTAAAGCTAAGTGTTAAAAAAACAAACCAGTCAAAAAATGAGGACTTAAAAACAATTTTAATTAAATATCCGAATTAAATAAATCAAAAAGAAAATAAAATTCCACCTCAAAAACTGACTTTCTAGGTAAATACCGTATATTATACGTATACCTATACGTATACGAATACGTATATGTATTTTGTCTTTTAGCTATACCTATATAAGAGGACTTAATACCCTACGTTGTCCAGATCAATGTTGCAGTTGTAGTATTCAACGATGATGTTCTTCGCATTAATGGATAAACGATGGTTTTGATTTTCCATGGAAATGAAATTGTTGCAACTTAATTAGCGTTTTTATTAATTTTAGGTATTTTTTTTAATTTATTTTAGCGAGAAATAATTTTCTGGGATTTTTTGGAATTTTTTTAGTATTTTTGTAATTTTTTTTAATTTATTTTCTGATCAGATTCATCACATCACTGGTAAGCCTAATTGGAAACGAAAGATTGTCCCTCCAGAGATTATGACCCAGGTTCCTCTCATGCCTATGGAGCAAGACTTAACTGATAAATTTATCTTCTGGTATTATGACTATCTAACTTATGAAGCAGTCATAGTATTGGAAAATGATCCCTAGATTTGCAGAAAGATTAGAGTCTGGGATCCCATGTGGCTGATGAATCTATCTGAATAAGACATGCAAACCTTGAACAAGAATCAGATCCACTTTAAAGATGAGGATGTTGATCAAGCCGTCAGATTTCAGAAAATGGTCAGATACTGTGCTGCAAAGAAGATTCCTCCTGGTTGTAATTGGTCAAAGCTACAAGTGATAGAGGCGTGAAGACGGTTGCTACTTGACGAAGACATATTTTGGTTACATTATGTTTTTGTGTTTGGTTTAGATGTTTTGTGCATATCCAGCTAGGTCCAAGGGGGGAGTCTGTAAATGCACCCTGCGGATATGTCCCTAGCTTGGATATCGTAGTTGGATCTTATTTATCACGTTTATATAGGCATAGGGGTATTTTGGTAAGATTCAAAGCTTCATACACATCCCACTCTCTTCATACGGGTATGAGGAACGTGTATGAGGGACGCGTATGAAAGCCTATTATATATACTCATTTCATACAAGTGCAACCATTTGTGTGTGTTTTGTGTGTGTGCTCTCTCTCATATAATTATTATTATCCTATCCATAAACACCCACCTATAATAACTAACCTAATCCTTGATTTCTACCCTCGATTCGATACGTGCGCGATATAATTTCTTGTTAGATCGATCCTACACATTACACAAACATGCACTTTCCATTATTCGGTCTTGGAGTATTATATTTTTGTCTTTGATCTCCAAGGCTTCACTTTACCCGTAAGGACTTCAAAGTTTTTTATCCAAGTCATTTAGGTGAACTCATTTATCACCGACATTGTGAGTCATGGTCGGGCATACTCACTATATGTCGATAAGCTAGTTTCGAATACTCTACCAAATGAAGGCCATAGCCTCCTTTATCTCAAACAATGTTAAAGTGTTAGGCACATCTATATGCCCTCGGTGGATATAATAAATTTCTCAAAATTTATTATTGTCTTTTACAATAACATATATTTCTTTCATATGTTAAAATTCACACTTGTGAATTTCCACGATAACTTCTAATGAAATATATCGACATATATCGTACTTGTGTATTCCATCTCAATACGCTCACCACTTTCTTTCATGATTCCCTCATGATGTGGTTAGACATTTGATGTCTCATCTTTGACTTTTAGTTAATGCAACAACTCTTAAGTTGTTTATGTCTGATGTGCCAAAAGTAGACTAACAAGCACTCATACATGAAAGATATTAACAAGAACACAAGTGGAGTAAATAAATGAAAATAAAATTTTAAAAGCTAAGTGTTAAAAAAAACAAACCAGTCAAAAAATGAGGACTTAAAAACAATTTTAATTAAATATCCAAATTAAATAAATCAAAAAGAAAATAAAATTCCACCTCAAAAACTGACTTTCCTGGTAAATACGGTATATTATACGTATACCTATACGTATACGAATACGTATATGTATTTTGTCTTTTAGCTATACCTATATAAGAGGACTTAATACCCTACGTTGTCCAGATCAATTGTGGCAGTTGTAGTATTCAACGATGATGTTCTTCGCATTAATGCATAAACGATGGTTTTGATTTTCCATGGAAATGAAATTGTTGCAACTTAATTAGCGTTTTTATTAATTTTAGGTATTTTTTTTAATTTATTTTAGCGAGAAATAATTTTTTGGAATTTTTTTAGTATTTTTTAATATTTTTTTAATTTATTTTCTGATCAGATTCATCACATCACTGGTAAGCCTAATTGGAAACGAAAGATTGTCCCTCCAGAGATTATGACCCAGGTTCCTCTCATGCCTATGGAGCAAGACTTAACTGATAAATTTATCTTCTGGTATTATGACTATCTAACTTAAGAAGCAGTCATAGTATTGGAAAATGATCCCAAGATTTGCAGAAAGATTAGAGTCTGGGATCCCATGTGGCTGATGAATCTATCTAAATAAGACATGCAAACCTTGAACAAGAATCAGATCCACTTTAAAGATGAGGATGTTGATCAAGCCGTCAGATTTCAGAAAATGGTTAGATACTATGCTGCAAAGAAGATTCCTCGTGGTTGTAATTGGTCAAAGCTACAAGTGATAGAGGCGTGAAGATGGTTGCTACTTGACGAAGACATATTTTGGTTACATTATGTTTTTGTGTTTGGTTTAGATGTTTTGTGCATATCCAGCTAGGTCCAAGGGGGGAGTCTGTAAATGCACCGTACGGATATGTCCCTAGCTTGGATATCGTAGGTGGATCTTATTTATCACGTTTATTTAGGCGTAGGGGTATTTTGGTAAGATTCAAAGCTTCATACACATCCCACTCTCTTCATACGGGTATGAGGAACGTGTATGAGGGACGCGTATGAAAGCCTATTATATATACTCATTTCATACATGTGCAACCATTTGTGTGTGTTTTGTGTGTGTGCTCTCTCTCATATAATTATTATTATCCTATCCATAAACACCCACCTATAATAACTAACCTAATCCTTGATTTCTACCCTCGATTCAATACGTGCGCGATATAATTTCTTGTTAGATCGATCCTACACGTTACACAAACATGCACTTTCCATTATTCGGTCTTGGAGTATTATATTTTTGTCTTTGATCTCCAAGGCTTCACTTTACCCGTAAGGACTTCAAATTTTTTTTATCCAAGTCATTTAGGTGAACTCATTTATCACCGACATTGTGAGTCATGGTCGGGCATACTCACTATATGTCGATAAGCTAGTTTCGAATACTCTACCAAATGAAGGCCATATCCTCCTTTATCTCAAACAATGTTAAAGTGTTAGGCACATCTATATGCCCTCGGTGGATATAATAAATTTCTCAAAATTTATTATTGTCTTTTACAATAACATATATTTCTTTCATATGTTAAAATTCACACTTGTGAATTTCCACGATAACTTCTAATGAAATATATCGACATATATCGTACTTGTGTATTCCATCTCAATACGCTCACCACTTTCTTTCATGATTCCCTCATGATGTGGTTAGACATTTGATGTCTCATCTTTGACTTTTAGTTAATGCAACAACTCTTAAGTTGTTTATGTCTGATATGCCAAAAGTAGTCTAACAAGCACTCATACATGAAAGATATTAACAAGAACACAAGTGGAGTAAATAAATGAAAATTAAATTTTAAAAGCTAAGTGTTAAAAAAACAAACCAGTCAAAAAATGAGGACTTAAAAACAATTTTATTTAAATATCCGAATTAAATAAATCAAAAAGAAAATAAAATTCCACCTCAAAAACTGACTTTCCAGGTAAATACCGTATATTATATGTATACCTATACGTATACGAATACGTATATGTATTTTGTCTTTTAGCTATACCTATATAAGAGGACTTAATACCCTACGTTGTCCAGATCAATGTGGCAGTTGTAGTATTCAACGATGATGTTTTTCGCATTAATGGATAAACGATGGTTTTGATTTTCTATGGAAATGAAATTGTTGCAACTTAATTAGCGTTTTTATTAATTTTAGGTATTTTTTTTAATTTATTTTAGCGAGAAATAATTTTCTGGGATTTTTTGGAATTTTTTTAGTATTTTTGTAATTTTTTTAATTTATTTTCTGATCAGATTCATCACATCACTGGTAAGCCTAATTGGAAACGAAAGATTGTCCCTCCAGAGATTATGACCCAGGTTCCTCTCATGCCTATGGAGCAAGACTTAACTGATAAATTTATCTTCTGGTATTATGACTATCTAACTTAAGAAGCAGTCATAGTATTGGAAAATGATCCCAAGATTTGCAGAAAGATTAGAGTCTGGGATCCCATGTGGCTGATGAATCTATCTGAATAAGACATGCAAACCTTGAACAAGAATCAGATCCACTTTAAAGATGAGGATGTTGATCAAGCCGTTAAATTTCAGAAAATGGTCAGATACTGTGCTGCAAAGAAGATTCCTCCTGGTTGTAATTGGTCAAAGCTACAAGTGATAGAGGCGTGAAGACGGTTGCTACTTGACGAAGACATATTTTGGTTACATTATGTTTTTGTGTTTGGTTTAGATGTTTTGTGCATATCCAGCTAGGTCCAAGGGGGGAGTCTGTAAATGCACCCTGCGGATAAGTCCCTAGCTTGGATATCGTAGTTGGATCTTATTTATCACGTTTATATAGGCATAGGGGTATTTTGGTAAGATTCAAAGCTTCATACACATCCCACTCTCTTCATACGGGTATGAGGAACGTGTATGAGGGACGCGTATGAAAGCCTATTATATATACTCATTTCATACAAGTGCAACCATTTGTGTGTGTTTTGTGTGTGTGCTCTCTCTCATATAATTATTATTATCCTATCCATAAACACCCACCTATAATAACTAACCTAATCCTTGATTTCTACCCTCGATTCGATACGTGCGCGATATAATTTCTTGTTAGATCGATCCTACGCATTACACAAACATGCACTTTCCATTATTCGGTCTTGGAGTATTATATTTTTGTCTTTGATCTCCAAGGCTTCACTTTACCCGTAAGGACTTCAAATTTTTTTTATCCAAGTCATTTAGGTGAACTCATTTATCACCGACATTGTGAGTCATGGTCGGGCATACTCACTATATGTCGATAAGCTAGTTTCGAATACTCTACCAAATGAAGGCCATATCCTCCTTTATCTCAAACAATGTTAAAGTGTTAGGCACATCAATATGCCCTCGGTCGATATAATAAATTTCTCAAAATTTATTATTGTCTTTTACAATAACATATATTTCTTTCATATGTTAAAATTCTCACTTGTGAATTTCCACGATAACTTCTAATGAAATATATCGACATATATCGTACTTGTGTATTCCATCTCAATACGCTCACCACTTTCTTTCATGATTCCCTCATGATGTGGTTAGACATTTGATGTCTCATCTTTGACTTTTAGTTAATGCAACAACTCTTAAGTTGTTTATGTCTGATGTGCCAAAAGTAGTCTAACAAGCACTCATACATGAAAGATATTAACAAGAACACAAGTGGAGTAAGTAAATGAAAATTAAATTTTAAAAGCTATGTGTTAAAAAAAAACAAACCAGTCAAAAAATGAGGACTTAAAAACAATTTTAATTAAATATCCAAAGTAAATAAATCAAAAAGAAAATAAAATTCCACCTCAAAAACTGACTTTCCAGATAAATACCGTATATTATACGTATACCTATACGTATACGAATACGTATATGTATTTTGTCTTTTAGCTATACCTATATAAGAGGACTTAATACCCTACGTTGTCCAGATCAATTGTGGCAGTCGTAGTATTCAACGATGATGTTCTTCGCATTAATGGATAAACGATGGTTTTGATTTTCCATGGAAATGAAATTGTTGCAACTTAATTAGCGTTTTTATTAATTTTAGGTATTTTTTTATAATTTATTTTAGCGAGAAATAATTTTCTGGAATTTTTTGGAATTTTTTTAGTATTTTTTAATATTTTTTTAATTTATTTTCTGATCAGATTCATCACATCACTGGTAAGCCTAATTGGAAACGAAAGATTGTCCCACCAGAGATTATGACCCAGGTTCCTCTCATGCCTATGGAGCAAGACTTAACTGATAAATTTATCTTCTGGTATTATGACTATCTAACTTAAGAAGCAGTCATAGTATTGGAAAATGATCCCAAGATTTGCAGAAAGATTAGAGTCTGGGATCCCATGTGGCTGATGAATCTATCTGAATAAGACATGCAAACCTTGAACAAGAATCAGATCCACTATAAAGATGAGGATGTTGATCAAGCCGTCAGATTTCAGAAAATGGTCAGATACTGTGCTGCAAAGAAGATTCCTCCTGGTTGTAATTGGTCAAAGCTACAAGTGATAGAGGCGTGAAGACGGTTGCTACTTGACGAAGACATATTTTGGTTACATTATGTTTTTGTGTTTGGTTTAGATGTTTTGTGCATATCCAGCTAGGTCCAAGGGGGGAGTCTGTAAATGCACCCTGCGGATAAGTCCCTAGCTTGGATATCGTAGTTGGATCTTATTTATCACGTTTATATAGGCATAGGGGTATTTTGGTAAGATTCAAAGCTTCATACACATCCCACTCTCTTCATACGGGTATGAGGAACGTGTATGAGGGACGCGTATGAAAGCCTATTATATATATACTCATTTCATACAAGTGCAACCATTTGTGTGTGTTTTGTGTGTGTGCTCTCTCTCATATATTTATTATTATCCTATCCATAAACACCCACCTATAATAACTAACCTAATCCTTGATTTGTACCCTCGATTCGATACGTGCGCGATATAATTTCTTGTTAGATCGATCCTACACGTTACACAAACATGCACTTTCCATTATTCGGTCTTGGAGTATTATATTTTTGTCTTTGATCTCCAAGGCTTCACTTTACCCGTAAGGTCTTCAAATTTTTTTATCCAAGTCATTTAGGTGAACTCATTTATCACCGACATTGTGAGTCATGTTCGGGCATACTCACTATATGTCGATAAGCTAGTTTCGAATACTCTACCAAATGAAGGCCAGATCCTCCTTTATCTCAAACAATGTTAAAGTGTTAGGCACATCTATATGCCCTCGGTCGATATAATAAATTTCTCAAAATTTATTATTGTCTTTTACAATAACATATATTTCTTTCGTATGTTAAAATTCACACTTATGAATTTCCACGATAACTTCTAATGAAATATATCGACATATATCGTACTTGTGTATTCCATCTCAATACGCTCACCACTTTCTTTCATGATTCCCTCATGATGTGGTTAGACATTTGATGTCTCATCTTTGACTTTTAGTTAATGCAACAACTCTTAAGTTGTTTATGTCTGATGTGCGAAAAGTAGTCTAACATGCACTCATACATGAAAGATATTAACAAGAACACAAGTGGAGTAAATAAATGAAAATTAAATTTTAAAAGCTAAGTGTTAAAAAAAACAAACCAGTCAAAAAATGAGGACTTAAAAACAATTTTAATTAAATATCCAAATTAAATAAATCAAAAAGAAAATAAAATTCCACCTCAAAACTGACTTTCCAGGTAAATACCGTATATTATACGTATACCTATACGTATACAAATACGTATATGTATTTTGTCTTTTAGCTATACCTATATAAGAGGACTTAATACCCTACGTTGTCCAGATCAATGTGGCAGTCGTAGTATTCAACGATGATGTTCTTCGCATTAATGGATAAACGATGGTTTTGATTTTCCATGGAAATGAAATTGTTGCAACTTAATTAGCGTTTTTATTAATTTTAGGTATTTTTTAATTTATTTTAGCGAGAAATAATTTTCTTGGATTTTTTGGAATTTTTTTAGTATTTTTTAATATTTTTTAATTTATTTTATGATCAGATTCATCACATCACTGGTAAGTCTAATTGGAAACGAAAGATTGTCCCTCCAGAGATTATGACCCAGGTTCCTCTCATGCCTATGGAGCAAGACTTAACTGATAAATTTATCTTCTGGTATTATGACTATCTAACTTAAGAAGCAGTCATAGTATTGGAAAATGATCCCAAGATTTGCAGAAAGATTAGAGTCTGGGATCCCATGTGGCTGATGAATCTATCTGAATAAGACATGCAAACCTTGAACAAGAATCAGATCCACTTTAAAGATGAGGATGTTGATCAACCCGTCAGATTTCAGAAAATGGTCAGATACTGTGCTGCAAAGAAGATTCCTCCTGGTTGTAATTGGTCAAAGGTACAAGTGATAGAGGCGTGAAGACGGTTGCTACTTGACGAAGACATATTTTGGTTACATTATGTTTTTGTGTTTGGTTTAGATGTTTTGTGCATATCCAGCTAGGTCCAAGGGGGGAGTCTGTAAATGCACCCTGCGGATATGTCCCTAGCTTGGATATCGTAGTTGGATCTTATTTATCACGTTTATATAGGCATAGGGGTATTTTGGTAAGATTCAAAGCTTCATACACATCCCACTCTCTTCATACGGGTATGAGGAACGTGTATGAGGGACGCGTATGAAAGCCTATTATATATACTCATTTCATACAAGTGCAACCATTTGTGTGTGTTTTGTGTGTGTGCTCTCTCTCATATAATTATTATTATCCTATCCATAAACACCCACCTATAATAACTAACCTAATCCTTGATTTCTACCCTCGATTCGATACGTGCGCGATATAATTTCTTGTTAGATCGATCCTACACGTTACACAAAATACACTTTCCATTATTCGGTCTTGGAGTATTATATTTTTGTCTTTGATCTCCAAGGCTTCACTTTACCCGTAAGGACTTCAAATTTTTTTATCCAAGTCATTTAGGTGAACTCATTTATCACCGACATTGTGAGTCATGTTCGGGCATACTCACTATATGTCGATAAGCTAGTTTCGAATACTCTACCAAATGAAGGCCAGATCCTCCTTTATCTCAAACAATGTTAAAGTGTTAGGCACATCTATATGCCCTCGGTCGATATAATAAATTTCTCAAAATTTATTATTGTCTTTTACAATATCATATATTTCTTTCATATGTTAAAATTCACACTTGTGAATTTCCACGATAACTTCTAATGAAATATATCGACATATATCGTACTTGTGTATTCCATCTCAATACGCTCACCACTTTCTTTCATGATTCCCTCATGATGTGGTTAGACATTTGATGTCTCATCTTTGACTTTTAGTTAATGCAACAACTCTTAAGTTGTTTATGTCTGATGTGCCAAAAGTAGTCTAACAAGCACTCATACATGAAAGATATTAACAAGAACACAAGTGGAGTAAATAAATGAAAATTAAATTTTAAAAGCTAAGTGTTAAAAAAAACAAACCAGTCAAAAAATGAGGACTTAAAAACAATTTTAATTAAATATCCAAAGTAAATAAATCAAAAAGAAAATAAAATTCCACCTCAAAAACTGACTTTCCAGGTAAATACCGTATATTATACGTATACCTATACGTATACGAATACGTATATGTATTTTGTCTTTTAGCTATACCTATATAAGAGGACTTAATACCCTACGTTGTCCAGATCAATTGTGGCAGTCGTAGTATTCAACGATGATGTTCTTCGCATTAATGGATAAACGATGGTTTTGATTTTCCATGGAAATGAAATTGTTGCAACTTAATTAGCGTTTTTATTAATTTTAGGTATTTTTTTTATAATTTATTTTAGCGAGAAATAATTTTCTGGAATTTTTTGGAATTTTTTTAGTATTTTTTAATATTTTTTTAATTTATTTTCTGATCAGATTCATCACATCACTGGTAAGCCTAATTGGAAACGAAAGATTGTCCCTCCAGAGATTATGACCCAGGTTCCTCTCATGCCTATGGAGCAAGACTTAACTGATAAATTTATCTTCTGGTATTATGACTATCTAACTTAAGAAGCAGTCATAGTATTGGAAAATGATCCCAAGATTTGCAGAAAGATTAGAGTCTGGGATCCCATGTGGCTGATGAATCTATCTGAATAAGACATGCAAACCTTGAACAAGAATCAGATCCACTATAAAGATGAGGATGTTGATCAAGCCGTCAGATTTCAGAAAATGGTCAGATACTGTGCTGCAAAGAAGATTCCTCCTGGTTGTAATTGGTCAAAGCTACAAGTGATAGAGGCGTGAAGACGGTTGCTACTTGACGAAGACATATTTTGGTTACATTATGTTTTTGTGTTTGGTTTAGATGTTTTGTGCATATCCAGCTAGGTCCAAGGGGGGAGTCTGTAAATGCACCCTGCGGATATGTCCCTAGCTTGGATATCGTAGTTGGATCTTATTTATCACGTTTATATAGGCATAGGGGTATTTTGGTAAGATTCAAAGCTTCATACACATCCCACTCTCTTCATACGGGTATGAGGAACGTGTATGAGGGACGCGTATGAAAGCCTATTATATATACTCATTTCATACAAGTGCAACCATTTGTGTGTGTTTTGTGTGTGTGCTCTCTCTCATATAATTATTATTATCCTATCCATAAACACCCACCTATAATAACTAACCTAATCCTTGATTTCTACCCTCGATTCGATACGTGCGCGATATAATTTCTTGTTAGATCGATCCTACACGTTACACAAAATACACTTTCCATTATTCGGTCTTGGAGTATTATATTTTTGTCTTTGATCTCCAAGGCTTCACTTTACCCGTAAGGACTTCAAATTTTTTTATCCAAGTCATTTAGGTGAACTCATTTATCACCGACATTGTGAGTCATGTTCGGGCATACTCACTATATGTCGATAAGCTAGTTTCGAATACTCTACCAAATGAAGGCCAGATCCTCCTTTATCTCAAACAATGTTAAAGTGTTAGGCACATCTATATGCCCTCGGTCGATATAATAAATTTCTCAAAATTTATTATTGTCTTTTACAATATCATATATTTCTTTCATATGTTAAAATTCACACTTGTGAATTTCCACGATAACTTCTAATGAAATATATCGACATATATCGTACTTGTGTATTCCATCTCAATACGCTCACCACTTTCTTTCATGATTCCCTCATGATGTGGTTAGACATTTGATGTCTCATCTTTGACTTTTAGTTAATGCAACAACTCTTAAGTTGTTTATGTCTGATGTGCCAAAAGTAGTCTAACAAGCACTCATACATGAAAGATATTAACAAGAACACAAGTGGAGTAAATAAATGAAAATTAAATTTTAAAAGCTAAGTGTTAAAAAAAACAAACCAGTCAAAAAATGAGGACTTAAAAACAATTTTAATTAAATATCCAAAGTAAATAAATCAAAAAGAAAATAAAATTCCACCTCAAAAACTGACTTTCCAGGTAAATACCGTATATTATACGTATACCTATACGTATACGAATACGTATATGTATTTTGTCTTTTAGCTATACCTATATAAGAGGACTTAATACCCTACGTTGTCCAGATCAATTGTGGCAGTCGTAGTATTCAACGATGATGTTCTTCGCATTAATGGATAAACGATGGTTTTGATTTTCCATGGAAATGAAATTGTTGCAACTTAATTAGCGTTTTTATTAATTTTAGGTATTTTTTTTATAATTTATTTTAGCGAGAAATAATTTTCTGGAATTTTTTGGAATTTTTTTAGTATTTTTTAATATTTTTTTAATTTATTTTCTGATCAGATTCATCACATCACTGGTAAGCCTAATTGGAAACGAAAGATTGTCCCTCCAGAGATTATGACCCAGGTTCCTCTCATGCCTATGGAGCAAGACTTAACTGATAAATTTATCTTCTGGTATTATGACTATCTAACTTAAGAAGCAGTCATAGTATTGGAAAATGATCCCAAGATTTGCAGAAAGATTAGAGTCTGGGATCCCATGTGGCTGATGAATCTATCTGAATAAGACATGCAAACCTTGAACAAGAATCAGATCCACTATAAAGATGAGGATGTTGATCAAGCCGTCAGATTTCAGAAAATGGTCAGATACTGTGCTGCAAAGAAGATTCCTCCTGGTTGTAATTGGTCAAAGCTACAAGTGATAGAGGCGTGAAGACGGTTGCTACTTGACGAAGACATATTTTGGTTACATTATGTTTTTGTGTTTGGTTTAGATGTTTTGTGCATATCCAGCTAGGTCCAAGGGGGGAGTCTGTAAATGCACCCTGCGGATATGTCCCTAGCTTGGATATCGTAGTTGGATCTTATTTATCACGTTTATATAGGCATAGGGGTATTTTGGTAAGATTCAAAGCTTCATACACATCCCACTCTCTTCATACGGGTATGAGGAACGTGTATGAGGGACGCGTATGAAAGCCTATTATATATACTCATTTCATACAAGTGCAACCATTTGTGTGTGTTTTGTGTGTGTGCTCTCTCTCATATAATTATTATTATCCTATCCATAAACACCCACCTATAATAACTAACCTAATCCTTGATTTCTACCCTCGATTCGATACGTGCGCGATATAATTTCTTGTTAGATCGATCCTACACGTTACACAAAATACACTTTCCATTATTCGGTCTTGGAGTATTATATTTTTGTCTTTGATCTCCAAGGCTTCACTTTACCCGTAAGGACTTCAAATTTTTTTATCCAAGTCATTTAGGTGAACTCATTTATCACCGACATTGTGAGTCATGTTCGGGCATACTCACTATATGTCGATAAGCTAGTTTCGAATACTCTACCAAATGAAGGCCAGATCCTCCTTTATCTCAAACAATGTTAAAGTGTTAGGCACATCTATATGCCCTCGGTCGATATAATAAATTTCTCAAAATTTATTATTGTCTTTTACAATAACATATATTTCTTTCATATGTTAAAATTCACACTTGTGAATTTCCACGATAACTTCTAATGAAATATATCGACATATATCGTACTTGTGTATTCCATCTCAATACGCTCACCACTTTCTTTCATGATTCCCTCATGATGTGGTTAGACATTTGATGTCTCATCTTTGACCTTTAGTTAATGCAACAACTCTTAAGTTGTTTATGTCTGATGTGCCAAAAGTAGTCTAACATGCACTCATACATGAAAGATATTAACAAGAACACAAGTGGAGTAAATAAATGAAAACTAAATTTTAAAAGCTAAGTGTTAAAAAAAACAAACCAGTCAAAAAATGAGGACTTAAAAACAATTTTAATTAAATATCCAAATTAAATAAATCAAAAAGAAAATAAAATTCCACCTCAAAACTGACTTTCCAGGTAAATACCGTATATTATACGTATACCTATACGTATACAAATACGTATATGTATTTTGTCTTTTAGCTATACCTATATAAGAGGACTTAATACCCTACGTTGTCCAGATCAATGTGGCAGTCGTAGTATTCAACGATGATGTTCTTCGCATTAATGGATAAACGATGGTTTTGATTTTCCATGGAAATGAAATTGTTGCAACTTAATTAGCGTTTTTATTAATTTTAGGTATTTTTTTAATTTATTTTAGCGAGAAATAATTTTCTGGGATTTTTTGGAATTTTTTTAGTATTTTTTATTATGTTTTAATTTATTTTCTGATCAGATTCATCACATCACTGGTAAGTCTAATTGGAAACGAAAGATTGTCCCTCCAGAGATTATGACCCAGGTTCCTCTCATGCCTATGGAGCAAGACTTAACTGATAAATTTATCTTCTGGTATTATGACTATCTAACTTAAGAAGCAGTCATAGTATTGGAAAATGATCCCAAGATTTGCAGAAAGATTAGAGTCTGGGATCCCATGTGGCTGATGAATCTATCTGAATAAGACATGCAAACCTTGAACAAGAATCAGATCCACTTTAAAGATGAGGATGTTGATCAAGCCGTCAGATTTCAGAAAATGGTCAGATACTGTGCTGCAAAGAAGATTCCTCCTGGTTGTAATTGGTCAAAGCTACAAGTGATAGAGGCGTGAAGACGGTTGCTACTTGACGAAGACATATTTTGGTTACATTATGTTTTTGTGTTTGGTTTAGATGTTTTGTGCATATCCAGCTAGGTCCAAGGGGGGAGTCTGTAAATGCACCCTGCGGATATGTCCCTAGCTTGGATATCGTAGTTGGATCTTATTTATCACGTTTATATAGGCATAGGGGTATTTTGGTAAGATTCAAAGCTTCATACACATCCCACTCTCTTCATACGGGTATGAGGAACGTGTATGAGGGACGCGTATGAAAGCCTATTATATATACTCATTTCATACAAGTGCAACCATTTGTGTGTGTTTTGTGTGTGTGCTCTCTCTCATATAATTATTATTATCCTATCCATAAACACCCACCTATAATAACTAACCTAATCCTTGATTTCTACCCTCGATTCGATACGTGCGCGATATAATTTCTTGTTAGATCGATCCTACACGTTACACAAACATACACTTTCCATTATTCGGTCTTGGAGTATTATATTTTTGTCTTTGATCTCCAAGGCTTCACTTTACCCGTAAGGACTTCAAATTTTTTTATCCAAGTCATTTAGGTGAACTCATTTATCACCGACATTGTGAGTCATGTTCGGGCATACTCACTATATGTCGATAAGCTAGTTTCGAATACTCTACCAAATGAAGGCCAGATCCTCCTTTATCTCAAACAATGTTAAAGTGTTAGGCACATCTATATGCCCTCGGTCGATATAATAAATTTCTCAAAATTTATTATTGTCTTTTACAATAACATATATTTCTTTCATATGTTAAAATTCACACTTGTGAATTTCCACGATAACTTCTAATGAAATATATCGACATATATCGTACTTGTGTATTCCATCTCAATACGCTCACCACTTTCTTTCATGATTCCCTCATGATGTGGTTAGACATTTGATGTCTCATCTTTGACTTTTAGTTAATGCAACAACTCTTAAGTTGTTTATGTCTGATGTGCCAAAAGTAGTCTAACATGCACTCATACATGAAAGATATTAACAAGAACACAAGTGGAGTAAATAAATGAAAACTAAATTTTAAAAGCTAAGTGTTAAAAAAAACAAACCAGTCAAAAAATGAGGACTTAAAAACAATTTTAATTAAATATCCAAATTAAATAAATCAAAAAGAAAATAAAATTCCACCTCAAAACTGACTTTCCAGGTAAATACCGTATATTATACGTATACCTATACGTATACAAATACGTATATGTATTTTGTCTTTTAGCTATACCTATATAAGAGGACTTAATACCCTACGTTGTCCAGATCAATGTGGCAGTCGTAGTATTCAACGATGATGTTCTTCGCATTAATGGATAAACGATGGTTTTGATTTTCCATGGAAATGAAATTGTTGCAACTTAATTAGCGTTTTTATTAATTTTAGGTATTTTTTTAATTTATTTTAGCGAGAAATAATTTTCTGGGATTTTTTGGAATTTTTTTAGTATTTTTTATTATGTTTTAATTTATTTTCTGATCAGATTCATCACATCACTGGTAAGTCTAATTGGAAACGAAAGATTGTCCCTCCAGAGATTATGACCCAGGTTCCTCTCATGCCTATGGAGCAAGACTTAACTGATAAATTTATCTTCTGGTATTATGACTATCTAACTTAAGAAGCAGTCATAGTATTGGAAAATGATCCCAAGATTTGCAGAAAGATTAGAGTCTGGGATCCCATGTGGCTGATGAATCTATCTGAATAAGACATGCAAACCTTGAACAAGAATCAGATCCACTTTAAAGATGAGGATGTTGATCAAGCCGTCAGATTTCAGAAAATGGTCAGATACTGTGCTGCAAAGAAGATTCCTCCTGGTTGTAATTGGTCAAAGCTACAAGTGATAGAGGCGTGAAGACGGTTGCTACTTGACGAAGACATATTTTGGTTACATTATGTTTTTGTGTTTGGTTTAGATGTTTTGTGCATATCCAGCTAGGTCCAAGGGGGGAGTCTGTAAATGCACCCTGCGGATATGTCCCTAGCTTGGATATCGTAGTTGGATCTTATTTATCACGTTTATATAGGCATAGGGGTATTTTGGTAAGATTCAAAGCTTCATACAGATCCCACTCTCTTCATACGGGTATGAGGAACGTGTATGAGGGACGCGTATGAAAGCCTATTATATATACTCATTTCATACAAGTGCAACCATTTGTGTGTGTTTTGTGTGTGTGCTCTCTCTCATATAATTATTATTATCCTATCCATAAACACCCACCTATAATAACTAACCTAATCCTTGATTTCTACCCTCGATTCGATACGTGCGCGATATAATTTCTTGTTAGATCGATCCTACACGTTACACAAACATACACTTTCCATTATTCGGTCTTGGAGTATTATATTTTTGTCTTTGATCTCCAAGGCTTCACTTTACCCGTAAGGACTTCAAATTTTTTTATCCAAGTCATTTAGGTGAACTCATTTATCACCGACATTGTGAGTCATGTTCGGGCATACTCACTATATGTCGATAAGCTAGTTTCGAATACTCTACCAAATGAAGGCCAGATCCTCCTTTATCTCAAACAATGTTAAAGTGTTAGGCACATCTATATGCCCTCGGTCGATATAATAAATTTCTCAAAATTTATTATTGTCTTTTACAATAACATATATTTCTTTCATATGTTAAAATTCACACTTGTGAATTTCCACGATAACTTCTAATGAAATATATCGACATATATCGTACTTGTGTATTCCATCTCAATACGCTCACCACTTTCTTTCATGATTCCCTCATGATGTGGTTAGACATTTGATGTCTCATCTTTGACTTTTAGTTAATGCAACAACTCTTAAGTTGTTTATGTCTGATGTGCCAAAAGTAGTCTAACATGCACTCATACATGAAAGATATTAACAAGAACACAAGTGGAGTAAATAAATGAAAACTAAATTTTAAAAGCTAAGTGTTAAAAAAAACAAACCAGTCAAAAAATGAGGACTTAAAAACAATTTTAATTAAATATCCAAATTAAATAAATCAAAAAGAAAATAAAATTCCACCTCAAAACTGACTTTCCAGGTAAATACCGTATATTATACGTATACCTATACGTATACAAATACGTATATGTATTTTGTCTTTTAGCTATACCTATATAAGAGGACTTAATACTCTACGTTGTCCAGATCAATGTGGCAGTCGTAGTATTCAACGATGATGTTCTTCGCATTAATGGATAAACGATGGTTTTGATTTTCCATGGAAATGAAATTGTTGCAACTTAATTAGCGTTTTTATTAATTTTAGGTATTTTTTTAATTTATTTTAGCGAGAAATAATTTTCTGGGATTTTTTGGAATTTTTTTAGTATTTTTTATTATGTTTTAATTTATTTTCTGATCAGATTCATCACATCACTGGTAAGTCTAATTGGAAACGAAAGATTGTCCCTCCAGAGATTATGACCCAGGTTCCTCTCATGCCTATGGAGCAAGACTTAACTGATAAATTTATCTTCTGGTATTATGACTATCTAACTTAAGAAGCAGTCATAGTATTGGAAAATGATCCCAAGATTTGCAGAAAGATTAGAGTCTGGGATCCCATGTGGCTGATGAATCTATCTGAATAAGACATGCAAACCTTGAACAAGAATCAGATCCACTTTAAAGATGAGGATGTTGATCAAGCCGTCAGATTTCAGAAAATGGTCAGATACTGTGCTGCAAAGAAGATTCCTCCTGGTTGTAATTGGTCAAAGCTACAAGTGATAGAGGCGTGAAGACGGTTGCTACTTGACGAAGACATATTTTGGTTACATTATGTTTTTGTGTTTGGTTTAGATGTTTTGTGCATATCCAGCTAGGTCCAAGGGGGGAGTCTGTAAATGCACCCTGCGGATATGTCCCTAGCTTGGATATCGTAGTTGGATCTTATTTATCACGTTTATATAGGCATAGGGGTATTTTGGTAAGATTCAAAGCTTCATACAGATCCCACTCTCTTCATACGGGTATGAGGAACGTGTATGAGGGACGCGTATGAAAGCCTATTATATATACTCATTTCATACAAGTGCAACCATTTGTGTGTGTTTTGTGTGTGTGCTCTCTCTCATATAATTATTATTATCCTATCCATAAACACCCACCTATAATAACTAACCTAATCCTTGATTTCTACCCTCGATTCGATACGTGCGCGATATAATTTCTTGTTAGATCGATCCTACACGTTACACAAACATACACTTTCCATTATTCGGTCTTGGAGTATTATATTTTTGTCTTTGATCTCCAAGGCTTCACTTTACCCGTAAGGACTTCAAATTTTTTTATCCAAGTCATTTAGGTGAACTCATTTATCACCGACATTGTGAGTCATGTTCGGGCATACTCACTATATGTCGATAAGCTAGTTTCGAATACTCTACCAAATGAAGGCCAGATCCTCCTTTATCTCAAACAATGTTAAAGTGTTAGGCACATCTATATGCCCTCGGTCGATATAATAAATTTCTCAAAATTTATTATTGTCTTTTACAATATCATATATTTCTTTCATATGTTAAAATTCACACTTGTGAATTTCCACGATAACTTCTAATGAAATATATCGACATATATCGTACTTGTGTATTCCATCTCAATACGCTCACCACTTTCTTTCATGATTCCCTCATGATGTGGTTAGACATTTGATGTCTCATCTTTAACTTTTAGTTAATGCAACAACTCTTAAGTTGTTTATGTCTGATGTTCCAAAAGTAGTCTAACATGCACTCATACATGAAAAATATTAACAAGAACACAAGTGGAGTAAATAAATGAAAATTAAATTTTAAAAGCTAAGTGTTAAAAAAAACAAACCAGTCAAAAAATGAGGACTTAAAAACAATTTTAATTAAATATCCAAATTAAATAAATCAAAAAGAAAATAAAATTCCACCTCAAAACTGACTTTCCAGGTAAATACCGTATATTATACGTATACCTATACGTATACAAATACGTATATGTATTTTGTCTTTTAGCTATACCTATATAAGAGGACTTAATACCCTACGTTGTCCAGATCAATGTGGCAGTCGTAGTATTCAACGATGATGTTCTTCGCATTAATGGATAAACGATGGTTTTGATTTTCCATGGAAATGAAATTGTTGCAACTTAATTAGCGTTTTTATTAATTTTAGGTATTTTTTTAATTTATTTTAGCGAGAAACAATTTTCTGGGATTTTTTGGAATTTTTTTAGTATTTTTTAATATTTTTTTAATTTATTTTCTGATCAGATTCATCACATCACTGGTAAGTCTAATTGGAAACGATAATTGGAAACGAAAGATTGTCCCTCCAGAGATTATGACCCAGGTTCCTCTCATGCCTATGGAGCAAGACTTAACTGATAAATTTATCTTCTGGTATTATGACTATCTAACTTAAGAAGCAGTCATAGTATTGGAAAATGATCCCAAGATTTGCAGAAAGATTAGAGTCTGGGATCCCATGTGGCTGATGAATCTATCTGAATAAGACATGCAAACCTTGAACAAGAATCAGATCCACTTTAAAGATGAGGATGTTGATCAAGCCGTCAGATTTCAGAAAATGGTCAGATACTGTGCTGCAAAGAAGATTCCTCCTGGTTGTAATTGGTCAAAGGTACAAGTGATAGAGGCGTGAAGACGGTTGCTACTTGACGAAGACATATTTTGGTTACATTATGTTTTTGTGTTTGGTTTAGATGTTTTGTGCATATCCAGCTAGGTCCAAGGGGGGAGTCTGTAAATGCACCCGGCGGATATGTCCCTAGCTTGGATATCGTAGTTGGATCTTATTTATCACGATTATATAGGCATAGGGGTATTTTGGTAAGATTCAAAGCTTCATACACATCCCACTCTCTTCATACGGGTATGAGGAACGTGTATGAGGGACGCGTATGAAAGCCTATTATATATACTCATTTCATACAAGTGCAACCATTTGTGTGTGTTTTGTGTGTGTGCTCTCTCTCATATAATTATTATTATCCTATCCATAAACACCCACCTATAATAACTAACCTAATCCTTGATTTCTACCCTCGATTCGATACGTGCGCGATATAATTTCTTGTTAGATCGATCCTACACGTTACACAAACATGCACATTCCATTATTCGGTCTTGGAGTATTATATTTTTGTCTTTGATCTCCAAGGCTTCACTTTACCCGTAAGGACTTCAAATTTTTTTTATCCAAGTCATTTAGGTGAACTCATTTATCACCGACATTGTGAGTCATGGTCGGGCATACTCACTATATGTCGATAAGCTAGTTTCGAATACTCTACCAAATGAAGGCCAGATCCTCCTATATCTCAAACATTGTTAAAGTGTTAGGCACATCTATATGCCCTCGGTCGATATAATAAATTTCTCAAAATTTATTATTGTCTTTTACAATAACATATATTTCTTTCATATGTTAAAATTCACACTTGTGAATTTCCACGATAACTTCTAATGAAATATATCGACATATATCGTACTTGTGTATTCCATCTCAATACGCTCACCACTTTCTTTCATGATTCCCTCATGATGTGGTTAGACATTTGATGTCTCATCTTTGACTTTTAGTTAATGCAACAACTCTTAAGTTGTTTATGTCTGATGTGCCAAAAGTAGTCTAACAAGCACTCATACATGAAAGATATTAACAAGAACACAAGTGGAGTAAATAAATGAAAATTAAATTTTAAAAGCTAAGTGTTAAAAAAAACAAACCAGTCAAAAAATGAGGACTTAAAAACAATTTTAATTAAATATCCAAATTAAATAAATCAAAAAGAAAATAAAATTCCACCTCAAAACTGACTTTCCAGGTAAATACCGTATATTATACGTATACCTATACGTATACAAATACGTATATGTATTTTGTCTTTTAGCTATACCTATATAAGAGGACTTAATACCCTACGTTGTCCAGATCAATGTGGCAGTCGTAGTAATCAACGATGATGTTCTTCGCATTAATGGATAAACGATGGTTTTGATTTTCCATGGAAATGAAATTGTTGCAACTTAATTAGCGTTTTTATTAATTTTAGGTATTTTTTAATTTATTTTAGCGAGAAACAATTTTCTGGGATTTTTTGGAATTTTTTTAGTATTTTTTAATATTTTTTTAATTTATTTTCTGATCAGATTCATCACATCACTGGTAAGTCTAATTGGAAACGAAAGATTGTCCCTCGAGAGATTATGACCCAGGTTCCTCTCATGCCTATGGAGCAAGACTTAACTGATAAATTTATCTTCTGGTATTATGACTATCTAACTTAAGAAGCAGTCATAGTATTGGAAAATGATCCCAAGATTTGCAGAAAGATTAGAGTCTGGGATCCCATGTGGCTGATGAATCTATCTGAATAAGACATGCAAACCTTGAACAAGAATCAGATCCACTTTAAAGATGAGGATGTTGATCAAGCCGTCAGATTTCAGAAAATGGTCAGATACTGTGCTGCAAAGAAGATTCCTCCTGGTTGTAATTGGTCAAAGGTACAAGTGATAGAGGCGTGAAGACGGTTGCTACTTGACGAAGACATATTTTGGTTACATTATGTTTTTGTGTTTGGTTTAGATGTTTTGTGCATATCCAGCTAGGTCCAAGGGGGGAGTCTGTAAATGCACCCGGCGGATATGTCCCTAGCTTGGATATCGTAGTTGGATCTTATTTATCACGATTATATAGGCATAGGGGTATTTTGGTAAGATTCAAAGCTTCATACACATCCCACTCTCTTCATACGGGTATGAGGAACGTGTATGAGGGACGCGTATGAAAGCCTATTATATATACTCATTTCATACAAGTGCAACCATTTGTGTGTGTTTTGTGTGTGTGCTCTCTCTCATATAATTATTATTATCCTATCCATAAACACCCACCTATAAGAACTAACCTAATCCTTGATTTCTACCCTCGATTCGATACGTGCGCGATATAATTTCTTGTTAGATCGATCCTACACGTTACACAAACATGCACATTCCATTATTCGGTCTTGGAGTATTATATTTTTGTCTTTGATCTCCAAGGCTTCACTTTACCCGTAAGGACTTCAAATTTTTTTTATCCAAGTCATTTAGGTGAACTCATTTATCACCGACATTGTGAGTCATGGTCGGGCATACTCACTATATGTCGATAAGCTAGTTTCGAATACTCTACCAAATGAAGGCCAGATCCTCCTATATCTTAAACAATGTTAAAGTGTTAGGCACATCTATATGCCCTCGGTCGATATAATAAATTTCTCAAAATTTATTATTGTCTTTTACAATAACATATATTTCTTTCATATGTTAAAATTCACACTTGTGAATTTCCACGATAACTTCTAATGAAATATATCGACATATATCGTACTTGTGTATTCCATCTCAATACGCTCACCACTTTCTTTCATGATTCCCTCATGATGTGGTTAGACATTTGATGTCTCATCTTTGACTTTTAGTTAATGCAACAACTCTTAAGTTGTTTATGTCTGATGTGCCAAAAGTAGTCTAACAAGCACTCATACATGAAAGATATTAACAAGAACACAAGTGGAGTAAATAAATGAAAATTAAATTTTAAAAGCTAAGTGTTAAAAAAAACAAACCAGTCAAAAAATGAGGACCTAAAAACAATTTTAATTAAATATCCAAATTAAATAAATCAAAAAGAAAATAAAATTCCACCTCAAAACTGACTTTCCAGGTAAATACCGTATATTATACGTATACCTATACGTATACAAATACGTATATGTATTTTGTCTTTTAGCTATACCTATATAAGAGGACTTAATACCCTACGTTGTCCAGATCAATGTGGCAGTCGTAGTAATCAACGATGATGTTCTTCGCATTAATGGATAAACGATGGTTTTGATTTTCCATGGAAATGAAATTGTTGCAACTTAATTAGCGTTTTTATTAATTTTAGGTATTTTTTAATTTATTTTAGCGAGAAACAATTTTCTGGGATTTTTTGGAATTTTTTTAGTATTTTTTAATATTTTTTTAATTTATTTTCTGATCAGATTCATCACATCACTGGTAAGTCTAATTGGAAACGAAAGATTGTCCCTCGAGAGATTATGACCCAGGTTCCTCTCATGCCTATGGAGCAAGACTTAACTGATAAATTTATCTTCTGGTATTATGACTATCTAACTTAAGAAGCAGTCATAGTATTGGAAAATGATCCCAAGATTTGCAGAAAGATTAGAGTCTGGGATCCCATGTGGCTGATGAATCTATCTGAATAAGACATGCAAACCTTGAACAAGAATCAGATCCACTTTAAAGATGAGGATGTTGATCAAGCCGTCAGATTTCAGAAAATGGTCAGATACTGTGCTGCAAAGAAGATTCCTCCTGGTTGTAATTGGTCAAAGGTACAAGTGATAGAGGCGTGAAGACGGTTGCTACTTGACGAAGACATATTTTGGTTACATTATGTTTTTGTGTTTGGTTTAGATGTTTTGTGCATATCCAGCTAGGTCCAAGGGGGGAGTCTGTAAATGCACCCTGCGGATATGTCCCTAGCTTGGATATCGTAGTTGGATCTTATTTATCACGTTTATATAGGCATAGGGGTATTTTGGTAAGATTCAAAGCTTCATATACATCCCACTCTCTTCATACGGGTATGAGGAACGTGTATGAGGGACGCGTATGAAAGCCTATTATATATACTCATTTCATACAAGTGCAACCATTTGTGTGTGTTTTGTGTGTGTGCTCTCTCTCTCATATAATTATTATTATCCTATCCATAAACACCCACCTATAATAACTAACCTAATCCTTGATTTCTACCCTCGATTCGATACGTGCGCGATATAATTTCTTGTTAGATCGATCCTACATGTTACACAAACATGCACATTCCATTATTCGGTCTTGGAGTATTATATTTTTGTCTTTGATCTCCAAGGCTTCACTTTACCCGTAAGGACTTCAAATTTTTTTATCCAAGTCATTTAGGTGAACTCATTTATCACCGACATTGTGAGTCATGGTCGGGCATACTCACTATATGTCGATAAGCTAGTTTCGAATACTCTACCAAATGAAGGCCAGATCCTCCTATATCTCAAACAATGTTAAAGTGTTAGGCACATCTATATGCCCTCGGTCGATATAATAAATTTCTCAAAATTTATTTTTGTCTTTTACAATAACATATATTTCTTTCATATGTTAAAATTCACACTTGTGAATTTCCACGATAACTTCTAATGAAATATATCGACATATATCGTACTTGTGTATTCCATCTCAATACGCTCACCACTTTCTTTCATGATTCCCTCATGATGTGGTTAGACATTTGATGTCTCATCTTTGACTTTTAGTTAATGCAACAACTCTTAAGTTGTTTATGTCTGATGTGCCAAAAGTAGTCTAACAAGCACTCATACATGAAAGATATTAACAAGAACACAAGTGGAGTAAATAAATGAAAATTAAATTTTAATAGCTAAGTGTTAAAAAAAACAAACCAGTCAAAAAATGAGGACTTAAAAACAATTTTAATTAAATATCCAAATTAAATAAATCAAAAAGAAAATAAAATTCCACCTCAAAAACTGACTTTCCAGGTAAATACCGTATATTATACGTATACCTATACGTATACCTATACGTATACAAATACGTATATGTATTTTTTCTTTTAGCTATACCTATATAAGAGGACTTAATACCCTACGTTGTCCAGATCAATGTGGCAGTCGTAGTATTCAACGATGATGTTCTTCGCATTAATAGATAAACGATGGTTTTGATTTTCCATGGAAATGAAATTGTTGCAACTTAATTAGCGTTTTTATTAATTTTAGGTATTTTTTTTAATTTATTTTAGCGAGAAATAATTTTCTGGGATTTTTTCGAATTTTTTTAGTATTTTTTAATATTTTTTTAATTTATTTTCTGATCAGATTTATCACATCACTGGTAAGCCTAATTGGAAACGAAAGATTGTCCCTCCAGAGATTATGACCCAGGTTCCTCTCATGCCTATGGAGCAAGACTTAATTGATAAATTTATCTTCTGGTATTATGACTATCTAACTTATGAAGCAGTCATAGTATTGGAAAATGATCCCTAGATTTGCAGAAAGATTAGAGTCTGGGATCCCATGTGGCTGATGAATCTATCTGAATAAGACATGCAAACCTTGAACAAGAATCAGATCCACTTTAAAGATGAGAATGTTGATCAAGCCGTCATATTTCAGAAAATGGTCAGATACTGTGCTGCAAAGAAGATTCCTCCTGGTTGTAATTGGTCAAAGCTACAAGTGATAGAGGCGTGAAGACGGTTGCTACTTGACGAAGACATATTTTGGTTACATTATGTTTTAGTGTTTGGTTTAGATGTTTTGTGCATATCCAGCTAGGTCCAAGGGGGGAGTCTGTAAATGCACCCTGCGGATATGTCCCTAGCTTGGATATCGTAGTTGGATCTTATTTATCACGTTTATATAGGCATAGGGGTATTTTGGTAAGATTCAAAGCTTCATACACATCCCACTCTCTTCATACGGGTATGAGGAACGTGTATGAGGGACGCGTGTGAAAGCCTATTATATATACTCATTTCATACAAGTGCAACCATTTGTGTGTGTTTTGTGTGTGTGCTCTCTCTCATATAATTATTATTATCCAATCCATAAACACCCACCTATAATAACTAACCTAATCCTTGATTTCTACCCTCGATTCGATACGTGCGCGATATAATTTCTTGGTAGATCGATCCTACACGTTACACAAACATGCACTTTCCATTATTCGGTCTTGGAGTATTATATTTTTGTCTTTGATCTCCAAGGCTTCACTTTACCCGTAAGGACTTCAAATTTTTTTATCCAAGTCATTTAGGTGAACTCATTTATCACCGACATTGTGAGTCATGGTCGGGCATACTCACTATATGTCGATAAGCTAGTTTCGAATACTCTACCAAATGAAGGCCATATCCTCCTTTATCTCAAACAATGTTAAAGTGTTAGGCACATCTATATGCCCTCGGTCGATATAATAAATTTCTCAAAATTTATTATTGTCTTTTACAATAACATATATTTCTTTCATATGTTAAAATTCACACTTGTGAATTTCCACGATAACTTCTAATAAAATATATCGACATATATCGTACTTGTGTATTCCATCTCAATACGCTCATCACTTTCTTTCATGATTCCCTCATGATGTGGTTAGACATTTGATGTCTCATCTTTGACTTTTAGTTAATGCAACAACTCTTAAGTTGTTTATGTCTGATGTGCCAAAAGTAGTCTAACAAGCACTCATACATGAAAGATATTAACAAGAACACAAGTGGAGTAAATAAATGAAAATTAAAATTTAAAAGCCAAGTGTTAAAAAAAACAAACCAGTCAAAAAATGAGGACATAAAAACAATTTTAATTAAATATCCGAATTAAATAAATGAAAAAGATAATAAAATTCCACCTCAAAAACTGACTTTCCAGGTAAATACCATATATTATACGTATACCTATACGTATACGAATACGTATATGTATTTTTTCTTTTAGCTATACCTATATAAGAGGACTTAATACCCTACGTTGTCCAGATCAATGTGGCAGTCGTAGTATTCAACGATGATGTTCTTCGCATTAATGGATAAACGATGGTTTTGATTTTCCATGGAAATGAAATTGTTGCAACTTAATTAGCGTTTTTATTAATTTTAGGTATTTTTTTAATTTATTTTAGCGAGAAATAATTTTCTGGGATTTTTTGGAATTTTTTTAGTATTTTTTAATATTTTTTTAATTTATTTTCTGATCAGATTCATCACATCACATCACTGGTAAGCCTAATTGGAAACGAAAGATTGTCCCTCCAGAGATTATGACCCAGGTTCCTCTCATGCCTATGGAGCAAGACTTAACTGATAAATTTATCTTCTGGTATTATGACTATCTAACTTAAGAAGCAGTCATAGTATTGGAAAATGATCCCAAGATTTGCAGAAAGATTAGAGTCTGGGATTCCATGTGGCTGATGAATCTATCTCAATAAGACATGCAAACCGTGAACAAGAATTAGATCCACTTTAAAGATGAGGATGTTGATTAAGCCGTCAGATTTCAGAAAATGGTCAGATACTGTGCTGCAAAGAAGATTCCTCCTGGTTGAAATTGGTCAAAGCTACAAGTGATAGAGGCGTGAAGACGGTTGCTACTTGACGAAGACATATTTTGGTTTCATTATGTTTTTGTGTTTGGTTTAGATGTTTTGTGCATATCCAGCTAGGTCCAAGGGGGGAGTCTGTAAATGCACCCTGCGGATATGTCCCTAGCTTGGATATCGTAATTGGATCTTATTTATCACGTTTATATAGGCATAGGGGTATTTTGGTAAGATTCAAAGCTTCATACACATCCCACTCTCTTCATACGGGTATGAGGAACGTGTATGAGGGACGCGTATGAAAGCCTATTATATATACTCATTTCATACAAGTGCAACCATTTGTGTGTGTTTTGTGTGTGTGCTCTCTCTCATATAATTATTATTATCCTATCCATAAACACCCACCTATAATAACTAACCTAATCCTTGATTTCTACCCTCGATTCGATACGTGCGCGATATAATTTCTTGTTAGATCGATCCTACACGTTACACAAACATGCACTTTCCATTATTCGGTCTTGGAGTATTATATTTTTGTCTTTGATCTCCAAGGCTTCACTTTACCCGTAAGGACTTCAAATTTTTTTATCCAAGTCATTTAGGTGAACTCATTTATCACCGACATTGTGAGTCATGGTCGGGCATACTCACTATATGTCGATAAGCTAGTTTCGAATACTCTACCAAATGAAGGCCAGATCCTCCTTTATCTCAAACAATGTTAAAGTGTTAGGCACATCTATATGCCCTCGGTCGATATAATAAATTTCTCAAAATTTATTATTGTCTTTTACAATAACATATATTTCTTTCATATGTTTAAATTCACACTTGTGAATTTCCACGATAACTTCTAATGAAATATATCGACATATATCGTACTTGTGTATTCCATCTCAATACGCTCACCACTTTCTTTCATGATTTCCTCATGATGTGGTTAGACATTTGATGTCTCATCTTTGACTTTTAGTTAATGCAACAACTCTGAAGTTGTTTATGTCTGATGTGCCAAAAGTAGTCTAACAAGCACTCATACATGAAAGATATTAACAAGAACACAAGTGGAGTAAATAAATGAAAATTAAAATTTAAAAGCCAAGTGTTAAAAAAAACAAACCAGTCAAAAAATGAGGACATAAAAACAATTTTAATTAAATATCCGAATTAAATAAATGAAAAAGATAATAAAATTCCACCTCAAAAACTGACTTTCCAGGTAAATACCATATATTATACGTATACCTATACGTATACGAATACGTATATGTATTTTTTCTTTTAGCTATACTTATATAAGAGGACTTAATACCCTACGTTGTCCAGATCAATGTGGCAGTCGTAGTATTCAACGATGATGTTCTTCGCATTAATGGATAAACGATGGTTTTGATTTTCCATGGAAATGAAATTGTTGCAACTTAATTAGCGTTTTTATTAATTTTAGGTATTTTTTTAATTTATTTTAGCGAGAAATAATTTTCTGGGATTTTTTGGAATTTTTTTAGTATTTTTTTAATATTTTTTTAATTTATTTTCTGATCAGATTCATCACATCACTGGTAAGCCTAATTGGAAACGAAAGATTGTCCCTCTAGAGATTATGACCCAGGTTCCTCTCATGCCTATGGAGCAAGACTTAACTGATAAATTTATCTTCTTGTATTATGACTATCTAACTTAAGAAGCAGTCATTGTATTGGAAAATGATCCCAAGATTTGCAGAAAGATTAGGGTCTGGGATCCCATGTGGCTGATGAATCTATCTGAATAAGGCATGCAAACCTTGAACAAGAATCAGATCCACTTTAAAGATGAGGATGTTGATCAAGCCGTCAGATTTCAGAAAATGGTCAGATACTGTGCTGCAAAGAAGATTCCTCCTGGTTGTAACTGGTCAAAGCTACAAGTGATAGAGGCGTGAAGACAGTTGCTACTTGACGAAGACATATTTTGGTTACATTATGTTTTTGTGTTTGGTTTAGGTGTTTTGTGCATATCCAGCTAGGTCCAAGGGGGGAGTCTGTAGATGCACCCTGCGGATATGTCCCTAGCTTGGATATCGTAGTTGAATCTTATTTATCACGTTTATATAGGCATAGGGGTATTTTGGTAAGAATCAAAGCTTCATACACATCCCACTCTCTTCATACGGGTATGAGGAATGTGTATGAGGGACGCGTATGAAAGCCTATTATATATACTCATTTCATACAAGTGCAACCATTTGTGTGTGTTTTGTGTGTGTGCTCTCTCTCATATAATTATTATTATCCTATCCATAAACACCCACCTATAATAACTAACCTAATCCTTGATTTCTACCCTCGATTCGATACGTGCGTGATATAATTTCTTGTTAGATCGATCCTACACGTTACACAAACATGCACTTTCCATTATTCGGTCTTGGAGTATTATATTTTTGTCTTTGATCTCCAAGGCTTCACTTTACCCGTAAGGACGTCAAATTTTTTTTATCCAAGTCATTTAGGTGAACTCATTTATCACCGACATTGTGAGTCATGGTCGGGCATACTCACTATATGTCGATAAGCTAGTTTCGAATACTCTACCAAATGAAGGCCAGATCCTCCTTTATCTCAAACAATGTTAAAGTGTTAGGCACATCTATATGCCCTCGGTCGATATAATAAATTTCTCAAAATTTATTATTGTCTTTTACAATAACATATATTTCTTTCATATGTTAAAATTCACACTTTTGAATTTCCACGATAACTTCTAATGAAATATATCGACATATATCGTACTTGTGTATTCCATCTCAATACGCTCACCACTTTCTTTCATCATTCCCTCATGATGTGGTTAGAGATTTGATGTCATCTTTGACTTTTAGTTAATGCAACAACTCTTAAGTTGTTTATGTCTGATGTGCCAAAAGTAATCTAACAAGCACTCATACATGAAAGATATTAACAAGAACACAAGTGGAGTAAATAAATGAAAATTAAATTTTAAAAGCTAAGTGTTAAAAAAAACAAACCAGTCAAAAAATGAGGACTTAAAAACAATTTTAATTAAATATCCGAATTAAATAAATCAAAAAGAAAATAAAATTCCACCTCAAAAACTGACTTTCCAGGTAAATACGGTATATTATACGTATACCTATACGTATACGAATACGTATATGTATTTTTTCTTTTAGCTATACCTATATAAGAGGACTTAATACCCTACGTTGTCCAGATCAATGTGGCAGTCGTAGTATTCAACGATGATGTTCTTCGCATTAATGGATAAACGATGGTTTTGATTTTCCATGGAAATGAAATTGTTGCAACTTAATTAGCGTTTTTATTAATTTTAGGTATTTTTAAATTTATTTTAGCGAGTAATAATTTTCTGGGATTTTTTGGAATTTTTTTAGTATTTTTATATTTTTTTTTTAATTTATTTTCTGATCAGATTCATCACATCACTGGTAAGCCTAATTGGAAACGAAAGATTGTCCCTCCAGAGATTATGACCCAGGTTCCTCTCATGCCTATGGAGCAAGACTTAACTGATAAATTTATCTTCTGGTATTATGACTATCTAACTTAAGAAGCAGTCATAGTATTGGAAAATGATCCCAAGATTTGCAGAAAGATTAGAGTCTGGGATCCCATGTGGCTGATGAATCTATTTGAATAAGACATGCAAACCTTGAACAAGAATCAGATCCACTTTAAAGATGAGGATGTTGATCAAGCCGTCAGATTTCAGAAAATGGTCAGATACTGTGCTGCAAAGAAGATTCCTCCTGGTTGTAATTGGTTAAAGCTACAAGTGATAGAGGCGTGAAGACGGTTGCTACTTGACGAAGACATATTTTGGTTACATTATGTTTTTGTGTTTGGTTTACATGTTTTGTGCATATCCAGCTAGGTCAAGGGGGGAGTCTGTAAATGCACCTTGCGGATTTGTCCCTAGCTTGGATATCGTAGTTGGATCTTATTTATCACGTTTATATAGGCATAGGGGTATTTTGGTAAGATTCAAAGCTTCATACACATCCCACTCTCTTCATACGGGTATGAGGAACGTGTATGAGGGACGCGTATGAAAGCCTATTATATATACTCATTTCATACAAGTGCAACCATTTGTGTGTGTTTTGTGTGTGTGCTCTCTCTCATATAATTATTATTATCCTATCCATAAACACCCACCTATAATAACTAACCTAATCCTTGATTTCTACCCTCGATTCGATACGTGCGCGATATAATTTCTTGTTAGATCGATCCTACACGTTACACAAACATGCACTTTCCATTATTCGGTCTTGGAGTATTATATTTTTGTCTTTGATCTCCAAGGCTTCACTTTACCCGTAAGGACTTCAAATTTTTTTATCCAAGTCATTTAGGTGAACTCATTTATCACCGACATTGTGAGTCATGGTCGGGCATACTCACTATATGTCGATAAGCTAGTTTCGAATACTCTACCAAATGAAGGCCAGATCCTCCTTTATCTCAAACAATGTTAAAGTGTTAGGCACATCTATATGCCCTCAGTCGATATAATAAATTTCTCAAAATTTATTATTGTCTTTTACAATAACATATATTTCTTTCATATGTTAAAATTCACACTTGTGAATTTCCACGATAACTTCTAATGAAATATATCGACATATATCGTACTTGTGTATTCCATCTCAATACGCTCACCACTTTCTTTCATGATTCCCTCATGATGTAGTTAGACATTTGATGTCTCATCTTTGACTTTTAGTTAATGCAACAACTCTGAAGTTGTTTATGTCTGATGTGCCAAAAGTAGTCTAACAAGCACTCATACATGAAAGATATTAACAAGAACACAAGTGGAGTAAATAAATGAAAATTAAAATTTAAAAGCTAAGTGTTAAAAAAAACAAACCAGTCAAAAAATGAGGACTTAAAAACAATTTTAATTAAATATCCGAATTAAATAAATCAAAAAGAAAATAAAATTCCACCTCAAAAACTGACTTTCCAGGTAAATACCGTAAATTATACGTATACCTATACGTATACGAATACGTATATGTATTTTTTCTTTTAGCTATACTTATATAAGAGGACTTAATACCCTACGTTGTCCAGATCAATGTGGCAGTCGTAGTATTCAACGATGATATTCTTCGCATTAATGGATAAACGATGGTTTTGATTTTCCATGGAAATGAAATTGTTGCAACTTAATTAGCGTTTTTATTAATTTTAGGTATTTTTTAATTTATTTTAGCGAGAAATAATTTTCTGGAATTTTTTGGAATTTTTTTATTATTTTTTTAATATTTTTTTAATTTATTTTCTGATCAGATTCATCACATCACTGGTAAGCCTAATTGAAAACGAAAGATTGTCCCTCTAGAGATTATGACCCAGGTTCCTCTCATGCCTATGGAGCAAGACTTAACTGATAAATTTATCTTCTGGTATTATGACTATCTAACTTAAGAAGCAGTCATAGTATTGGAAAATGATCCCAAGATTTGCAGAAAGATTAGAGTCTGCGATCCCATGTGGCTGATGAATCTATCTGAATAAGACATGCAAACCTTGAACAAGAATCAGATCCACTTTAAAGATGAGAATGTTGATCAAGCGGTCAGATTTCAGAAAATGGTCAGATACTGTGCTGCAAAGAAGATTCCTCCTGGTTGTAATTGGTCAAAGCTACAAGTGATAGAGGCGTGAAGACGGTTGCTACTTGACGAAGACATATTTTGGTTACATTATGTTTTTGTGTTTGGTTTAGGTGTTTTGTGCATATCCAGCTAGGTCCAAGGGGGGAGTCTGTAGATGCACCCTGCGGATATGTCCCTAGCTTGGATATCGTAGTTGAATCTTATTTATCACGTTTATATAGGCATAGGGGTATTTTGGTAAGATTCAAAGCTTCATACACATCCCACTCTCTTCATACGGGTATGAGGAACGTGTATGAGGGACGCGTATGAAAGCCTATTATATATACTCATTTCATACAAGTGCAACCATTTGTGTGTGTTTTGTGTGTGTGCTCTCTCTCATATAATTATTATTATCCTATCCATAAACACCCACCTATAATAACTAACCTAATCCTTGATTTCTACCCTCGATTCGATACGTGCGCGATATAATTTCTTGTTAGATCGATCCTACACGTTACACAAACATGCACTTTCCATTATTCGGTCTTGGAGTATTATATTTTTGTCTTTGATCTCCAAGGCTTCACTTTACCCGTAAGGACTTCAAATTTTTTTATCCAAGTCATTTAGGTGAACTCATTTATCACCGACATTGTGAGTCATGGTCGGGCATACTCACTATATGTCGATAAGCTAGTTTCGAATACTCTACCAAATGAAGGCCAGATCCTCCTTTATCTCAAACAATGTTAAAGTGTTAGGCACATCTATATGCCCTCGGTCGATATAATAAATTTCTCAAAATTTATTATTGTCTTTTACAATAACATATATTTCTTTCATATGTTAAAATTCACACTTGTGAATTTCCACGATAACTTCTAATGAAATATATCGACATATATCGTTCTTGTGTATTCCATCTCAATACGCTCACCACTTTCATTCATGATTCCCTCATGATGTGGTTAGACATTTGATGTCTCATCTTTGACTTTTAGTTAATGCAACCACTCTTAAGTTGTTTATGTCTGATGTGCCAAAAGTAGTCTAACAAGCACTCATACATGAAAGATATTAACAAGAACACAAGTGGAGTAAATAAATGAAAAATAAATTTTAAAAGCTAAGTGTTAAAAAAAACAAACCAGTCAAAAAATGAGGACTTAAAAACAATTTTAATTAAATATCCGAATTAAATAAATCAAAAAGAAAATAAAATTCCACCTCAAAAACGGACTTTCCAGGTAAATACCGTATATTATACGTATACCTATACGTATACGAATACGTATATGTATTTTGTCTTTTAGCTATACCTATATAAGAGGACTTAATACCCTACGTTGTCCAGATCAATGTGGCAGTCGTAGTATTCAACGATGATGTTCTTCGCATTAATGGATAAACGATGGTTTTGATTTTCCATGGAAATTAAATTGTTGCAACTTAATTAGCGTTTTTATTAATTTTAGGTATTTTTTTAATTTATTTTAGCGAGAAATAATTTTCTGGGATTTTTTGGAATTTTTTTAGTATTTTTTTAATATTTTTTTAATTTATTTTCTGATCAGATTCATCACATCACTGGTAAGCCTAATTGGAAACGAAAGATTGTCCCTCCAGAGATTATGACCCAGGTTCCTCTCATGCCTATGGAGCAAGACTTAACTGATATGACTATCTAACTTAAGAAGCAGTCATAGTATTGGAAAATGATCCCAAGATTTGCAGAAAGATTAGAGTCTGGGATCCCATGTGGCTGATGTATCTATCTGAATAAGACATGCAAACCTTGAACAAGAATCAGATCCACTTTAAAGATGAGGATGTTGATCAAGCCGTCAGATTTCAGAAAATGGTCAGATACTGTGCTGCAAAGAAGATTCCTCCTGGTTGTAATTGGTTAAAGCTACAAGTGATAGAGGCGTGAAGACGGTTGCTACTTGACGAAGACATATTTTGGTTACATTATGTTTTTGTGTTTGGTTTAGATGTTTTGTGCATATCCAGCTAGGTCCAAGGGGGGAGTCTGTAAATGCACCCTGTGGATATGTCCCTAGCTTGGATATCGTAGTTGGATCTTATTTATCACGTTTATATAGGCATAGGGGTATTTTGGTAAGATTCAAAGCTTCATACACATCCCACTCTCTTCATACGGGTATGAGGAACGTGTATGAGGGACGCATATGAAAGCCTATTATATATACTCATTTCATACAAGTGCAACCATTTGTGTGTGTTTTGTGTGTGTGCTCTCTCTCATATAATTATTATTATCCTATCCATAAACACCCACCTATAATAACTAACCTAATCCTTGATTTCTACCCTCGATTCGATACGTGCGCGATATAATTTCTTGTTAGATCGATCCTACACGTTACACAAACATGCACTTTCCATTATTCGGTCTTGGAGTATTATATTTTTGTCTTTGATCTCCAAGGCTTCACTTTACCCGTAAGGACTTCAAATTTTTTTATCCAAGTCATTTAGGTGAACTCATTTATCACCGACATTGTGAGTCATGGTCGGGCATACTCACTATATGTCGATAAGCTAGTTTCGAATACTCTACCAAATGAAGGCCAGATCCTCCTTTATCTCAAACAATGTTAAAGTGTTAGGCACATCTATATGCCCTCGGTCGATATAATAAATTTCTCAAAATTTATTATTGTCTTTTACAATAACATATATTTCTTTCATATGTTAAAATTCACACTTGTGAATTTCCACGATAACTTCTAATGAAATATATCGACATATATCGTTCTTGTGTATTCCATCTCAATACGCTCACCACTTTCATTCATGATTCCCTCATGATGTGGTTAGACATTTGATGTCTCATCTTTGACTTTTAGTTAATGCAACCACTCTTAAGTTGTTTATGTCTGATGTGCCAAAAGTAGTCTAACAAGCACTCATACATGAAAGATATTAACAAGAACACAAGTGGAGTAAATAAATGAAAAATAAATTTTAAAAGCTAAGTGTTAAAAAAAACAAACCAGTCAAAAAATGAGGACTTAAAAACAATTTTAATTAAATATCCGAATTAAATAAATCAAAAAGAAAATAAAATTCCACCTCAAAAACGGACTTTCCAGGTAAATACCGTATATTATACGTATACCTATACGTATACGAATACGTATATGTATTTTGTCTTTTAGCTATACCTATATAAGAGGACTTAATACCCTACGTTGTCCAGATCAATGTGGCAGTCGTAGTATTCAACGATGATGTTCTTCGCATTAATGGATAAACGATGGTTTTGATTTTCCATGGAAATTAAATTGTTGCAACTTAATTAGCGTTTTTATTAATTTTAGGTATTTTTTTAATTTATTTTAGCGAGAAATAATTTTCTGGGATTTTTTGGAATTTTTTTAGTATTTTTTTAATATTTTTTTAATTTATTTTCTGATCAGATTCATCACATCACTGGTAAGCCTAATTGGAAACGAAAGATTGTCCCTCCAGAGATTATGACCCAGGTTCCTCTCATGCCTATGGAGCAAGACTTAACTGATATGACTATCTAACTTAAGAAGCAGTCATAGTATTGGAAAATGATCCCAAGATTTGCAGAAAGATTAGAGTCTGGGATCCCATGTGGCTGATGTATCTATCTGAATAAGACATGCAAACCTTGAACAAGAATCAGATCCACTTTAAAGATGAGGATGTTGATCAAGCCGTCAGATTTCAGAAAATGGTCAGATACTGTGCTGCAAAGAAGATTCCTCCTGGTTGTAATTGGTTAAAGCTACAAGTGATAGAGGCGTGAAGACGGTTGCTACTTGACGAAGACATATTTTGGTTACATTATGTTTTTGTGTTTGGTTTAGATGTTTTGTGCATATCCAGCTAGGTCCAAGGGGGGAGTCTGTAAATGCACCCTGTGGATATGTCCCTAGCTTGGATATCGTAGTTGGATCTTATTTATCACGTTTATATAGGCATAGGGGTATTTTGGTAAGATTCAAAGCTTCATACACATCCCACTCTCTTCATACGGGTATGAGGAACGTGTATGAGGGACGCATATGAAAGCCTATTATATATACTCATTTCATACAAGTGCAACCATTTGTGTGTGTTTTGTGTGTGTGCTCTCTCTCATATAATTATTATTATCCTATCCATAAACACCCACCTATAATAACTAACCTAATCCTTGATTTCTACCCTCGATTCGATACGTGCGCGATATAATTTCTTGTTAGATCGATCCTACACGTTACACAAACATGCACTTTCCATTATTCGGTCTTGGAGTATTATATTTTTGTCTTTGATCTCCAAGGCTTCACTTTACCCGTAAGGACTTCAAATTTTTTTATCCAAGTCATTTAGGTGAACTCATTTATCACCGACATTGTGAGTCATGGTCGGGCATACTCACTATATGTCGATAAGCTAGTTTCGAATACTCTACCAAATGAAGGCCAGATCCTCCTTTATCTCAAACAATGTTAAAGTGTTAGGCACATCTATATGCCCTCGGTCGATATAATAAATTTCTCAAAATTTATTATTGTCTTTTACAATAACATATATTTCTTTCATATGTTAAAATTCACACTTGTGAATTTCCACGATAACTTCTAATGAAATATATCGACATATATCGTTCTTGTGTATTCCATCTCAATACGCTCACCACTTTCATTCATGATTCCCTCATGATGTGGTTAGACATTTGATGTCTCATCTTTGACTTTTAGTTAATGCAACCACTCTTAAGTTGTTTATGTCTGATGTGCCAAAAGTAGTCTAACAAGCACTCATACATGAAAGATATTAACAAGAACACAAGTGGAGTAAATAAATGAAAAATAAATTTTAAAAGCTAAGTGTTAAAAAAAACAAACCAGTCAAAAAATGAGGACTTAAAAACAATTTTAATTAAATATCCGAATTAAATAAATCAAAAAGAAAATAAAATTCCACCTCAAAAACGGACTTTCCAGGTAAATACCGTATATTATACGTATACCTATACGTATACGAATACGTATATGTATTTTGTCTTTTAGCTATACCTATATAAGAGGACTTAATACCCTACGTTGTCCAGATCAATGTGGCAGTCGTAGTATTCAACGATGATGTTCTTCGCATTAATGGATAAACGATGGTTTTGATTTTCCATGGAAATTAAATTGTTGCAACTTAATTAGCGTTTTTATTAATTTTAGGTATTTTTTTAATTTATTTTAGCGAGAAATAATTTTCTGGGATTTTTTGGAATTTTTTTAGTATTTTTTTAATATTTTTTTAATTTATTTTCTGATCAGATTCATCACATCACTGGTAAGCCTAATTGGAAACGAAAGATTGTCCCTCCAGAGATTATGACCCAGGTTCCTCTCATGCCTATGGAGCAAGACTTAACTGATATGACTATCTAACTTAAGAAGCAGTCATAGTATTGGAAAATGATCCCAAGATTTGCAGAAAGATTAGAGTCTGGGATCCCATGTGGCTGATGTATCTATCTGAATAAGACATGCAAACCTTGAACAAGAATCAGATCCACTTTAAAGATGAGGATGTTGATCAAGCCGTCAGATTTCAGAAAATGGTCAGATACTGTGCTGCAAAGAAGATTCCTCCTGGTTGTAATTGGTTAAAGCTACAAGTGATAGAGGCGTGAAGACGGTTGCTACTTGACGAAGACATATTTTGGTTACATTATGTTTTTGTGTTTGGTTTAGATGTTTTGTGCATATCCAGCTAGGTCCAAGGGGGGAGTCTGTAAATGCACCCTGTGGATATGTCCCTAGCTTGGATATCGTAGTTGGATCTTATTTATCACGTTTATATAGGCATAGGGGTATTTTGGTAAGATTCAAAGCTTCATACACATCCCACTCTCTTCATACGGGTATGAGGAACGTGTATGAGGGACGCATATGAAAGCCTATTATATATACTCATTTCATACAAGTGCAACCATTTGTGTGTGTTTTGTGTGTGTGCTCTCTCTCATATAATTATTATTATCCTATCCATAAACACCCACCTATAATAACTAACCTAATCCTTGATTTCTACCCTCGATTCGATACGTGCGCGATATAATTTCTTGTTAGATCGATCCTACACGTTACACAAACATGCACTTTCCATTATTCGGTCTTGGAGTATTATATTTTTGTCTTTGATCTCCAAGGCTTCACTTTACCCGTAAGGACTTCAAATTTTTTTATCCAAGTCATTTAGGTGAACTCATTTATCACCGACATTGTGAGTCATGGTCGGGCATACTCACTATATGTCGATAAGCTAGTTTCGAATACTCTACCAAATGAAGGCCAGATCCTCCTTTATCTCAAACAATGTTAAAGTGTTAGGCACATCTATATGCCCTCGGTCGATATAATAAATTTCTCAAAATTTATTATTGTCTTTTACAATAACATATATTTCTTTCATATGTTAAAATTCACACTTGTGAATTTCCACGATAACTTCTAATGAAATATATCGACATATATCGTTCTTGTGTATTCCATCTCAATACGCTCACCACTTTCATTCATGATTCCCTCATGATGTGGTTAGACATTTGATGTCTCATCTTTGACTTTTAGTTAATGCAACCACTCTTAAGTTGTTTATGTCTGATGTGCCAAAAGTAGTCTAACAAGCACTCATACATGAAAGATATTAACAAGAACACAAGTGGAGTAAATAAATGAAAAATAAATTTTAAAAGCTAAGTGTTAAAAAAAACAAACCAGTCAAAAAATGAGGACTTAAAAACAATTTTAATTAAATATCCGAATTAAATAAATCAAAAAGAAAATAAAATTCCACCTCAAAAACGGACTTTCCAGGTAAATACCGTATATTATACGTATACCTATACGTATACGAATACGTATATGTATTTTGTCTTTTAGCTATACCTATATAAGAGGACTTAATACCCTACGTTGTCCAGATCAATGTGGCAGTCGTAGTATTCAACGATGATGTTCTTCGCATTAATGGATAAACGATGGTTTTGATTTTCCATGGAAATTAAATTGTTGCAACTTAATTAGCGTTTTTATTAATTTTAGGTATTTTTTTAATTTATTTTAGCGAGAAATAATTTTCTGGGATTTTTTGGAATTTTTTTAGTATTTTTTTAATATTTTTTTAATTTATTTTCTGATCAGATTCATCACATCACTGGTAAGCCTAATTGGAAACGAAAGATTGTCCCTCCAGAGATTATGACCCAGGTTCCTCTCATGCCTATGGAGCAAGACTTAACTGATATGACTATCTAACTTAAGAAGCAGTCATAGTATTGGAAAATGATCCCAAGATTTGCAGAAAGATTAGAGTCTGGGATCCCATGTGGCTGATGTATCTATCTGAATAAGACATGCAAACCTTGAACAAGAATCAGATCCACTTTAAAGATGAGGATGTTGATCAAGCCGTCAGATTTCAGAAAATGGTCAGATACTGTGCTGCAAAGAAGATTCCTCCTGGTTGTAATTGGTTAAAGCTACAAGTGATAGAGGCGTGAAGACGGTTGCTACTTGACGAAGACATATTTTGGTTACATTATGTTTTTGTGTTTGGTTTAGATGTTTTGTGCATATCCAGCTAGGTCCAAGGGGGGAGTCTGTAAATGCACCCTGTGGATATGTCCCTAGCTTGGATATCGTAGTTGGATCTTATTTATCACGTTTATATAGGCATAGGGGTATTTTGGTAAGATTCAAAGCTTCATACACATCCCACTCTCTTCATACGGGTATGAGGAACGTGTATGAGGGACGCATATGAAAGCCTATTATATATACTCATTTCATACAAGTGCAACCATTTGTGTGTGTTTTGTGTGTGTGCTCTCTCTCATATAATTATTATTATCCTATCCATAAACACCCACCTATAATAACTAACCTAATCCTTGATTTCTACCCTCGATTCGATACGTGCGCGATATAATTTCTTGTTAGATCGATCCTACACGTTACACAAACATGCACTTTCCATTATTCGGTCTTGGAGTATTATATTTTTGTCTTTGATCTCCAAGGCTTCACTTTACCCGTAAGGACTTCAAATTTTTTTATCCAAGTCATTTAGGTGAACTCATTTATCACCGACATTGTGAGTCATGGTCGGGCATACTCACTATATGTCGATAAGCTAGTTTCGAATACTCTACCAAATGAAGGCCAGATCCTCCTTTATCTCAAACAATGTTAAAGTGTTAGGCACATCTATATGCCCTCGGTCGATATAATAAATTTCTCAAAATTTATTATTGTCTTTTACAATAACATATATTTCTTTCATATGTTAAAATTCACACTTGTGAATTTCCACGATAACTTCTAATGAAATATATCGACATATATCGTTCTTGTGTATTCCATCTCAATACGCTCACCACTTTCATTCATGATTCCCTCATGATGTGGTTAGACATTTGATGTCTCATCTTTGACTTTTAGTTAATGCAACCACTCTTAAGTTGTTTATGTCTGATGTGCCAAAAGTAGTCTAACAAGCACTCATACATGAAAGATATTAACAAGAACACAAGTGGAGTAAATAAATGAAAAATAAATTTTAAAAGCTAAGTGTTAAAAAAAACAAACCAGTCAAAAAATGAGGACTTAAAAACAATTTTAATTAAATATCCGAATTAAATAAATCAAAAAGAAAATAAAATTCCACCTCAAAAACGGACTTTCCAGGTAAATACCGTATATTATACGTATACCTATACGTATACGAATACGTATATGTATTTTGTCTTTTAGCTATACCTATATAAGAGGACTTAATACCCTACGTTGTCCAGATCAATGTGGCAGTCGTAGTATTCAACGATGATGTTCTTCGCATTAATGGATAAACGATGGTTTTGATTTTCCATGGAAATTAAATTGTTGCAACTTAATTAGCGTTTTTATTAATTTTAGGTATTTTTTTAATTTATTTTAGCGAGAAATAATTTTCTGGGATTTTTTGGAATTTTTTTAGTATTTTTTTAATATTTTTTTAATTTATTTTCTGATCAGATTCATCACATCACTGGTAAGCCTAATTGGAAACGAAAGATTGTCCCTCCAGAGATTATGACCCAGGTTCCTCTCATGCCTATGGAGCAAGACTTAACTGATATGACTATCTAACTTAAGAAGCAGTCATAGTATTGGAAAATGATCCCAAGATTTGCAGAAAGATTAGAGTCTGGGATCCCATGTGGCTGATGTATCTATCTGAATAAGACATGCAAACCTTGAACAAGAATCAGATCCACTTTAAAGATGAGGATGTTGATCAAGCCGTCAGATTTCAGAAAATGGTCAGATACTGTGCTGCAAAGAAGATTCCTCCTGGTTGTAATTGGTTAAAGCTACAAGTGATAGAGGCGTGAAGACGGTTGCTACTTGACGAAGACATATTTTGGTTACATTATGTTTTTGTGTTTGGTTTAGATGTTTTGTGCATATCCAGCTAGGTCCAAGGGGGGAGTCTGTAAATGCACCCTGTGGATATGTCCCTAGCTTGGATATCGTAGTTGGATCTTATTTATCACGTTTATATAGGCATAGGGGTATTTTGGTAAGATTCAAAGCTTCATACACATCCCACTCTCTTCATACGGGTATGAGGAACGTGTATGAGGGACGCATATGAAAGCCTATTATATATACTCATTTCATACAAGTGCAACCATTTGTGTGTGTTTTGTGTGTGTGCTCTCTCTCATATAATTATTATTATCCTATCCATAAACACCCACCTATAATAACTAACCTAATCCTTGATTTCTACCCTCGATTCGATACGTGCGCGATATAATTTCTTGTTAGATCGATCCTACACGTTACACAAACATGCACTTTCCATTATTCGGTCTTGGAGTATTATATTTTTGTCTTTGATCTCCAAGGCTTCACTTTACCCGTAAGGACTTCAAATTTTTTTATCCAAGTCATTTAGGTGAACTCATTTATCACCGACATTGTGAGTCATGGTCGGGCATACTCACTATATGTCGATAAGCTAGTTTCGAATACTCTACCAAATGAAGGCCAGATCCTCCTTTATCTCAAACAATGTTAAAGTGTTAGGCACATCTATATGCCCTCGGTCGATATAATAAATTTCTCAAAATTTATTATTGTCTTTTACAATAACATATATTTCTTTCATATGTTAAAATTCACACTTGTGAATTTCCACGATAACTTCTAATGAAATATATCGACATATATCGTTCTTGTGTATTCCATCTCAATACGCTCACCACTTTCATTCATGATTCCCTCATGATGTGGTTAGACATTTGATGTCTCATCTTTGACTTTTAGTTAATGCAACCACTCTTAAGTTGTTTATGTCTGATGTGCCAAAAGTAGTCTAACAAGCACTCATACATGAAAGATATTAACAAGAACACAAGTGGAGTAAATAAATGAAAAATAAATTTTAAAAGCTAAGTGTTAAAAAAAACAAACCAGTCAAAAAATGAGGACTTAAAAACAATTTTAATTAAATATCCGAATTAAATAAATCAAAAAGAAAATAAAATTCCACCTCAAAAACGGACTTTCCAGGTAAATACCGTATATTATACGTATACCTATACGTATACGAATACGTATATGTATTTTGTCTTTTAGCTATACCTATATAAGAGGACTTAATACCCTACGTTGTCCAGATCAATGTGGCAGTCGTAGTATTCAACGATGATGTTCTTCGCATTAATGGATAAACGATGGTTTTGATTTTCCATGGAAATTAAATTGTTGCAACTTAATTAGCGTTTTTATTAATTTTAGGTATTTTTTTAATTTATTTTAGCGAGAAATAATTTTCTGGGATTTTTTGGAATTTTTTTAGTATTTTTTTAATATTTTTTTAATTTATTTTCTGATCAGATTCATCACATCACTGGTAAGCCTAATTGGAAACGAAAGATTGTCCCTCCAGAGATTATGACCCAGGTTCCTCTCATGCCTATGGAGCAAGACTTAACTGATATGACTATCTAACTTAAGAAGCAGTCATAGTATTGGAAAATGATCCCAAGATTTGCAGAAAGATTAGAGTCTGGGATCCCATGTGGCTGATGTATCTATCTGAATAAGACATGCAAACCTTGAACAAGAATCAGATCCACTTTAAAGATGAGGATGTTGATCAAGCCGTCAGATTTCAGAAAATGGTCAGATACTGTGCTGCAAAGAAGATTCCTCCTGGTTGTAATTGGTTAAAGCTACAAGTGATAGAGGCGTGAAGACGGTTGCTACTTGACGAAGACATATTTTGGTTACATTATGTTTTTGTGTTTGGTTTAGATGTTTTGTGCATATCCAGCTAGGTCCAAGGGGGGAGTCTGTAAATGCACCCTGTGGATATGTCCCTAGCTTGGATATCGTAGTTGGATCTTATTTATCACGTTTATATAGGCATAGGGGTATTTTGGTAAGATTCAAAGCTTCATACACATCCCACTCTCTTCATACGGGTATGAGGAACGTGTATGAGGGACGCATATGAAAGCCTATTATATATACTCATTTCATACAAGTGCAACCATTTGTGTGTGTTTTGTGTGTGTGCTCTCTCTCATATAATTATTATTATCCTATCCATAAACACCCACCTATAATAACTAACCTAATCCTTGATTTCTACCCTCGATTCGATACGTGCGCGATATAATTTCTTGTTAGATCGATCCTACACGTTACACAAACATGCACTTTCCATTATTCGGTCTTGGAGTATTATATTTTTGTCTTTGATCTCCAAGGCTTCACTTTACCCGTAAGGACTTCAAATTTTTTTATCCAAGTCATTTAGGTGAACTCATTTATCACCGACATTGTGAGTCATGGTCGGGCATACTCACTATATGTCGATAAGCTAGTTTCGAATACTCTACCAAATGAAGGCCAGATCCTCCTTTATCTCAAACAATGTTAAAGTGTTAGGCACATCTATATGCCCTCGGTCGATATAATAAATTTCTCAAAATTTATTATTGTCTTTTACAATAACATATATTTCTTTCATATGTTAAAATTCACACTTGTGAATTTCCACGATAACTTCTAATGAAATATATCGACATATATCGTTCTTGTGTATTCCATCTCAATACGCTCACCACTTTCATTCATGATTCCCTCATGATGTGGTTAGACATTTGATGTCTCATCTTTGACTTTTAGTTAATGCAACCACTCTTAAGTTGTTTATGTCTGATGTGCCAAAAGTAGTCTAACAAGCACTCATACATGAAAGATATTAACAAGAACACAAGTGGAGTAAATAAATGAAAAATAAATTTTAAAAGCTAAGTGTTAAAAAAAACAAACCAGTCAAAAAATGAGGACTTAAAAACAATTTTAATTAAATATCCGAATTAAATAAATCAAAAAGAAAATAAAATTCCACCTCAAAAACGGACTTTCCAGGTAAATACCGTATATTATACGTATACCTATACGTATACGAATACGTATATGTATTTTGTCTTTTAGCTATACCTATATAAGAGGACTTAATACCCTACGTTGTCCAGATCAATGTGGCAGTCGTAGTATTCAACGATGATGTTCTTCGCATTAATGGATAAACGATGGTTTTGATTTTCCATGGAAATTAAATTGTTGCAACTTAATTAGCGTTTTTATTAATTTTAGGTATTTTTTTAATTTATTTTAGCGAGAAATAATTTTCTGGGATTTTTTGGAATTTTTTTAGTATTTTTTTAATATTTTTTTAATTTATTTTCTGATCAGATTCATCACATCACTGGTAAGCCTAATTGGAAACGAAAGATTGTCCCTCCAGAGATTATGACCCAGGTTCCTCTCATGCCTATGGAGCAAGACTTAACTGATATGACTATCTAACTTAAGAAGCAGTCATAGTATTGGAAAATGATCCCAAGATTTGCAGAAAGATTAGAGTCTGGGATCCCATGTGGCTGATGTATCTATCTGAATAAGACATGCAAACCTTGAACAAGAATCAGATCCACTTTAAAGATGAGGATGTTGATCAAGCCGTCAGATTTCAGAAAATGGTCAGATACTGTGCTGCAAAGAAGATTCCTCCTGGTTGTAATTGGTTAAAGCTACAAGTGATAGAGGCGTGAAGACGGTTGCTACTTGACGAAGACATATTTTGGTTACATTATGTTTTTGTGTTTGGTTTAGATGTTTTGTGCATATCCAGCTAGGTCCAAGGGGGGAGTCTGTAAATGCACCCTGTGGATATGTCCCTAGCTTGGATATCGTAGTTGGATCTTATTTATCACGTTTATATAGGCATAGGGGTATTTTGGTAAGATTCAAAGCTTCATACACATCCCACTCTCTTCATACGGGTATGAGGAACGTGTATGAGGGACGCATATGAAAGCCTATTATATATACTCATTTCATACAAGTGCAACCATTTGTGTGTGTTTTGTGTGTGTGCTCTCTCTCATATAATTATTATTATCCTATCCATAAACACCCACCTATAATAACTAACCTAATCCTTGATTTCTACCCTCGATTCGATACGTGCGCGATATAATTTCTTGTTAGATCGATCCTACACGTTACACAAACATGCACTTTCCATTATTCGGTCTTGGAGTATTATATTTTTGTCTTTGATCTCCAAGGCTTCACTTTACCCGTAAGGACTTCAAATTTTTTTATCCAAGTCATTTAGGTGAACTCATTTATCACCGACATTGTGAGTCATGGTCGGGCATACTCACTATATGTCGATAAGCTAGTTTCGAATACTCTACCAAATGAAGGCCAGATCCTCCTTTATCTCAAACAATGTTAAAGTGTTAGGCACATCTATATGCCCTCAGTCGATATAATAAATTTCTCAAAATTTATTATTGTCTTTTACAATAACATATATTTCTTTCATATGTTAAAATTCACACTTGTGAATTTCCACGATAACTTCTAATGAAATATATCGACATATATCGTACTTGTGTATTCCATCTCAATACGCTCACCACTTTCTTTCATGATTCCCTCATGATGTAGTTAGACATTTGATGTCTCATCTTTGACTTTTAGTTAATGCAACAACTCTGAAGTTGTTTATGTCTGATGTGCCAAAAGTAGTCTAACAAGCACTCATACATGAAAGATATTAACAAGAACACAAGTGGAGTAAATAAATGAAAATTAAAATTTAAAAGCTAAGTGTTAAAAAAAACAAACCAGTCAAAAAATGAGGACTTAAAAACAATTTTAATTAAATATCCGAATTAAATAAATCAAAAAGAAAATAAAATTCCACCTCAAAAACTGACTTTCCAGGTAAATACCGTAAATTATACGTATACCTATACGTATACGAATACGTATATGTATTTTTTCTTTTAGCTATACTTATATAAGAGGACTTAATACCCTACGTTGTCCAGATCAATGTGGCAGTCGTAGTATTCAACGATGATATTCTTCGCATTAATGGATAAACGATGGTTTTGATTTTCCATGGAAATGAAATTGTTGCAACTTAATTAGCGTTTTTATTAATTTTAGGTATTTTTTAATTTATTTTAGCGAGAAATAATTTTCTGGAATTTTTTGGAATTTTTTTATTATTTTTTTAATATTTTTTTAATTTATTTTCTGATCAGATTCATCACATCACTGGTAAGCCTAATTGAAAACGAAAGATTGTCCCTCTAGAGATTATGACCCAGGTTCCTCTCATGCCTATGGAGCAAGACTTAACTGATAAATTTATCTTCTGGTATTATGACTATCTAACTTAAGAAGCAGTCATAGTATTGGAAAATGATCCCAAGATTTGCAGAAAGATTAGAGTCTGCGATCCCATGTGGCTGATGAATCTATCTGAATAAGACATGCAAACCTTGAACAAGAATCAGATCCACTTTAAAGATGAGAATGTTGATCAAGCGGTCAGATTTCAGAAAATGGTCAGATACTGTGCTGCAAAGAAGATTCCTCCTGGTTGTAATTGGTCAAAGCTACAAGTGATAGAGGCGTGAAGACGGTTGCTACTTGACGAAGACATATTTTGGTTACATTATGTTTTTGTGTTTGGTTTAGGTGTTTTGTGCATATCCAGCTAGGTCCAAGGGGGGAGTCTGTAGATGCACCCTGCGGATATGTCCCTAGCTTGGATATCGTAGTTGAATCTTATTTATCACGTTTATATAGGCATAGGGGTATTTTGGTAAGATTCAAAGCTTCATACACATCCCACTCTCTTCATACGGGTATGAGGAACGTGTATGAGGGACGCGTATGAAAGCCTATTATATATACTCATTTCATACAAGTGCAACCATTTGTGTGTGTTTTGTGTGTGTGCTCTCTCTCATATAATTATTATTATCCTATCCATAAACACCCACCTATAATAACTAACCTAATCCTTGATTTCTACCCTCGATTCGATACGTGCGCGATATAATTTCTTGTTAGATCGATCCTACACGTTACACAAACATGCACTTTCCATTATTCGGTCTTGGAGTATTATATTTTTGTCTTTGATCTCCAAGGCTTCACTTTACCCGTAAGGACTTCAAATTTTTTTATCCAAGTCATTTAGGTGAACTCATTTATCACCGACATTGTGAGTCATGGTCGGGCATACTCACTATATGTCGATAAGCTAGTTTCGAATACTCTACCAAATGAAGGCCAGATCCTCCTTTATCTCAAACAATGTTAAAGTGTTAGGCACATCTATATGCCCTCGGTCGATATAATAAATTTCTCAAAATTTATTATTGTCTTTTACAATAACATATATTTCTTTCATATGTTAAAATTCACACTTGTGAATTTCCACGATAACTTCTAATGAAATATATCGACATATATCGTTCTTGTGTATTCCATCTCAATACGCTCACCACTTTCATTCATGATTCCCTCATGATGTGGTTAGACATTTGATGTCTCATCTTTGACTTTTAGTTAATGCAACCACTCTTAAGTTGTTTATGTCTGATGTGCCAAAAGTAGTCTAACAAGCACTCATACATGAAAGATATTAACAAGAACACAAGTGGAGTAAATAAATGAAAAATAAATTTTAAAAGCTAAGTGTTAAAAAAAACAAACCAGTCAAAAAATGAGGACTTAAAAACAATTTTAATTAAATATCCGAATTAAATAAATCAAAAAGAAAATAAAATTCCACCTCAAAAACGGACTTTCCAGGTAAATACCGTATATTATACGTATACCTATACGTATACGAATACGTATATGTATTTTGTCTTTTAGCTATACCTATATAAGAGGACTTAATACCCTACGTTGTCCAGATCAATGTGGCAGTCGTAGTATTCAACGATGATGTTCTTCGCATTAATGGATAAACGATGGTTTTGATTTTCCATGGAAATTAAATTGTTGCAACTTAATTAGCGTTTTTATTAATTTTAGGTATTTTTTTAATTTATTTTAGCGAGAAATAATTTTCTGGGATTTTTTGGAATTTTTTTAGTATTTTTTTAATATTTTTTTAATTTATTTTCTGATCAGATTCATCACATCACTGGTAAGCCTAATTGGAAACGAAAGATTGTCCCTCCAGAGATTATGACCCAGGTTCCTCTCATGCCTATGGAGCAAGACTTAACTGATATGACTATCTAACTTAAGAAGCAGTCATAGTATTGGAAAATGATCCCAAGATTTGCAGAAAGATTAGAGTCTGGGATCCCATGTGGCTGATGTATCTATCTGAATAAGACATGCAAACCTTGAACAAGAATCAGATCCACTTTAAAGATGAGGATGTTGATCAAGCCGTCAGATTTCAGAAAATGGTCAGATACTGTGCTGCAAAGAAGATTCCTCCTGGTTGTAATTGGTTAAAGCTACAAGTGATAGAGGCGTGAAGACGGTTGCTACTTGACGAAGACATATTTTGGTTACATTATGTTTTTGTGTTTGGTTTAGATGTTTTGTGCATATCCAGCTAGGTCCAAGGGGGGAGTCTGTAAATGCACCCTGTGGATATGTCCCTAGCTTGGATATCGTAGTTGGATCTTATTTATCACGTTTATATAGGCATAGGGGTATTTTGGTAAGATTCAAAGCTTCATACACATCCCACTCTCTTCATACGGGTATGAGGAACGTGTATGAGGGACGCATATGAAAGCCTATTATATATACTCATTTCATACAAGTGCAACCATTTGTGTGTGTTTTGTGTGTGTGCTCTCTCTCATATAATTATTATTATCCTATCCATAAACACCCACCAATAATAACTAACCTAATCCTTGATTTCTACCCTCGATTCGATACGTGCGCGATATAATTTCTTGTTAGATCGATCCTACACGTTACACAAACATGCACTTTCCATTATTCGGTCTTGGAGTATTATATTTTTGTCTTTGATCTCCAAGGCTTCACTTTACCCGTAAGGAGTTCAAATTTTTTTATCCAAGTCATTTAGGTGAACTCATTTATCACCGATATTGTGAGTCATGGTTGGGCATACTCACTATATGTCGATAAGCTAGTTTCGAATACTCTACCAAATGAAGGCCAGATCCTCCTTTATCTCAAACAATGTTAAAGTGTTAGGCACATCTATATGCCCTCGGTCGATATAATAAATTTCTCAAAATTTATTATTGTCTTTTACAATAACATATATTTCTTTCATATGTTAAAATTCACACTTGTGAATTTCCACGATAACTTCTAATGAAATATATCGACATATATCGTACTTGTGTATTCCATCTCAATACGCTCACCACTTTCTTTCATGATTCCCTCATGATGTAGTTAGACATTTGATGTCTCATCTTTGACTTTTAGTTAATGCAACAACTCTGAAGTTGTTTATGTCTGATGTGCCAAAAGTAGTCTAACAAGCACTCATACATGAAAGATATTAACAAGAACACAAGTGGAGTATATAAATGAAAATTAAATAAAACTAGATACGCACATACACCCGATCTGAAATAATCAAAATTTTAAACTATCATAAATCCAATATCCAAGTTCCGAAAACCATAAGAAATCAAATAAAAACATAAGAACTTGTCTTAGCCTAGGTAGTTATAGGAGTTTTAGCCACAAATCATCATCAAAACATAAATAAAAAGGTTCAAAAGATAAATCAACATGGGTTTAGAATGAGAAAAGTAAGAAACGACTAAACCAAATGATGAACACACGAGGAAGTCAATCCTAAAGCTTGAAATCTTGAACATTGCCCTTTCATTGCTTAGAATCACCTCCTACAGCTCTCTTTTCCGTCCAAAGTTGCAGAGTGAAGCCAAACTTTATGAACTAGGGTTTAATATTTGAAGTTAGGCTTGAAAAACAAAACTTTTGGTGGACTGGGGGTTGGTCGCGTTACGCAGCGGGCAAATGGGAGGCCATTGTGGGACGCCATGCTTTATAAAAAGGGTGGGGGGGGGGGGGCATTTTTTTGTAAATAATTAAAAAATGCAAGGACAAATTCGACTTTTTGAGGTACTGGAACACACCGCGTCAAGCGGCCCACTTCTCCAACCCCGCCGCGTGAACGTGATGGGGGTATTTATGCAAAAATTATTTATTTTTTACTTTTTTTCACTAGCAACTCATCCAGCATCTTGTGAAACGCCATTTACGCATCATTTTTCTTATTTTTTCCATCCGGACTCATGTGAAACACAAAATACTAAATTGAAAACAAAAACATATATAAACGACACACACTTACTCAATAAAACGCAAAATATGTATACATAACCGATGCATTTTGCAATACATCAATGTCTAATTCTTTCCATGTACTATCCATTTATTTTTTTTGAACGGCAAATTACATCTCCTATACTATTACACCAATAATGATAAACTACAACACCCTTGCCAAGAATTGAACCTTGGACCTCCCCTCTAAGAGACATATACCTCTACCAAGTGGGCTAGTCCCACATTGGCCTATGTACTATCCATTTATAACAATGTACATTAAACATTGTATATTTAACTTTATAGCTATTTCTTAAAAAAACATTTCATACAGCAAAACTTACAGATTTATTTCTATGAAAAAAAGTTTGCATGTGTTATTAGAATATATTGAACACAAAATAATAATACACATTTGAAACTAAATCATAAAGTTCAAAATACTTTAAAGTTTAAACATATACATAGACATCTACACGTTAAATCTCATAGTGATATCATCTTCAACACTTTTATCATCCGATCAAAATCATCTCAACAATATTGTCTTGTAACATGTCTTGAGAACTCTATTCACTTAAAAGTACAAGTTCCTCATTTGATCGTGAAATTCTAAACTTAAATAGTCAAAAATCTGCTCAAAACAACACTTACAAAGACTAGATTTAAGTAGTAGCAATGAACAATTAATTTTGTTGACAACAACACCAAGTTGTTTTTCGCGCTATATTGTCATCGAGAACACTACTTTGTTTCAACTTATGCTACATTTCCTTAGTTTTGCAAAATATTATATTTTTATCAATATGGGTTTATGAAACCGTAGATCGAAACCCAAAATATCAAACTATTTTATATTGTTTTAGTTTAAATACACATGTACTATAATGATTTCTAACACACATGTTAGAAAAAAATCATGTTATAACGCGCAAATTATAATATTGGACGTTTACGTAAAACGTTTTCCAATGATATAGTTAATAAAAGAATCCATTTATAATAAAAATACTAGAAAAGTAAAATGTTTACCAAAAACATTTTACAGCTCATTGTGGTTTACAAAATAAATCATTTCTAACAAACATGTCAGAACTTAAATGATTCTAACACGCATGTAAGAAACATTTTTTTTCATGAAACATTTCCTTATATTTGGTTTTATAAAATAAATAGTATCTAGACTCGTATCAGTGATAAACTTTTTCTAACATGCATGTTAGAAAACTAAAAAGAGTTCTAAAGCGCACGTTTAGAAATATTAAAACTTCAATACGAAATATTTTAAACACATATATGATTCATAAATTAAACAATTTCTAAAACACATGTTAGAAAATAAATTATTACCGCTTACTTTAAAACTAATAGTTATTATGAAACATATCTATCATACATGTTAGAAAACAAGTGATTACAAAAATCATTTTTTAAGTTGACAGTTATATAAACCGGTTTTAACATACTCGATGGCAATAAATGGCTACAAAAATCGTTATAAAGCTTATCAATAAATTGGTTCTAACATGCTCGTTAGAAATAAATTATTGCACAATAGTTATAAACTTAATAATTTATATACAATAAACATATTAGAACACGCTCATTAGAAATAAATTGTAGGATCATAATGGTTCTTTTGTGTTAAAAACAGACTCTTTAGAACAAGTATTAATCAAAATTAATGTGCAGCGGAAATATTAAAAGTGAGTTCACTTTTAGTATGAGTAAATGCTCCCCCAAATGTTTAATCCAAGTGCAATAAATATATATGAGAATCTAAGTAGTTAATGATTGAAACAGTTGAAATATATTCAATTTGTAATTCTCATATAATGGACAATGAAATTATGATAACGAAGTTTGTATATTTTCCAAGTCTATAAATTGAAGCTCTGAACCCCTCTATTCATAGACTACAAAACTTACATAGAAAGATAACAATAATAGTATAATACTACAACAGACTGTAGTGTTGGAACTTGTACAAAATATCTATTAAAATACAATTAAAAACAGTTGAGGTTTAGGGTGGTGGGAAGCTTCTATTAGAACTACTGATTAAGTATAGAACTACTGATTAGTAAATCTTCAGATTCTGTTCTTCAGTAGTTGTTCTTCAGATGTTCTGTCTGGTTCATCTTCAGAACTTACTGTTCAGTACTTTGTCCTGTATCAGCTTCTTCTTTCGTACTGTGCATTTTCTTCTTCAGCACTTGTAATACATCAAAAAAAAGTTACAGAGAGGATATTAGACTAAGGTTGAAATACTTATCAATCCACTTTGACCTAAAAATCTCCCCCTGGATTGATGAAGCCAAAACCATATCTAATTTATTTATAGTTTCTTCTTCTTCTACTGTCAAGAATTCTCCAAATTTCTATTATCATTGAGATCTTGAGTTCATTAACTTGTTGGCCTGTGAGAAGTAGTCCTTGTTCTGGTTCCATGAACTGAATAGTGAGAAGATTATCATCTGATAACTTGTTCAGCTCAGTCTTGTGATGTAGCACTTTGGAGGAGCAGTATTCTCTTTCTAGGACAATAGAGTTGGACTTTTAGGTAGAGTACCATTTGGCTATTGGAGACTTAGATTTGAAAAAGTCTTTCTTGTAAGGTAGTATTTGCTGGTTTGAAGATAGGCTTCATGTGGATTGGTCTTCTATTTCAGATATGATCAAGTTGGATCTCCTTCTATGTTCAACTTGAACAGTACCAGGTGTATCACTAGGAATAGGAATGTGGTGTTCAGTGATTACATTGATCTACTTCTGATAAGTGATGGTCTGCTTGAGTTGATATGCAAATTGTATGTGTACAGGATCGGCTATTCAAACAAAGAATTTGATCAAACAAGTTCAATTCAGGTGCAGAATCCCTGAATTGATCACGAAATGATAATAAAACTAGCAAAACACATAAATCATCACAAACGTTTTCATTTCATTCATAAACATTGTTAATAATCCTTACAAAGCTTGTTTATAATGATTAAACTCAATTACAGACTTGACAAAAACACTAGGGGGACACACACTTTGAGAGGGAAACAAAATGACCAAAAGTTTTAACATTCAAAAATGATTCAGCCTTATATAGACCTGCACATTCGACCAAACGATCGGGCGAATGTGCAGGTTCGACCAAACAATGTGGGCGAATCAGCATATATGTACAATCAAAACTACTTTCGACCTCCCAGAGCTCCCTTTGACCAAACTATTTTATCTTCAACCATCTAAAAGCCACCTTCGACCATTTGACATCAGTAAAACATATTAAGATTCGCAATTCAATAGCACTAGTTGCACTTCATGTATCTACAAACTCCCCCTCGGCTATTGCTTGAATTGCTTCAGCCTCCGGTCTTCATCCATTCTCTTGTTCATCAATTTGATATGCAGTAGCTTCTTTGGTTCTTTCATTATAACTGGTTCATGAGTTTGTTTTGGTTTCTTCTTTTAAACTTTCTGAATCTGAACAAACTTCCCCAGCTTCTTATCAAAGTCACAACCCATATTGACATCCCACGCAAAACATAGAAATACCACACGTTGGTATTTAGCTGCATGTTCGCTGTCTTTCTCTTCACAGTAAATCGGATTGTAATATAACATGATAATATCCTCGTGCGAGCAATTGATCAACCACATCGGGTCGAAAATATGAATCTTCTTGAAATCTTTCATACCATCCTACAGAACAATAATAGCCTCTGTCGTCTTCCAGTCGTAGTACCACCACATAAAATCTTTCGAAAAGTGTTGTGGAATTGGTATCAAAGGAATATGCTTCAACACTTTTGGTGGTTTATACTTCAAAGTCACTTTGTACAACCCCGTTATCTCATCTTTCTCCTTCTTGTGTACTATCCTCTTAGGATATTGTGGGGTAAACACATTACATTTCGTTTTGCTCTCCCTCGCCATGCGATCTGCAAAGTAACTAACGAGATTGTTGTTTACTGAAGCACCTGACATTGTATTTCTGCAGATATCGTGAACAGCCCAATACGGTAGTGTCTTTATATCATGGAATCTGTTAAAGTATAAAATTCCATTCTCCCATTTCACAGCGACACACCTAAGCTGTCTCAAATACTTCTATCCGAGAGCTTTTCCTTTGAATAGTTCGTTGTGGAATTTGTAGAAACTACCTTGTACTTCAGTCTTAGGACGGTTAGCTTCTTTTTCTTTAAGTTTCCTCAACAATTCTTTCAAATCATCAGATTGTTCAACATTCGACTTCTGACCGTCTGAATTCTTAAACCCTTCTTCAAGAACTTTTTGCTCTTCTCACGAGCAAGTTTCTCAGCTTGGCTCAATAACTCGTCAGAGAATTCAGGAAATCCGGAATCTTCATCATTCTTGAAGTATTCTGGATATTCCTCACTTGTAATATCCTCCATCTCTACTTCTTCAAACACTGGAACATTTCTATCATTAGAGTGATTACCTGCTTCTTTTTCAGGTATATTCGGTATTTGGTTCTCACTCATCAACTCTTCCAGAGATTTACCAACCTGTTTAGCCAGTCCCTCTAATATCTCTTTAGACACGGCTGCAGAAACTTCTCCGTCTTCCAGATCAGGGTCATTATATTCAAGCTCAAAACGCATGTCATTTGCCTCAAATATTTCTAGAAATCTACAAGTCATCTCAATCGTCCAGACTCTAACAGTCAACGTCTAGTGATATACCTTCTTATCTTTTTCAGATAAAACTCGGATTTTCTTGTTCCAGAAAATATTATCATCGTCAGTGTTTCCACCAGGAGCTTTCAAGCTAGACTCTCCTGCATCTTTTCCTGATCCCCTATTTTCACACTTATATTTATCAGTATCATCATCATCATCGTCATCATCATCACTATCAGCATAGCTATTACCATCACCTGAATCATCACCTGAACCATCATTATCACCATTATCTTTCTTCTTAGGAGCATCACTGGCATCCTCTTCCAATTCTTCATCATCTTCTTCATCTTTAGATGGTTCAAAGTCAACCTATTCTTTATCTTCCTTTCCAGCTTTCAGTTGTGGAGCTTTCGAGTATAAATCTTTTATAAGATTATTCATGCTCTTGTTGGTTTCTTTCAGCTTTTTGTTCTCAAGTCTCATAGTAATATACCTTCTAGTATTTCTCTACTCATGTAATAACAACTTCTGAATCTCATCCTGAAGTCGTTTGATTTTAGCTTCCAATACCTCTTGGTTTTCCTGTTAAGAGATAACTACATCCAACATCTTCTTGTCATTCTTCCTTAACTGCTCAATCTCTGCTTGTTGCTGGTTAATAATTTTCATCATGTCAGTCAGCTTCTAGTTCACTGCATCCATCACATCACCTGATACAGTAACCTTTGGAGTTGAAGCTTCAGCAACTGGAGTCTTTTGTTTCTTCAGCTTTTGCAAGACTCTATCTAAAGCAACATTAAAGTCATCAGTTAGTAGTTCAGATTGCTCAGCATCAGATGATGTTTTCTGTTTCATTGCTGCCGGGGATGTCATGGGAGATTTAGAACTTGATACTGCAGGAACTTTCTTTCCCGCAATTAAATTCTCAATATCTTTTGCTCTCTTTTTCATCGGCTTCTCAATTTCAATAGCCTATGCTTTCTTCTTATATGTAGGATTTTTCTGTTTCTCTCCAGTCTTTGGCGATCCACCAAAATCTTCAGATCCCAAACCCAAACCTTCATCAATATCATCCAACACAATCGGAATTTTCATCCTCTGTTCTTCTAATGATTTGTTCAGACTTTCAGACTCACCAGCCACAGTGGCCTAGGGCGTGGTGCTTTTAACAGTCTCGTTGTCAGAATCCCATCTCACTTCAACCTGAGTCTCTTCCGAATCCATCGATTCTTCATCGACCAAGTGTGTGCCTTTCTTCGCAACACTCTTTTTCCTATGAGATATCTTCTTTGGTGGTTCAGCATCATCCTCTTTTTCTTTTCCTTTCCTTTACCACTCCTTGCACCAACGTTCACTACTTGCCTTTTCCTTTTCGCTTCAGGATCAACGAAACATAACGGATTGTCTTTATCAGAATCACTGTTCACATTCCTGGCTTTGTCAATACCTGGATCTTCATATCCTGGATTGATCAGGTGACTAAACAAGTTCTTCATTGGTGGTCATTCATTCAATGGCACACCTTTATAACCCTTCATTCTTACTAACGTACTCAAACTCATGTGATCCTGAACTACTATCTGTGTAGGATCCTTTATCAATTTCTTGTACTTCTCATCAAAGATCATTTGCAGGAATCTCGGGTATAATAAGAACTTCTTATTTTTCAATCCTCTCAATGGTTCCAACATGTGTTCCAGTATCATCCCAGATACGTTGAAAGGCTTGTTCAAGATCAGCGCAACCATCAAAGAGCTAATACTCTTTCTCATTACATCATAACCTCCACTCACAGATCCGAAAACATGTAGCATGACGTGAGCAAGGTACTTGAACTGCGGGCACAGTTTTCCTTTATGTAATGAACCATCAGTAATCGATCCATTGTATTTCATTCTTAGGAAACACTTCCTCTGTTCAATCCAAGAAAGAACTCTCGGATCAGTCTTCTTATCTGTCAGCTTCAATGCTTCTCTAATGTCGTCTTCAGAAATAATCACTAACTCCCCCTGAATTGTCACACCCTCAAATTTCCACTGCGGGGTTTATACCGCGAGGCGCGTGACATACCAGGATCCCATAGCCATAAGTCATAAGAACGACTCTAAATTCCCAAACCATTTAGTTCGTTATTGAAAATCACGTTTAGTGTTTACCAAAAAGTTCAGTTAAGTTGCGGAAGCGTAACTCAAACATAACCATTTAAGTTCATGCGCAAAACAACGCGCCCAAAATAAAACCGTTGATTGCAAAGTAAAGTATAAGTTAAATAATGTTCACAACCCATGACACAATGATGCATGTCCTATCGTGCTCCGAACCTAGAGACCTGCAAAAGCATGCTATCGTGTGTCAACATAAAGTTGGTGAGTTCACAAAGTAAAGTAATTTAATATGCAAAAGCGCTGGTTTTCAAAACCACGTAAGTAAGTAAGTTATGTTGGTGCCCCGCACCGTGTAACCACTAATTCATCGCATGTCAAGGGTAGCTAACCCATTCATGATAACTAACCGAATATACCGAACTGCTATGTACATGTAGCCACATAAGTGTGTCGCATGCCTGACATCATTGTCTATCCACAATGATAATGTTTCGTTAAGTTATAGTTCATGCCCGCGCTCCCCGAGCCGGTGTGAGGTTTGTAAGACCTAATAGCGCTATCAACTAATAACCCGCTTGCCAACCCTGGCAACTCATTCGGTACGTGAGGACTTACAGATGATAGAAATGGTTTAGTTTATCAAGGACACAATTGCGAACTAGCAAAGTAACCAACCCTCACAAGGATCTATGGCATCCCAACCCGGGATGTGTAAGTAGTCCCAAACCGGACTAGAAAATGTTAAGTAAAGTGTCTCATACCTGAGACGCATGCATTTGAGAAGAAGAGTAGTGAAACTCACCTTAGGTTGCAAGTGAAAATCCAAATTCTACGAATAGTAACGTGTTACCGACTCCCTATTACAAATGTCACTAGGTGAGTATACGTGCGTAACCAACACACCATGTAACTCGTTTATCCGAGACTTTTAAAAGTTCAAAACCGTGTAGTGACACCTAATGACTCTACATGCTCAAGTATGTCCTACGTATCCCGTTGGTGATTATAGTGATTATTATCAGTTTAATACATCAAATACATCTCATACAAGTTTTCACACAAGTACATGTCAATTACATACCACATAGAACTCTAAATAGTCACCTAAAGTCCCCGTACACAATCTGCGTTTTTAGGACAGATTGTGCGCTGTGAAAAACAATTTATTTAAAATACTTAACGAATGAATTAGAGTCCCAAATTTTTACTGAATTTTATTTGGGATTCACTCGACAATACCTATTTTTTTTGTCTTAATTACAAACACAAAAATTATGAAAATTCGTACAACACAGCTATGGCTCGAAAAGTTCCTCAACAGGTCAGTTTAGTAGGAAAATTCTCAAAAATTGTGTATTCATCCAAACGAGATGAATCCACTTGGAAAAGCTCTATTTTTCCGGTATTGACCTACTGTAAACATTTCATAACCTAACTCCTTGTAAATCTCAAGTTATGACCATTTAAAGTTAGCCCAATTTACAAATCCGAAAATCTGATATCACCCCTAATCAATTAAAATTCGAAAAACGACGCAAACGATGTCCAAATTCGATGGTTTTGCCCATTATGAGAAGCTAAGACCTTGTACATTACAATAATGCAAAGAAATCATGAAAACAATCAATTTGTGCAACCGAATCTGCCAGAATCTTATACTTGCATCCCAAGTAATCTACAACCCTAATTTTTCATGAACTTCCCTAATACATGTATAACACCTATAGTAATGATTAAACACCATAATAATCATGGCAAAACACATATGTTATCATGTGAAAACCCTAAGCATGGTTACTAATAACAATCATCATCAAATCATCATCAAATCATCAAGAACGTTCAAGAATCCCTATACATACATGCATGCGATTCTATATCCATTATTTTTAGGGTTTTTAAAGTTTTTCAATCATTATAATTCATCAAAAATCATAAGAATGTATACCTTGCGAAGGATTAAACTCCCTAGGGCCTTGAAATCAAACCCGAACTAGCTTGATTAGGTGAAGGATTACTTGATTGCTTGAAAAACCAAGAGGGGATGGGGGTGGGGGTTCGCACGGAGCAAAGAGGGACAAGGAGGTAGGGTTTTATCTTTTCCTTGCCTCCTAATTATAAGAGGGCTTTGCTTGTTCCCCAAGAAATTGGTATTAGGGCCCTTATAGTCCATTAACTTGACCCGTTAACCATGTTCTAGCCCAATACCGGACCCAATATGATTAACCATTCTAAATTGTATAAAAACCATTGTTTTTATTATTACATAGCATATTACTCATGTTGTGCACGTAATTTGCATAATCTACGCATTGCCTTTCAGTTAGGCGATCATTCGCAAAAACATGTAATTCACATAAGCACGTACTTCATGTTCACCATAATTCAATTGTATATATTATTGCTATGTATGTCACATAATTCACCAACGTTTGGGATACAGGACTCATGTGTGTGTTTAATAAGGATTTTCCTACTTATAACATATGTTAACATCATCTAACATATGTTAAACCTACTTAACTAACCCTAGTTAAGTATCTAGCCATGTATGAACATGTAAGTTAACTAGAGTTCAGTAAGAGTATTTAACCTGAAAATGCGGGGTGTCACATCATCCCCAAGTTGAAAAGAATTTCGTCCCGAAATTCAGCAAGTAAACAATAATGCCAGCTATAAAAATGTGTGCTTGGTTCCCGGATGTCACATCATCCCCAAGTTGAAAGGAATTTCGCCCCGAAATTCACTTTGAAAGAGCTGCTTTATGTTCCGCGTTTGATCTATGTACGATTTCAGGTTCAGTAAAGAGGTGTGGATATTTGAGCCGCATCTGATCTTTGCGCTCCCACGTGTATTCCGGTCCTAGACGGGAATTCCACCGTACCTTAACAATAGGTATAGTACTTTGTCTGAGTTTCTTGACGCCCTGCTCAAGAATCTCCACTAGTTCTTCCACGAACCGCAGCTGATCGTCCACCTGGATCTCCTCCAGTGGCACTACCAGTGTCGTATCAGATAAGCATTTCTTCAAGTTTGAGACGTGGAATACATTATGTACTCCACTGAGTTCATCTGGTAGATTTAGCTGGTAAGCTACTGGACCAATCCTTTTAACGATCTCGAAAGGTCCGACGTATCTGGGATTTAACTTCCCTCGTTTCCCAAAGCGTATCACTCCTTTCCACGGTGACACCTTTAACAAAACCTTGTCCCCAACCTGAACTCCAAAGGTTTTCGACGTTTGTCAGCATAACTTTTCTGTCGGTCCCGAGCAGCAGCCATCCGGTTTCTAATTTGCACTATCTTCTCAGAAGTTTCGTGCACGAGTTCGGGACCTGTTAGTTGGCTATCCCCAACCTCAGTCCAACAGATAGGAGACCTACACTTGCGCCCGTAAAGTGCCTCGAAAGGCGCACACTGTATCGAAGTGTGATAACTGTTGTTGTAAGAGAATTCGATTAAGGGCAAGTGCTTATCCCAGTTATTACCAAAGTCCACTACGCATGCTCGTAGCAGATCCTCTAATGTTTGGATGGTACGTTCACTTTGTCCATCCGTCTGTGGGTGATAGGCTGTGCTCATATCAAGACGAGTTCCTAAAGCATCTTGGAGAGTAGTCCAGAAACGAGAAGTGAATCGCCCATCGTGATCAGATATAATGGAAGTAGGCACCCCATGCCTAGAGACTATCTCCTTGATGTATAGGTTCGCCAGCTTTTCTAACGAATCCGTTTCTTTTATTGCCAGGAAGTGGGCCAATTTGGTTAAACGGTCCACGATAACCCAAATCATGTTATGGCCCGTTGGCGTTCTAGGAAGCTTTGAAATGAAGTCCATGGAAATTTCATCCCATTACCACATTGGAATCTCTGGTTGTTGGAGTAGGCCTGAAGGTTTTTGGTATTCAATCTTAACCTTCGCACAAGTCAAGCACTTACTAACATAAGTGGCTATCTCGGCTTTCATGTTTGGCCACCAGTACAGAGTCTTAAGATCTTGATACATCTTGTCCGAACCAGGATGTACCGAATAGCGAGAGGTATGTGCTTCATCGAGCACCAGTTGTCTGAGATCCCCAAATCGTGGTATCCAGACTCGATTCATGAAGTACTGCAGACCGTCTGTTCTCAGTTCTAAGTGCTTATCTGCACCATGTAGGGTCTCAAGCCCGATGTTTTCTCCCTTCAATGCCTCACCCTGGGCTTCACATATCTTATCAGGAAGGTTAGAGTGAATGGTGATTTGTAAGGCTCGCACTCTTTTGGGTTTCGTTTCCTTTCGACTGAGGGCATCAGCTACTACGTTAGCTTTCCCTGGATGATACTTGATGGCACAGTCATAATCGTTCAAAAGTTCAACCCAACGACGTTGCCGTATGTTTAGTACCTTTTGGTCAAATATATGCTGAAGGCTCTTGTGGTCAGTGAAAATTGTACACTTGGTTCCATAGAGGTAGTGCCTCCAGATTTTGAGAGCGAAAACTACCGCTCCCAGTTCCAAATCATGAGTGGGGTAGTTCTTCTCATGGACCTTCAGTTGTCGTGATGCATATGCAATTACCTTATCACGTTGCATCAGTACGCACCCTAAGCCTTGGATAGACGCATCACAATATACTACAAAGTCCTCTGTATCCTCAGGCAACGATAATATCGGTGCACTGCAAAGTTTGGACTTTAGTAGCTGAAAGGCAGATTCTTGGGCATCTCCCCACTTATACGTTATACCTTTCTGCGTTAGGGCGGTGAGAGGTTGAGCGATCTTAGAAAATCCCTCAATAAACCTGCGATAATATCCCGCGAGACCAAGGAATTGGCGCACTTCAGTAGGGGTCCTAGGAGCCTCCCACTTTTTGATAGCGTCAATCTTGGCTGGGTCCACATGTATTCCTGCCTCGTTGACCACATGCCCAAGGAATTGGACCTCCCGAATCAAAAAATCACATTTAGAAAACTTTGCATACAGCTGCTCATTCCTCAGTAGTTCCAAGATTAACCGCAGGTGCTGCTCGTGCTCCTCCCTGCTCTTGGAATAGATCAATATGTCATCTATGAACACTATGACGAATTTGTCCAAGTAAGGCTTGCACACACGGTTCATTAGATCCATGAACACCGCAGGTGCATTAGTTAGCCCAAATGGCATAACCAATAACTCATAATGTCCATAACGGGTTCGAAACGCCGTTTTCGCCACATCCTCTTCTTGGACTCTCAGCTGATGGTACCCCGACCTCAAATCAATCTTAGAGTAGAAGCTCGACCCTTGCAGTTGGTCGAACAATTCATCAATACGAGGCAAAGGATATCGGTTCTTAATCGTTACCTTGTTCAACTCCCGATAATCTATGCACATACGAAAGCTCCCATCTTTCTTCTTAACAAACAGAACTGGAGCTCCCCATGGCGAAGAACTGGGTCTAATGAAACCCCTATCCAATAGCTCTTGGAGTTGGGTAGACAGTTCTTGAAGCTCCCCTGGTGCCAAACGGTACGGTGCGCATGCAACTGGCGCTGCTCCAGGTGCAAGGTCAATCTGAAACTCCACTTGACGAACGGGTGGGAGTCCAGGTAGTTCCTCTGGGAAGACATCTTGGAAGTCTCGGACCACTGGGATGTCCTCAATTCTAGTTTCGGTTTTGGCTCGAGTATCAGATATGTTAGCCAAAATGGCCGGACAGCCCTTGCGAATACACTTCTGGGCCTTCATATAGGAGATGATGCCCACCATGGCACCACCTCGATCACCCTGTATGGATAATAGTTCTCCACTTGGGAGAGGAATGCGAACAATTTTCTCCTGACAGAGAATTTCCGCGTGTTGCTTGGACAACCAGTCCATGCCAACCACGAGATCAAAGCTACCTAGGGTGATAGGTAAGAGGTTGATGGCAAACAATTGCTCGTTCAACTCGAGCTTACAGTCACGATGTATATGGGTTACCTCGACAGGCTTCCCATCAGCCAGTTCAATAGAGTATGGGGTATCTAGAAGAGTAGGAACCATCCCTAATTGTTTACTAAGTTTTGACGAAACAAAACTATAGTCCGCACCAGTATCATATAAAACAGAAGCAAGAGTGTCATTCAAGGAACACGTACCCGTCACGACGTTGTTATCGGTCATAGCCTCCCCAGAGCCAATCACGAATGCTCTACCACGAGCCCCATTGTTGTTCCCGTTGTTGTTGTTGTTGTTCCCAGCATTGGTGGTGTTGTTATTTCCTGCCCTGTTACCACCACCATTGATGTTGTTACCCCTGTTGTTGCCATTTCCATTACCATTCCCCTGACCATTCAGCTGTGGACGATCCTTCTTGAAATGATTCTCACTTCCACACTGAAAACAACCCTTACCATTGCCCTGCTACTGCCCTTGCTGAGCTGTTGGCTGGTTTCCACGAGGGTTACTCCTACATTCCCTAGCCAGATGTCCCATCCGACCACAGCGATCACATTTGTTGTAGTTACATGCCCCGGTGTGATGCCTGTAGCACTTATTGCACTTTGGTAGGGTTCCATGATAACCTCCCTGGTTGTTGTTGCGATTGTTATTACTAACATGGCTGTCATGTTTCTTATTCTATTGCTGCTGTTGACTTCCATTTCCTGGGGGTTTGCCAGATGCATTCTCCCACTTCCTCTTGTTATCAGTAGTGCCAGAAGATGAAGTGCCACGAGGAGGTAAAACTCCCTCTTCCACCTTCTGATCAGTCAGTTGATGAGCCATCCTAATAACCTGCTGGATAGTATTGAGATTAGCAGCAGTGACCATGCTCTTAATCTGGGGCACCAAGCCCTTGACATACAGCTCAATCCTCTTGTAGGGCGGGTTGGAGTAATTTGGGCACATAGCTGCCAGTTCATGCGATCTGGTGGTGTACTTCTCAATCTCCGATCCCACCATCTTTAGATTGAGATACTCAGTTTCTAGCTTCTGGATTTCGTCTCGAGGACAGTATTCCTCCTTCATCAGTTCCTTAAAATCTGCCCAAGGTGTTGCGTTAGCCACTTCCACACCTAGCATCTGCACTTGAGAGTTCCACCAGGTTAATGCCAAGTTCTCTAGAGTAGCAGTGGCATACTTCACCCTGTCAGCTGGTGGACAGTTACACATTGCAAAGCAAGATTCCAGTTTCCCAAACCACCGCTGTAGTCCGACAGCCCCTTCAGATCCACCAAAGTTATGAGGCTTGCAGTCCATGAAGGGCTTGTAGGTGCAGGCTGGAGGGTGATGTCCAGGTTGACCTGAGAGTAAAAGCGAAGGAATCACGAATGAATAAAAGAGCGTAACGTTGGAGCATAGAGGAAAGTTTAGAGCAAGGTAAAGTTACCAGCTTGAAAAGCTGCGATAGCCTCTACTATCATGTCATTGATAAGGGCATTCAACTCCGCTTGAGTCATGTTAATGTTGCCTCTCCCGTGTCCTCTTCCCGCCATAGTAATTCTACATTTACACTATACCCATGAGAAAACAATAGTATGTCCCACATACAATCGTTCACACAGTACAAGTAAACTAGAATATATAAAACATGCGCGAGAATAGAATAAAGAATTTTTTTTTAAGTGATAGTAGTAAATAAGAATCCAACCACAAAACAAAGAATCCTCAAGTCTCACAACGTTAGGAATGAACAAAAGTCATAATACTAATATATGAATACTAAAAAAATATATAAGGAATCAGTCGTCGTCGTGTTCCATGGAGATGCATGAGTCCTCATCCTCGCTCTCATCCTCAATCTCTATCTCCAATGGCTCCTCCTCCTCAGGCTCAAACTCTTCCTCGAGCGCCGCATCCAATGCTGCCTCGGGGTCATCAAATCCCCCAACTGCAGGCTCTTCATCAGGATCCTCTTCCGGATCCTCCTCTGGATCCTCCTCTGGATCTTCCTCTGGTGCTGCACCATTCTGAGCTAGAGCTTCCTCAAGCTTGTTACTGACCAGGGTCAACTCTTCCCTTAATAGTGTTGTCTCCTAAATAGCAATCGATCTCTCGTGCCTATCTTCTGCAGCTTCCCTTTCAACCCTTTCCAATTTACTACTAACCTTCTCCAATTTACTGTTAGTCTTTTCCAATTCCCCAAACAAGTGGTCGATCTCTCTTTCCATGCGCTTAATTGATCCATCGGCATTCTGCCTCCAAGACTGAAATTGCCTTACTGCATTATAGGCATTCTCTAGCTCTGTGTGTACGTGCCTAACCATCCCTGCCAGAGACCTCTCCAATGAGTCAATAATGGGAGGGAGCTGATCTGGCACTCCGTACCCTACAACCCACGAATGTAACGTATTTGCGAACCACACGCAGCGATTTGTATTCTCCTCCGAGTTCCCTGTCTGAGCTGGTTGTTCGTACGGGTTCAAAGACGTGTTCTGTGAACTTCCGAGAGGGTGATAAGAAGAGTAATTACGGTGAGCGGGGTTAGTCATGTTTTCCTGCAATACGTTAGATCAGCATACGCATCCAAGAAATAGCTAGTAGTGTGCTGCGTATAGTGAGTGTACTAATACTTATGCTATGATGATTATAGTCTAGATGCAAATCCTAGTTCACTATAACCAATGGCTCTGATACCAATCTGTCACACCCTCAAATTTCCACTGCGGGGTTTATACCGCGAGGCGCGTGACATACCAGGATCCCATAGCCATAAGTCTTAAGAACGACTCTAAATGCCCAAACCATTTAGTTCGTTATTGAAAATCACGTTTAGTGTTTACCAAAAAGTTCAGTTAAGTTGCGGAAGCGTAACTCAAACATAACCATTTAAGTTCATGCGCAAAACAACGCGCCCAAAATAAAACCGTTGATTGCAAAGTAAAGTATAAGTTAAATAATGTTCACAACCCATGACACAATGATGCATGTCCTATCCTGCTCCGAACCTAGAGACCTGCAAAAGCATGCTATCGTGTGTCAAAATAAAGTTGGTGAGTTCACAAAGTAAAGTAATTTAATATGCAAAAGCGCTGGTTTTCAAAACCACGTAAGTAAGTAAGTTATGTTGGTGCCCCGCACCGTGTAACCACTAATTCATCGCATGTCAAGGGTAGCTAACCCATTCATGATAACTAACCGAATATACCGAACTGCTATGTACGTGTAGCCACATAAGTGTGCCGCATGCCTGACATCATTTTCTATCCACAATGATAATGTTTCGTTAAGTTATAGTTCACGCCCGCGCTCCCCGAGCCGGTGTGAGGTTTGTAAGACCAAATAGCGCTATCAACTAATAACCCGCTTGCCAACCCTGGCAACTCATTCGGTACGTGAGGACTTACAGATGATAGAAATGGTTTAGTTTATCAAGGACACAATTGCGAACTAGCAAAGTAACCGACCCTCACAAGGATCTATGGCATCCCAACCCCGGATGTGTAAGTAGTCCCAAACCGGACTAGAAAATGCTAAGTAAAGTGTCTCATACCTGAGACGCATGCTTTTGAGAAAAAGAGTAGTGAAACTCACCTTAGGTTGCAAGTGAAAATCCAAATTCCACGAATAGTAACGTGCTACCGACTCCCTATTACAAATGTCACTAGGTGAGTATACGTGCGTAACCAACACACCATGTAACTCGTTTATCCGAGACTTTTAAAAGTTCAAAACCGTGTAGTGACACCTAATGACTCTACATGCTCAAGTATGTACTACGTATCCCGTTGGTGAATATAGTGATTATTATCAGTTTAATACATCAAATACATCTCATAAAAGTTTTCACACAAGTACATGTCAATTACATACCACATAGAACTCTAAATAGTCACCTAAAGACCCCGTACACAATCTGCGTTTTTAGGACAGATTGTGCGCTGTGAAAAACAATTTATTTAAAATACTTAACGAATGAATTAGAGTCCCAAATTTTTACTGCATTTTATTTGGGATTCACTCGACAATACCTATTTTTGTTTCGTCTTAATTCCAAACACAAAAATAATGAAAATTCGTACAACACAGCTATGTCTAGAAAATTTCCTCAACAGGTCAGTTTAGTAGGAAAATTCTCAAAATTTGTGTATTCATCCAAACGAGATGAATCCACTTGGAAAAGCTCTATTTTTCCAGTATTGACCTACTGTAAAAATTTCATAACCTAACTCCTTGTAAATCTCAAGTTATGACCATTTAAAGTTAGCCCAATTTACAAATCCGAAAATCTGATATGACCCCTAATCAATTAAAATTCCAAAAACGACTCAAACGATGTCCAAATTCGATGGTTTTGCCCATTATGAGAAGCTAAGACCTTGTACATTACAATCATGCAAAGAAATCATCAATACAATCAATTTACCAACCCATTACAGCCCCTACAAAACGTTCAACCGAATCTGCCAGAATCTTAAACTTGCATCCCAAGTAATCTACAACCCTAATTTTTCATGAACTTCCCTAATACATGTATAACACCAATAGTACTGATTAAACACCATAATAATCATGGCAAAACACATATGTTATCATGTGAAAAACCTAAGCATGGTTACTAATAACAATCATCATCAAATCATCATCAAGAACGTTCAAGAATCCCTATACATACATGCATGCGATTCTATATCCATTATTTTTAGGGTTTTTAAAGTTTTTCAATCATTATAATTCATCAAAAATCATAAGAATGTATACCTTGCGAAGGATTAAACTCCCTAGGGCCTTGAAATCAAACCCGAACTAGCTTGATTAGGTGAAGGATTACTTGATTGCTTGAAAAACCAAGAGGGGATGGGGGTGGGGGTTCGCACGGCGCAAAGAGGGACAAGGAGGTAGGGTTTTATCTTTTCCTTGCCTCCTAATTATAAGAGGGCTTTGCTTGTTCCCCAAGCAATTGGTATTAGGGCCCTTCTAGTCCATTAACTTGACCCGTTAACCATGTTCTAGCCCAATACCGGACCCAATATTATTAACCATTCTAAATTGTATAAAAACCATTGTTTTTATTATTACATAGCATATTACTCATGTTGTGCACGTAATTTGCATAATCTACGCATTACCTTTCAGTTAGGCGATCATTCGGAAAAACATGTAATTCACATAAGCACGTATTTCATGTTCACCATAATTCAATTGTATATATTATTGCTATGTATGTCACATAATTCACCAACGTTTGGGATACAGGACTCATGTGTGTGTTTAATAAGGATTTTCCTACTTATAACATATGTTAACATCATCTAACATATATTAAACCTACTTAACTAACCCTAGTTAAGTATCTAGCCATGTATGAACATGTAAGTTAACTAGAGTTCAGTAAGAGTATTTAACCTGAAAATGCGGGGTGTCACATGAATCTTACTCACGATAGCAGATTCGTTGTTCCAATAATCCATTCTAGCATTCATCCAGAATTCTCTTTGGTGGTCTCTGTATATGATGGCAGGAGTAGCAATGGCAACAACGACACGGCTTCTCTTCAAAAAGTCAACAATACTAGTGAATTCGGTATGTTTCTTCCGATCGCCCAAATAAGCACAGCAGTTGGGTGCTTCTTCAAACGGTAAATCTTCTACGGGCTTCTTCCAGCTGCCTTGTCTGACGATCCTGCGGGAATATCAGTACTCTGTTGTTCAGACATGATTAAACTGCAAAACAAAACAAGAAAACATGTTAAAAACGGACAAAATATTCAAAACTTGAAATTTTTTATTTTTGATTTCCACATTCGACCATTCGGGGGTTCGAATGTGAGAATTATGAGGTTCGAATGTGGAATATGGTTCGAATGTGAAAAATCAGTGATAAAAATATACATTCGACCGTTTTGTTCCTCTTTCGACCGTTTGAACAGCTACATTCGACTAAAAAGCCACTTTCGACCCTTTTGAATTGGTCAAATGTGTCTGTTCATCTTCAAAATTTGTAGATTTTGATTTAATGTGTTTTAACATGCCATTTTGCTTTGTAAAGCATCTAATATGACCGATAAACCTTTCCCAATCAACAATTGTTATGATTATTCATTGTTTAAGTGCTTTATCCTAAACAAGGTCCAGAAAACATGATTTGATTCATATTAGGGTTCGAACAGAAAATTGATGATTTTGAAATTGTTACTGGACGGATACCTGCAAATAACCTCTTAAAATGATCAGCAAGAAATGAGGATTACAATGATAGGATTTTAAAAACACGAGCAACAAGGGGTCTTAATCTCAGAATTTTGAAAAAAATTTTAAATGGTGTTCGAAAGAGCAGAAAGGGTATATATAGGCTACACATTCGACCGTTCATGTAGGGCGAATGTGAAAATTTTTCCACCTTCGACCCTATTTAAAGGTTCGAATGTAGAAAAATGGTTCGAATCTGAAACTGACATAAGAACACTCACATTCGACCGTTTTGAAAAGTTCGAATGAGCAGCGAAATTCCACATTCGACCCATCGAAGGGGCGAATGGAGATTGGAATTTTTGAACTTTTTACCAAATCTCAAAACTGAGTCCCGTTCAAAATTTTTCTCATCTTTTAAGCATCCGACATTCATTATTTCTCATTTAAAGATGACAAAACTCAAATGGTCCATCAAGTTTTAGAAAATCACCGTCAACCACCATCGGTTATCAAAAATAAGATAGAAATGTAAAATATTTTGGATTTTCTAAAATATTTGTTAAAACACACCAAAATATTTTTGAGTTTTGCATATTTGACGAGAAATGTAAAATGCAGAAATGTAAAGAAAAAACAGTAAATGTTGTGTGATTTCCGGTAAGAGGATCATATCAGTTATTGAGAAATTTGATCATACCGTTGATCTTTTGATTTATTATCATTAAAGACAATGTGTGATCTGGCAACTGCTGATATTGTGATCCACATAAGCTCACATGCAGACTGTTGTGCAGTGCTTTAGACTGATACGGTTATTTATAGTATAAACTCAATTGTCTTTGGTTCCCACGCACACGACATACTCCCGTATCAAGAAGTAAATGCACAAAGACTCATTGTAACGTGTGATTATGCTTTCGTCATCTGTAATTTACGATGTATGAGGCACAGAGGTGTACAGGTCAACAAATCAATGCTACAAAGTAACTTGTGCACTGTACCAGGTTGAGGGCTGATATCAATTATGATTTGCATCAATGATTGGATATGATGCATTAGATAATCTTTGATTATCGTCATACATTGAAAGTTCCTCAATTCGGTAACTTTAGATTTTGGCTTTACAGCTCCTTTAATAAAGACACCCTGTCTGATCTAGGTCTGTAATGACTTACAGCAGAAGATCAGAGAGGCTATCCCCAGATAACTAATAACATAACGACCCGAAACCTTCGAATTTTGTACAAATACCCTATAAATCGAAATTACGATACTAAGACCATATGCCCATAAGGAATTCATCCACACAACAATTCATTTGATATGTATGTATCAGGCACGCTGTAATACGTCTACGAAGTTTATCAACACATCACACAGACTCAAACACACGCTTTATATTGCACTACACTTCTTTAGCATGTGTCAGATCCCCACTGATGTACTATCATTTCCTCTTTTTCTCCTGGAAATCATTTTGGATTCTTCTAATTTTTATTGGTTTTTGAATTTTTCAATGTTTTTGGTTTTTCTGAAAATAAACTCTGCCTAAAATGAAAAACATATTTTTTTTATTTTTCTGAAAAACAATAAAAACTAAAACTAAAAAGCGATAAACCGAGGTGATGATCAATCTTGTTTTTCTTTTATACCGTTAACTTTTAAAAGATATTCGAATCTTGATTTATCAAAAGCTTTGGTAAAAAGATTGGCACGTTGATAGTCAGTGTGGATTTTGACCATATTGATCAACTCTTTTGTATAAGAATCATGGATAAAATGATATTTGATCCGGATACGTTTAGTTTTTGAGTGATTGACTAAATCTTTTGTTAATGCAATTGCGGCCTCATTACCACAGTAAATAGGGGTTTTAAGAAATTGCAAACCGTAGTCCACCATCTGTTGTTGTATTGAGTGAACTTGTGAGCAGCAGCTTGATGCTGAGATGTATTCTGCTTCACATGTGGATAAGGCGACTGCAGTTTGTTTCTTGCATTGCCAGGTCACGAGCCTGCTCCCCATAAACTGACATCCAGCCGTTGTGGATTTGCTGTCTTTGTCACAGCCTCCCCAATCTGCATCCCTAAAAGAAATTAGGTCAAAATTATCATCATTAGGGTACCATAGTACTCTCGACAGACAACCCTTCAGATATCTAAGGATACGTTTGACAGCTGCAAGATGACTCTGTTTTGGCTTCGATTGATAACGTGCACAAAGACATGTGGCGAACATTATGTCTGGTCTAGATGCGGTGAGGTACATCAGAGATCCGACGATTGCTCTATATGTAAAAGGATCAATTAGCTCCCCCTTAGCGTCAACACCAATCTCGTGATTAGGTTGTATCGGGGTATCCATCAGCTTTGAATCATCCATCTGGAATCGGCTCAAGACTTCAGACACATATTTGGTCTGGTGAATAAAGATCCCCGTTGGTTTTTGATCCACCTGTAAGCCTAGGAAAAACTGCATCTCTCCCATCGCACTTATTTCTAACTTTTCCTGCATTACATGTTCAAATTCTCTGCATAAAAGTTCATTAGTAGAACCAAAAATAATGTCATCAACGTAAATTTGCACTAGAAGCAAGTCATCTTGTATGCGCGTAGGATCGGCTAATCAACAAATATAATGATCAAACAGGTTCAATTCAAGTGCGGAATCCCTGAATTGATCACAAAATGATAATAAAACTAGCAAAACAAATAAATCATCATTAACATAATCATTTCATTCATTTAGATAATCAATTAAACATCAAGACGTTGTTAATAATGATTAAACTTGGTTACAGACTCAATAATAACCCTAGGGAGAAACACACACTGTGATGGAAAACAAATGACCAAAAAAATTTACATTCAAAAAATCAGATTGCCTTATATAGACCTGCACATTCGCCCAATTGACTTGGTCGAATATGCAGGTTCGACCGTTTAAGGTGGGGAACCAAGACACGTCTATCTACAAAACTTCCTTCGACCTCCCAGTGCACATTCGACCATCTGCTTCTACATTCGACCATCCATATATCCACATTCGACCGTTCAACAATAAACAAAACATTTTGTAATTTGCAATCCAATAGCATTAGTCGCAATATGTACATCTACAAACTCCCCCTCGACTATTGCTTGGATTGCTTGAGTCTTCGTTCTTCGTCCATTGTCTTGTTCATCAGTTTGATGTGCAATAAAATCTTTTGTTCCTTTGTCATAACTGGTTCATGAGTTTGTTTCGGCCTTTTCTTTTCAACATTCTGAACTTTTACAAACTTCCCCAGTTTCTTGTCGAAGTCAAACCCAACATTCACATCCCATGCAAAGCATAAGAATACCACACGTTGGTATTTGCTTGCCTGTTCACTATCTTTTGCTTTGCAATAAATTGGATTATAATACAACATGATGATATCTTCGTGTGAGCAGTTGATTAACTACATAGGGTCAAAAATGTGAATCTTTTTGAAGTCCTTCAAACCATCCTTCATAACGATAATTGCTTCTGCAATCTTCCAATCATAATACCACCACATGAAATCTTTTGAAAACTGTTGTGGTATTTGCATCAAAGGAATATGTTTCAACACTTTTGGTGGTTTATACTTCAAAATCACCTTAGGCATTCCCTTTATCTCATCTAACTCATTCTTATGAACTATCCTTTTCGGATACTGTGGAGTAAACACATTCCACTTCGTTCTGCTCTCTCTCGCCATACGATCTGCAAAGTAAATAAGTTGATCATTCACTGAAGCACCTGACAATTCATGTCTGTAGATATCTCGAACAGCCCAGTGCGGTAGTGTCTTGATGTCATGGAATCTGTCAAAGTACAGAATTCCTTTCTCCCATTTCACTGCAACACATTTCAGCTGTCTCACATACTTCTAGCCGAGAGCTTTCCCTTTAAACAAATCATTGTGGAATTTGTAAAAGCTACCTTGAACTTCAATCTTTGGACGGTTAGCTTATTTTTCTTTAAGCTTCCTCGATAGTTCTTTCAAAGCGTCAGATTGTTCAGTATTAGGCTTTTGACAATCTGGAAATACTTCTTCAACAAACTTCTTACTCTTTTCACGAGCCAGTTTCTCAGCCTGGCGTAACAAATCATCAGAGTATTTAGGAAATCCAGAATCTTTATCATTCTTAAAGTATTCTGGATATTCCTCGCTAGTAATATCCTCAATCTCAACTTCTTCAAATACTGGAACATCTCTGTCATCGGAGTGATTACCTGCTTCCTTCCCAGGTATATTTGGTATCTGGTTCTCACTCATCAACTCCTCTAGAGATTTACCAACCTGTTTCGCCAGTCCTTCAAATATCTCTTTCGACATGGCTGTAGAAACTTCTCCGTCTTCCAAATCAGGATCGTTGTACTCCAACTCAAAACGCATGTCGTTCGACTCAAATATCTCTGGAAATCTACCGGTCATCTCGATCGTCCAGACTCTGTCAGTCAACATCTGGCGATACAAGTTCTTGTCATCATCAGATAAAGATCTGATCTTCTCATTCCAGAAGATATTATTATCGTCAACTGTACCACCAGGAGCTTTCAACTGGATTCTCCTGTGTTCTTTCCCGATCCTCTCTTCTCACACTTATACTTATCAGTGTCATCATCATCGTCATCACTATCAGAACTAGCAGACCTATTACCTTCAACTGAATCATCTCTTGAACCATCATCATCACCATCATCTTTCTTCTTCTTCTTAGGAGCATCACCGACATCCTCATTCAACTCATCATCCTCTTCTTCTTCTTCTTCTTCTTCTTCTTCATCAGATGGTTCAAAATCAACTTCCTCCTCGTCACGTTCCTTATCTTCTTCACCAGCTTGTAATTGAGGAGCTTTAGAGTACAAATCTTTTATCAAATTATTCATACTCTTGTTGTCTACTTTCAGCTTCTTGTTCTCCTCTTTTATAGCAATATACCTTCTGGGGTTTCTCTGCTCATGCTTTAACAACTTCTTGTTTTCTTTCTGAAGTTGTTTAATCTTTGCTTCCAAAGCTTCATGATTCTCATGTGACGATTCAACAACATCTAACATCTTTCTGTCATTGCCTCTCAACTGTTAAATCTCTGCTTGTTGCTGATTAATAATCTTCATCATGTCAGCAAGCTTCTGGTTAACTGCAGTCATCATATCACTATCTACAGTAACCATAGGTGTTGAAGCTTCAGCAACAGGAATCTTTCCTTTCTTCAACTTCTTCAACACTCTATCCAAAGCATCATTGAATGCATCAGTTGGCAATTCAGTATGTTCAACAGCAGATGATGTCTTTTGTTTCTTTGCTGCTGGGGATGTGATGGGTGATTTAGAACTAGATGCTGCAGGCAATTTCTTTCCAGCAATAAGGTTCTCAATATCTCTAGCTCTTTTCTCCATTGGTTTCACAACTTTCTCTTTCTTCTTGTATAATGGTTTCTTCAGTTTCTCTCCTGTCGTTGGTGATCCTACAAAATCTTCGTATCCCAATCCCAAACCTTAATCAGTCTCATCCAATGCAATAGGACTTTTTGTCCTTTACTCTTCCACAGACTTGTTAAGACTTTCAGACTCACCAGCCACAATGTCCTTGGGCGTGATGCTCTTTATAGTCTCATTATCCGAATCCCATCTTTCATCTTCATGTGTCTCTTCAGAATCAACAGACACTTCATCAACTAAATGTAAACCCTTTTTGGCTACACTCTTCTTTCTCCTAGAAACCTTCATTTGTGCGGGTTCAGCATCATCCTGTTTCTCTTTCCCTTTTCCAGTCTTGGCACCGACGTTCACTACTTGTCGCTTTCTCTTTGCAACAGGATCAACTGGACATAAAGGATTATCTTCATCTGAATCACTATTAGCATGCCTAACTTCATTCTTTCCTGGATCTACATGCCCCGGATTAATCAGATGACCAAACAGGTTCTTGTGTGGTGGTCTTTCATTTAACGGCACACCCTTATAACCCTTCATTCTAACAAGCGTGTTCAGGTTCATGTGATCTTGTACAACAATCTGGGTAGGATCTCTTCGCAATTTCTTATGCTTCTTATCTAATATCATCTGCAGGAATCTTGGATATAGCAGAAATTTCTTGTTCTTCAAACCTCTAAGTGGTTCCAGCATGTGTTCAAGTATCATACCAGAAACATTGGACGGCTTGTTCAAGATTAGGGCAACCATCAAAGAGCTAATACTCTTTCTCATAACATCATACCCTCCACTCACTGATCCAAACACATGTAACATGACGTGAGCGAGATACTTGAACTGAGGGCATAGCTTCCCTTTGTGTAATGTGTAAGTGCATGATGTCCCTAGGCTAGTATATATGTTGTTTGGACGTGTTTCAGGGTGTTTGGAGACGTTTATACGCGTTTTGGGGTGTTTGGGACATATCAGGCGAGTACAAGCATGCTATTGGCGATTACAGTGCTAATCGCCTATAGTACATGCGAATACACTGCCTACTCGCCAGTTCTTCTAGTGATTATGGCCTACTCGCTAGTTTGATAGGGTGGATAGCATCGTACTCGCCTATACTGTCCTGTACGAGTACGGGAGGTATAAATAGGCCCAATCATTGCCCTAGTGATTAGTTCTTGCCACACACACTCTCCAAACACCCTCCCCTGGTCTGTAAGGTCTGATTTGATCATTGTAAACACTCGAGCTCTGTTTTAGTGATAAATCTTGAATCTTTTGACCCATTTGTGTGTGTTAATTACTCGTATATCATTGTTTCATATTCGTTACTGTTATTAAAACATATTTAGAGGATTCCGCACTCTGAATATCAAGCTCGTGATCGTCGGGTGACCCGTTAGTCGATCCTACATAATGAACCATCAGTAATCGGTCCATTGTACTTCATTCGTAAGAAGCACTTTCTATGTTCAATCCATGATAGTTCTATTGGATCTGTCTTCTTATCTTGTAGCTTTAGTGCTTCTCTAATATCATCTTCAGAAACAATCACAAGCTCCCCCCGAATCGTACTTACAACAGCAGATTTATTGTTCTAGTAATCCATCTTGGCATTCTTCCAAAACTCTTGTTGATGATCTTTATAAATGATGGCGGGGGTAGAAAGGGCAACTATCACACGACTTCTCTTCAAGAAATCTACAATGCCGGTGAATTATGTGTGTTTCTTCAGATCTCCCATGAATGCACAGCAGTTGTATGCTGGTTCAAATGGTAATTCTTCTATCTGTTCCTTTCCAGCTGCCTTTTCTGAAGATCCAGTGGGAACATCAGCACTTTCATGTTCAGACGTGATTAGACTGCAAAAACAAATCAAGAAAACACGTTAAAAACAGACAAAATAACCAAAACTTGAAATTTTTGATTTTAATATTCTACATTCGACCGTTCGAGGGTGAGAATGTGAAAATAAAGGTTCGAATGTGGAATTAAAGGTTCGAATGTGAAAGTCAGTAGTTAAACTTGTACATTCGACCAAACATTTCCACTTTCGACCATTTGAACCTCTTCATTCGACCAAAAGTCACGTTCGACCGTTTGAAATCGGGCGAAAGAAGACTGTTCATCTTCTTCAATATCAGATTTTGATTTGGATCGTTTTGACATGCCATTTTGATTTGAATACCCTCTAATATGGCCTATTAACAATTTCCAAACATCAATTTTGATTATAATCCATTGTTTATGTGTTTTCAATTAAAAACTAGGGTTTGACATTATTAATCAATCAATAAACCAATCTGTGTAGTTTTAAACCTTGATTTTTGGTTATTCTCCCCTTAAAACACTTAAACAATGAAACCTTATCAAAAATTGTAACAATTATCAGTTAATATTCAATGTTTGATCTCAGTTAGGGTTTAGTCACAATTTCAATGATTATGATCTGTTTAATGGATGATAACCTGCAAATGATGAATCAAAATGATCAGCAAAGCAATACGAACACAATGATATGATTTTTATTCCACGAGCAACAAGATCACTTTATCACAGAAAATTGAAATTTTTTGAATATGAGGGTCGAATGTGCAGATCAGGTATATATAGGCTCCACATTCGACCAAACGACTAGGGCGAATGTGAAACTTTTTCCACCTTCAACCCTATTTAAAGGTTCGAATGTAGAAAAAAGGGTTCGAATGTGAAATTAACAAATGAACACTCACATTCGACCGTTTGAGCGTTTCGAATGAGCAGTTAAAATTCCACATTCGACCCAATGAAAGGGCGAATGAAAAATGAAATTTTTGAAATTTTTACCAAATCTCAAAATCGTGTCCTGTTCAAAATATTTTTCAACGTTTAAGCATCCGACATTCATTATTTCTCATTTAAAGATGACAAAACTCCAATGATCCATCAAGTTTTAGAAAATCATCATCAACCACCACCAGCTATCAAAAATAAGATAGAAATGTAAAATCTTTTGGATTTTCTAAACTTTTTGTTAAAACACACCTAAAATCTTTTTGAGTTTTGTATTTTTGACAAGAAATGTAAAATGCTTAAAATGAAAAGATAAAACAGTAAATGTTTTGTGATTTCCGGTAACGGAATCATATCAGTTATTGAGAAATCTGATCACACCGTTGATATTTTGATTTATTATCATTAAAGACAATGTGTGTAGCATTCGCGATATTTGAATAATTTAATTACAACTTTAGGGACCTAAAATAACAATAATCCATAGTTCCAAAATCTCTATAACTCTTAAATTATAAAATTTTGTTTTGTGGAAACATCATACGTTTATTTATTATTATTACAACATATTTCCAACGTATATTATTAATTAATTTACAAAATATCAATGTTGTGATAGTTATAAAAAAATATGTAAAGTTTGACTTTTAAAATTTAATAGTTTTAAAATCAATTTAATGAAAATTTTCGAAATTTGTGTAAATAAGTAAACATTCAAATTTTTTTCTATGTTTCTATATATTGAACGTATTTGTAATTGTATTATATTTTTAACCTCCCAATTACTAGTGTCAAGTTTCCAAAATTTTAGCCACATAACCAATATTATGCAATTGGTTATAAAAACACTCTAATGCTCCATATACAATTTAAAGCGACAATCATTCCCTTTATGCCATTTTTATGGACATACTCTCTTCAACCGTATTTCGGTGTTCGTGAAATCCACTCAAAAGCAACCCAAATCATGAAACACCATTAGCAGCCCTTCATTGACCCATTCGTATTCATCATACAAGATACCACTACCTGCAACCCGACAACCATAGAGAATTCTACGGCTTTCTTGTTATGTTCGATAACTTTTAGTGGTGGTTTTGACGGTTCAAATGGCTGAGGTGGTGCTTGTATGTGGTGGTTGCCATGGAGACAACTCAAGGTCTGGTGAACAGAAGTCAATGACGGGTAACCCGGTCAATTCGATCACTCTTGTATGGTCAAATGTAATGCAAGTGTGGGAAGGTAACTACTTAATCCGTATGAATACTATGTTATATTATGTTTAACGCGTGTAGACCGAGCTCTAGCAACCCGACCCAATAAGCGAACTATTAACTTAACCAATCAGTATTGTGGGACGTTCGAACTATCATGGACTCGAATATACCATACTTATATAAATAAATCTGTATATGTTTATTGTAACTTATACATGACACATGTGAGTTTTGGTGATATGTTCATACACATACACACACGTAAACTATTAAATATATGTGGTTATGAAATATATATCTACAATGAACATATGCTCCTAGATATTCATGTAGGTATAAACTTGTATTTTTATCGACTATACGATTATGGACATAAATAATAATTTTGGTTAAACAAAGTTAAGCATATATATATTGGTGGACATTGATTATATGTCACACCCTCAAATTCCACGTGCGGGGTTTTACCGCGAGGCGCGTGACACACCAGGATCTCAGTCAACGATCACAATAAACATACAACAAACATGCATTCATAATTATATTTGAAACCAAAATATCATGCTTTGAGCTGTAAACCAGCAGCGGAAGCATTCTTGTTTACAACCAAAAGACATATCATTGTTTACAAAACATTGTTTAATATGCTTCAAAATATTAGACGCTGTGCAAGACTCCGTGCGCCTAGCCCATTGACTGCTACCTTAGCGACCTGAGAAAACATGCCAAAAATGTCAACATATAATGCTGGTGAGTTCACAGGTTTTCTTTTATAAAAGTGTTGTCACAAGTTCACAAAGATCATTTCCGTTAATACTATGTCATAAGAACGTTAGCTAGACGTTAAATGTTTTTACTACTACGGTTGGGAACCCATTACTAAACATGAACCAAAAGATGATACCAGCCCAGACGACTGGGCTACCGATGCCTCGGTAACCCGATAGGTAGAGACAATATGCACCCGCCCGGCCCTGCCGTCGAGTGGGGCTTGTGAGGCCTAATAGATCTATCCACATTTCCCCTGTTGTGCGTTCCAGCACATTCATGGTTTCCCCCTGGGACTTTCCATAAAAGCCGTATAGTAACAATAAGTGCCCATAGTATAACATGACCTTTAAATAGTTCGTACAAAGCATGTTTCTCCCCCCGAAAGCAAGACAGTAAAAGTGGGGCTGTGAAACTCACCTCGGATTGCGTTACTTGAAAACAGTTAAGTAATTATGTTATGATAGCCCCAAATAGCGGCGACCTATCATAAGATGTGTATAAGTATTGGACTAATAACCCGTAGGCTAACTAGTCCCCGAATGTCCAGACCGTGACCATAAACGTTTTGAAAACATCTTTAACTGTTAAACCGACCGTGCCAGACGAGACCCGACATCCCATTGGTGACCCGATATTCCACGTGTTAGATAAATACAAGACATCATGCAACATATGCAATTAAACACTTAATACGCGCAATTGTTCACCTAGTCTAGCATAATGTCCGATTAACGCATAATCAGGTCCGAACACGTCTTACTAAGTCATTGGGTGCATCCCGGGGTTCCTATCATGTTCCTAGGTGTCAAATCATGTTCCGGGATGTCAAAACGCGTTCACGACAGCAGTACATGCGATTAGGAAGGTCACACGCGAGTAGGCTTCAGCCTATTGGCGATTAGGGGCCCAATCGCCTGATATTTCAGGCGATTAGGGACCTAATCGCCTTCAAGTCTGCATAATCGTCTTCAGCATCAGGCGATTAGGATTCCTAATCGCCTGCTGCTGCTGTCTGACGGATTTTCGCGCGTTTAACCCTCCAAATCAGATCCGAAACATGCAACAACACCCAATATCAAACCTAAATCATTTACCAACCCATTCCAAGCAAAAACCCCCAACATATCACTGATCTAACATGTTCTAAGCAATTATTTCCTAAAATGGCAAAGTACTAGGTTTCACCAACCAACCTTATCTTTCCCTAAATGGAAACAATCAGATTTCAATCTCTACAAACTTGTAAATCATCAAACCTCTGATCTAACATCTTCCTAGTATGAATTCTAACAACATTGCATCAATAATCATACCATAATCATCCTAAATCTTCAAGAACATTCAAATGGGTCAAAATACACATTTTCATAAAAACACAACAATAATGGCTCAAACTCTAAGATAACCTTCCTAATAGTCTCTACATAGCAGAAGTACAATCATATCTTGGAAACAATCATGTTATAACCACCAAGAAGACCAACATATGCATGTAAACTTCACATATAACAAGCATTAAGATGTAGACTTGGTTTAGGACTCTTTTGAAAGGTTTTTAAAGACACAAACTTACTAAAACAAGGTCTGGACCTTTGGGGAACCAAAATAACAACTTTACAAAGGTTAGGGATGAAGAACACACCTTGGGTTTTGTTAAAGAAAGGTGTGTAGGCTTGGAGATGGTGATTTTTGTAGCAAAATGAGTTCCAGAGGTGTTTCAAGGTGTGTGGGTGGGTTGGGATCAGCTAGGGTTGTTCTAGAGGTGTTTGGGGAGTTAAGGGTTCTATTTATAGGTGTTTTGACCCGGACTCTGCAGTATAGGCGATTAGCAGGTCAAGTCATGCGATTGGGGGCCTAATCGCATGCAACATCAGGCGATTAGGTCCCAATCGCCTGCTATCACCCCTACTCGCCTATATATATAGGCGATTAGGCCCTCTTCCAGGTCCTAATCGCCTGAAACCCACCAAGTTGGGTTTTCGGCGCGTTAAACGCTATTTTAACACATATAAACACGTATTCACATACCGATAAGTCACATAGTGATTCCAAACATATAATGCATGATCACTAACACGTTTACATCCGTTCACCAATTCCCGGGACTCGAGACTCGTGTGTGCATTAAACCCGGCGATTCCACGAATCACCAATCCTTGTACACATGGTTATGGACCGACTCCCGATGACCCCGCGGATCATCGTAACGACTCCCGATGATTCCCAGAATCATCATACCGACTCGACTGACCCCGTTAAGAACGTAATATGCATGACTCACTAAGGTAGACTTACTAGTTTAGTCAACGTTGCTAACCTGAGTTTGCCGGGTGACACATCATCCCCCTGTTGAAAGAATTTTCGTCCCGAAAATTGCCCAAGGCCCAAAAAGGAAGAGACGAAAGAGAAGAAAAATTTTCCGGTTGCCACATCATCCCCCTGTTGAAAGGAATCTCGACCCGAGATTCATTCAGCTTCAGCAGAGACATGTCTTGATTCGAACACGCGTTTAGGAAATAAATGGGGATACTTAGCCTTCATTTGATCTTCCCGTTCCCACGTGAACTCCGGTCCACGATCTGAGTTCCAACGGACTTTAACAATGCAGATTTTACTCCGGCGAAGGCTACGGATTTTATAGTCGAGAATTTCAACTGGTTCCTCCACAATACGCAGATGATCGTCCACCTTGATCTCTTCAAGAGGAACAACCAAAGATTCATCCGCCAAACACTTCTTCAGATTAGAGACATGGAAGACATTATGAACATTACTGAGTTCAGCTGGCAGATCAAGCCTGTATGCTACCGGTCCAATCCGTTCCAGAATCGCGAACGGTCCTACATACCGAGGATTCAATTTGCCCCGCTTCCCAAAACGTATAACGCCCTTCCACGGAGATACCTTCAACAAAACCCTGTCGCCAACCTCAAACTCCAAAGGCTTGCGACGACGATCGGCATAGCTCTTTTGACGATCCCGAGCTGCTGCCAAGCGGTTACGGATTTGTACGATCTTCTCTGAAGTCTCGTATGCAAGTTCCAGGCCGGTGAGTTGACTCTCACCCACCTCGGCCCAACAAAGAGGAGACCGGCATTTCCGCCCGTAAAGAACCTCGAACGGAGCTGCCTTGATGCTAGAATGGTAACTGTTGTTGTAGGAGAATTCCACCAACGGTAGATGACTCTCCCACCCCTTGCCAAAGTCGATCACACATGCCCGAAGCATGTCTTCTAGCGTTTGGATTGTCCGCTCACTTTGACCGTCAGTTTGCGGATGATACGCTGTGCTCATGTCTAACTGAGTACCCAAAGCCTTATGCAAGGATTTCCAGAAGTTAGAGGCGAACCGAGGATCACGATCAGAAATAATAGAGACAGGCACCCCGTGCCGAGAGACCACTTCCTTGAGGTATAACCGTGCCAGACGCTCGAGGCCATCGGTATCTTTGATAGCGAGGAAGTGCGCGGACTTTGTCAACCTATCGACAATCACCCAGATCATGTTACAACCACTGGGCGATTTCGGGAGTTTGATCACAAAGTCCATCGTAATCCGCTCCCACTTCCACTCGGGAATTTCAGGCTGTTGCAGAAGGCCGGATGGCTTTTGGTACTTGACCTTGACCTTGGCACAGGTCAAGCACTTGCTCACGTACGAAGCCACGTCCGCCTTCATGTTCGGCCACCAATAAAGTATCTTTAGGTCTTGATACATCTTATCGGAGCCAGGGTGAATAGAGTACCGGGACTTGTGAGCTTCATCAAGAACGAGCTCCCGCAAGCCCCCAAATAAAGGAACCCAAATACGTTCAGCGAAATAGTGTAACCCATCGGACCTGAGCTCAAGGTGGCTATCAGCACCATGCATGGTTTCAGCTTTAAGGTTTTCTTCCTTCAAAGCTTCTTGCTGCGCTGAACGGATTCGATCAGGTAAGCCGGAATGGATGGTGAGCTGAAGAGCTCGAACACGACGAGGTTTAGCCGTTTCCTTCCTGCTCAAGGCGTCTGCGACCACATTCGCCTTGCCAGGATGGTATTTAATAGCGCACTCGTAATCATTAAGAAGCTCGACCCAGCGACGCTGCCTTATATTCAACACCTTTTGATCAAAGATATGCTGGAGGCTCTTGTGATCGGTGTAAATAGTGCATTTGGTACCGTACAAGTAATGCCTCCAAATCTTTAAAGCAAAGACCACCGCACCCAATTCCAGATCATGGGTGGGGTAGTTCTTCTCATGAATTTTGAGCTGACGAGAAGCATAGGCGATGACCTTTTCGCGCTGCATCAGTACACAACCGAGACCCCGGATAGAAGCGTCACAATAAACCACAAAATCGTCCGTGCCCTCAGGCAAGGACAAGATAGGAGCAGAACAGAGTTTAGCCTTTAACATCTGGAAGGCCGACTCCTGCGAATCACCCCAGTCGAACTTCCTGTCCTTCTGGGTAAGCGAGGTGAGGGGTTGAGCGATCTTCGAAAATCCCTCGATAAAACGACGATAATAACCTGCAAGGCCCAGGAATTGCCGCACCTCAGATGGCGTCTTTGGTGCTTCCCAGTCTTTAATGGCTTCAATCTTAGCTGGGTCAACGTGAATTCCTTTCTCATTAACAACATGACCAAGGAACTGGACTTCACGCAACCAGAAGCTACACTTAGAAAACTTGGCGTACAACTGTTCCCGCCTCAGGAGTTCCAAGACAAGACGCAAGTGTTCCTGGTGGTCCACCTCGTTCTTGGAATAGACTAGAATATCATCAATGAAGACAATCACGAACTTATCAAGATAAGGCTTACAAACACGGTTCATCAAATCCATAAAAATGGCCGGTGCATTGGTGAGACCAAAAGGCATGACCAGGAATTCAAAATGGCCATAGCGAGTTCGAAAGGCGGTCTTCGGAATGTCAGCTTCTTGAACCCTCAACTGATGGTACCCCGACCTCAAATCAATCTTCGAATAGAAACTAGAACCCTGAAGCTGGTCAAACAAGTCATCGATGCGAGGAAGAGGATAACGGTTCTTGATGGTAACCTTGTTCAATTCCCGGTAGTCGATACACATCCGCAGGCTTCCGTCCTTCTTCTTGACAAACAAAATAGGGGATCCCCACGGGGACGAACTAGGTCGAATGAAACCCTTCTCTAACAGCTCCTGCAACTGATTTGACAACTCCTGCATCTCAGGAGGTGCAAGCCGATATGGGGCTCGGGCAATAGGGGCCGCACCTGGAGCAAGTTCAATACCAAATTCGACCTGACGATAAGGCGGAAGACCAGGTAAGTCTTCAGGAAATACATCGGGAAAGTCACGGACAACAGGAATATCTTCAATCTTCTTCTCTTCTTCAGACGAAACCGAAACAAGTGCCAGGATGGCAGAATATCCCTTCCAAAGGTACTTATAGGCTTTCATACACGAAATGATACTCAACGGGACCCCGCTCTTCTCACCGTGCACCAACAGAATTTCTCCATCAGGGAGAGGTAGTCGAATGACTTTATCAAAACAAACGATCTCAGCATGATACAGAGACAACCAATCCATACCCACGACAACATCGAAACTACCCAAGGACACCGGCATAAGATCAATAGGGAAGGAATAACCCGACAACTCAAGGTGACACTCCCTAAGGACGTGTGTCGCCTCGACTTTCTTACCATCAGCCAATTCTATCAAGTACTTAGCCTCTAAAGGTGTAGGTACCCTATCAAGCAATTGACTAAACCCAAGAGATATAAAACTCTTATCGGCACCGGAATCGAATAAAACCATAGCATAGCGATTATCGAGAAGAAACGTACCAGTAACAGTGTCAGGATCCTGTCGAGCCCCGCTCGAACCAATCACGAAGGCGCGAGCATTCCTGCCTCCGCCCACATTATTTCCATTACCCGACCCGTTCTTCCCAGCCTCGCCCTGCTTCAACTTGGGGCATTCACGCTTGTAGTGACCAAGTTCACCACAATTATAGCACCCCTGTTTGCCCTGGTTTCCCTGGGGAGCAGCAACAGGAGGAGCCGGAGTAGGTGTAGCAGGTGGGTTCCGGTTACCCTGAAGATTAACCCTGCAATCCTTTGCCTGGTGCCCAAGCTTATGGCACCTGTGGCAGCGGTTCCGGTCCTCGCAACGACCGTTGTGGTGAAATCCACACTGGTCACATTTCGGCAGTTTCCCAGTATAACCCCTCGGTTTTTGTTCAGACGACGATCCCCCAGTATCAGACTTCCTCACCTGTTGAGGCTGAGCCGAGCTCGAGCCTTTCCCCACAGCTTCCCACTTCCGCTTGTTACTATCAGGAGCCTTCACAGCAGCGCCTCGAGGAGGCAAGACCCCTTCAGCCACCTTCATGTTGGTCAGCCTGTGAGCCGACCGAACCACCTCAGAATAAACAGTGAGATTACCCGCAGCAACCAATCCTGCAATCTCCGGTACCAACCCAGCGACATAATGTTCAACCCTTCGGTATTCGGGTGCGTGCAGATCAGGGCACAACACCGCCAACTCATTGTGCCTAGCAGTATAAGCTTCAATCTCGGACCCCACCATCTGGATTTCATCCCTCGGGCAGTACTCGTTTTTCAGCAACTGAATGAACTCCGCCCAGGGCATAGCGTGGGCTTCCCCGATACCCATAGTCTGGGTGGTGGAGTTCCACAAAGTCAGAGCTTGACCCTCTAGGGTCGCAGAAGCATATTTCACCCGGTCACCTTCCGGGCAGCTGCACATCGAGAAAACCGATTCAATTTTCTCCAACCAGCGGAGCAGTCCCACTGCCCCTTCAGTGCCACTAAAGTTGTGGGGTTTGCAATCCATAAACTTTTTGTAAGAGCACTGGGGTGGAGGGGGATTGACAGCACCACCTGGGACAGGCACACAGGTGAAAATCAAGAAAAGATACAGTACCCCAGAACAAGTTAGAATAGGTGAGAACCGACGTACCACCCATAGCGTTATGAGCGGCTTGGAATGCAGCCAAAGCAATATTCACATGCTGCTGCATCAGATTATCCAACTCCGCTTGGGTCATATTAATGTTCCCACGGCCACCGCCGCCACCGCGGCCGCCGGCACGACTGCCAGCAGGGCCGCCTCTGCGACCTCCACGAGCTCCCGACATCTTCTGTCACAACATGAAACAAAAGATTTAGGCTTGCCCGTGGTATAACCCATTAGGAATTTCAATAAACTAGACCGAGCCCAGTTCGGGTCCATCCGTTCAAGCCCAAAGTCCGCCAGGGATCCCATGCATCACAGTTTATGATCTCGTGTGCACCCGACATTATAAACTGATCTACATGGTCCTCCAGGCGCGCTTTAAGTTTGAAGTTCAAGTCACCGAACACTAGCGCCCAATCATGGTATTATCATAAGTACAAGTACAAGACTGTATGCATATGAACGAGCGTATTCATTAGGGCATAGGAGGGAGATGTCCAAATCACTGGACAGATCTCAAGGGTACGCCGAAGCTACCCCAATGTACACCGCCGTTAAAAAAAAGTCCAATAGTATATCGCTTGCCATCGAATCATAGTAAGGATGAGTCAAGAAATAGGATGAATAAGAGTAAATAGATGATGTAGCGTAGAAGATGACGACACCGACACCCCCGACAAGTCATATTGTTACCCACTTGTTAAGACTCGACTAATTGTGACCGTCTAGTGTGTGCGACTCAGTTATAGAGTAGACTCTACATGCAGTCCTAGTTCACTATAACCGTTGGCTCTGATACCAATCGGTCACACCCTCAAATTCCACGTGCGGGGTTTTACCGCGAGGCGCGTGACACACCAGGATCTCAGTCAACGATCACAATAAACATACAATAAACATGCATTCATAATTATATTTGAAACCAAAATATCATGCTTTGAGCTGTAAACCAGCAGCGGAAGCATTCTTGTTTACAACCAAAAGACATATCATTGCTTACAAAACATTGTTTAATATGCTTCAAAATATTAGACGCTGTGCATGACTCCGTGCGCCTAGCCCATTGACTGCTACCTTAGCGACCTGAGAAAACATGACAAAAATGTCAACATATAATGCTGGTGAGTTCACAGGTTTTCTTTTATAAAAGTGTTGTCACAAGTTCACAAAGATCATTTCCGTTAATACTATGTCATAAGAACGTTAGCTAGACGTTAAATGTTTTTACTACTACGGTTGGGAACCCATTACTAAACATGAACCAAAAGATGATACCAGCCCAGACGACTGGGCTACCGATGCCTCGGTAACCCGATAGGTAGAGACAATATGCACCCGCCCGGCCCTACCGTCGAGTGGGGCTTGTGAGGCCCAATAGATCTATCCACATTTCCCCCGTTGTGCGTTCCAGCACATTCATGGTTTCCCCCTGGGACTTTCCATAAAAGCCGTATAGTAACAATAAGTGCCCATAGTATAACATGACCTTTAAATAGTTCGTACAAAGCATGTTTCTCCCCCCGAAAGCAAGACAGTAAAAGTGGGGCTGTGAAACTCACCTCGGATTGCGTTACTTGAAAACAGTTAAGTAATTATGTTATGATAGCCCCAAATAGCGGCGACCTATCATAAGATGTGTATAAGTATTGGACTAATAACCCGCAGGCTAACTAGTCCCCGAATGTCCAGACTGTGACCATAAACGTTTTGAAAACATCTTTAACTGTTAAACCGACCGTGCCAGAGGAGACCCGACATCCCATTGGTGACCCGATATTCCACGTGTTAGATAAATACAAGATATCATGCAACATATGCAATTAAACACTTAATACGCGCAATTGTTCACCTAGTCTAGCATAATGTCCGATTAACGCATAATTAGGTCCGAACACGTCTTACTAAGTCATTGGGTGCATCCCGGGGTTCCTATCATGTTCCTAGGTGTCAAATCATGTTCCGGGATGTCAAAACGCGTTCACGACAGTAGTACATGCGATTAGGAAGGTCACACGCGAGTAGGCTTCAGCCAATTGGCGATTAGGGGCCCAATCGACTGATATATCAGGCGATTAGGGACCTAATCGCCTTCAAGTCTGCATAATCGCCTTCAGCATCAGGCGATTAGGATTCCTAATCGCCTGCTGCTGCTGTGTGACGGATTTTCGCGCGTTTAACCCTCCAAATCAGATCTGAAACATGCAACAACACCCAATATCAAACCTAAATCAAATTACAACCCATTCCAAGCAAAAACCCCCAACATATCACTGATCTAACATGTTCTAAGCAATTATTTCCTAAAATGGCAAAGTACTAGGTTTCACCAACCAACCTTATCTTTCCCTAAATGGAAACAATCAGATTTCAATCTCTACAAACTTGTAAATCATCAAACCTCTGATCTAACATCTTCCTAGTATGAATTCTAACAACATTGCATCAATAATCATACCATAATCATCCTAAATCTTCAAGAACATTCAAATGGGTCAAAATACACATTTTCATCAAAACACAACAATAATGGCTCAAACTCTAAGATAACCTTCCTAATAGTCTCTACATAGCAGAAGTACAATCATATCTTGGAAACAATCATGTTATAACCACCAAGAAGACCAACATATGCATGTAAACTTCACATATAACAAGCATTAAGGTGTAGACTTGGTTTAGGACTCTTTTGAAAGGTTTTTAAAGACACAAACTTAGTAAAACAAGGTCTGGACCTTTGGGGAACCAAAATAACAACTTTACAAAGGTTAGGGATGAAGAACACACCTTGGGTTTTGTTAAAGAAAGGTGTGTAGGCTTGGAGATGGTGATTTTTGTAGCAAAATGAGTTCCAGAGGTGTTTCAAGGTGTGTGGGTGGCTTGGGATCAGCTAGGGTTGTTCTAGAGGTGTTTGGGGAGTTAAGGGTTCTATTTATAGGTGTTTTGACCCGGACTCTGTAGTATAGGCGATTAGCAGGTCAAGTCATGCGATTGGGGGCCTAATCGCATGCAACATCAGGCGATTAGGTCCCAATCGCCTGCTATCACCCCTACTCGCCTATATATATAGGCGATTAGGCCCTCTTCCAGGTCTTAATCGCCTGAAACCCACCAAGTTGGGTTTTCGGCGCGTTAAACGCTATTTTAACACATATAAACATGTATTCACATACCGATAAGTCACATAGTGATTCCAAACATATAATGCATGATAACTAACACGTTTACATCCGTTCACCAATTCCCGGGACTCGAGACTCGTGTGTGCATTAAACCCGGCGATTCCACGAATCACCAATCCTTGTACACATGGTTATGGACCGACTCACGATGACCCCGCGGATCATCATAACGACTCCCGATGATTCCCAGAATCATAATACCGACTCGACTGACCCCGTTAAGAACGTAATATGCATGACTCGCTAAGGTTGACTTACTAGTTTAGTCAACGTTGCTAACCTGAGTTTGCCGGGTGTCACATTATATTTTTATTATATTATTATTATTGTTATTTTTTTAAACGTATCCTTGTTTTTTTTTCTCTTCTTTTCAAATATTAGTGTCTCTAAAACAATGGTTTTATATACATTTCTAGTTGAGTCGATCACTACAAGTCCTATATATGTATATAAGCTTACAAATCACAGATTGAATATGTAAACACATTTACCTAGGTATAAATAAATATATTTATTTGGATTAATCAAGTGATATTTATAGATATGATTTTTTTTTGTATTTTCGATTGACGACAAACATTTATATATCTATACGTAGATGTGAAGTTATGTGATCTAAAAGTGTTGTTAAGCTTTACATTTATATGTGTACTACACATGTATGGAAACTAATTCTTTCATGTGTCATAGAATTACCAGCAGGTGACAATATTAAGAAATCTAAAGAGCTCGACCTCACGTGTAGCAATTTTTTTGCCCTTTCAGTAAAAACTTATAAATCATTACATTATTAGGGATGTCTTGGTGAATATGTGCATGTTGTACAAGATTATAAATCGTTACATCATTCGGATACAAATATCAGGTGAGTTTTTGTAACGACCCGGGCTGATGTGGCCGGGTTGTCGGGTCGGGTTATCGGAGTTACACAGCGGAATCCAGGGTAATAACAGTCTTGTAGTCTTCCAGGATCCACGTCATCATATCTGTTGGGTTACCTGAACACATGTCAAAAATAGTTTCTGTCAACATAAAGTTAGTGAGGTCGCGTATTTTATAAAGTGAATGGCCAATTCGTTTATTGATAATTCTTTTATAAACATCTTTTATAAATATGCTTTACAATTCTATATTCTGGAGGGGAACTAGATATTCTATCAATTTGATTATATTTCTATTATTCCGATTATATTCTATAAGTTGCCATTCCTTTCTATGGTATCACTCTGCTTATGATAATATATGATTATTTCTACCCTCTACTCGGGTAAAACTGGTTCTTGTCCTCTAGTTGGACAAGAAAGGAAATGGCGATACCGTCCAGTACTGTCCTCGTTGTTTCTATTGCCCCTTTATATAACTTCTATTGTTATTCTTTTATGTAAAGCGTTATGTTTTCTTATAAATGACATGTATTTCCCCTAAAACACTTAATAAAACTGTAAAAGAGGGGAGTTCACGATACTCACTTGTTTGCGTTATATCTTCTAGCTAATCTTCTTATTACAATTATATTTCATATATATATCGATACGTTTAACGCGTGGGACTTGTTAAATTGTAATACTTAGGATATATATCATATATACAATTTATATATATGGAATCCGGTATATATTAGATAGTCCTAAACTCGAGGTTTGGTCAATCTAGGCAAAAAGAAATAAAGCTGGCCTTTACATCTTGGCACGCGAACCTAAAGAACTCTAGACATATCTTACCCGAGTCTAGTATATCGTTTTATATATCGAATCTTATATATAAACGTATATATTTTATATATAATTATTAGTCTCTTATTATTATTATCAAGTCCGTACGTTATTCGTATTATATATATATTCGTATAATTCTAATAATACTCCTCGTCTAGTCCTTGGAACCGGGTTCTATTCCGGGTGTTGACCGAGTCACTGAGTCGACTCGGCGACGATTTGTATCCTCCAACTTGATTATCGGTACCTCGCAAATACCATAACCAGTGAGTTAATATCGGCTTATAATATTATATCACCAATTAACTAATAGAATACAATCAAGTATTGGATCGGAACATATTTACAAACAAAACATGACCGAACTTGTCGGAATATAATCGGGAATCAGTCGAAGACCCAATCCGCCGAGTACAAGATAAGAACAGGAAGACGAGCAGAATTCGATTAAGGTCATGGTGGTTTATTATTGAAATAGGACTCGGGTTCGGCTATAGATACTGACCGGAGTCAAAATGACCCGATGACCATAGTTCCAAGAATGATTATTACGGCTAAACCAAGCATAGGGATGGTTGCCGGGTTCACGGCAGTGGCTCGGGTTCTCAACAAAACCATACGGCACAACCTACATACACATATCAAATACCAATCGGAGGGTTCATCGAGTACAGACCGGAAACAGGAACATAGGTTCCACCAAACCCACCGAGTACAAGACCCGATGATAACGACAATCCGGTAACAGTCACCATGACTGGTGACTGTTGGTTTCGTTTATCAGGAATAAGAGCAAGATCAAGGTTTATTGGGTATTCTTAGAAATAGAGGGAAAGGGTTTATCAAGATCTGATTAATGGTTACGGTTTGGGTTCCGGGTTTGGTTTGAAGGTTATATGATAGTCGCCGGTTCTAGTAACTGTTCCGGTGACTTTCTTCGTTGATCTATTAAACCAGAAACAAAGACAGACAAGGTACCAGGTTCCACTTGCAAGGAAGGAATGGATGTGTGGCTTACCGTAGGAAGAAGATGGATGCAGGCGGCCGGAGACAATAGCCGGAACAGCAGCGGAGGCGGCAACAGCCGCCATGGCTGTCCAGCGATGGTGGTGACCGGAGACAGAGGCGGCGTAAGCCGGCCATTGGTCTCCGGTGGGGCTTCTTGGTTCCGAGCAACAAACCCACAAGGGTGTTGTCTGTTTGTGTTGTAAATACAGAGAAAGAGAGCGAGAGGTAGGAGAGAGGGGTGGTTTATATAGAGGGATTAAATAAAAGGGTGTTTGGCTACGGGGATAAATACTGAGACTCGGGTGTTTGGTAATAATTATAACGACCAAACAAAAGACGTTTGGCAGCGGGTTATTAGCAGATAAGGAGCGTTTAACCGCGATAATAATAATCTCATAATTATTATTTATATATTCGGTTGAAACGGTTTGCCTGCGAGATTCGAACTTGAATAATTAATTTGGATAACCGGGTGGTCAGGTCCGACCCGACCCGTTTAAGAGACACGTAAGGTGACGTAATCACTTCGAGACTTTGGGGTGTTACAATCTCCCCCCCTTAGGAAATTTCGTCCCCGAAATTTGAATGATCTTGTCCTTTATATTCTTTAATCTATAAGGACGTTATAATTAGAACAACAATACTTGTCGTCGAGACATGATTGGTTCTTATGGTTTGCGAGGAAATCGATCTTGTATCAATCCAATATTAGAAATGCCAATCTGTACGACTACATCTTGATCATATTTCTAATTACGTTTTAACCTTTCTTGCTATAGTCATATTATTTCAGATACATGGATTATCTGTATGATTTCGATATGACTATTAAAGGTTCTCGTATTGATACTATAATTCCATCGTTTGATATTCGGATTTGTTTACAATGATGGATTCTAGATAGTTCTTAGGAGATAGATACGGAAGTCCCTTCGTTATTACGATTTGAACGGGATCCGAGCTACTACCTCTTTGATTTGAACTTTAGAATTATTCATCATTGTAATTCCTTTGGTAACTATCGGGTTAATTCTTACAAATTCTATCCTTCAATTCCATCTATATGGTTGATTTCTAGGTTACCTCTATTCGTGGGTATACTTAGGAGATTTCTTAACCCATTAGACGTATCTTCTCTGAATTCTTAAGGGTACCGGAAAAGACTAATTCATTCATGATTGAGATTTCTCTTAAATCACCTATAATAATCTTTCTGACTATTTCATTGATGATTAACTGCATTGTGTCTAATACATATTATTTGACTTTTCTCAGTGTATTATCGTGAAAGAGGTCTTTCACAATTCTACAGTCAATATATGTAACTTTATCTTTATAATCTCGGAATCTACTGGTAACAGCCGTTGTTACGATTCTTTGATTTAAGATTCTTATGGCAATGCATCAATTATTCTATCTCAAAACCATGATTATTATCTGGATTTCTATACTTATTGTATTGACTATTTCTGCAAAATTCTTTCTTAATTCTAATTCGGAATTCGTTGACACTCTCGATAAATATTTCTTATAAAATTTCTAGTCGTTTTCGTACGACTTATATTCTTATTCGATAATTTCTTTTAATGTTTATATTTTTATTCTGATAATTATATTTCTCGGCATATCGGATGCCTTTCTATTTTTAGACATATCGGATGTGTTTTATAATTCTCATTATTGTCGATTTACATTCTTTTATTTATCTATTCATATTCTTTTATATCCAAGCAAATACTGATAATATCTATAGCACACACTATAAATTCAGTATTTCTATAATATATGATTGCTTGGAATAATTCTTTTTTTATATATATATATATATTCGATTAAAGTCTATACTATTGGTGTCTGAAAACACATTCCGATAGACTTATATATAGGCAATCTATCATAGATTCTTAATCCAACTTATTATAAGCGATTTCGTTGAGATATTCGTATAAATAGTTTTGCCAGAACAGTGATTTCTTATAATAACTCTCATAGCCTTTAACTTAGAACAGGAATTCCGTTTTTCCTTAGCCAGAGAGTTTCACTGGAAAAATGAGCATAACTCTATTCATTTTTCGTTTTTACTTCGATTATACCTTGCGAATCTCTACGCGATTCCGCTTAGTATCAATTATATTTCGATATATTCGTTGGATTCTACCATCTCTGGTTTCCGAATCCATATAGATTTTTATCTGTTATATTCTTTGGAATTTTAACAATTCTTTTATCACTTCTTAATTTCAAACTTGGCAACACTTGACCGTTTTACCAGTTTGATTGTATTATTACTCACGTGAGTTTTTATACGAAGTGACTGCAAAGATTTGTTCATAGTGGTATATATCCTCATAAAGAATCCTGTGACTTAGTGGCAAATGTCCGGATATACCTTCTGTAAGGGTCCGGATATCCTTTGCCACGGGGATTACACAGAGGACATATAACTAGCTTTGGTTGGCAATCAAAATCAATAAACTGATTTCTTTGATTCGTAGAATTTAACCTATCGGTGGTTTCTATTCTGCGAATATATTCTTAGTTGTATTCACGAAGGAATTTCAACAATATTGCCAGTTTTGTGGTCGTATTCTCCACATATGATACGCTGATAATTTAGATTTATATTTCTTCCTATTATTTATTTTCTTATTATTTCTCTTAATATGTTTGTGACTCAAACATACTGTGATCTCGATAAACTCCTACTCGAATGTTCCTGTGCCTGTGGCATTCATAATTATGTTTGCAACCATAATTACTATTCCACCTCACCTAACATTCCAGTATTTGTTTATTTTAATCACAATAGGTATGTGTCCCTTACATATTATTTCGATATTCTATTCTTTATTTTCTCTTGAGTTCGAAATTATATATATTCGGGATAAGACTTGTTGATCTAAGTCTAACGAAATAGACTATCAATCGTTCGAGAATTTGTTCGTGTCGGAAGATATTCAATATAACAATCCAATCTTCTTAATATCCCTTGACTTGTTCGAGTCATAGAATTAAGACGGTAGTTATATTTTCGTATGATCGAGCGATTAAGAATTCGGTTTCGTCCGACAGATACTAGAGTATGTTGATTACGGAATTTTGAGAATAATATTTTTGTCCAAATATTATTTAATTCTGGAAAGATCGAGGATGACGTATAACTAAGATTTTTATATAAATTACGAATATGAATTTATAAAACGGAATATATATAATACTTATCGTTTATATTGAAATAATATCGAGAAATTATATAATCGAACATAGATATAAAATTATACGGAAAGTCTCTTAATATATATATATATATATATATATATATATATATATATATATATATATATATATATATATATATATATATATACACGAATACTATTTGATTAATAAATCTTGATGAAAATACTATTAAATGCGATATGAAATATGTTTCGATAAAACAGTACTGTTGTGGTTCTTTTATATAAAAACTTTTAGGAGTAATTTATAGGAACGATACGGATTCAAGTTTTATAAAATTTACGATTCAAAAGAGTCGTGGTAAAAACTTTCTTAATGTCTGAATTCTTATATTTTTAATAAACAAAATTCTTATTACTGATTAAAATAGATTTCTTAAAATATTGTAATCAAAACTTTAAGGTTAAATGGATAAAACCTGAGATAGATTCTGGGGTGTTTCAAAAATGATCAATACTAAAAAAAAATAAGATATCAACAGGTTTTCTTAATTTTATAAATTAAATAAATCAAAAATTTTGAACGGAGGGTATTTATATATATTTTTACTTAGAACTGAAATCCTATAAAGATAGTAATACTTTTAATAGACTTCAAAATTATACTGAAAAGATTTTAAAACCTTTTTAAATAATCGCAAAATATATTTAATCTTTAATTAAATAATTGAAATAAATTCTTTAGAAACACAATATTTATATATTTCTGGCATATTAGATTTTATAAAAACTTCAGAAATTACGGTATAAAAATAATACTTCTGGAAACTCGAGCATAGGAATGTTCAAGTTGGAGCGTATATTTGTATTTTGTTTATAATTATTGGAATAACCGTGAGGTTAACGATCTGAATAATTATTAAGACGGAAATTTCGGAGAAATGCGACGAATGATTATAATCAACGAGTTTTTCTGGAGAATGAAATATGATTTCAAAACTCTCGTACAAGTCGATTGAATCGCCGAAGAATGCTTTTGTACTTTTTATATCTATTTATATATATACTTCTAAAATTTTTGTCATTTCTTATTTATATCGGAATTTATTTTCTGATTTCTTTTAGTATATCTGGTTTCTGTTCTATATTCGTTCTTAATTCATATGGCCTTAATATCCTGTAAGATTTCCCAGAAATTAATGTGCATATAAATTCACAACTGTGTACAGAATTGTCAATTTATTTCACATAATCATTCTAGTAATTTCTTGTGGTGGATTCGTTTTAATTTCTAATATACGGTTATGGTTCTCACCAACTTTATAATGGTTTTGACATTTAGGTACCCGAAAATTTACTCGACTGATATTTTCTTTACTAATCCTGATATCCTAAATATTTCTAATTTATTTTTCTAAGCAACATTTCTTTTTAGAAAAATATTCTGGTAGATCCCGGATGACTAAAGACTTCAAAACTGTTATAAGTGCCGCTCTGATACCAACTGTAACGACCCGGGCTGATGTGGCCGGGTTGTCGGGTCGGGTTATCGGAGTTACACAGCGGAATCCAGGGTAATAACAGTCTTGTAGTCTTCCAGGATCCACGTCATCATATCTGTTGGGTTACCTGAACACATGTCAAAAATAGTTTCTGTCAACATAAAGTTGGTGAGGTCGCGTATTTTATAAAGTGAATGGCCAATTCGTTTATTGATAATTCTTTTATAAACATCTTTTATAAATATGCTTTACAATTCTATATTCTGGAGGGGAACTAGATATTCTATCAATTCGATTATATTTCTATTATTCCGATTATATTCTATAAGTTGCCATTCCTTTCTATGGTATCACTCTGCTTATGATAATATATGATTATTTCTACCCTCTACTCGGGTAAAACTGGTTCTTGTCCTCTAGTTGGACAAGAAAGGAAATGGCGATACCGTCCAGTACTGTCCTCGTTGTTTCTATTGCCCCTTTATATAACTTCTATTGTTATTCTTTTATGTAAAGCGTTATGTTTTCTTATAAATGACATGTATTTCCCCTAAAACACTTAATAAAACTGTAAAAGAGGGGAGTTCACGATACTCACTTGTTTGCGTTATATCTTCTAGCTAATCTTCTTATTACAATTATATTTCATATATATATCGATACGTTTAACGCGTGGGACTTGTTAAATTGTAATACTTAGGATATATATCATATATACAATTTATATATATGGAATCCGGTATATATTAGATAGTCCTAAACTCGGGGTTTGGTCAATCTAGGCAAAAAGAAATAAAGCTGGCCTTTACAGCTTGGCACGCGAACCTAAAGAACTCTAGACATATCTTACCCGAGTCTAGTATATCGTTTTATATATCGAATCTTATATATAAACGTATATATTTTATATATAATTATTAGTCTCTTATTATTATTATCAAGTCCGTACGTTATTCGTATTATATATATATTCGTATAATTCTAATAATACTCCTCGTCTAGTCCTTGGAACCGGGTTCTATTCCGGGTGTTGACCGAGTCACTGAGTCGACTCGGCGACGATTTGTATCCTCCAACTTGATTATCGGTACCTCGCAAATACCATAACCAGTGAGTTAATATCGGCTTATAATATTATATCACCAATTAACTAATAGAATACAATCAAGTATTGGATCGGAACATAATTACAAACAAAACATGACCGGAACTTATCGGAATATAATCGGGAATCAGTCGAAGACCCAATCCGCCGAGTACAAGATAAGAACAGGAAGACGAGCAGAATTCGATTAAGGTCATGGTGGTTTATTATTGAAATAGGACTCGGGTTCGGCTATAGATACTGACCGGAGTCAAAATGACCCGATGACCATAGTTCCAAGAATGATTATTACGGCTAAACCAAGCATAGGGATGGTTGCCGGGTTCACGGCAGTGGCTCGGGTTCTCAACAAAACCATACGGCACAACCTACATACACATATCAAATACCAATCGGAGGGTTCATCGAGTACAGACCGGAAACAGGAACATAGGTTCCACCAAACCCACCGAGTACAAGACCCGATGATAACGAGAATCCGGTAACAGTCACCATGACTGGTGACTGTTGGTTTCGTTTATCAGGAATAAGAGCAAGATCAAGGTTTATTGGGTATTCTTAGAAATAGAGGGAAAGGGTTTATCAAGATCTGATTAATGGTTACGGTTTGGGTTCCGGGTTTGGTTTGAAGGTTATATGATAGTCGCCGGTTCTAGTAACTGTTCCGGTGACTTTCTTCGTTGATCTATTAAACCAGAAACAAAGACGGACAAGGTACCGGGTTCCACTTGCAAGGAAGGAATGGATGTGTGGCTTACCGTAGGAAGAAGATGGATGCAGGCGGCCGGAGACAATAGCCGGAACAGCAGTGGAGGCGGCAACAGCCGCCATGGCTGTCCAGCGATGGTGGTGACCGGAGACAGAGGCGGCGTAAGCCGGCCATTGGTCTCCGGTGGGGCTTCTTGGTTCTGAGCAACACACCCACAAGGGTGTTGTCTGTTTGTGTTGTAAATACAGAGAAAGAGAGCGAGAGGTAGGAGAGAGGGGTGGTTTATATAGAGGGATTAAATAAAAGGGTGTTTGGCTACGGGGATTAATACTGAGACTCGGGTGTTTGGTAATAATTATAACGACCAAACAAAAGACGTTTGGCAGCGGGTTATTAGCAGATAAGGAGCGTTTAACCGCGATAATAATAATCTCATAATTATTATTTATATATTCGGTTGAAACGGTTTGCCTGCGAGATTCGAACTTGAATAATTAATTTGGATAACCGGGTGGTCAGGTCCGACCCGACCCGTTTAAGAGACACGTAAGGTGACGTAATCACTTCGAGACTTTGGGGTGTTACAGTTTTACATAGCCCCTTTTCTATTTATCACCATTTTTGGGGTGAAACATGTTACAACATCATTTATGCAATTCAATCATCAATGTGTCTATGTGTTTTTCTATGTTGCATTATGTCTTGAACATGACTAGGGTAAGCACAATTCTAGCATAATCATTAACATTGATCAGCCGACGGTATACATTGATAGATCTATTGGACTGAAAATCCCACCCGGATACGTGCCTCCTACAAAGGTAGCGTGGGTGTTTGATATCACATAACATATTCGAGTGAACCATGAGCGTATGGGATGTACCACTTTATAACAGTCACAAGGGTTGATTATGCACTCGATTTACTTCTAGTATGTTTTCACATATGGACTAGATTTTCCATGACACGTGAATTGCACAACATTTTTATTCGATTATCAAAACCTAGGTAATTCTCACCAACTTTTGTTGACCCAAAATATTTTCAAACTTAACATGTTTCAGGTTATAGCTTGCTTGAATATTAGAGTTAATGCTTGAAGATGTGTATTTAGTATTATTCATTTTGATGTACAAATTTTTGTAGAACAATTGCATGTAATGTAATTAAATCAAATATTGAAATTTATTATTTACCATGAGCTACTGAACAATCATCAATACGTGACATCCCGATGTTTCCGCCATTGGTTGGGGTGTTACAATGTGTGATCTGGCAACTGCTGATATTGTGATCCACATAAACTCACATGCAGACTGTTGTGCAGTGCTTTAGACTGATACTATTATTTATTGTATAAACTCAATTGTCTGTGGTTCCCACACACACGACATACTCCCGTATCAAGAAGTAAATGCACAAAGACTCATTTTAACGCGTGATTATGCTTTCATCATCTGTAATTTACAAGGTATGAGGCACAGAGGTATACAGGTCAGCAAATCAATGCAACTTAGTAACTTGTACACTCTACCAGGTTGAGGGCTGATATCGATCATGATTTGCATCAATGATTGGATACGATACATTAGATAATCTTTGATTATCGTCATACATTGAAAGTTCCTCAATTCGGTAACTTTAGGATTTGGCTTTACAACTCTTTTATAAAGATACCCTGTCTGATCTAGGTCCGTAATGACTTACAGTAGAAGACCAGAGAGGCTATCCCCAGATAACTAATAACATAAAGACTCGAAACCTCCAAATTTTGTACAAATACCCTATCTAACGAAATTATGGTACTAAGACCATATGCCCATGTGGAGTTCATCCACACAACAATTTGTTTGATATGTATGTATCAGGCACGCAGTAATAGGTCTACGAAGCCTATCAACACATCACATAGACTCGGACACACGCCTTATATTGCATTACACTTCTTTAGCATGTGTCAGATCCCCACTGATGTACTATCATTTCCCCTTTTTCTCCTGGAAATCATTTTGGGTTTTCTAATTTTTATGCGTTTTTGACTTTTTCAATGTTTTTGGTTTTTCTGAAAATCAATAAAAATTAAAAACTAAAAAGCGATAAACTGAGGTGGTGATTAGTCTTGTTTTTCTTTTATACCATTAGCATTTAAAAGTTATTCAAATCTTGATTTATCAAAAGCTTTGGTAAACAGATATGCACGTTGATAATCAGTGTGGATTTTGACCATATCGATCAACTCTTTTGCGTAACAATCACGGATAAAATGGTAATTGATCCGGATATTATCACAGTAAATAGGGGTTTTAAGAAATTGCAAACCGTAGTCCACCATCTGTTTTTGTATCCAAAGAACTTGTGAACAGCAGCTTGATGTTGAAACGTATTCTGCTTCACATGTGGATAAGGCAACTGCGGTTTGTTTCTGGCATTGCCAGCTCACGAGCCTGCTCCCCATAAACTGGCATCCAGCCGTTGTGGATTTGCTTTCTTTGTCACAACCACCCCAATCTGCATCACTAACAGCGATTAGGTCAAAATTATCATCATTAGGGTACCAAAGTCCTCTCGACGGACAACTCTTCAGATATCTAAGGATACGTTTGACAGCTGAAAGATGACTCTGTTTCGGCTTCGATTGATAACGTGCACAGAGACATGTGGCAAACATTATACCTGGTCTGGAAGCGGTGAGGTACATCAGAGATCCGACGATTGCTCTGTATGTAAAAGGATCAGTTAGCTCCCCCTAGCGTCAATACGAATCCCGTGATTAGGTTGTATCGGGGTATCCATCGGCTTTGGATCATCCATCTGAATCGGCTCAAGACTTCAGAAACATATATCGTCTGGTGAATAAAGATCCCCGTTGGTATTTGGTCCACCTGCAAGCCTAGGAAAAACTGCATCTCTCCCATCGCACTCATTTTGAACTTTTCCTGCATAACACGTTCAAATTCTCTGCACAGAAGTTCGTTAGTAGAACCAAAAATAATGTCATCAACATAAATCTGCACTAGAAGCAAGTCATCCCATGTTCGTTTTGTGAACAGTGTGCAATCTACCAAACCTCGTTTAAATACTTTCGACAGAAGATACGTGCTCAGCTCCTCATACCATTGCCTTGGAGCCTGGTGCAACCCGTAGAGAGCTTTGTTTAAAACATAGACCTTATGCCGGTGAATAGGATCCTCAATGCCTGGTGGTTGACCTACGTAAACTTCTTCCTTGACCACACCATAAAGAAACGCGCTTTTAACGTCCATTTGATACACCTTGAATTTCTTATAAGATGCAAACGCCAGAAACATGCGAATAGCTTCTAAGCGTGCAACCGGTGCATAAATCTCGTTGTAATCAATTCCTTCAACTTGATGAAAGCCTTGTATGACCAATCGAGCTTTGTTCCTAACAATCACTCCTCTGTCATCTTTCTTACACTTGAACACCCATTTCGTTCCTATCTTTTTCCTTCCTGGAGGTAAATCTGTCAGTGTCCACACTCCAAGTTTCTGAAACTCTAATAACTCCTCCTGCATAGCCTCTACCCAAGATCATCCAAAAGAGCATCCTTATATGCCCGCGGCTCGACCTCCGAAACATAACAAGCAAAAGACCAGTCATTTTGAAAACCTGATTTTTGAATTTTGGCATATAAAGCAAGAGTGCCAAGGTTTTCTGGTGAGTTTGCATTCCTCAGTTGACCTCTCGTCATAACACTGCTACCAGGATCACCAATAACCTGCTCGATCGGGTGAATTCGATGTATCCGAGATTCCGGATAATCAGGTACTTGCACTCCCGTCTGAGTAATTAAATGCTCTGTCGAATCCAGATCATTACCCAAGTTGGATGATGAAGCACCATTTGGATTTGGGTTCACTGGAGGTGTCTCTGTAGCAATATCTGGAACAACTTCACTTGTAACATCATTGTCATCTTCAGATTCTGAAGAATTAAGGGTTGTGGAAGCTTCCTAAAATACCTCTTCTTCAACTACAGGAGCTTTGGTATCCTTAGAAGCTGTTTGGGGGTTTACAGTGATCGGACGCACCAACGGTGATGTCACTGCATTTTCACACTCGTAATATAATCGTAATACAGCATCTTCAACCAAGCTATCTAGATTGAATGATTCAAACATCCAGTCTGGACCGCTACCCTGTACCTTCTGAGTATATCTTTGAACTTCAACATCAGCCCACTCCTTGACCTGACGAGTTCGTTTGTTGAAAACCCGTTTGAGAGGGGTTGCATATCCAACAAAGAATCCTTCTTCAGCCTTTAGTGCGAACTTCTCAGTTGGATTAAACATTGTACACGGAGCTCCAAACGGTTCTAGATACTCTAAGTTCGGCTTTCGTCGATTCAACAGTTCATAAAAAGTTTTGCCAAACTTCTTCACCGTTAAAAAACACGATTAAGAGTATAACAAGCTGCGTAAATTGCTTCGTTCCAGAACATTACTGGAAGATTGGAATCTGCAAGCATTGTTCTTGCCGCTTCAATTAGAGTCCTGTTTTTATGTTCTACGATACCGTTCTGTTGAGGGGTATACAGAGCACTGTATTCATGATGAATTCCTTTGTTTTCACAAAGAGCTTCCATCTGTGCGTCCTTAAACTCCGTCCCATTATCACTCCTAATTCTCTTGATCTTGAGACCATAGACATTTTCCAATCGAGTGAACAGAACTTTAAAATTATCAAACGTGTCGCTCTTATGATGCAAGCACATAACCCATGAAAATCTAGAATAGTCATCAGTAACCACAAGACAGTACAATTCGCCATCATGATATTTACGCTTGACCGGTCCGAACAGATCCATGTGCAAACGCTCAAGTGGTAGTTCAACTGAATTGACTTTCTTTGGCTAACGGGATTGTTTGTGCTGCTTTCCTTTCTTACAACTCACACACTTGTCATTCAAATGAAAATGTTTAACATTCACGCGTGTGACAAGTATATAGCAAGATTTGTCATCAATGAATACTGAAAACTGTTTATCACAAATCTGACTGACACTGAGCAGATTATAATCAATTTGCTTCACGTATGAAATCTTCTCAAAACTCACTATCCCATTACTTACACTACCCTCCATGGTAATATATCCACCTTTATTCCCGGCAAACGCTACATAACCTCCATTAATATTTCTGATATCAAACATTAGCGATAAATCCCCTGTCATGTGACCAGAAGCTCCACTGTCAACAATCCAAAGACTACTCACAGGGCCAGCTGAAGGTCCCTGCACATATCGATTAAACGATTAGATTTTTCGGGGGACCCAAGCCTGCTTGGTCTTGGGTCTTTGAACTTTGAGTTTCAAAGATTCTTTCTCACAGACAGATTGATTTGAATTGATCTTTTTCTGATTAATTAAATCTATTTCAGTTTCAGTTTTCACATTCTCATTCACTTGTGAAGATGAAGCACCTTGAGAACCCTTTGGTGACCAATACTGTTCCTAACGTTTGAAGATCCGGATTTGAGATTTTGGGGTCTCAACCGGTTTCTTTACTTCATCCTTAAATGAAACTTTCTTGGTTACCTTCTCTGATTTAACAGAGACAGGTCCAACTGTTGGTTTAACAACAGGTTTTACAGGAACCTTTTTCTTGTCAACAGCTGTGTTCACCATCGGTTTCTTAAGTAGTTTTTCAATTGTTATCCGGTTACGACGATCATATGTCATCTGACGATTTTCCCTCTTTTGAAAATATCTGCTTTGATTATAAAAAGGTGCTGGTTGAGGGACATGTCGTCTTTGTGGATAACAATGATTATCGACTGGACTCTGATATGTCTGCTTCATATCCACCTCGTGCTTTTTGTGTCTAAGATACGGGCAGTGAGCAAGTAAATGCCCTATCTCACCGCATTTATAACACGCACGGTATTCCTCAAAGTTGTTCTTGGCGTTCGACTTGGCATATGTAGTGATAGGATATTGATCATCCACACACTTCCTTCTAAGACCCTCAGGAGCTGGGTCGTTGGAGTAAGTCGGCTCAAGAAAACTATTAGCCTTATTCTTTGGCTTGATAAATTCTGTGACTTGAACCATCGGTTCTTTTGGAATATCCAAATAAATTCTCTCTAAAACCTCTAGAGGTACATCATTTGTTCGCTCATGCTTTGGGAACCAATTGTACTCTCCTGCCAAATTTTCTCAATCTTGGAGTAATTGGCGAATTTGATTGGATATTCCTCGTCAGACATTATCTTATCGGATCCAATCATCCGATAGAAAATCTTGACGGGTTTGTCACTTTGATCATTCTTCTCAACAGGCTTAACTGATTGATTCGCTCGATGAGCGTTAGCCATGGGATGCACAATCTGAGACGGTGATACTGGTTCATTTGTAATTATATGATTTTCAGCAGGAATACCACACACCTTCTCAGATTTGTCACCCTCAGAGTCGGAATCATCAGTTACAGCAACTACACCTTCATTGTTTAATCCCAGAATAGGTCGAACATCAGAATTTGGGTCTCCCACACTAGAGGTGTTAGACTCATCATCCGATGTCGAGGCAGACTTAACTGAGCTCTTCGGTGTTATTGAATGTAGAGTATGGTTTTCAAATAACACAGGAGATGGGACTGCCTTGTAGTTTGCACTACTAGACTGTGAAGGCTCCTCTTTGATATGATCAACAACATATGCAATGTGCTTATAACTTTCGAGTTTCTTGTTGACCTTTTCTGCAAAGCACTTGATGGTAGCTATTTCAAGTTTTGTGTTTTCTAAATCATTGATATAGTTTTTAATGGCCAATTGTTTCAAAGATAAAGTCTTTTTATGTTCTGAAATGACTTTCTTATAACCATCAAGCACTCTGTTAAACTCTCGTGCCTCTTTCTGTTACGATTGACAGTTGATCTTAGCACTCTCAAGTTGAACCCTGAGTTGCTTATTATCCTATGTCAATCGATCGCATGCACCACAATACCTCTCACTATTCATATCAAGATTAAATTCAGAACTTACCTGCTTTGGAGGCTCTGTCATTGCCATCAGTGCAAAGTGTGCTTCCTTACCAGCAAAGAATTTAGAATAGTCGATTTTGGTACAAGCATCATCCACCATGCACGATTTGCGTGTCATTAGAAAATCAGCTTCAGCAAGCAGTTGGTCGATATCATCATCTAGTAAATTAACACTAGCTTCAGAATCAGAATCACTCTCCTCATCGGAATAAGTTGAATTATACTGTTCTGGCACATTAGTAACAGAATCATGAATCAAACCCGACTTCTTCTCTACACAATCATCACTTTCTTCACTCAACTCCTCAATTTTCACCTCAGACATCTTCTCAGTCACCAATTCTTCTTCAACACATACCGGCTCATCCAAATCCATTTTCTGTGCAACACACGCCACATTACCAGTGGTAATCTCCTCAACACCCAACTGCATACCCGTCCAATCAAATCCCTCATCTTCCTGTATCACCAATGCTTGGTTATGGTTATCTGATTGGGATTGAATGTTTGGTGTAGAAATAGGAATGATTGTTCGGTTTGGATTTTGTGGTCTTTGATTTTGGTTCTGGTTTTGTGTAGTGGTTTGTCTAACAGTGTTGTTTTGTGAAGTGTTATGGCGGTTTTGGTAGGTATTTTGTGATTGAAAGCTTGAAATATTAGGACTTTGATAAGATACCTGATTTTGGATTTGACGGTTCTGATAGTTGGTGTTGAAAGGATTTATGTTCCCCTGCTGTGCTGGCTGTGTACATTCCCTCTTGAAGTGACCTTTCCCACCATAATTAAAACATGTCACTTTGGCCTTGTTGAAGCCATATGTGGTGTTTGGAGAAGTAGAAAGATCGGTTCTGCCAGTCTTCTCAACGAATTCAGTAGCTCTCCTCATAACACTAGTAAATGCCCACTGGATATCAATGAGCTCCATCTCTTCTTTATCAATTTGTGCATGGTCTTCACTGGTTAAGTTGTTGTTACCAATTTGACTAGCAACCAGCCCGTTATAAGAAGCTGCCATAGCAGACACCAATGTTACATGTTGTTGTGCAATCTTAACAGTAACATTGTTCAAGTTCGAAGTTTCCAGCACAATTGAGCTCTGATTAGGTTGAGTTTGGTTCATCTGGGTTTGATTCATTTGAGGAATAAAGGATTGTTGTTGAGTTTGGTTTAGACTTGCAAAATAACAAGCAGCTTGTTGCATCGGTGAAAATGGTGGAATGTAAGTAGTAGTAGGGTATGATGGTGGGGTATAAGATGAAGTTTGAGCAAGGTAATTAATGGGGGCTTTGGGTGGTTCAACATGGCTAGAAACACACGCAATGTGTGGAGCAACATTAGAACTGGAACTTGAACTAGCAAGAGATGAAGATGTACTACCATGATATAGCTCTGGATTCTGAGGAACTTGAGCTCTCTTTGCCTTCCTCTTTTCTTCCATCTCTTTGTTTTCTAATTTCTGGATAAACTCGTTGATGGTCCAGTATTGGTATGCATCCTTCTCCTTAAGTACCTCGATGTGTTGATTCCAGTATGGTGGCAATGCATCAGCAAACTTGTCCACCAGCTCCAACATCGGTATGTTAATCTCATAGCTTGAAAGCTCAGTCAATAAGTGATAGTATCTTGGAATCAACTCCTTCAGCGTCTCATTTCCCATATAGCTGAAGTTTTCAAACTCTTTTCTTAGTTCCTCCATTCTCAATTTTCTCGTCTTCTCATTCCCATCATGACGATTTCTTAACATGTCCCACAACTGTTTAGAAGTGGTGCAAGACCCAAACTGATGTAAGAGATCAGTATTAATGGCCTGGGACAGTTGGGAAAACGCCTTCTTTTCCACCGCAAATTTCTTTTTCTCATCCTCAGGAAGACTTTCCAACGGAATAGGCTCACCCTTGTTCTCCAAGATCGGAGCAACATAGCCCTTAGCAATCATTTTCCAAGCTTCCGTTCCTTCTAATCCCATTCCCTCAAGATGAATCCTAAACTTGGTCTTCCATGTGTTGTAGTCTACCATTTCCATCATCTTTGGTGGACGGCTTCCACTACCCGAAGATAAGTCTTGAATAAGAGTCGAAATCGCGTTGGTAGTCTGAGAGTGTACCGCCGCTGCTGCTACTCCCCAGTAATCAGCCATCGGTTGTGGTTGAGGTTGTGCAACTTGTTAGGGCATAGAATTAGTCATCGCCATATAATTAATCGGTTGGGATGGTTGACTAGACTTTTGTGCAGCTACTGACCAAGGATCCATGGTTTTCTGCTGTTGTAGTTAGGGCTGGCAAATCGTGTCCCTAACAGGTTAACAGGTCTCTGACGCGCGCGAACAAATCAAGTTCTAAACATGAACACGACTCGTTTAACTCATTTATATCTCATGTTTATAACACAGTTTTATGTTTTATGTACCAAAAAAGGGAAATGAAAGATTTTTGCCTCTTAATTCTAAGTATTAAAAAAAGTCAAAAAATCAAATAGTGTACTTTTCAGTCAAACAGGTCTTATCGTGTCAAAAAATCAAATAGTGTACTTGTAGTGTTGTATTAGGTCGTGGTGTTGTAGGAAAATTCCACATATCGATCTGAAAATGATAAAAGACGAAACGATTCGAAAAATTTCACAACAGCTTCTACGTTCGACCCTTTTTGAATGATCGCGTGGTCGAATGTGCAAATTAGTCCACGTTCGATCGTTTGATAAAGTACGAATGTAGAAAACAACAGACTCAGTTTACTTTCGACCGTTTAAGTCCACGTTCGACCACCCGATTGGTCGAATGTACCAATTAAGGTCGAATGAACAACTACACACTAAAACTTTCTAGGTTCAACCAAATATAACTCCACATTCGACCAAATAATCCCTGGTTCGACCTAAAACTCTCACTTTCGACCAAATTTCCCTAGGTTCGACCCTTCATTTTGAAAAACGGTTATTCTTTGAAAATCAGTTATTTTAATCAAAAATTTTCAAATGTTGATGAAATTTGATGATCTAATGCAGGTTTTGCTTCGGATTGGATTTGGAACAAGTTTAGCAAAGAGAATTTTGAGTTTTATCCATGAAAACAAGTTCAAATCAATCAATTTAACACCAAATTCAGTTGTTTAATGAAAAACAGAAAGTTTTGATCAAAATTGGGTCCAAATCAGCTGTAATATTAACATAATCATTTCATTCATTTAGATAATCAATTACACATCAAAACGTTGTTAATAATGATTAAACTCGGTTACAGACTAAATAATAACCCTAGGGAGAAATACACACTGGGAGGGAAAACAAATGACCAAAAAACTTTACATTCAAAAAATCAGATTGTCTTATATAGACCTGCAAATTCTCCCAATTGACTTGGTCAAATGTGCAGGTTTGACTGTTTAAGGTGGGCGAACCAAGACACATCTATCTACAAAAACTTCCTTCGACCTCCCAGTGAACATTCGACCGTCTGCTTCTACATTCGACCATCCATATATCCACATTTGACCGTTCGACAAAAAACAAAACATTTTGTAATTTGCAATCCAATAGCATTAGTCGCAATATGTGCATCTACACATCTCCTATTTGTTTTGTGAACAGTGTGCAATCTACCAAACCTCGTTTAAATCCTTTGGATAGAAGATATGTGCTCAGCTCCTCATACCATTGCCTTGGAGCCTGGTGAACCCATAGAGAGCTTTGTTTAGAACGTAGACCTTATCCTGGTGGATAGGATCTTCAAAGCCTGGTGGTTTACCTACATAAACTTCTTCCTTGACCACACCATAAAGAAACGCGCTTTTAACGTCCATTTGATACACCTTAAATTTCTTGTAAGATGCAAACGCCAGAAACATGCGGATAGCTTCTAAGCGGGCAATCGGTGCATAAATCTCGTTATAATTGATTCCTTCCACTTGATGAAATCCTTGTACGAACAATCGAGCTTTGTTCCTAACAATCACTCGTCTGTCATCCTTCTTACATTTAAACACCCATTTAGTTCCAATCTTTTTCTGTCCTGTCGGTAAATCTGTCAATGTCCACACTCCCAGTTTCTGAAATTGTAATAACTCCTTTTGCATAGCCTCTACTCAAGCGTCATCCAAAAGAGCATCCTTGTATGTCCGTGGCTCAACCTGCGATACATACCAAGCAAAAGACCAGTCACTCTAACAACCTGATTTTTGAATTTTTGAATATAAGGCTAGAGCGCCAAGATTTTCTTGTGAGTTAGCATTCCTCAGTTGACCTCTCGTCATGACACTGCTACCAGGATCACCAATAACTTGCTCGAGTGGGTGAATCCGATGTATACGAGATTCCGGATAATCAGGTACTTGTACTCCCGTTTGAGTAGTCAAATTCTCTGTCGAATCCAGATCATTACCCAAATTTGATGAAGAAGTAGCATTTGGATTTGGGTTTACTGGAGGTGTCTCTGTAGCAATATCTGGAACAGCTTCACTTGTAACATCATCATCATCTTTCGTTCTGATGAATTGAGAGTTGTGGAAGCTTCCTGAAATACCTCTTCTTCAGCAGCAGAAGCATTGGTATCATTAGAAGCTGTTTGTGGAGTTACGGTGATCGGACGCACCAATGGTGCTATCACTGCGTTTTCACACTCATAATACAATCGTAATACAGCCTCTTCAACCAAGCTATCTAGATTGAATGATTCAATGAAATCATTGTAATCAAACATCCAGTCTGGACCGCTACCCTGTATATTCTGAGTATACTGCTGAACTTCAACGTTAGCCCACTCCTCTACCTGACGAGTTCGTTTGTTGAATACCCGTTTGAGCGGGGTTGCATATCCAACACAGAATCCTTCTTCAGCTTTCGGTGCGAACTTCTCAGATGGATTAAGCATTGTACACGGAGCTCCAAACGGTTCTAGATACTCTAAGTTCGGCTTTCATCGGTTCAACAGTTCATAAGAAGTTTTAACAAACTTCTTCAATGTTAGAACACGATTGAGAGTATAACAAACTGCGTAAATTGCTTCATTCCAGAACATTACCGGAAGATTGGAATCCGCAAGCATTGTTCTTGCCGCTTCAATTAGAGTCTTGTTTTTGCGTTCTGCGACACCGTTCTGTTGAGGGGTATACAGAGCACTGTATTCATGATGAATTCCTTTGTCTTCACAAAGAGCATCCATTTGTGCGTTCTTGAACTCCGTCCCATTATCACTCCTAATTCTCTTGATCTTCAGACCATAGATATTTTCTAGTCGAGTGAACAGAACCTTCAGATTATTAAACGTGTCGCTCTTATGATGCAAGCGCATAACCCATGAAAATCTAGAATAGTCATCTGTAACCACAAGACAGTACAATTCACCAGCATTACTTTTACGCTTGACCGGTCCGAACAGGTCCATGTGCAAACGCTCAAGTGGTAGTTCAACTGAATTGACTTTCTTTGGTTTATGAGATTGCTTGTGCTGCTTTCCTTTCTTGCAACTCACACACTTGTCATTCAAATGGAAATGTTTAACATTCACGCCTTCGACAAGTTCATTCTTCACCAAATGATTCATTTTTCTAAGGTGAATGTGTCCCATCCTCCGATGCCACATGATTGATTCTTTTTCAGTAGCCTTGGAGAGGAAACACGTTACTTGACCCTGGGTTGTCATGGCCTCTGACATGTCAAGAATGTACAAATTTTTCACTCTCGGTGCTTTAAGCATTACCCACTCTTTTGGTAGAACTAATCCTGGCTTGAGAATGTAGCAAGATTTGTCATCAAAGAATACCGAAAACTGCTTATCACATATTTGACTAACACTGAGCAGATTATAATCAATTTGCTTCACGTATGAGATCTTTTCAAAACTCACGATACCATTACTCACACTACCCTCCATAGTAATGTATCCTCCTTTATTCCGAGCAAACGCTACGTATTTGCCATTGATATTTCTTATGTCAAACAGTAGCGATAAATCCCTTGTCATGTGACCAGAAGCTCCACTGTCAACAATCCAAAGACTGCTCACAGGGCCAGCTGAAGCTCCCTGTTTTGGAGGCTCTGTCATCGCCATCAATGCAAAGTGTGCTTCCTTTCCAGCAAAGAATTTAGAATAGTCGATATTGGTAAAAGCATCATCCACTATGCATAATTTGCGCGTCATCAGAAAATCAGCTTCGGCAAGAAGTTGATCAATATCATCATCTAGTGAGTTAACACTAGCTTCAGAATCAGATTCGCTCTTCGAATCAGAATAAGCTGAATCACACTGTTCAGGAACATCAGTAACAGAGTCAAGAATCAATCCCGACTTCTTCTCAACACAAACATCCATTTCTTCACTCAACTCTTCAATCTTCACCTCAGATATCTTCTCAGTCACCAAAACATCTTCAACTGACACCAGCTCATCCAAATCCATCTTTTGGGCAACACACGCCAAATTACCAGCAGTGATCTCCTCAACACCGAATTGCATACCAGTCCAATCAAATCCCTCATCTTTCTGGATCACTACAGCCTGGTTCTGGTTATCTGATTGAGTTTGGATATTTGGTGTAGAAATAAGAATGATAGTTCTGGTTGGATTGTGTGGTGCTTGATTTTGGTTCTGGTTCTGGTTTTGTGTAGTGGTTTGTCTAATAGTATTGTTTGGTGAGGTGTTTTGGCGGTTTTGGTAAGTATTTTGTGGTTGAAAATTGGAATTGGTTTGGCTTTGATACGATACCTGATTTTGTGATTGACGATTCTGGTAATTGGTGTTGAAAGGATTCCTGTTCCCCTGTTGTGTTGGCTGTGTGCATTCTCTCTTGAAGTAACCTTTTCCCCCACAGTCAAAACATGTCACTTTGGCTTTGTTGAAGCCATATGTGGTGTTTGGAGAAGTAGAAAGATCAGTTCTACCCGTCTTCTCAATGAACTCAGTCGCTCGCCTCATGACACTAGCAAACGCCCACTGGATGTCAATGAGCTCCATCTCCTCCTTGTCAATTTGCGCATAATCTTCACTGGTCAAATTATTATTACCAATTTGACTAGCTACTAATCTGTTATATGAAGCGACCATAGCAGAAACCAAGGCTACATGTTGCTGTGCAACTTCAACAGTAACATTGTTCAAGTTTGAAGTCTCCAACACAATTGAGCTCTGGTTAGGTTGATTTTGGTTCATTTGGGTTTGATTCACTTGAGGAATGTAGGATTGTTGTTGGGGTTGGTTCAAATTTGTTGAATAGCAAGCAGCTTGTTGCATCGGTGAAAATGGTGTGATGTATATAGTAGTGTATGATGGTGGTGTATAAGATGAGGTTTGAGCAAGATAGTTTATGGGGGTTTTGGTTGGTTCAACAATACTTGATACACAAGCAATGTGTGGAGCAACAGTAGTACTAGAACTTGAACTAGCTAGAGATGAAGATGTACCGCCATGGTATAACTCTGGATTCAGAGAAACTTGTGCTCTTTTCGCCTTCCTCTTTTCCTCCATCTCTTTGTTTTCAAGCTTCTGGATGAACTCATTGATGGTCCAGTATTGGTACGCATCTTTCTCTTTGAGGACCACGATGTGTTGATTCCAGTATGGTGGTAATGCATCAGCGAACTTGTCCACCAGCTCAGACATCGGTATATTAATCTCATAACTTGAAAGTTTGGTCAATAAGTGGCAATAGCTCGGAATCAACTACTTCAGCGTCTCATTTCCCATATAGCTGAAGTTCTCAAACTCTTTTCTCAACTCCTCCATTATAAGCTTCCTCGTCTTTTCATTCCCATCGTGACGATTTCTTAACATATCCCATATTTTTTAGAAGTGGTGCACGACCCAAACTGATGTAACAGATCAGTGTTAATGTCCTGGGACAATTGGGAAAATGCCTTCTTTTCCACCGCAAACTTCTTCTTCTCGTCCTCAGTGAGACTCTCTAATGGAATAGGCTCACAAGTGTTCTCCAAAACCGGAGCAACATACCCCTTAGCAATCATTTGCCAAGCTTCCGTTCCTTCCAATCCCATTCCCTCTAGATGAATCTTGAACTTGGTCTTCCATTGGTTGTAATCCACCATTTTCATTAACTTTGGTGGACGAGACCCACTACCCGAAGATAAGTCATGAATAAGTGTCGAAATCGCATTGGTAGTCTGAGAGTATACCGCCTCTGCTGCAACTCCCCAGTAATTAGCCATAGGTTGTGGTTGTGGTTGTTCAACTTGTTGGGGCATCGAACTAGTCATTGCCAAATAGTTAATCGGTTGAGATGGTTGACTAGTCTTCTGAGCAGCTACCGACCAAGGATCCATAGTTGTTTGCTGTTGTGGTGTTGTATTAGGTCGTGGTGTTGTCGGAGAGTTCCACATATCGCCTGAAAATGATAAAACACAAAACGATTAGAAAAATTTATCAACAGATTCTACGTTCGACCGTTTACTATGATCGTGTAGTCGAATGTAAAATTTAATCCAGATTCGACCGTTTCTAAAGGTTCGAATGTAGAAAATAACAAACTCGTTTCACTTTCGACCAAAACAAATCACTTTCGACCACCCGACTGGTCGAATGTACAACTGATGGTCGAATGAACAACAACACACTAAAAATTTCTAGGTTCGACCAAATAACACTCCACGTTCGACCAAAAACTCCCTGGTTCGACCTAAAAACTCCACTCTCGACCTTTTCTCCCTAGGTTCGACCCTTTCATTTTGAAAAACGGTTATACTTTGAAAATCAGTTATTTTGATCAAAAAATTTCAAATGTTGATGAAATTTGATGATCTTATGCAGGTTTTTCTTCGGATTGGATTTGGAACAAGTTTAACAAAGATAATTTTGAATTTTATCCATGAAAACAAGTTCAAACCAATCAATTATCACCAAATTCAAATGTTCAATGAAAATAGAAAAGTTTTGATCAAAATTGGGTCCAAATCAACTGAAATATTATCAATTCGTGGTTGTTTGATCCTTATGGCTCTGATACCACTCTGTATGTGTTTAGGATCGGCTATTCAAACAAAAAATATGATCAAACAAGTTCAATTCAGGTGCGGAATCCCTGAATTGATCACGAAATGATAATAAAACTAGCAAAACACACAAATCATCACAAACGTTTTCATTTCATTCATAAACATTGTTAATAATCCTTACAAAGCTTGTTTATAATGATTAAACTCAATTACAGACTTGACAAAAACACTAGGGAGACATACACTCTGAGAGGGAAACAAAATGACCAAAATTTTTAACATTCAAAAATGATTCAGCCTTATATAGACCTGCACATTCGACCAAACGATTGGGCGAATGTGCAGGTTAGACCAAACAATGTGGGCGAATCGGCATATATGTACAATCAAAACTATATTCGACCTCCCAGAGCTCCCTTCGACCAAACTATTCTACCTTCGACCATCTGAAAGCCACCTTCGACCATTCGACATCAGTAAAACATATTAAGATCCGCAATTCAATAGCACTAGTCGCACTTCGTGTATCTACACAAATGTTACAGGATCGATATCTTGTGTAATAAATGGCTTTTCTTCATTCATGAATTCATCTTCAAATATGGTGTTTCCTTTAGTCAAAACCATCTTGAAGTCTATTTTGACTTGTTCCCCTGATGTCTTCGTTCTTTTGGCAGGAGGCTTCTTTCTTGCAGAATCAGAAGTTTGTGTAATTTCTGAAGGTTTAAATTTTTCTGGGTTGGACTTCTGCAATGCTTTGAATCTCTTATGAGTTTCATTCAAGTCAACTTCTTTCCATTTTGATACCTGAGCCTGATGTCTTCAACTTTTTCTCTTTCTCAGTATTTTGTCTTTCTGATATGAGTCTTGCTCTGTGTTCTAGTTCAGCAGTTGAGAGACCCTTGAGAGAATGTTTCTTGGCTTTGCTGTTCTTGACAATGTAGTTCATCAGTTGTTGTCTTTTGTCATTCTCAGCAATCTGTACTTGTTCTTCTTCTGCTCTCTCTAGCTCGTTTATTTTTTCTTCCTATAATTTCAGCTTTGCTTCATAGCTCAGGTCTTCCCTTTCATCTATCTTTTCCCATAACTCATCTTCTTTTGACTTTTTCTTTACTTCCTTCAAGTTCTTTTCTAATTCCTCTGAACTGAAGGCAATTGGTTTAGGGTTCAAAACTACTGAAGGTTTATATTAGGCAGTTTGAGTTTGAATAAGTGGAGTTGTGGTTGAAGCAGATGTTTATAGTATAGTCTGAGTTGCAACTACTGATGGGTGTTTCTTAGTAGAAACTACTGAAGGATTGTCTTCAACATTTTTCAAAACCTCATCAGCAGTTGGTTCTTTGGCCTTGGAAGACCTTTCAGCTTGTTCTCTAAGGACCCTTTCTTGCCTTTCTTCATACAAATGTCTTTCATTTAAGGCTTCTTCTTGTTTGGTTTGTTGAGATCTTTTGTTGGCCTCCTTGAGGCTCTGAGCTTCACGAAATTACTTGCTTTGTTTAAGGTCTATCTTCACAGTTTCCTTATCCTTCTCCCCCTTTTTGGCTTCATCTATCTCTAGAAACCATGGAGCAGGAGGGGCAACGCCTAAAAGATGTTGGAGTTGTTTTCTATTATCTTCAATTTTTCTTGACAATTCTCTAAGTTTATGGTCTAGGGCATTGTTAATCATCTCTATTTAGGTTATGTTCTTGAGTTTAATGGCAGTTGTGAATGTTTAGAGATGAGATGAAAGGAGTTGGTGTACCATTTGGTATAAGGGACCTTCTGATCTACATAGTTGGTTAATGCTATTCTTGTAGGACCAGATGAAGATGGTTGGGAAGGCAATTTTGTTTGTGGAGGGGGTGATTTTGGGTGATCCTTAGTAAAGACTGGGGATGCCACTTTTGGGGAATTAGGGTTTAAATGGTCTTTAACCTGATCTTTTATGATAGGCTCCTTGAGTGCAAATACATTGGATTCAGGACCTTCACAATCAGCCGTCAATTCCTTGAATTTTGAAACATCATCCAAATCAATGGAACATCTGGATTTTTGCTTCTTAGGCTTTTTGTGTAACACCCCAACCGATGGCGGAAACATCGGGATGTCACATATTGATGATTGTTCAGTAGCTCATGGTAAATAATAAATTTCAATAATTGATTTAAATACATTACATACAATTGTTCTACAAGAATTTGTACATTAAATGAGAAATACTAAATATGCATCTTCAAGCATTAACTCTAAACTCCAAGCAAGCTATAACCTGAAACATGTTAAGTTTGAAAATATTTTGGGTCAACAAAAGTTGGTGAGAATTACATAGGTTTTGATAATCGAATAAAGCTTGTACAATTCAAGTGTCATGGCAAGTCTAGTCCATATGTGAAAACATACTAGAAGTAAATCGAGTGCATAATCAACCCTTGTGACTGTTATAATGTGGTACATCCCATACGCTCATGGTTCACTCGAATATGTTATGCGATAACAAACACCCACCCTACCTTTGTAGGAGGCACGTATCCGGATGGGATTGTCAGTCCAATAGATCTATCATCGTATACCGTCGGCTGATCAATGTTAATGATTATGCTAGAATTGTGCTTACCCTAGTCATGTTCAAGACATAATGCAACATAGAAAAACACATAGACACTTTGATGATTGAATTGCATATAGAATGTTGTAACATGTTTCACCCCAAAAATGGTGATAAATAGAAAAGGGGCTATGTAAAACTCACCTGAAATTCACTGTGTAAGTACTAGCAATTAGCAACAAGTCTGAACTTCGATAAACTGAACTCTTGTATCCTATTACAAATAAACGATGCCTTAAATTCTATTGCAAATACGCTTGTTTCGTTTCTTGGTTGTAAAAATAGTTGATTCAACTACCTAGACTCGTATTGTAAACAATACGTGTCTTAATGTGTATAACTTAACGAACCGATAAGAATTTAGTTTTGTTTCTTATAGGTAGACGTGTATGTCTAGTTGTTATAATATACACTTTAATATAGTATTTAGAATCGCGACTTAATCTATTTGTCAAATAATCATTTTGAAATGGCACGTTGGATAATAATATATGTATCATTAGCACGGCAAAAATAGAATTTAAATATTGTATTTATTGTTAAAATAATGAATTTGTGAAAGCGTGTTGGTTCGGAGGTAATTCTATTTGTGAAAACGTAGTTTATTGTACAAATTCATAGATTTGAACACTCGACATGTTTCTTATGTTTTATAAAAATTTGGGCAGAGTTTCCTCTGTTTTTGTAAGAAACCAGACAACGCAAGTCGTCTATTTTTATCCCAAAAATTAATCGCCCAAGTTCTCATCACACAAAATAATTCAACTAAAGTTAATCAAGTCTTTATATAAAACAAATGGTTCGAGTTATCAAAGCTATAATTATAATGAACGAGAGGTTATACGTTTGTTAAGTGATACATATATTTATAGTTCGCCATTTGACCATTCTAATAACAATATGTATTAACATAAGTTAGTCGTTATTCTATTCGTCAAGCTAACAAACAAATAAGTAGTTTTTATTACAACTCGGTTTGTTTCGTTTAGATTTTAGAATAAAAATTTAAATATAATAAACACGAAATGAAATGAATAAACTAAAGTCGTGGCGTGCGTGTTATACCTTCCCGAGTCGCGTATTTGCCTCGTAAATCATGTGGACAGATCTGACAGGTTTGACCACGTTTGACCAGTTGACCAATCTTGACCGAACACCACAGTTGCTTGGATCTGGAACGTTTGACTGTTGTTAACCCGTGTCCCGATGCTCGATTTACTCGAAATGGTTTGGCTCGAGATGGGAACAATCCAAACATCATATAACATGAATCGAAATGAACCTTACAAACTGGAACCACAAGTGACTGCTCTCATCACAGACACGGACCACCCGAAGCTGAACTGACTGGAAACAAGGACCGGACAAGGAAACGAGCGCCACCTCTGGTACTGGTTCCTGCAGCTGACCCGGAACCAAGAAATCTGAGTTTAAACGTCGGGGATGTGTCGTGCCCGGGTGACCCTGTAATGCTGCTGTCGCTGCTCACCTTTTTATACTCCGACCGTCGTTTAATAACCAACCACCTCTGGTGTTGATGCTACTGGCAGTGCCGACGCGTGCCAGAGTGGGCCGGGAGGCTGAGGTACATAGAGAGAAGGGCCTATGTTAGAGAAAGAGCTACGTAGAGAGGGATGAAAGGAAATAAGGAGGTAAGATGGTTGTACGTTATGGGGCTGGTGGCTCGGTGGTGGTTGTTGTTGGCGTCTATGGTGGGTCGGGTGGTGGTTGTATGGCAGCTGCCGCTGCTGGATCTGGAGGAAGAGAGGGTGGGTTGTGATCTTGGTTGGGGTTAGTGAAGGTGAGAGGATGAGGAGAGGTTTTTAATGGTGGTGGCTAGGGTTTTTCCTTGAAGAAGATAAGGAGAAGAAAGTTTATTTATATAGATAGGGTTTTGGGGTAGGTTAAGTGGTTAGGTACCGCGTATACGAGCCAGTTACCGACTCGGTCTCGTTTAAATTTCATTACTTACTTAACCGCTAAAGTAGTTATTTTGTTAAATTTCTATATATAAACCGACTTAAAATGAGTGGTTGGACCATATATTAACTATATATATACATATTCATCGTCGCGTTTAAGATTTATAAGAATTTGCCACACGTCAGTTATTTGGTACGTTATTGCTTGTAACAAGTTATTATTATTTTTAGATATTGCAACAGCGAAATTTAACAATTTATTCATGAATATAAACGTATATTTTTTTTAACGAGTTCACATTGTTATACAAATACCACGTTTTAATCATCTTTTATAAAATAGCCGGGCGTTACAGTCTCCCCTACTTTAGGAAACTTCGTCCCGAAGTTATTAAAAACACTGAGTTGAGTGTGATTGGGTAGAACTTAAGACAACTATGGTTTAGAAAAATTTGGGTTAAGGTACAACGTGAATTTATAAGTAATAGGATAATATGTTTCGAATAATTTGGGTAAGAGTTTTGATATGTGTGAGTTGATTGACTATGGAATCACTAAATGAATTACTACGTAACTTGCGTTTATAATTGATTATCTACCGAAAACCTTGATAGAATTCCACACTACCTTAATGTACCTGTAAATTCATGATTACGTTCTGGACCGCAATCACCAATTTACCTTACATTAGGGTTTTGTGTCCTTCTATGACTCTAAACACACATGTAAGTAATGCAATATAACATTGTGATTGAATCTTTGTATCAATGAGTCTAACTGTTGAGCAGGAAAAAGACTTCTACCAGTCAGTGAGTAGGAACCTCTACCGATTGTTGAGCAGGTGCGATAGCCTCTACCAGTCGTTGAGCAGGTTATTAGAACCTCTACCGACTGTTGAGCAGGCGTTGAGCAGGTTATTAGAACCTCTACCGACTGTTGAGCAGGCATGATGACCTCTACCAATCGTTGAGCAGGTTATTAGGTACTCTACTAACTGTTGAGCAAGTACTTCATCCCCTACCAGTTGTTTGATTAAGTGTAACAATTGTTTTTGGCTTAACACATAAGTTGCAAACTGATAATACATACATGTAAACAAGTTGGTAAATGCATCAAGTATCAAGTATAGCATGCGAGCTGCAATAGAGTTGCCCTAGACAAGGTTAATGACTTTAGGTGTGTTTATAGCAAATAGTTTATTTTCCATGCTTCCAAATATCATGAATAATCAAATGTTCAGGTAGATAATCAAATCCTCATGGATACCCAAGAATCAAGTTTGATGCAACGGATAATCAAGTTTTCAATAGTTTGGTTATCATAGGGATCAAGTTCATGTTCAAGAAGGTAAAGAGTATGAATTTAGTTCTTGAGAGGATGATGAAGAACTCAAAGTATCATCAAAGTTATGAAAGATAATGTGTGTGAAAATAGTTAATAAGGGTTTGTTTATAGGTTTTCCAAAGAGGCACAAATAGTATGGAGATTATTTAGTAGTATGAATCGTGGGGTTTGAATCAAATATTAAAATCAAGGGTATGAGAAAACATGATTGCAGTATTTGCCAAAAATTTGTAATAGTTCGAACAATTTTAAAATAAGTAGGTGTCAATGGAAAAATTATAGAGTAAATTTTGTTCCTATGGATGGAAAGATTTTATTTTCAAAATTGGTTTTGTATATAAAGCAAAAGTCATTAAATTGTACAACTAAATTGATTTAGATCAAAATATTTCGATGAGTCATAGGTTTTAAACATGATGTCAGATTTCAAAAATCAAGAATTTGTTCACACGTTTTGTATAATAGCCTTCGAGTATTACACAAAAGAAATCATTCTTAATAGATTAAAACATTTTTATCATAAATCATTTGCTACGCCAATAAATTGTTCAATAAAATTTGAAATTTAACAAATAAGTTTGTGGAAATAAAAGACTCTTTTAAAAAAAAAATATTTATTTGTTATAGTTTGTGAAATTCCCAAGTGATGAAAGTTTGGCAAAATTCAGTACTCTTTAGTTTTGGTGCTACAGTATCTCCTATACACAGATTATAAGGTTACAGTTTTAAACAAGGATTTTTAAAATCTCAAATGTGATGAAATTTTATGGTTGATGGTATCTTCAAAATATACATATATATATACACATAAATAAAAATGTAAGGGGGCGGGGAAGTTTAAAATAAAATTGGCCAGAAACATCAAAGATGTTAGATTTATGTATGATGTAAAGGGAAACATATGATTTGAGTTAGTTGTTAAAAATAATTAGACTTATGGATAATATTATAAGTTTGTAAAATGAATTAGGATTGTGAAACCCAGAAATGATTCATGAAGTTTAAGCTAATGAGGGAATTATATAAGAAGAAAATATATTTGAATTGTAAAATTTTAAGATTCAAAACTTAGATTTTATACGGGAGTGACGGGGTATAAATGAAAATGAAACACAAAGATTGTAAATATCTAACCCCGAATAAACGAAAATATTGGCTTATCAAAACAGATCAGGTCTAAGCCCAACGAATTTGCCTTAATAATCTAGAAGTACGTTAGGATTGTAGCAAGTAAGTGAAAGAGAGTATGCAAGACTAAATTAGGCTAAGAATAAGGATGAGGATAGAGATAGAGATAAGAATAAGGTAGAGCTACAAGTAATTGAAGCAAGTACTGGTTAAAGTCCTAAGGTTATAGACTAGATTATTTTTCTAATAACCTAATTCCCTATAACCATGGTTCTGATACCAATCTGTAACACCCCAACCGATGGCGGAAACATCGGGATGTCACGTATTGATGATTGTTCAGTAGCTCATGGTAAATAATAAATTTCAATAATTGATTTAAATACATTACATACAATTGTTCTACAAGAATTTGTACATTAAATGAGAAATACTAAATATGCATCTTCAAGCATTAACTCTAAACTCCAAGCAAGCTATAACCTGAAACATGTTAAGTTTGAAAATATTTTGGGTCAACAAAAGTTGGTGAGAATTACATAGGTTTTGACAATCGAATAAAGCTTGTACAATTCAAGTGTCATGGCAAGTCTAGTCCATATGTGAAAACATACTAGAAGTAAATCGAGTGCATAATCAACCCTTGTGACTGTTATAATGTGATACATCCCATACGCTCATGGTTCACTCGAATATGTTATGTGATAACAAACACCCACGCTACCTTTGTAGGAGGCACGTATCCGGGTGGGATTGTCAGTCCAATAGATCTATCATCGTATACCGTCGGCTGATCAATGTTAATGTTAATGATTATGCTAGAATTATGCTTACCCTAGTCATGTTCAAGACATAATGCAACATAGAAAAACACATAGACACTTTGATGATTGAATTGCATATAGAATGTTGTAACATGTTTCACCCCAAAAACGGTGATAAATAGAAAAGGGGCTATGTAAAACTCACCTGAAATTCACTGTGTGAGTACTAGCATGTAGCAACAAGTCTGAACTAGGATAAACTGAACTCTTGTATCCTATTACAAGTAAACGATGCCTTAAATTCTATTGCAAATACGCTTGTTTCGTTTCTTGGTTGTAAAGATAGTTGATTCAACTACCTAGACTCGTATTGTAAACAATACGTTTCTTAATCTGTATAACTTAACGAACCGATAAGAATTTAGTTTTGTTTCTTATAGGTAGACGTGTATGTCTAGTTGTTATAATATACACTTTAATAAAGTATTTAGAATCGCGACTTAATCTATTTGTCAAATAATCATTTTGAAATGGCACGTTAGATAATAATATATGTATCATTAGCACGGCAAAAATAGAATTTAAATATTGTATTTATTGTTAAAATAATCAATTTGTGAAAATGTGTTGGTTCGGAGGTAATTCTATTTGTGAAAACGTAGTTTATTGTACAAATTCATAGATTTGAACACTCGACATGTTTCTTATGTTTTATAAAAATTTGGGCAGAGTTTCCTCTGTTTTTGTAAGAACCCAGACAACGCAAGTCGTCTATTTTTATCCCAAAAATTAATCGCCCAAGTTCTCATCACACAAAATAATTCAACTAAAGTTAATCAAGTCTTTATATAAAACAAGTGGTTCGAGTTATCAAAGCTATAATTATAATGAACGAGAGGTTATACGTTTGTTAAGTGATACATATATTTATAGTTCGCCATTTGACCATTCTAATAACAATATGTATTAACATAAGTTAGTCGTTATTCTATTCGTCAAGCTAACAAACAAATAAGTAGTTTTTATTACAACTCGGTTTGGTTCGTTTAGATTTTAGAATAAAAATTTAAATATAATAAACACGAAATGAAATGAATAAACTAAAGTCGTGGCGTGCGTGTTATACCTTCCCGAGTCGCGTATTTGCCTCGTAAATCATGTGGACAGATCTGACAGGTTTGACCACGTTTGACCAGTTGACCAATCTTGACCGAACACCACAGTTGACTGGATCTGGAACGTTTGACTGTTGTTAACCCGTGTCCCGATGCTCGATTTACTCGAAATGGTTTGGCTCGAGATGGGAACAATCCAAACATCATATAACATGAATCGAAATGAACCTTACAAACCGGAACCGCAAGTGACTGCTCTCATCACCGACCCGGACCACCCGAAGCTGAACTGACCGGAAACAAGGACCGGACAAGGAAACGAGCGCCGCCTCTGGTACTGGTGCCTGCAGCTGACCCGGAACCAAGAAATCTGAGTTTAAACGTCGGGGATGTGTCATGCCCGGGTGACCCTGTAATGCTGCTACCGCTGCTCACCTTTTTATACTCCGACCGTCGTTTAATAACCAACCACCTCCGGTGTTGTTGCTACCGGCAGCACCGACGCGTGCCAGAGTGGGCCGGGAGGCTGAGGTACATAGAGAGAAGGGCCTATGTTAGAGAAAGAGCTACGCAGAGAGGGATGAAAGGAAATAAGGAGGTAAGATGGTTGTACGTTATGGGGCTGGTGGCTCGGTGGTGGTTGTTGTTGGCGTCTAAGGTGGGTCAGGTGGTGGTCGTATGGCAGCTGCCGCTGCTGGATCTGGAGGAAGAGAGGGTGGGTTGTGATCTTGGTTGGGGTTAGTGAAGGTGAGAGGTGGAGAGGTTTTTAATGGTGGTGGCTAGGGTTTTTCCTTGAAAAAGATAAGGAGAAGAAAGTTTGTTTATATAGATAGGGTTTTGGGGTAGGTTAAGTGGTTAGGTACCGCGTATACGAGCCAGTTACCGACTCGGTCTCGTTTAAATTTCATTACTTACTTAACCGCTAAAATAGTTATTTTGTTAAATTTCTATATATAAACCGACTTAAAATGAGTGGTTGGACCATATATTAACTATATATATACATATTCATCGTCGCGTTTAAGATTTATAAGAATTTGCCACACGTCAGTTATTTGGTACGTTATTGCTTGTAACAAGTTATTGTTATTTTTAGATATTGCAACAGCGAAATTTAACAATTTATTCATGGATATAAACGTATATTTTTTTTAACGAGTTCACATTGTTATACAAATACCACGTTTTAATAATCTTTTATAAAATAGCCGGCCGTTACATTTTGGTCTTTGGGGAAGTGGGTTTGGAAGATGTGGGTTCTATGGGTACTGTTTCTTTATTCCCTTTGGTCATCTTCTGGCATGGATGTCGGTTTTTTATGCCTTGAGAATACTTATGAGGTTAAAGGGTTTAACCTTGTAGTTTCACCCACAAGTAATTCTTCACCAAGTTCCTTAATAATATAGTGCATTAGGAACCTTGGGTATAACAAAAATTTCTCTTTATCATTTTGGTGATGCAACACCAACTCATTAAAACATATGAAGATGCCTTGAAAGAGTTTTCATTCACAATGGAATGGAAAATTAGTTGTAAGGTAGAGGGCATCTGATCATATGAACCAGGTTTAGGACTTAAACACATGATAATATAGTGAAACAAAAGTTTATATGGAGCATCAAAAAATCTTTTGTAAACAATGGCATGTGAAAGAGCACCTTGGTAACCACACTTAGTCATTTTTAACTGGATAGTTCCAGTAGAAATATTTTCTGGGGCTTGAGCATCACTTAGACCGAGTCTTATCCCCTGGGTTTGGGTTTCAGGTGCGATTACCATGGTCTTCCTTTTGATCGTCATCTTTAGATAAATGACCTTATCATTGACAGTTACTCTTATAGCAGTTGCCCATAACTCATTTAGAATTTTAGTATGGATTGGTGGGTCAACAGTGAACGTTGTGTAGTATTGGGATTTTACAACTAAATCTATGATTTCGTCGTATTGGGACCAGACCAAATCCTTTGTGAAGTAGCCTCTTTGATGGTGTCCCTGTTTAAGTACGAGAGCCATGGTATTTTCGATTTAACAATATTTTTAGGTTTGTGAGGGTTTTAAAGAGAGGGAATGTTTGTTTTTGAAACGATAAGTATGAAAAGAGGGGTTTTCAGAAGTTTCTAACCGCCTTAGGCCAAACTTCTAATGGGAAAATTCTGATTTACCCTTGTTGACCAAACTTTTGATGAAATAAAATTATTCATCGGTAGTTTCCCATTTTCTCTTTGGTAGTTTTCAACAACTGATGAGAAATCAGATTACAACACCCAATGTAACTTCTGATGAATTTTTTATTATCAGTAGTTAGATCTTTTCTAAAATATTCCCAATATGATGTTTTGTAGATCAGTAGTTTCTCTCTTTTGGTTTATCAGAGGTTTTAAGACAGGTGAAAATAAGTAAGTGAAAGTAAAATATGTACAGAAAAATGAAAACACTTACAAATTTTACTAAAAATTAAGCATCCTAAGCGTGGACACTAACCTCTGAAAAGTTGATGAGTTAAGATGTTTTGTGAACATATCAACTATTTTATTAGCTGTTGACACATATTCTACCTCAATTTTGCCCTTTTCATAAATCTTTCTGATGAAATGATACCTGATTTCAATGTGTTTAGTCTTTGAAAATTGAACAAGATTTTGAATGATGCTAATGGCTGGGGTACTGCCTATCAGGAGTGGAGTCTTGGTCTCTTTGATTCCATAATCAAGAAGTTGATTTTGAAGCCATTGGATCTGTGATTTACAGCTTGCAGCTACAATGTATTCTGCCTTAGCAGTTGATGTTGCCACAGAAGTTTGCTTCTTTGATTGCCAGGATACCAGACAGTTTCCAATAAATTGACATCCACCAGATGTTGATTTTCTTGCCTTTTTACACCATGCATAGTCACAATCTAAAAAAGCTGTTAGTCTGGTAATGCTGGAAGCAGGATACCAAATTCCTAAAGTAGGAGTTCTTTTCAGATATCTGAAAATTCTTTTGATTGCAATGAGGTGTGATTCCCTTGGAGCTAATTGGTATCTAGCACAAACACATGTTGAAAACATAATATTTGGTCTAGAAGAATTTAGATATAGTAGGGAACCAATCATACATCTATACATGGTTTGGTCAACCTGTTTTCCTTGTCATCAGGTTCAACCTGTGTGGTTGGGCTCATGGGAGCCGAACATGATTTACATTCTTTTAAAGAAAATTTGGTCAATACTTCTTTAACATATTTTGATTGATATATAAAAGTTCCATTTGTTTGTTGTTTGATCTGTAGTTCCAAAAAGTACTGCAGTTCCCCCATGGTAGTCATCTCAAATTTTGATTGTATGATTTTCTTAAAATCATCACGCAGTTTTGTGTTTGTTGAACCAAAAATGATATCATCAACATAAATTTTAACAAGTAGGATGTGATCTCCAACATGCTTTATGAAAAGAGATTTATCAATTGAACCTCTTGTGAAGTGATTTCTCAGTAAAAGGTGGAAAGTGTGTCATACCAAGCTCTTAGAGCTTGTTTTAGCCCATATAGAGCCTTGTCCAGTTTGTACACCCAATCAGGATGAGAAGGATCCTCAAACCCAGGTTGTTGAGAAACATACACTTCCTCTTTAATTTTTCCATGTAGAAATGCACTTTTAACATCCATTTGAAAAACTTTTATTTTGTTGGAAATAGCATAAGCCAGAAATAACATGATGGCTTCAAGCCTTGCTACTGGTGAAAAAGTTTCATCATAGTCAATGCCTTCTTCTTGAGAGAAACCTTGTACCACCAGTCTTGCCTTGTTCTTTATAATCACACCAGCTTCATCTTGTTTGTTCCTGAACACCCATCTTGTGCCAATTGGTAGCTTATTAGGAGGCAAGGGACAAATTTCCCAAACCTGTTGCTTCTTGAATTGTAGCAACTCATCCTGCATAGCTTCCACCCAATTGTTGTCTTTGAGGGCTTCTTGGTACTTCTTTGTTTCTAATTTAGAAATGAATGCAGCATAGAAGGAGAAGTTGGAAAGCTGGTTTCTTGTAACTACCCATGATGCAATATCACCCAGGATTGGTTCCCGAGGGCGATCTTTATGTTCATTAAGTTGTTCTTGAACTATGGGCTCTTGTGTAACTTCAAATAAACTGCTGATGTCAATAACTTCTTAATCAGGAGTTTGTGGATTTTCTTCAGAAGTTTGAGGAACATCTTCAGTAGTTGTGGTTTTTAGAGTTGATTTTTAGACTGTGTTTTGTGTCCATGAGGGTGGACCATCATCAATCCCTTGATCACTATAATAAGAGGGTTTGGATGAAGTGGTGACTATCTTCTTGTCAGGTCCAAAGTTAAAACTTTCAAGGTCAAAGAGTTCAGCAGAGTGTGCTTGAATAATTGCGTGAGATGACTCATTGAACTTGACATTCAGTGTTTCTTCTACTATCTTGGTTCTGGAATTTAATACTTTGAAAGCTTTCCTTGTTGAAAAATAACCAAGAAAGTAACCTGAATAAACTTTAGCAGCAAATTTTGAGATAGAATCCTTGATGTTTAGAATAAAACATTGACATTCAAAAGCCTTGAAAAAGGAGATAAGAGGCTTAATGCCATGAAGGACTTCATAAGCAGTCTTGGAATGTCTTTTGTTGATAAGGACCCTCTTCTGAATATAACATGTTGTGTTGACTGCTTCTGCCCAGAAATAAAGTGGTAGGCCAGAATTAGCTAACATGGTTCTAGCTGCTTCAATCAATGTCCTATTCTTCCTTTCTACAACACCATTTTTTTCAGGATTTCTGCAAATGCTGAACTGTCTGACAATCCCTTTAGACCAACAAAACCCATCCAGAGTTTTGTTCCTGAATTCCGTCCGATTGTCACTTCTGATGACTTTGACGGATAGATAATATTACTTCTCAACTTGTAGAATGAACAATTTGATAATTTCAGCTGCCTCATCTTTGGAAAATAAGAAGAAGACCCATGTGAATCTTGAGTAGTCATTAATGATGACCAAGTAGTACTTCTTCTTACCAAGCCTCATTATCTTGACTGGTCCAAATAAGTCCATATGGAGTAGTTGAAGACATGCAATTGTTTTTTATTCTTCAATAGACTTATAAGAGGACTTATGATATTTTCCATTAAGACAGGAAACACAGTGTTCTTTACACTGGTATTCCTTCAAGGGTAGACCTCTGAGCAAGCCCATTTTTGTGACTTTGTTTATGGTTTTAAAGTTCAGATGGCTACGTCTCCTATGCCAAAGGTCTGTTTTAGAATTTTATGCCTTTGAGAAGAAATAGGCAGTGTTATTCCATACTTTGTCTTTTTCAATGTCTGCAGCATAGACATTACCACATCTTTTGGCTTCTAGAAAAGTATGATCATCAATGATCTTCTCTATCAACTTTTGGTCTTCTGGTGAAATGATCTTGCAGGCAGTTTTGGTGAAAAAGGAAGAATGTCCTTTATCACATATTTGAGATACACTCAGCAAAGTTGTATTCCAGATTTTCAACCACATTGACGTTGTCAAACTGTGCATTCCCTGATGATACATCACCATAACCAAGCACATATCCCTTGGCATTGTTCCAAAAGGACATAGATCCCTTTCTTTGACTGATAAAATTGTTGATCAGGTATTTGCATCCTGTCATGTGCATTTAGCCTCCACTATCAGCATACCAAATGCAATTTAGACCTCTGGAGACCCTCTACACAAAGAGTATATTAGTTTGTTTTAGGAACCCAAGCCACTTTGTCTTTGGGTTTACTCTTGAGAAGAGGTAGAGTAACAGTTTGATTAGGACCATTCTTTGGAGTCCATGTCATTTTTGGCATGGATTTGCTTTTAGGAGCAATAGTGGTAACCTTTTGAGGTTCACCATCAACTTTGGTCACTAGAAGTTTGACCATTTTTATCAAATTTTTAATCTCAGCAGTTTGTGAAACTACTGATGTACTAGGTACAACTTCTGAAGAATTTTGAGAAAAAGACTGATGTTGAGTTTTAGTCTTTTTCAGAGAAAAGGTTTTGTTTGGTTGTTGTTTGCTGGGAACAAAAGTATTTTCATAGTCACGTTTTATCTGTTTTCCTACAACCATTTGTAAAATTTTCTTCTATTTTTGACCTTTTTTGTATCTACAAAATTCTGTTATGTGGTTAAACAGACCACATATTTCACATTCTTATGCCTTTCTTTTCTTTTAAAAAATTTCAGGAGTTTTGGAAGGCATTTCTCTAATATTTTCAATATTTTGAATGGTGTCTTCAGTAGTTTTGAAGGACTCAACTCCTGATGTAGATGGAACTACTAAAGGTTGAATATAAGAGGTTTGAACTTCTGAAGACCTCTCATTTGAAATTGTGAGAAAGCCCTGATGAAAGATGTGCTTTCTTTAAACTCAGAAGTTTCAGACTGAATCATTTTACTGCCATCATCAATAGTTTTGGGAGAAAAATCAGTTGGTGATTCAGTATGGCTATAGCCAATGCCAAACTTAACATTTGATGCAAATTGTTTGTTAAGAAGCATCTGATAACCTTTACAAGAATCAACCCAATTTTCACAATCAACTTTGGTGTCAGCAATCTCTTTTCTGACATTTCCTAGGTTTTCTTTCATGCTTTTTGTTTCTGCTTGGGTTTCAATAGCATTATTACTTAATTTAAAATTTTGTTTTGATTTTGGAGCAAGTTTTATTTCTAAATCACATTTTGTTTGGCTAAAGTTTCTTTCAGAATCATAGCATTGCCTTGTAGATGCACATTTATTTCTCTTATTAAAGCAAAAGCTTCTTTACATGAATGTGAACAAAGCTTTAGAAGAGATTCTTTTGATACCCGAGATAATGCGGACTTGGAGGAAGATCCCTCAAAATTCTTTCTGCCATTATCATGTTCTCCCCAGTTGATGTCAAAAATCTTGTTGTCAGCATCTGGACTGCATTTAGATGTGTCATATGGAAGACTGCTCCAGTCAACATACCCTGATATGAACAAACTTTGGTGGTTGGGTTGTTGAGGCTGTGGAGGTTGAGCAACCATGGAAGGCATCTGTTGTTGAACGTGTTGTTGTTGAACAAGCATCAGGACATATTGTACTTGTGGCACATATTGGATTTATGGAGCTTGTGCCTCGATCAGTTGTCACTGGTTTATGGGGTCCATACACGACAGACTTCCAAGAACCAGTGTTCTGCTGTGATAAAGTGTGTGCCATCCTTCTTTGCCAGATATTGAATTCATTTCTCACTAGCATGGGAGGCATATTAGCAGATCCAGTATTATGAGGATCCATTTTTAAGAAGATTGATAAATTAACAATTTCTTAAAATAATGGATTTGATAAAGTTAACTTTTATCCTTTTATTGAATATCAATAAGAGCCTGTGTCTGATTCTCAATTTGTTAGATTGATTTTTGATCAGATAAACCAGAGCTCGGATACCAATTGTAGGATCAGAAAGGTTCTTTTGTGCTAGAACAGACTCTTTAGAACAAGTATTAATCAAAGTTAATGTGCAGCGGAAATATTAAATGTTCTAAGTTAACAGTTCACTTTTAGTATGAGTAAATGCTCCCCGTCAAATGATTAATCAAATTGAAATAAATATATATGAGAATCTAGGCAGTTAATGATTGAAACAGTTGAAATATATTCAAGTTATAATTCTCATATAATGGACAATGAAATTCTAATAACAAAGTTTGTATATTTTCCATGTCTATAAATTGTAGGTGTGAACCCCTCTATTTATAGACTACAAAACTTACATAGAAAGATAACAATAATAGTATAATACTAAAACAGGCTGTAAAATATCTATTAAAATACAATTAAACTATAAATTGCTGAAGTTTAGGGCGGTGGGAAGCTTCTATTAGAACTACTGATTAAGTATAGAACTACTGATGAGTAAACCTTCAGAGTTTGTTCTTCAGTACTTGTTCTTCAGATTTTTTGTCTGGTTCATCTTCAAAACTTACTCTTCAGTCCTTTGTCCTGTATCAGCTTCTTCTTCAGTACTTTGCATTTTCTTCTTTAGCACTTGTAATACATCAAACAAAAGTTGTAGAGAGAAAATTAGACTAAGGTTGAAATGCTTATCAATCCTCTTTGACCCAACATAATTGATTACAAAAATCATTATAATGCTTATTGATTCATATAAAAGACCGTTTCTAACACGCTCGTTAGAAGTTATAGATTACAAAAATCGTTATAACACTTATTAGTTTGTATAAAATAAACCGGTTCTAACACTTTCGTTAGAAATAAATGATTACAAAAATCATTATAAGGCTTGTTAGTTTGTCTAAATAAACCATTTCCAACACCCATTTATATAAACGAGATGTTTAATTAAAATTTTTAAATCATTATATTTTTCTAATATAATCAATCATTTCTTACAGACATGTTAAGAAATGAAACGTTTACAAAAACGTATTGGTTATAAAATAAACCAAGTCTAATGTGCGTGTTAGAGAATGTTACTTTTACAAAAAAAATAATAAAATAAAAACCAAAATGTATGGTTTACACCAATAAACTCACTCAACCAATAAATCTGGTCTAACATGCAACTTAGAAAAATAACGATTAAAAATCGTTTTAAACCGAATGGTTGAATTAAAAAAAACATTTGTTATGTATCACAGTGTAGGATTTAATATCATACACAATCTCCATAAATACAAACACAAGTTGTACTACATACCGGTATCGTGTTGAGAATTATAAAAACCACATAAAACAGTTCCTGGGCAATTTTCAACATATTTATTGGCTATGAAATGAACATGCCCGTAGATATGTATGTGTTTTGTAAATTTTATATACATGTTGTTTTAACATTTTTTTTAATTCCAGATATCTATAATCTATCTATACTTTCCATAATAGGAGAAGTGTGTGTGACGTCAGAAAGCTGATGTGTCAGCCGGAGAGAGTGGCCACCAATGTGCGTATGATGGAAAAACTGACGTCATTAATCCCATTAAAAATTAAAAAAGAGGGGTGGGCCACGTGAAACCACCACTGTTGCCCCCAACATCGGTTCTCAATCCATGCGTCTGCCAACCAACAGCAGACCTTTACTAATATATCTTCTCAGCTGTTTTTAGGCCCTAAGTTTTTAAATTTTAAGGGGGAAAATTTAAATCCACGTAGGGAAACATGCCTCATCAGCTCCCTATATATAACCACATAACCAATGCACCCATTTCTTCTATCAACTTTGAATTTTCTAAAAAAGATTTATAAATTTCCTTCCTAAAACATAAAACAATGTCCACCTCAATATACGATGAAGAAAGTCGATGTGATCTGTATCCAGCCAAAGACATGTGGTTCATGAATGCCCGAGTTATAAGAAAGTGGAAGAGGGCTTATCCATTGTGGAGTTTGATGTTGAAACAAGAAGAAGAGTGTGGTTGTAGTGCTCAAACCGTTAGGACACAGAAGAAGCTTGTTGATGAAGTTATTGTACCAGGAATTCAAGAGGTTTCAATATTTTCTTCGTATCTTTTATATGTCTTCACTTTACTATATTTTTGTATTGTTTAAAAGTGTATGTTTAATATACATTGTGTGTGCAGCCGATGTCTTTTGTTGTTGTTGCCACCATAAAAAGTGTTGAAGAAAGCGATGGTTGATTTTTATGCTGCCTCACGCAATTGTAACAATAAAGTTTTAAGTAAATCTGAGTTTTTGCAAAATGCTGAAGAAGTGTGTGAAATCATTAGATGTATACACTGTTTTTTTTTTTTCCTGAATTTTCATTTCATTTCATTCATGTTTTTATGTATGCACTGTTTTTTATGTTTTATTTGTTTTGAATTGAACTTGCAGATAAGGGTACAAGATGAATCAGGAGACGTGTCATTTGTGATGTTTGATAAAGATGTGATGATGATCATTGGAGCTGCTGCATGGTATGTTAGAGAAAGGGTGTTGAACAAAGCAAGACAAATGATGATAATGGAATTGCGTTTTCTCCAGTTGTTGAAAACAAACTCACTTTCAACCTTGAGGTTTGTGATTACAGTCTTGTAATTGAGTACCATATGTACACTGTCGTTAAGATTAATTGCCAGCGTATTATAAATCAAGAGTTGGTTAATGGATATGAGAATGCAAATGGTACATCTGCCGAGGTATTTATTCTAATTTTATTTTAATAACCATTTATTTTTAATAGATGTTTAAATCTGTTATTCTTCTTTATATTTGAGAACTTTTTAGATCATTCAGGAAGTTTGTCGAAAAGTGTCTGTTAAGCCTTTAGAATCTTCGCAACTTGGGTTTCAAGTTACATCTTGTAACACCCCAACTGATGGCGGAATCATTGAGGTGTCACGTAGTGACGATTGTTCAAAAGCACATGGTACTAAAATGTAAATATATTATTGAATAATTTAAATTGCCTTACATGGATGAAATGGAAAAAATAAAAAAGTCTGAACAAAACATGAAATTTGAAATAAATTAATAAAAGCAAGCACTAAAATCCAATGCTATGGAACTAAGATCAAACTGCACCTGAAACATGTACAAAATAAGTTTTGTCAACATATGAAATGTTGGTGAGCATTCCTAGTTTTAATACATATAGTAAGTTGGAAAAATGTTATACAATTCAAGTGCAAACTATAGTGCATTTATGTAAACTATGTATCATACAAATGAGCGAAATCAATCCTGTGACTGTACAAATGTACTAAAATGAACGGCGGTGTACTTATCCAATAAATGGATAATAACTTAACAATGACCATGTATTCTCCGATGAAAAAGGGGGAGAATGACCTAGGTGGGTTGTCAATCCAATAGCGCTATCCAATGTTAAGGTCGTCTTATACATGGTTAATGATTTCACTTAGTACAAATGTATTCTACATGTAATGTCTAAGCATAAAGCACATATGTAAGAAAATGCACAATGTACTAGAATTGTATTGTAAAAATGTGAACTTGCATGTGTATTTTGTATAAGTGTACATGTAACACCCCAAAAGTGAATAAAGACAAAAAGGGATTAGGAAATACTCACTTTCGCCAAATAACTAGATGACTAAGCGAGCGTGAAAATGCGAGGAATCCAAAGACTCAACAACGAAACTAGTCTAATTTAGAAGAAAAGAAACCGAATAAGAAAAATATCCAGCTACCAATTCGCCAATTAAGAGAGCTTATAATCAAACCATTAATGGACACGTTTAGCAATGTTTAGCAATGTTCAGCCCGAAATGTTGCATGTTTAGCAAAGTTCGAGACAATATGCACCCACCCGGCCCTCCAAGCCGTCGAGTGGGGCAGGTCACGCCCAATAGATCTATCCACATTTCCCACGTTGTGCATCCCCGCACATTCATGGTTTCCCCGGGACTTTCAAAGATCGTATAGCAACGCAAGTTAAACCATAGTATGACATATGTTACCAAAATAAGTTTAGCGCATGTTTTCTCCCCCAAAAGTTAAAGCCGTAAAAGTGGGGCCGTGAACTCACCTTAGGTTGTTTCCCTCAGTAATATAAGAAAGCCAAGCCCTTGATAATCCCAACTACCAGAGATCTATCAAAATGTTCACATAAGTGTTCCGACTAATAACCATAAGGTTATCTAGTCCCCGATTGTCCAGATCGTGACCAAGTATGTTTTAAAACGTGTTTTGAATGTTTAACCGACTCACTAGACCGACCCGACATCCCGTTGGTGACTCCTTACCCTAACTAATCAAGTATACATAGATTACACACAAGGTTCAAGCACAAAACACTTAGTTTGCATCAAAAATCTAATTTTTTATTCCATAGGGGCGAACCAGGATTTTCAGTTCCACCTTCGCCCCTTTTCTACCACGTTCGACCCTTTTGAGACACATTCGGCCCATTTAAAGCCACATTCGACCCATTTGAAACAGATTCGACCAACATATATCCAGGTTCGACCCTGGGGTTCCACCTTCGACCCCACGACTAGTCGAAGGTGCCCAGGGTCGACCCTAGTAGAGTGTTTTTCCACAAAACGCTTCAAAACAACCGAAACATCATCAATCAAAGAAGTGAAGTATGAATAACATATCCCCACAAAACCCCACCAACTTTGCCCCAAAACCTATTCGTTTTAACCCTTTCCCAAAATGGCAAAAATTATGGGAATGTCACATCATGCATGAAATCTTTACCCAATTTGGAAACTTTTTCAAATTCCTTTCTTAATCATCTTATTATGCTAAGTTTAATGTGTATATGAAAACCCCCGATAGTTTTATTAATGATACCATCATGTAACAAGCCCTAAATTTATCAAAATCCCAAATTTGACATAACATCATCATTCATCTAATTGTAACCTTAACCAACCATATTCGCACAATAATAGCAGCCCTAGATCATGTTTCTATCATTAATACAGCAACAAATCATTAACAACACATCATATCACATAACACATAATGAACATATGTTTATTGATGTGAAAACCTATGTTTAATGATAAGGTTTAGGTTTAGAAAGATGTTTAAAAGGTTTTTAATGGTGAAATCATCCTTAGAACAGATCTGGACAATTAGGGTTAGATGAAAATGAATTAAAGTTCTTTAAAAAGGGTTTAGGATTAAGAACACACCTATTCCACGTTCGTTGAGAGTGTTTGGAGGCGTTTAGGGTTTGTGAAATGGTGAAAAATGACAAAGTGTGGTAGTTAAACTTATTCCACGTTCGCCCCTTGTATGGGGTCGAAGGTACCACATTCGCCCCTTACAAGGTCTAATGAAGCTGTTCATGTGGTTGTTCCAGGTTCGCCCCTTAACCATGGGTCGAACCAATAATTCATTTCCAGGTTCGCCCACACGCTATGGGTCGAACGTGGGCTTGTGTTTTTCCAGGTTTTCTAGTTTTGTTGTTTAAACGCATTTAAACACATTCTAACGTATGGTCATGCAATTCTAACACATGTTAAGCACATATAGGCACATATAATCATGTTCACACCTTGTAGCACGTATTATCATGTTATGTTACACGTGTGTTAGTAATCTACCTGTCCTACTTGATTCAGTTCATGTAATTTCACCAACAACGGGACCCGGTACTAGCGTATTCCCAAAACAACTCCCAATGATCCTCCAGATCATTGAATCCTGGACAATCCTATCATAACCCGACTCAACTAACCTAGTTATGTCCGTTTATAAATGTTTCTCACTAAGGTAGACTTATGTTTTACCAAAATGTTTAAGCCGAACATGCCGGGTGTCACATCATCCCCACGTTGAAAGAATTTCCGTCCCGAATATTGCACGAAGCCCAAAAATGAAAGAAACGAAAAGAAGGAAACGTAAAGAAAATTTTTCGGGTGTCACATCATCCCCACGTTGAAAGGAATCTCACCCCGAGATTCATTCAGCTTCAGCGGTGACATGCCTAGATTCGAATGCACGTTTCGGAAAAAGATGAGGATGCTTAGCTTTCATCTGATCCTGTCGTTCCCACGTGAACTCCGGTCCACGATCCAAGTTCCAACGAACCTTAACGATGCGGATTTTACTCCGGCGAAGGCTACGAATCTTGTAGTCGAGAATCTCAACAGGTTCCTCCACAATGCGAATATGATCATCAACCTTGATCTCTTCTAGTGGTACAATAAGAGATTCATCAGCCAAACACTTCTTCAAGTTAGACACATGGAAGACGTTATGAACACTACCGAGCTCCGCTGGCAAGTCAAGTCTGTATGCCACCGGTCCAATCCGTTCCAAGATTGCAAACGGTCCGACATAACGAGGGTTAGGCTTGCCACGCTTTTCAAAGCGTATGACGCCCTTCCATGGTGAAACTTTCAGAAGTACCCTGTCCCCAACCTGGAACTCCAAAGGTTTGCGACGGCGATTGGCATAGCTCTTCTGATGATCCTGCGCGGCTGCCAAACGGTTACGAATTTGTACGATTTTCTCCGAAGTTTAGTACACCAGCTTCGGACCAGTGAGCTGGCTCTCGCCCACCTCGGCCCAACAAAGAGGAGATCGACATTTCCGTTTGTAAAGAGCTTCGAACGGAGCTGACTTGATACTAGTGATATAGCGGTTGTTGTAAGTGAACTCCACCAACGATAGGTGAATCTCCCTAATTTTGGTGAAATCGATAACACATGCCCGAAGCATGTCTTCCAACGTTTGAATCGTTCGCTCACTTTGTCTGTCAGTTTGCGGATGATAAGCTGTACTCATATCCAACTGAGTACCCAAAGCCTTGAGCAGATCCTTCCAGAAACGCGAAGCAAGACGAGAATCACGATCAGAGATAATAGAAACAGGCACCCCGTGCCAAGCAACCACCTCCTTAAGGTAAAGTCGAGCTAACTGCTCGAGCCCATCAGTTTCCTTAATAGGTATGAAACGCGCCAATTTTGTCAACCTGTCGACAATCACCCAAATCATATCGTAACCACTTGATGACTTCGGTAGCTTAGTGACAAAATCCATCATGATTCGTTCTCACATCCATTCTGGAATCTCTGGTTATTGTAAGAGACCAGACGGCTTCTGATACTCCACCTTGACTTTAGCACAAGTCAAGCACTTGCTCACATATGAAGTTATGTCAACCTTCATGTTTGGCCACCAATAAAGTATCTTCAAATCCTGATACATCTTATCGGAGCCAGGGTGAATAGAATACCGGGATTTGTAAGCTTCATCCAAGGCAAGCTCCCGAATCCCCCGAACAAAGGAACCCAAACACGCTCTGCCAAATAGTGCAAGCCAAAAGAACCCAAACAAGGTCGAATGAAGTTGTTCATGTGGTTGTTCCTGGTTCGCCACTTAACCATGCGTCGAACCAAGATTCATTTCCAGGTTCGTACCCACGCTATGGGTCGAACCCGGGCTTGTGTTTTCCAGGTTTTCCAGTTTTGTCGTTTAAATGCATTTAAACACATTCTAACGTATTATCATGCAATTCTAACACATGTTAATCACATATAGGCACGTATAATCATGTTCACACCTTGTAGCACGTATTATCATGTTATGTTACACGTGTGTTAATAATCTACCTGTCCTACTTGATTCAGTTCATGTAATTTCACCAACAAAGGGACCCGGTACTAGCGTATTCCCAAAACGACTCCCAATGATCCTCCAGATCATTGAATCCTGGACACTCCTATCATAAACCGACTCAACTAACCTAGTTAAGTCCATTTATAAATGTTTCTCGCTAAGGTAGACTTATGTTTTACCAAAATGTTTAAGTCGAACATGCCGGGTGTCACATCATCCCCGCGGTGAATGAATTTTCGTCCCGAAAATTGCACGAAGCCCAAAAATGAAAGAGACGAAAAGAAGGAAACGAAAACAAAATTTACCGGGTGTCACATCATCCCCACGTTGAAAGGAATCTCACCCCGAGATTCATTCAGCTTCAGCGGTGGCATGCCTAGATTCGAATGCACGTTTTGGAAAAAGATGAGGATGCTTAGCTTTTATCTGATCCTCCCATTCCTAGTGAACTCTGGTCTACGATCCGAGTTACAACGAACCTTAAGGATGCGGATTTTACTCCGGCGAAGGCTACAAATCTTGTAGTCGAGAATCTCAACAGGTTCTTCCACACTGAGAAGACGATCATCAACCTTGACCTCTTCTAGTGGTACAATAAGAGATTCATCAACCAAACACTTCTTCAAGTTAGACACATGCAAGACGTTGTGAACACTACTGTGCTCCGCCGGTAAGTCAAGTCTGTATGCCACCAGTCCAATCCGTTCCAGGATTGCAAATTGTCCGACATAACGAGGGTTAAGCTTGCCACGCTTTCCAAAGCGTATGACACCCTTCCATGGTGAAACTTTCAGAAGTACCTAGTCCCCAACCTAGAACTCCAAAAGTTTGCGACGGGGATTAGCATAGCTCTTCTAACGATCCCGCGCGGCTGCCAAACGGTTAGGAATTTGTAAGATATTCTCCGATGTATCGTACACCAGTTCCGGAACAGTGAGCTGGCTCTCGCCCATATCGGCCCAACAAAGAGGGGATCGACATTTCCGTCCATAAAGAGCTTCAACAGAGCTACCTTGATACTAGTGTGATAGCTGTTGTTGTAAGAGAACTCCACCAACGATAGGTGAATCTCCCAACTTTTGCCGAAATCGATAACACATGCTCGAAGCATGTCTTTCAAGGTTTGAATCGTCCGCTCACTCTGTCCGTCCGTTTGCGGATGATAAGCTGTACTCATATCCAACTGAGTACCCAAAGCCTTGTGCAGAGCCTTCAAGAAACACGAAGCAAAACGAGAATCAAGATTAGAGATAATAGAAATAGGCACCTCGTGCCGAGCAACCACCTCCTTAACATAAAGTCGAGCTAACTGCTCGAGCCCATCAGTTTCCTTAATAGGTATGAAACGCGCCGATTTTGTCAACCTGTCGACAATCACCCAAATCATATCGTAACTACTTGGTGACTTCGATAGCTTAGTGACAAAATCCATCGTGATTCGTTCTCACATCCATTCTGGAATCTCTGGTTATTGTAGGATACCAGACGGCTTCTGATACTCCACCTTGACTTTCGCACAAGTCAAGCACTTGCTCACGTATGAAGCTATGTTGGCCTTCATGTTTGGCCACCAATAAAGTATCTTCAAATCCTGATACATCTTATTGGAGCCAGGGTGAATAGAATACCGGGATTTGTGAGCTTCATCCAAGGCAAGCTCCCGTAATCCCCCAAACAAAGGAACCAAAACACGCTCTGTGAAATAGTGCAAGCCATCGGACCTGAGCTCAAGATGCTTGTCAGCGCTGTGCATGGTTTCATCTTTAAGGATTTCCTCCTTCAAAGCTTCCAGTTGTGCAGAACGGATTTGGTCAGGCAAAGAGGAATTAATGGTGGGCTGTAAGGCTCAGACACGACAAGGTTTCGCAGATTCCTTCCTGCTCAAGGCGTCCGCCACAACGTTCGCCTTGCCAGGATGATACTTAATAGCACAGTCGTAATAGTTCAGTAGTTCAACCCAGCGACGTTGCCGCATGTTTAACTCCTTCTGGTCGAAAATATGCTAAAGACACTTGTGATCGGTGTATACATCACATTTGGTACCGTACAAGTAATGTCTCCAGATTTTCAACGCAAAAACCACCGCACCCAATTCCCAGTCATTGGTAGTGTAGTTCTTCTCATGAACCTTGAGTTGACGAGATGCATAAGCAATGACCTTCCCGCGTTGCATCACCACGCAGCCGATACCACGAATAGAAGCGTCACAGTACACAACAAAATCATCCATGCCCTCATGTAAGGATAGAATAGGGGCAGAACAAAGTTTAAGTTTCAGCATCTGGAATGCCGATTCTTGTGATTCACCCCAGTCGAACTTTCGGTCCTTCTGGGTAAGAGTGGTGAGGGGTTGAGCGATCTTCGAAAATCCCTCAATGAAACGGCGATAGTAACCCGCAAGACCTAGGAATTCTGACACATTTAAACACATTATAACGTATGGTCATGCAATTCTAACACATGTTAAGCACATATAGGCACGTATAATCATGTTCACACCTTATAGTACGTATTATCATGTTATGTTACACGTGTGTTAATAATCTACCTGTCCTACTTGATTCAATTCATGTAATTTTACCAACAACGGGACCCGGTACTAGCGTATTCCCAAAACGACTCCCAATGATCCTCCAGATCATTGAATCATGGACAATCCTATCATAATCCGACTCAACTAACCTAGTTAAATCCATTTATAAATGTTTCTCGATAAGGTAGACTTATGTTTTACCAAAATGTTTAAGCCGAACATGCCGGGTGTCACATCATCCCCACGTTGAAAGAATTTTCGTCCCGAAAATTGCCCGAAGCCCAAAAATGAAAGAGACGAAAAGAAGGAAACGATAAGAAAATTTACCGGGTGTCACATCATCCCCACGTTGAAAGGAATCTCACCCCGAGATTCATTCAGCTTCAGTGGTGACATGCCTAGATTCGAATGCACGTTTCGGAAAAAGATGAGGATTCTTAGCTTTCATCTGATCCTCCCGTTCCCATGTGAACTCCGGTCCACGATCCGAGTTACAATGAACCATAAGGATGCGGATTTTACTCCGGCGAAGGCTACGAATCTTGTAGTCGAGAATCTCAACAGGTTCTTCCACAATGCGAAGACGATCATCAACCTTAATCTCTTCAAGTGGTACAATAAGAGATTCATCAGCCAAACACTTCTTCAAGTTAGACACATGGAAGACGTTGTGAACACTACTGTGCTCCGCCGGTAAGTCAAGTCTGTATGCTACCGGTCCAATCTGTTCCAGGATTGCAAATTGTCCCACATAACGAGGGTTAAGCTTGCCACGCTTTCCAAAGCGTATGACGCCCTTCCATGGTGAAACTTTCAGAAGTACCTTGTCCCCAACCTGGATCTCCAAAGGTTTGCGACGGCGATTGGCATAGCTCTTCTAACGATCCCGCGCGGCTGCCAAACGGTTAGGAATTTATACGATTTTCTCCGAAGTTTTGTACACCAGTTCCGGACCAGTGAGCTGGCTCTCGCCCATATCGACCCAACAAAGAGGGGATCGACATTTCCGTTCGTAAAGAGCTTCGAACGGAGCTGCCTTGATACTAGTGTGATAGCTGTTGTTGTAAGAGAAATCCACCAACGGTAGGTGAATCTCCCAACTTTTGCCGAAATCGATAACACATGCCCGAAGCATGTCTTCCAAGGTTTGAATCGTCCGCTCACTCTGTCCGTCAGTTTGCGGATGATAAGCCGTACTCATATCCAATTGAGTACCCAAAGCCTTGTGCAGGGCCTTCCAGAAACGCGAAGCAAAACGAGAATCACAATTAGAGATAATAGAAATAGGCATCTCGTGCCGAGCAACCACCTCCTTAAGGTAAAGTCGAGCTAACCGCTCGAGCCCATCAGTTTCTTTAATAGGTATGAAACGCGCCGATTTTGTCAACCTGTCGACAATCACCCAAATCATATCGTAACCACTTGCTGACTTCGGTAGCTTAGTGACAAAATCCATCGTGATTCGTTCCCACTTCCATTCTGGAATCTCTGGTTGTTGCAGGAGACCAGACGGCTTCTGATACTCCACCTTGTCTTTAGAACAAGTCAAGCACTTGCTCACATATGAAGCTATATCGGCCTTCATGTTTGGCCACCAATAAAGTATCTTCAAATCCCGATACATCTTATCGGACCCTGGGTGAATGGAATACCGGGATTTGTGAGCTTCATCCAAGGCAAGCTCCCGTAATCCCCCGAACAAAGGAACCAAAACACGCTCTGTGAAATAGTGCAAGCCATCGGACCTGAGCTCAAGATGCTTGTCAGCGCTGTGCATGGTTTCATCTTTAAGGATTTCCTCTTTCAAAGCTTCCAGTTGTGCAGAACGGATTTGGTCAGGCAAAGAGGAATTAATGGTGGGCTGTAAGGCTCAGACACGACAAGGTTTCGCAGATTCCTTCCTGCTCAAGGCGTCCGCCACAACGTTCGCCTTGCCAGGATGATACTTAATAGCACAGTCGTAATAGTTCAGTAGTTCAACCCAGCGACGTTGCCGCATGTTTAACTCCTTCTGGTCGAAAATATGCTAAAGACACTTGTGATCGGTGTATACATCACATTTGGTACCGTACAAGTAATGTCTCCAGATTTTCAACGCAAAAACCACCGCACCCAATTCCCAGTCATTGGTAGTGTAGTTCTTCTCATGAACCTTGAGTTGACGAGATGCATAAGCAATGACCTTCCCGCGTTGCATCACCACGCAGCCGATACCACGAATAGAAGCGTCACAGTACACAACAAAATCATCCATGCCCTCATGTAAGGATAGAATAGGGGCAGAACAAAGTTTAAGTTTCAGCATCTGGAATGCCGATTCTTGTGATTCACCCCAGTCGAACTTTCGGTCCTTCTGGGTAAGAGTGGTGAGGGGTTGAGCGGTCTTCGAAAATCCCTCAATGAAACGGCGATAGTAACCCGCAAGACCTAGGAATTCTAACAAATTTAAACACATTCTAACGTATGGTCATGCAATACTAACACATGTTAAGCACATATAGGCACGTATAATCATGTTCACACCTTGTAGCACGTATTATCATGTTATGTTACACGTGTGTTAATAATCTACATGTCCTACTTGATTCAGTTCATGTAATTTCACCTACAACGAGACCGGTACTAGCGTATTCCCAAAACGACTCACAATGATCCTCCAGATCAATGAATCCTGGACAATCCTATCATAACCCGACTCAACTAACCTAGTTAAGTCCGTTTATAAATGTTTCTCGCTAAGGTAGACTTATGTTTTAGCAAAATGTTAAAGCCGAACATGTCGGGTGTCATAGACAACAATATATTTAATTGTTTAATTAATTAATATAAAATAATAATTTTTAAGTTTAAGTTATATTTCCATCTAGACCCTTCGTTTGTACAGTACTCATCAAAGACTTTTAGGGCTCTACGAGCTGTTTGTAATTATAAATTTGAAAAGATGGATCTAATTTTAATTTATAGGTATTTTGTTAGATATTGATTACAAGTTAAGTTTGGAATGTCTGCTTTTAAACTCTGTTTAAATCATCCATTAGTTGAAACTTGTAATGTATCATAGTTGTTTGCAATTATTAGGACATTGAACATAATGATAATATTCATATTAATAATCTAAACTGATTGTTATAATAACTTAAGTGAGTTATATGTAAATATTCAGTTTACATATATTAAAATATAACTAACAGTGACTATATTTCTATCATTTGTTAAAAAAGTTTTTCTTGGATTTCTATAAAAACTATAATTTTCCGTTTTATAGATGGTGATATTTTAGTAGATTTTTTATTGATATAAAGTATATGTTCATTTTTTAAATACATAGGAACAATAAAAGACTTCAATTCATATGTGACAACAATACATTTAATTGTTTAATTAATATAAAATAATAATTTTTAAATTTAAGTTATATTTCCATCTAGATCCTTCGTTTGTACAGTACTCATCAAAGACTTTTAGGGCTCTGCGGGCTGTTTGTAATTATGAATTTGAAAAGACTGGACTAATTTAAATTTATAGGTATTTTGTTAGATATTGATTACAAGTTAAGTTTTGAAAGTCTGTTTTCAAACTCTGTTTAAATCATCCTTTAGTTGAAAATTGTAATGTATCATAGTTGTTTGCAATTATTAGGACATTGAACATAATGATAATATTCATATTAATAATTTAAACTGATTGTTATAATAACTTAAGTGAGTTATATGTAAATATTCAGTTTACATATTTTAAAATAATACTAACAGTGACTATATTTCTGTCATTTGTTAAAAAAGTTTTTCCTGCATTTCTATAAAAAACAATAATTTCCCGTTTTATAGATGGTGGTATTTTAGTAGGTTTTTTTATTGATATACAGTATATGTTCATTTTTTAAATACAAATGAACAACAAAAGACTTCAATTCATATGTGACAACAATACATTTAATTGTTTAATTAATATAAAATAATAATTTTTAAATTTAAGTTATATTTCCATCTAGATCCTTCGTTTGTACAGTACTCGTGAAAGACTTTTAGAGGTCTGCGGGATGTTTGTAATTATGAATTTGAAAAGACTGATCTAATTTAAATTTATAGGTATTTTGTTAGATATTGTTTACAAGTTAATATTGGAAAGTCTGTTATTAAACTCTGTTTAAATTATCCTTTAGTTGAAAATGGTAATGTATCATAGTTGTTTGCAACATCTGTTGACAACTCATGAAATACTCTATAACTTGAATTTAGAGTAGATTTCTATACCAAAGTTATTATTAGGACATTGAACATAATAATAATATTTATATTAATAATTTAAAAAGATGTTTATAAGTAGTCAATAAAAACTATAATTACACCGTTTATAGATGATGATATTTTTGTATAATTTTTAATGATATAAAATATATGTTAATTTTTTAAATACATAGGAACAATAAAAGACTTCAATTCATATATGAGAATAATACATTGAATTGTTTAATTAATATAAAATAATGATCTTTAAATTTAAGTTATGTTTCCATCTAGATCCTTCGTTTGTACATTGGTCATCAAAGACATTTAGGGCTGTGAAGAGTGTTTGTAATTATGAATTTGAAAACACTGATCTAATTTAAATTTATAGTTGTTTTGTTAGATATTATATTGATTACAAGTTAACTATTGCATAGTCTGTTTTAAAATTCTGGTGACATCATTCTTTAGTTGAAAATTGTAATTTTATGATAGTTGTTTGTTAAAATCTGTTTGACTACTCATGATATAGTATATAACATGAACTTAGAATAGGTTTCCATATCAAATTTATTATTAGGACATTAAACATAATGATAATATTCATGTTAATAATTTAAATTGATGGTTATAATAACTTAAGTGAGTTATATGTAAATATTCAGTTTACATATATTAAAATATTACTAACAGTGACTATATTTCTGTCATTTGTTAAAAAAGTTTTTCATGGATATCTATAAAAACTATAATTTCCCGTTTTATAGATGGCTATATTTTAGTAGATTATTTATTCATATAAAGTATATGTTCATGTAACATTTCGCATTTAAACTTGTACGTTACACGATTATTATTAATAAAACGTCAAGTTCTATCAATAATATTCGCACAAATTATTTTTGTCGCACTTGTGGAACCCTAATACTCTATATATTATAATTATAATATGGCTAGGCTTGATTATTATCAAAAAAAATAAAACTGCTTGGGCCGGGATTCGAACCCGCGCCCAAGCCCGGCCCAAACCACACCAACGAGCTAACCAGCTGGGCTGGCCTTCACATCTGAATAAATCTAGACGCGTTTTAAATATATACTTGATTTCAATCCTTCGCAGTTGACTTGAAAAGTCAACTGTGGGACGCGTAATGCTATAATCAATCAAATTAACTCGTGATTGATCCAAATTTGGTATCTATACGTGATGACCGGCCTTGTCTGACTATGATACACGATTAACATCCATCAATTGTTACCAATTAAACCTAAATACGCGTATGGACTTCAATGCTTGGTAAACCATGCCGAATTGATCACTGATGCATCCACACTATAAATTGATTGTCCACAAGCCTTCACAACTCGCCATTAATCCTTTCTCTATCTCCAATTTCCTTTATTATACACTGATTGATCTTCGCGAATACAATTTTGACTTTGTGGTCTTGACCGAGCAATCGAGATCAATACAACATTGTAAGTCCAATTATTTAAGTGGGTTTTGTTCATCGGCGACCACTCATCAATAGCCCCATGATTAATTGGGCTATTGATGAGTGAATCAATCAATTGCAGAAACTAGGGTTCGTGGCATTTAAATTGGGGATAAAACTGATTTGGCATCGCGTATTTATTTTATTAAAACAGAGTTAAATCCCAACCACTGGCCTAGGCCAAGTGGTTGTGACTGATGCCTATAACCTCAGCCACCCGGGTTCGAGTCCCGGCCATGGCACTCTTTTTCCACTTATTTTCATTTTTAAGAACAAATCAATTATATATATATATATATTACATTTAATCTTGTAAATTCATTTTTAATTATTAAAACCATTTTATAAATTCTAAAAAAATTATATTTATCAAATCTGATGTAAAAGTTTTACCTACAATTTTTAGTTTTCTGAAATTAATTTATTTAATATTTATAATAATTAAATCAATTTTATAATATTATATTTATAAAAATCCATTAAAATATCAAAACAATTTTATAAATTTCCACAAAAATTATCCTGAGTTTGTACAATGATAAACTTTACTGAAATGATTTTTAATTCTGAAAAATCATTTATTTTATATTTTTAATCAATTTTTGTTAGTTTTAATCATAATTAAATCATAATAAATTCAATTTTTATTATTTTTACACCAAAATTTTATACAATTTATTTCTGAATGTTTAGAACTGAAATATAATTTTTTAAAATAATAATTCTTTAATTTTAGTATTTTTAAATATTAAAGTTAAATTATGCCGATTTGTAATAAATAGATTTAATTATCTATTTTAAAGAAAATAATTTTATAAAAATTATTTTTATACTTCAAACACATTATTGTGAACATCCTAAATTCAAATTTTATAAAAAGACTTTCATTTATTTAATTACCAAATTTCCCTTTATTTATTTAAACATTTTATTATAAATTCAACAATTGGATATCCCCAAATCGAAACCCTAGAATATACTTATAAACTAGATAGACTTAGACTTATTTGTTGCCTTATACATAGGGTAATACTTGGCAATCTATTGGGCTACACTTATACTATTCCTCAATACCTAATACTATACCAAGGTGAGTTTACGTAACCATGTTTATGCGATTCTTTATACTTGCAACATTTTAAGCAATTCAACATGCATGTCTAGTAGTAAACTTTATTGCCTCATGAATTAGTCAACAGTTTCAACGAGTTTCAACATTACATAATCATTAGCTATGGCCAAGCCGGCGATACTTAATAATAGATCTATTGGATTGACAACCCCACCCGGATACGTGTACCTCCTACATAGGTAACGTGGGTGATTGTTATCGTTCCAACATATTACTAAGGTGAACCGTAGATGACGGGATGGACCTAAACTAGTCGGAGGTTTGATTATGTCAACATATTATACTATTCTTGTAGACTTAAATTTTACGATAGACATACGAATTGCTAAACTTTTATACTTAAACTATATGCTTTACATGGATTATGTATTCTCACCAACTTCTAGTTGACCCCCCCCCCCCCATTTTTACAACTCAACAGGAAATAATGATGCATGAAGATTAGAGGATTTTATGAAGACAATAAGGAGTCTATGCTTGCTTGATTCTTGTGTGATGTATTAGATTTCCACATTTAAAACTCTTATGTATTTCTATTTTTGAATATATGCAATTTAAATATATTTCAATTAAAATTTGGATTACCATGTGCTACTGTATACTCATTCTTACGTGACACCTCTGTTAGGATCTGAGTTTGTTTGTTTTGATTGTTTAACTAAATGATGGTAACAATGAAATGAAAATAGAATGAAAGTGCAGCGGAATAATAAACTGTAAATCAAAACAAGAGAGTAAATGTTTTTAGATCGAATGCTTTCATTAATTCAAAGATTACAATCGTACAAGTTACTCCCCCTCAGCCTGATCACACAGTGTTTGTCAGAGAGAATGTTTTGTGTGTGATTCAATAGAACAGTACAAGCACTGTTCTATTTATAGACAGACTCAAACCACTGATGACCTAGGCTGACGTCACCTAAGACAGTGACCTCTAACAGAATAACAAACTTAAACATCTGCTATACAAACTACTGTTACATTGAAAGCACTGATGCTAAACAGCTGTTGAAGATAAACTCTGATGGTCTTGTATCCACTGCTGGATCCTAAGTGCTGTTGGTTCCAGCAGTGCTTTGGTCTTCAGTACTTGTATCAGCAGTTGCTCTTCATCAGACCTTTGGTCAGCAGTTGTTCTTCATCAGTTGTTTCCTCAGCAGTTCTTTATATCAGCAGTTGTTGAGCAGTTGTTTGGATAGAACAGTAGTTAGGGTCAGCAGTCTTTTGGGAGAAGCAAGTTGTGAAGACTGTTTATTCAAGGATCAAATAGATAGCATATTTTGGCTTTCTAATCATCTGTTCTTCTCCAGGTCAGCAGACCCAACAATCTCCCCCTAGAACAGATGATGCCAAAACTCAGCTTTATTTATTGATCTTTATTTCTCATCAGACTTTCTCTGATTTGACCTTTGAATTGTAGTTCAAAGTTCAGAGCAAATAAGTCTTCTTCATCTCTTTCTAGATCCAGATTTAGCAAAGCTTGGTGATCTTCTGCACATAGGCTGTAAGCATCATCCATGCTGATCTTCTGAACCCTTCCATCTGACCTGAGCAATGTCAATTCGTGGTTGTCTTTGTTGACCTTCCACTTTAGAATTTTTGAGTCAGTGGATTTGCTGAGATGAACCTTTATTCTTGATGAGTTGGGTGAAGGAGGTCTTCCAATGAGTTCTCTGAGTTTCTCTGTTGTAGGATCAGAGAAATAATGTATTTGATTGAAGAGCCCTTCCTTGATAAATGTATCAGCAAACTTTCTTTGATCTTCCTCTGACATCTCCTTCTGCTTTTTGAACTGTCTACTTGCAGCAGCTGTGAGATCAGAGGTTTCAAGTAAGCTGTCCAGATTAAAAGTCTGTTGGGGTCTCTTCATCATTGGCTCATCAGTGTAAATTGGTTTTCTTGGAAGGCTGGGATCCTTCTTTCTATTTTCTTCCAGACTTTTGTAGGTTTCAACCAACCTTAACTCTGACCATCTGGAAACAGACCTCATCTCCCCATAGTTGGCAGCTACAATCTCCTGCCTCATCCTTTTGAATTTCAAGGCTCTGACTGGGTCTCTGCCTTTGCCAAAATTAGGAGTGGAGACTTTAGCTTTGGGGTCTTTGGCCATTTCTTCAATTCTGATCAGTTCTTCTCTCAAAGCATGAGTAGTTCAGCCATTGAACTGCTTTTTGTTTGCTTTGTAAGGCTTGGTTGCCATTATCTGTTCAAGAAGGGATTCCCTTACCTCCTTTTCCAAATCTACACTGAGTGGCATGGAGGACATGGAATTGCTCAGGGTCTTAGCAAAGTCTTCAATCCTTCTGAGTTTGCTAAGCTCTGCTGAATGGATGCCCTGAGCAGTCCTGTCATCCTTCCCTTTGCATTTCTCCCTGATGATGGCATCCACCTGCTCACCCTTGTATTTCAGATAAGTATCAATATTGAGGGGAACAGGGAAGTTTGGGAGAGATGGGAAGGATCTTTCAGATGGTTGTTCAGTATTGTAGAAGGATTGTAATTCCCCCTTGAGTAGATCAAGTTCAAGGGGATACTGAACAACCAATGGTGTAATGGTTGGTGGTGGTCTATGGGATTTGAATTTGGATGTATGTGGTGAGAATGATGTGAGTGGAATAGCTGTGATGGGAGGAGTGGATTGGGCAGTTGAAATGGTTGTTGGTGATGTGTGTATGTTTTCATCATGCACAACAAAGGTTGATTTTCTCTTCCTTGTGTACATGATTTTTGGTGAAGGTGATTTGGTAGCAGTGGTAGGATTAACATCTGTTGGCCTTTTAGTAGAACCAGCAGATGTTGGGGTTTTGGCTGGTGATGTAGGTTTGGTGGTTGTTTGTTCAGGTGTGTGTGTTGGTTTGGGTATAGTGGTTTCAGTGGTTTGGGTAGTTTCAGTGTTTTGGGTGGCAGTGGTTTCAGTAGCAGTGGTTTTATCAACAGAGGTTTTCAACTTAGATGGTGGTTTTCTAACATGCTTGGCAGGTCTTTTCATCCTTTTAGAGGATCCCACATCTTCTTTCTCCTGCTGTTGTTCTCTTTTGAGATTCACCAATAACTCTGCTTTAGCTTCCAAGGTGTCAGCCCTCTTTTGTTTGGCCTGAGCTGCCTTTTCAGCTTCTATGTTTGCAGAGTCATCTACTGCCTTATTCTTTTCAGTGGTTTGTTGTGGTGGTGCTGTTGGTGTTTGTTGTTGTTGTTGTTGTGGAGCTGATTTGGTAGACTCTGGTTTCTTGGCAGACTTGGCTTGACCTTTTTGAGAAGGAGGACAACCAAAAGGATCTAATTTTGGTAGCCTATCTCTGCCACTCTCCCCCTTTTTGGCATCATCAGCCGTGAAAACATCATCATTTTCATCCCTGAGGATGGTGGTAGGGGCAGAGCCAGTAGTCTTCAGCAGGTGATCCTTGATGGCTTTGATGTCAGCATGGGTATCTTTGTACCTTGCATCTACCATATTCCTGATCTCAGCCATGTAGGTTTCATGTGTCTGATCAGCCAATTTTCTGTGAGCTATGATGATGGGGGAAACTGATTTCCATAACTCATTGGCTATATCAGCTGTTGATGGTTGACTCTTGGAGAGATCTGCAATTGAGCTCAGTAGAAGCTTGACATCAGATTTGATGTCAGCAACAGAGGTTTCAATAACAGAAACTCTGTCCGTCAATTCTTGGTATTTTGACCCATCTCCTAAATTAATAGGATCATCTGAGTCCCTACCAGTGGTAGTTTTACCTGATTCAGGCCTAATAGGTGAATCAGATGCCCCTTTGTCTTGGTACTGGGGACTTCCAACTGTTTTTGGAGACACTATAGTGGCTTCAACAGTTGTTGCCTTCAAGGGAGTCTTAGCTATGTAATCACTGTCCTGATGTGAGACAGTGGTCTCTACATCAGTAGTGGCTGCTCCACTTGAAAACTCACCTAGAGTTTCATTGAACCCAGGTGGTGTAACCTCCTCTTCTGTTTGTGGGATAGCAGATTGAATATTCTCAGGGCCAGTCACTTGTTGGAGTATACTCTCAGTGACAGGTGGAAGAGAGGAACTGGGATCTTCCTGAGATTTTTCAATTGCTTCAAACAGAGGTTGCATTGTTTGTGGGACATGTGATGGTGAAAGTGGTGGAGTAAGAAGAGAATTAGCCCTGGGAGAGGGGCTTGTGAACATATGGTCAAGTGACTCAAATGCATCATGATGTGTGTCCCCTTGGCTTACAACATGATCCTTTTGAGAGGATTCATGAGGAGTTTGGTCAGGTAGAGGTATGTCCAACTGTTGTGAGGAAGTAACAACAGTGGTTTCAGGTTGCTTTTGTTGTGCAACAGAGGTTTCTTCTGGTACCTCAACATCCAGAAGCCTCATTTGTGGTTGAGTGGTGGTTTTTGTGGATGGATGTTTCTTTTTGGAAGTGGCTGGTGTGGGTTTCACAGCACTGGATGTAGTGCCATGATCACCAGGAGCAGTGGGCTCAACAACAGAGGTTTTGACAACAGTTGTTGCCTTTGTCCTCTTTGTTTGTGTTTTAGAAACTTTTGACACTTTAGACACTTTTTCTTGGGTGCTTCCACCCAGCATTCTTGTGAAAGTTTCATCAGTTAAGCTTTTCATTTGCATAGCAGCACCCTTTTTGAAAACTTTTTCAGGTAGGACTTTTTGTAAGATTACACTAAGAATTCTTGGGTAAATAAGAAAAGCATTGTTTGACCCAGACTTGACTGCTTTCACATTTGATACCAAGTCCATGAACAATCCCTAGGAGAGATTGAAGTCAGAGTTTGACAACATAGCATAACCCATATATTGCATCCTCAATGGAATTTCATTAAAGGATGTGGACTTAGCAGAGACACAAAGAAGAAGAGTATGGAAGAAAAATTTCATGACTGGAGGGAAAAACTTTTTGAAAAGAGTTGATCCAGTCATCTGACCATCATACCCTCTTTCTTGGAACTCAGTGTGAAGCTCTGTTTTAGTAAAGGAATCCTTACCTGCCAGGTCATTCAGTGTGAAGGTTGTTGATATGATTTCAGGGGTAATGACGATACTGGTTTCTCCAATTTTGGAAATAATGGATGTAGGCTTTTTGTCTTGTAATAGAAACTCAGCATTCAACCAAAATTCTTGGAGTGTATCAAGATAAATGGGGGCGTTGGCGGTTAGGATGGGTAAGTATTTGGAGTTAAGGAAAATGTCGATGGTGGAATGAAATGGAGTGTTGTCATCTGTTTTAATCAGATAGGGGAGACAATTGTGTGTAGCTTTGGCTTGAAGATCCATTGTAATGGATTTCGAAGGTGAAAATGATTGAAGATTGATGAAGGGTTTGATAGTGAAGAAGGCGGTTTACAGTATTTTGAATACAATGAGACAGTGTAACATCTGTTGTGGTAAAACAGGGTTTTTATAGGCTAAATGAAACCGCTGATGTGGCCAAACCTCTGCTTATATGAGCAGACGTGGCAATCATCTGATGGATGTAACATCTGGTGGAGAACAGCTGTTTTTGGTAAACAACTGATACAAACAGCTGATGGATCCAACTGTTGGGTTTTTTTTTTTTTTAATATAGTATATATATATAGGCGGACAGTTGTTTTATCTGAACAGATGTTCTGAAACAGATTTTTCAACTAACAGTTGTTTTATCTGATCAGATGTTTTGAAACAGACTTTTCAACCAACAGTGGATATGAATGAAACAGTGGTTGTTTTATCTGATCAGATGTTATAAACAGATTTTTCAACCAAACAGCTATTAAAAAAATTGAATTTCTGAACCATTTTATTATGATTTTAAAAAAAATTTATTTGTTTAATCCATGTTTAACATACCAATTCTGGAAATCAGATTTGTAAAGGTAGATGTGTCTAAAGCTTTTGTTAACACATCTGCCAACTGATCCTCTGTTGGAACATGGTGTAAAGAAATCAAACCTTTTTCATAGCTGTCTCTGACAAAATGATGTCTTATGTCAATGTGCTTGGTAGTGGAATGAGAGACTGGATTCTTGATGATATTTTCAGCAGCTTGGCTGTCCAACATGAGTGGAGTCCGAAGTGCAGTTATCCCAAAATCCAGTAGTTGATTTTGAAGCCACATGAGTTGGGCTGTACAGCTTGCAGCAGCAATGTATTCAGCTTCAGCTGTTGAAGTTGAAACAGCTGCCTGCTTTTTGCTTTGCCATGAAACTAAGGCATTCCCTAGAAATTGGCACCCTCCTGAAGTGGATTTTCTTGTGGTGTGACAGCCAGCAAAGTCACTATCTGAATAACCTGAAAGCTCAATGTTTCCATTAGCAGGATACCAGATACCAAGTGTGGGAGCACCTTTGAGGTATCTGAATATCCTTTTCACAGCAATAAGGTTTGACTTTCTGGGTGAAGCCTGGGATCTGGCACAGACACAGGTAGCAAACATAATGTCTGGCCTAGATGCAGTTAGGTACAATAAAGACCCAATCATACATCTATAATGTGTTTGATCAACCAGTTCATCCTTGTCATCAATAGTGAGCAGCTTGACTGTACTCATGGGTGTGCTACATGGCTTACAATCATTCATCTCAAATCTGGTTAATAAGTTCTTTACATATTTGTTTTGGTGAATGAATGTGCCATTTTGCAGTTGTTTCACTTGAAGACCAAGGAAACACTGAAGCTCACCCATGGCACTCATCTCAAACTCTGCTGTCATGAGTTTTCTGAACTCTTCACACATTTGGTTACATGTGGATCCAAAAATGATGTCATCCACATATATTTGAACAATCATTAAGTGTTTCCCTTTCCATTTAAGAAATAAAGTTTTGTCAATTTTACCTCTTGTGAAGCCAATGGATAAGAGAAATGTGGAAAGAGTTTCATACCAGGCCCTTGGTGCTTGTTTGAGTCCATACAAAGCTTTGTTGAGCTTGTAGACATAGTCAGGATGGAATGTGTCTTCAAAACCAGGTGGCTGACATACATAGACCTCCTCCTGAATTTTGCCATAAAGGAAAGCACACTTGATGTCCATCTGATACACCTTTATGTTGTGGTTGACAGCAAAGGCTAAAAAGAGTCTGATGGCCTCTAGTCTAGCTACAGGAGCAAAGGTCTCATCATAATCTATTCCTTCTTCTTGTCTGAAGCCTTGAACCACAAGCCTGGCTTTATTCTTGACAACAATACCCCTTTCATCAGTCTTGTTTTTGAAGACCCACTTTGTTCCTATTGGACAAACATCCTTAGGAAGTGGTACAAGCTCCCATACTTGCTGTCTTTTGAATTGAAGGTGTTCTTCTTGCATGGCTTCTACCCAACTGTTGTCTTTCAGTGCCTCTTGGTACTTGACAGGTTGTGTGAGGGATAAAAAACCTGCAAAAAGACAGATATTTGAGGATTGGCTTCTTGTGAGCACACCCTCTCTGATGTTGCCAATGATTTGGTCTGGTGGATGAGCTCTTAAGTAAATAAGATCTCCTTGATATGGAACAATGGCATTTTGAGGTGATGGACAGAGGTTTGGTGACTCTGTTGGTGTAACATCTGTTGGTACTTCTGTAGAGCCATCAGATGTTTGAAATGGTAATGGAGGAATGGGTCCAAGTGGTGTGAAACTTGACTGACTTTTGTCAACAGATGATTGACTTTTGTCAACAGATGATAGGTCAGTGGTTGTGAGGGGTAAGGCAGAGGTTTGAGGATAGGACTGGCCAACAGTGGTTGACGCAGTTGTGGCAGAGTTTTGACAATTGTTTTGAACAGCTGCTTCCTCTGATGCAGAATAGACTTTGTAGTGACTGGGGATCACAACATCTGTTCTGTAATCTTGCTGTGGAGACTGTGGAATACCTGCATTGTTAGTTTTAACAGTGATATCTTCAAATTTGAATTTATCTAAATCAAATAATTCAGCAGGGTTTGCAGGGATTTTTAGAGATGAAAGTTCATTGAACTTAACATTCAAAGTTTCTTCTATTGTCTTAGTCCTTGTGTTAAACACTTTGTAGGCCTTAGCAGTAGAAGAATATCCCAGAAAATAACCACAGTCTACTTTGGCTGCAAATTTTGAAATGGAATCTTTGAGATTTAAAATGAAACATGGGCAGCCAAAGATTTTGAAAAATGAGATTAATGGTTTGATTTTGAACAAAATTTCATAAGCAGTTTTTTGATGTCTGGGGTTGATCAAAACTATGTTTTGAACATAGCAAGCAGTGTTTACAGCTTCTGCCCAAAAGGAAAGTGGCAAACCAGAATCTGCTAGCATGGTTCTTGCAGCTTCTATAAGAGTTCTATTTTTCCTCTCAACTACCCCATTTTGTTCTGGTGTTCTTGGGATGCTGAACTGCCTCACAATCCCTTTTGACACACAGAAGTCATCCAACTCCTTATTTTTAAACTCTGTTCCATTGTCACTCCTGAAGACTTTTACTGGCAAGTCATATTGCTTTTCAACCTTGGTGACAAAGTCCTTCAATATACCTGCAGTCTCATCCTTAGAGTGTAAAAAGTAAGTCCATGTAAACCTAGAAAAATCATCAACTATGACAAGACAAAATCTCTTTCTTCTTAGACTCATGATTTTAACAGGGCCAAACAAGTCCATGTGCAACAGTTGTAAGCACTGACTAGTTTTGGACTCATCAATGGATTTGTAAGAGCTTTTATGTTGTTTCCCTTTTAAGCAAGAAACACAATGCTCATCACATTTAAATTCTTTTGATGGTAAACCTCTGACAAGGCTTTGTTTTGAGAGTGTGTTGATAGTATTAAGGTTGGTGTGACCCAATCTCCTATGCCACAATTCTGTCTCCTTAGTGGAGGCAGCAGAAAACAGACAGACATTTGCCATAGGATTGTCCTTTAACATATCAACAACATACACATTGCCACTTCTATGAGCAACAAGCTGTGCTTTGCTCTCAGCAATAATGGTATCAATCTTTTTCACCACTTCTGGCCCAATAATCTTACAAGTTTTCTTTGTGAAAAATGAGCCATAACCTTTGTCACTCATTTGTGAAACACTCAGAAGATTAAACTTGAGATTATCAATAAGATTGACATTTTCAAACTTGAGTTTTCCAGCCTGTACAGTCCCTGAACCCAACACCTTACCTTTAGAATCATTACCAAAGGATATATCACCCCCTCCATGAGCCAAGAAGTCCAGAAGTAGGGTTCTACATCCTGTCATGTGCCTGGAACCTCCACTATCTACATACCAAAGACTATCTAAACAAGCAGAAGCTCCCTGCACATCAGTAAATGATTAGTTTTGGTGAGTGTCCAAAGCCAAATTGGCTTTGGATGGGTCCTCAGACCTTTCAGACTCAAGCTTTGGAAGGTGATCAGTGGTTTGGACCAATTTCTGAATTAAGGTCAACAACTGCTGCTGACCATTTGCCAGTGCTTGGATGTCAACACTTGGGGCAGCAGTTGTTTGATCACTTCCTGACAGATGATAATACCCATATGGATTTCTGTTCACTCTTGGTTTAGAGGGTCTTTTTGGCTCCTCATAAACATGTGGCAGACTGTGACATGGAGGTTGACCATAACCTCTTGGGTATTTGCTTGTGGGTGGAGCATCTGTTACTTGGACATCTCTAGAAGCAGATGTTTCAAGCCTTTTTGTAACAGATGTTTGAGCAGGGGTGAAGGTCTGTTTGGGCTTTCCTTTTGGAGTACTAGCCACAGGGTTTGCAAGAGTTTTTGCTTTGTATTCTTGTATTTTTACATCAAAATTTTTGAGATACAAGCACTCTTTGGTCTTGTGATTCTTTTTCCCACATATTGAGCATGTGGCTTTGGAATTACATTCACTTGTTCCTTTGTTGATATCATATGCTTTTAGAAGAAAACAGTTTTTGGTGACATGGTTCTTCTTTTCACAGAAATCACAAAACAAGTTAACAGTCTTTTCTTTCTTCTTCCCCTTTTCAGTCTTCTTTTCAGCAGATGTTTGAGCATCTGCTGGAGAATCTTTCAGGGGAATGACTTTTGCCAAGGGAATGACCCTTGCCTGAGGAGCTGTCTTTCCCTCAGGAGTTTTAAAATCGACAGGTTTATAATTCTCAAGAGTATCACACTCATCAGACCAAGTAGGTTTAAATTCATACTTTTCAAGTTCAGTAAAAGATGAGGAACCTTCTGGTTTTTCAAGAACAATTTTCTTACCATTTGGTTCAGTGATTTTAATCTCTTGACCCTGCAGGTTTGTTGGTACTATCTCAACAGACTTTTGACTCTTTGTGTCAGTGTTTTCAAAAGCTGGAGCAGTGGTTGCAAAACCAAAGCCAAACTTCACATGACTTTTGGTTTGTTTGTTGAGTAGCATCTCAAAACCTCTACATGATTCCACCCATTTTTTACATTCAACTTGGGTGGACTCAAGCTCACTTTTACAACTTTGATATTTTGTTATCATAGTTTGGAGCTGGTCTTTGGTTATAGTTGCTTCATGTTTTAAACTGCTAATTTCAGACTCTTTTGCAGTTAAACTTGTTTTCAAATCTTTTGTGAGTTTATCAAATTTAACTTCATCATCCAAAATTTTCTTTCTAAGGTTTTCATTCACCTCTTTGATGTTAGCAAATGCTATTACACATTTGTCAGAACACAACTCTTTAAGAATTTGAGGAGATACCTTAGCAGCAGCCATCAAAGCACAATCACACTTGCACTCACAGTCATCAGATGCACCCCAGGGATCTGAGAGATCACAACCTCTTCATCAGGTTTTTCACCTGCAACAGCTTCACTAACAATATCATCAGTCACAACATCAGATTCAGTTACCACTTCCTCAGATTCAATCTCATCTACCATAGCCATGAAACAAAAATTTTCTGGTTCATTTTCAGCTTTGGCAACTAGTGCAAAATTCTCATCTGTTAGCTCATCAGGTAGACTGCTCCAATCAACAAAGCCTTGTGTAAAGAAGCTCTGTTGACTGGTCTCTGCAGGAGCAGAGGATGGAGCAACAGTCGTTTGCACAGGTGTTTGAGCAACAGGTGTTTGCACATAATGAATCTGAGGAACAGTGGTTTGGACATACTGGACAGGAACAGTGTTTGAGGACTGTGCAAAATGAGCAGTGTTTTGCACATTTGGTCCAGGGGTATTATAGGAATTCTGATAAGTGTTGGTCTGTGGTCTTTGATTTGGATAGGTTATCATAGGTGTACCATGTTGACCCCTACATTCCCTAGCAAAATGACCAAACCTATGACATTTATAACACTTGATCTTTGATTTATCCAACCCAACCTTAGATCTGCCAGTCAACCCTGGAAACCTTCTCCCAGTTTTCTTGTAAAAATTATTAGTTCTTACACTGAGAAGGGCCAATTGGTGCATAATGTCCATTTCTTCCAAATCATCAGGGTCAAAGTATTTCAGGTCATCATACTCAAAGGATATATTGTCAGATGCCTGTATATCACCACCACTTGCTGTGAAAGCATAGTTTGGTGAATAAGAATCAGAGTTAAAACCTGAGTTAAAACCTGAAGTTATGTCAATAAAATGATCATAACTCTGATCCTTTGTGTTTCCAGGCACCTCATCATGACCCAAAAGTGCTGTATTCCCAAACACATAGTCATCAGACACTTTTCCAGAGTCCTGGAGCTTCTTTTTCTGGTTAAGCTCTCTTTCATAGGTCAAGAGCTTACCATGAAGCTGGGTCAGTGATAGGTCTTTAAATCCTATTGAGTTTCTCATTACAATAGCAATAGTGTCCCATTTGTCTGGTAATGATCTTAAAAACCTATGGTTCAAGGTTGAATGAGGGTAAGTAAGACCAACCAATTTTAGTTCACTAATTAAGCAATTAAATCTCTCAAACTGTTGAGTTAATGACTCTCCTTTGACATGACTGAATGTTTCATATTGTTGGTTAAGTATTTCACGGTTGTTTTCAATAACCTCCTCAGTCCCACCAAACTGCTCTTTCAGTGCATCCCACAACTCCTTTGCACTGTTACAGTGTAACAACCCAGCATATATATCATTGGGTAGAGCCATGGCCACAATACTGAAGGCCTTAGCATCTAGCTCAATTTTCTGAAAATCCTGGTCGGAGTAGTTTTCAAGTTTCTTTGGCTCAAACACTTTGGGATCTTCAGTACTCGGCACAGTCGGAACATGTGGTCCGAAGATAACCGACTTCCAACACCCAGTGTTTTGTTGAGCTAGAACATGGCTCATCCGACGTTGCCAGATATTGTATTCAGATCTGACAAGCATCGGTGGCTTGTTGTTCGTGCCAGTGTTATGTGGATCGTGATTGATAGAAGCCATTCTCTGATTTTTCAAAAAACAAAGTCTGTTTAACAACGGTTGAAACGAAATTAAACTATTACTCTGTTTTCAATCTAACTGACAAACGATATCAATAATTGTGAGCTGATTATTAAATTGATTTGTTAGATCGAATTTAATTGACCAAGCTCTGATACCAATTGTTAGGATCTGAGTTTGTTTGTTTTGATTGTTTAACTAAATGATGGTAACAATGAAATGAAAATAGAATGAAAGTGCAGCGGAATAATAAACTGTAAATCAAAACAAGAGAGTAAATGTTTTTAGATCGAATGCTTTCATTAATTCAAAGATTACAATCGTACAAGTTACTCCCCCTCAGCCTGATCACACAGTGTTTGTCAGAGAGAATGTTTTGTGTGTGATTCAATAGAACAGTACAAGCACTGTTCTATTTATAGACAGACTCAAACCACTGATGACCTAGGCTGACGTCACCTAAGACAGTGACCTCTAACAGAATAACAAACTTAAACATCTGCTATACAAACTACTGTTACATTGAAAGCACTGATGCTAAACAGCTGTTGAAGATAAACTCTGATGGTCTTGTATCCACTGCTGGATCCTAAGTGCTGTTGGTTCCAGCAGTGCTTTGGTCTTCAGTACTTGTATCAGCAGTTGCTCTTCATCAGACCTTTGGTCAGCAGTTGTTCTTCATCAGTTGTTTCCTCAGCAGTTCTTTATATCAGCAGTTGTTGAGCAGTTGTTTGGATAGAACAGTAGTTAGGGTCATCAGTCTTTTGGGAGAAGCAAGTTGTGAAGACTGTTTATTCAAGGATCAAATAGATAGCATATTTTGGCTTTCTAATCATCTGTTCTTCTCCAGGTCAGCAGACCCAACAACCTCGATGTTTCCGCCATCGGTTGGGGTGTTACAGTTCATTTTTTAAATACACATAGGAACAATAGAAGACTTCAATTCATATGTGAGAATAATACATTTAATTGTTTAATTAATATAAAATAATAATCTTTAAATTTAAGTTATATTTCCATCTAGATCCTTCATTTGTACAGTGCTCATCAAAGACTTTTAAGGCTCTGCGGGCTGTTTGTAATTATAAATTTGAAAAGACTGATCTAATTTAAATTTATATTTCATGTCATTAAAATATATTAAAATATTTACGGTTTTGAAGTAACTTTATTAAAAACATTATTTTATTATTATTGTTGTGTTTATAGTTGTCTTTTATTCTATAAAAAATAAATTAAAATTTCGATAACTAACTTCCGACTTTATAGTTTCTTCGAATGCAATAAAAGATTTAGTATATTTCTTGTCATTTCTTAAAGAAGTTTGCTATGGAAATATTATTTATTTAAAACGTAATAAGTAGTCAATAAAAACTCTAATTATACGTTTTATAGATGATGATTTTTTTATATAATTTTTATTGATATAAAATATATGTTCAATTTTTAAATATATAAGAGCAATAAAAGAGTTCAAATTATTTGTAAGAACATTAGTTTTAATTGTTTTATTAATATAACAGTGACTATATTCATGTTATTAGGACATTGAATATAATGATAATATTCATGTTAATTATTTAAATTGATGGTTATAATAACTTAAGTGAGTTATATGTAAATATTCAGTTTACATATATTAAAATATTACTAAGAGTGAGTATATTTCTGTCATTTGTTAAAAAAGCTTTGCATGGATATCTATAAAAACTATAATTTCCTGTTTTACAGATGGGAATATTTTAATAGATTTTTTATTCATATAAAGTATATGTTTATTCTATAAAAAAATAAATTAAAATTTCGATAACTAACTTCCGATTTTATATTTTCTTCAAATGCAACTAATAAAGTTGAAAACCAACTTTTCTATTTCGAACAGTTATTATATTTCAGTCTATAAAAGGGGATGAATTCCCAATATTCATTTTTAGTATTCTCACTTTACATCTCTCCATTCAATATGCATTATGATTTTACTTTTAATTCTTCCACAAATTTTTTGAAAGATTCTTTCAATCAAAGGAAAATAGGTTGCCAACAGTTTGTTGGTAAACTACTTCAAATTGATGTTTTCCTATGATTCTTCCAATCAAAGGAAAACATCAATTTATTATTATATATATACATCCATTTCCTATCTTCAATGGTTAAGCTTTTTGGATCTAGATTATATTTACATATGACCTGCTGTCGTGTACTGGTGTTCATTGTTTTGGTTTGTCATTTGGATCGATGATGCTATGAAGAAATATCAATGACTAGGGTTTCGTTGTTAGTAGAATATTTTTTATATTTCCTTGTATTTTTATTTAGTTTGTAAAGTCACATATTGTAATGCTATAATAATTAAGTAGATTTTTTAGAGATATTTTGTATTTGTTCTTTTATTAGTGTTCAGTTTTTATTTATTTCTGTTAAATTCAATGTTTATCTACTTGGTTTATTTTTATAGTTGTGATAATTATAAATTTGAAAAGATTAATATTATTTAAAGTTGAAAACAACTCACAAAATTGAAAATCAACTTAGGAGTTATTGGTTTATTCATTCATTTTATAAAAAAATGTAGGCATTCACAATATTATTACAAGTATGAATATTGTTTTAATATTAAGTTTATTATATATATGAAAGTTTTAATTAATAATTTCCAATTCTTTGTCACTTTTGCTTCGTCATTTATGGTGTTGTTTTTACTTCCACATATTACCCTATCTGTTGCAAAAAATACTGAAAAACTTTTATGTGATACTCTTTAATTTGATTTTTACCAAACAGAGTATAACAGTTGCTTTGTTTACTTTTTTTTGGTTTTTAGTAAACAGACCTTAAACTAATTGTTCCCAACATGTTGGGTCTGCTGACCTGAAGAAGAACAGATGATTGAAAAGCCAAAATATACTAATAGTTGATCCACACAAATAAACAGTCTTTACAACATACTCTTCCCAAAAGACTGCTGACCCTAACAACTGTTCCATCCAAACAACTGCTATGACAACTGCTGATACAAAGGACTGCTAGAGGACAACTGATAGAGAACAACTGCTGACCAAAGGTCTGATGAAGAAACAACTGTTGATCAAGTACTGAAGACTAAAGGTCTGTTGGAGTCAACAACACTTAGACTCCAACAGATGTTGCAAGACCATCAGAGTTTTCCCTTAACAGTAGTTTACCTTACAGTGTTTTGTAATACAACAGTAGTTTGTATAGGGCAGATGTTTTATGTTGTTATTCTGTTAGAGGTCACTATCTTAGGTGACGTCAGCACAGGTCACCAGTGGTTTAGATTTGTCTATAAATAGAAAAGTGCTTGTACTGTTCTATTGCATCACACACAAACATTCTCTCAGACAAACAATCACTGTGTAATCAAGCTGAGGGGGAGTACTTGTATTGATTGTAATCTTTCAATTAATGAAAGCTTTTGATCATAGAAAACATTTATTCCTATTGTTTTGATTATTGTTTATCATTCCGCTGCACTTTCCATATATACTTACATCATTCAATTCTCATCTTATTTTAAACATATCAAAACAATCAAACTCAGATCCTAACACAACATACACACAGATGGTAATAAGCAGAAGTTCTCAAAACAATAGACGATGGGATAAATAATGTTGTTTTTAATAAACAGAGGTTAACATTTAAAATTAAAACACACATAATAATAATAATTATATCTACTATACAAAACTACTTAATTAAAATTTCAAAAATTCTTTGTTTCTTTTTCAGTATCTCCCTTGAAAGATCGTCTTTTAATTCCGTCAAGGATTCTTAGATGTTGTTTTCGATTTGTAGTTGTTGCGTCAAATAGCCTTCAATCTTGTCTCTTAAAGCACTTGCTGGTTCATGCAAGGCCATATCTAGTAGGGCAATGTTTTCCCAGCATTGTTCCTTAATTTTTTCTTCGAGCCTCTCTACTTCATTGCAAATATTTTCATCTTTTCTCTTTTCTGTTAGTGACCAAGCGTTGGATAAAGACTTAACATCTGATGTATAGATAAATTTTTTCACCTGTTCGTTTTCCAAAGTCTTCGTGAATTTATGTTTCACACGTTAGCCCAAGTATAATAAATATTCTACCGTATGACCTTTCATCTTCACGTGTTGTCAGTCTATAAAATACTAAAGAAATTCGAATGTTTATCATAAAAGATTTTAATTAGTAATATATTAACATTTACATTTTCAGTGTTCACCAATTGTATCAATGGCAGCCCCAAGTGTTAACCGTGAAGAGGAAATGAAGGACTTTGTTCTTAATCAAATTACACGACAATACTATCAAGATTTGAAGACTACAAGGGAGTTGAAGATTTGTTTTGACCGTTTGCACTCGGGCACGCTTGAGCGAGACGTTGTACAGTGGATTTTGAAGTCAATGCCTTCAACTGGTGTTCGTGATTTGTCATTGTTGTGCAATTCAGAGTCCAGTATTAAGGATGTTGAACTTTTGGCAAGATTCAAAGATCTACACGCACAGCTTGAAGCTTCAATGGAATTGAAGCTTAAGTTTATTAATTCATTTAACTAGGTGTGGATACCATCCATCGCATATCAATGAGTTAATACGAATATTGAGTTACATATGCCTAAAGTGCTTAAAGTTCAAGAACAAAAGGAATTGTACCTTCAAAGGAATTGAAGATTAAGCTTTTTAATTCCTAATGTATATTCATATGTATAAACAGATGTTATGAAGATGGAATTCACAATGTATATTGATGTTTAAAGTTGATTATATTTGTTTTGTTTAACGTTGATTAGATATGGTTTTTTTTATATCGCTACATATTGACCATAGGTTTTTAATCCGTCTATAGAGTTTTTGTTTCTTTGTTGTTACCTTTCAGTTACTAAACGTCTGATCAGTGTTAAAAGATATAAACAGTCGTTGCGAAACAACGGTTCTTTCAGCAGACGTTTGCACTATTGACGTGTCGGTCAGTCGGTGGTTAATGCAACAACTGTTCGAAAGAAACCGTTGAAATGATGTAATGAACAGAGTTGCGAAACGAACAGACGTTGACTTACAAACCGTTTAGTAACAAACGATCTATTACGGTAGTGTATTATTAACTGATGTTGTGAAATGAACAGACGTTACTAAATACAGTTTCTGTTTTACTGATAGATGGAGTGTTTTGCAGCGTTTGGTCTGCCGACGCGTCAGTGGTTAGCGTAAGGCGGATAAGGGTTGGTTAACGTGCAGGCAGTCTATTGGTTAGGCTTAAAGCTGGGTTTAATCCTCCTGTGTGTTTCCGGGATCTCACCTAGTTACTATTAATAAAAGAATTGACTTATGATAATGTGACATTCAATAGAGGCCTCAACCCTCTCTTTGAATGTGTCACGTGGCAACATGTGAGATTTTTTTAATTTTTGAGTTTTTTTTTATTAATAGTTATAGATAATTATAATTATTTTAGGAAAAAAAATAAGAATTTAAAAACAAACTTAAATTTCTCTCTCATGTTTCCTCCCATAACTTTTAAACGTTAATATCTTTTATGTACAAGATTTTTAAAAGAAAAAATTACACCAAATTAACGAGCGTTTTATTGTCATTCCAACGACTACCATAGTGCTATATAAAAAACGGAGAAAAAAATGACTATTTTTGTGGGGTTTTTTGTTTTCAAATATATTTTACTCTACTAATAAATCACTACTTAGGGTTTTTTATATTTGAATAAAAAACGATAAACATAACTTCATAGGTAGAGATTCTTTTTTTTTATTTGAATATGATAACATATGGCAGAGATTTGTTCAAAATTAATAATAATAATAATATTATTATTATTATTATTATTCATTAATCATGTATTGGCAAATCATTAATTATGTTGTCATATTAGATATTTTATTATGTTATATTAGATATTTTAACCTCGGAACGTCATGGGATAAAAGCTAGTGGTATATATATTAAAAACTAGATTATACCCCGGGAGCGTCCCGGGTTGAGAAATTTAATATGATACATTAAATTTACATATGAAATAGACTGATGTATAACTATAATATTAATATCCAACATAAAACAAATTAACAATGTACAACTCCAATGCTAACACCTAACCTAAAAGAATGTAGAACTTTAATGTAACTCTAGTATTAACACCTACCCTAAAGACTAAACAAATGTACAACTCTAACATACCAATATTGATACCTAACTTAAAACAACGTATAACTTTATTAACCTATTCGGCTCTGGTTGAAAAAAAAAATTCATATTTACTGATTTAAACATAATTAGTGACTTGTCTATACATGATTAATGATTTACCTAAACACTTTATGTTTTTTTTTCCTGTATGAACAAAATCCCACAAAAAAATTTCTCCGTTTTTTATATAGCACTATGGTACTCGTTGAAAAGATAATAAAACGCTCGTTAATTTGGTGTAATTTTTTTCTTTAAAAAATCTCGTATATTAAAGATATTAACGTTTAAAAATTATGGGAGGAAACATGAAGGTGAAAAATCCAATTTTGTTTTTAAATTATTTTTTTTCCTAAAATATCTCAATGCCACATTTGATAACACATGACATGTGATGACACATGACACACTCAAAGAAGAGAATGCCTCTTTAAATGTCATGTCATTAAAATGACTTTGATTTATTATATGTATAGATATAGATATAGATATTGAGTACGACCTTTATTCTAGGTTCACCCTTATCAATGAAATATTAACAACTGTCAATAGTCGTATAAATAGACAAATATGTGGACTTGAATTGTCAAATCTCTTTGCGAACTACTTACACCACCAAAATTGAGAACAATTGGGAAGAATATCCCTATTATCTGTTTTCAAATAGAAAAAAATACACGCTGTTCATTTTTTGTAATTAAGGCGATCAAAATCGCCGCTAATGTTAGGCCTTTAGCGGCGACTGGATCATTAGCGGCGATAGTCGCCGCTAAAGCTCACGTCCGCAAAAAAACGCCGCTATTGACACGTGTCGCCTCTAATAAGTCGCCGCTAATGCCTATTCCGGAAACATTAATTAGCGTATGGTAAATGCATTCTTCGATTAAATCACATGTGAACTGATTATAGTCCATGAATTAAGAGTATAATTTATATATTTGTGGTTACAATATGTGTTATTGCTATTTATTTAGTGTAACCGTTACTCTATTGTTAATTTGCTACAAACAACTTAAAATTTAGTAAGTATTGTCCCGATTACACTATAACGGAACATGTGAACTGATTCTAGGAGTTTTATTTGGTATTTATCCGGTGAATCTACTTTTTAAATTATTATACTATTGTTCACCACATACATAACCACCCATTTTTCATGTTGTAACCGTTTTTCGGATGATCTTAGCTGTCCAAATCAGGCGGTTATTTGTGAGGTTAAATCCTGACCAGAATAATTGTGTAGTTTTTGCCAAATTTTGGCGGTTTTTTGCCAAATTTTGGCGGTTATTATTCGGATGATCTTACCTTCATCCTTATTTACATCAAGTATGCTTTAATCATAATCTCCACCCTCAGTCTCCTACCATTTCCTTCACTCCATTACTGATCCACAACCTTATTAACAAATGGCCATCGGAGCAGCCACCTCTCTCCTCCGTACCGCCTCACCACCGCCGCCACCAGTATAACTTCCACTTTCTTTTCATTTCTATGTACATTTTCTATGTCGTGCCCTAGACTCTTATCACCAAAACTACTTTTGAAAACCGAAGAGACTCTTCATTTATCAAAGCGTCTTCATCAACAACGTTCACAGATTCTCATGATCTAAAGGTACGAATAATTATGTTTGAATATATTCATCAACATGATGAATGTTTGATTCTGTGTTTTGTATCAAAAGGTGAATACGATTCCTACGAAGCCGATTGATGGCCAGAAAACTGGAACCAGTGGTCTTCTAGAAGAATGTTCGAGTTTTTATTTATTTATTTTTTTTTAAATTTGTTGATTTTGTGTTGCGTCTGATGTGGTGCGATTTTACGATGGATTTTGTATAAGGTCAATTCACTTCGTTTGATTACACTCTTTTGTGTTTTTTTTTTTTTTTTTTTTTTTTTAATTTTTGTGGTTGTATGAGAAGAATACAGCTATTTTTTTTTTAGAATCATGGGAGTTTTGGGTGGTCTGATTGCAATATTAAATTGGTTTGATCATATATGTTATTGGAAGAATCATATCACTACTAATCTAATTCACATTCTTTTTTTATAGGTTGTTTCATGCTTCGCCTACCGATTGCAAATCCACAGGAAATCCCATCTTTGTCTAGGTATAACAGTTTTCTTTCTGATTAATTTATTCCCTAAATTATGTTAATTCAATTGTTTAGTTGAATTCTTTGTTCACATTCTTATTCAATTTTCATCTCCGATTGTAGCCATTAAGTTTGAAATGTTTAGGAGAATAATATGTTTATTAGAAATGTTGTGGTTACAGAAAAGTCGATTAAATGTGCTGCTTGGAAGGCCATTTGTGCAGGTTTTGAAGAAACAACCAACTCAACTGCATGTCTTATTGATGGAAAATTATAGCTGTCAGTTTATTGTTGGTAATTTCATTGAAGAAACAACCGACTCAACTGCATGTCTTATTGTTTAACATCTTAGATTCAAGTTGGAGGATCACCAATAATATAAGGTTGAGTGCAAGTTAGGCAAATTTGGTTTTGGTTACTTCTTAATTTATACATTTTCCTTGGTTTCTGCAAATTTTTGTTCCTGAACATATTTGTATTCTGGTTTTGTTTATGCATTAGTTTTGGTTACTGCACAAATTAATTCCATACAATTCACCTTCTTAATTTAATTTTCAATTAAAATTGAATTAAATTGTAGATGTGACCACAATGTAAACATTTGCTATTAATGTGCATTAAGTGTTAGTTTTATAATTTTTTTTGGAGGGTGTGTTTCAGCGGAGAATCCAAACGACGCACAACCCTTCAACCCCAGTTCGAATCCAGGCCAAACGCGGGTGTTGAATTTTTCACCCCTTAGTGCGAGTGGGGGGACTCGAACCTGAGAACAAGCCCGGGCAGGAACCTCCCTAAGGAGTAAACCCTCCCACCTCCGACCAGTTAGGCTGGACATCATTGACAAGTGTTAGTTTTATAATTACTAATTTTATATTAGTATATTGCTCAAAAGAATTAAAAGTTGCATTTAAATTTCTAATTTTTTTTTATAAAACTATTAGTCGAGCCATTATCTACAATTTTGGAAGTATGGTAGGTATTAATTTCATTTACTAATCACTAAGTTGATTAGTAATGTTATTTCTTTCTTTGTGCTGCTATTTACAGGTGGTCAAAGATTAGATCCCTATTGTACTGTTTTATTGAGGCTAGCTCTCAAACAAGATAAATTAAAGGTTTAAAGTACTTTCGGATTGCTACTTTTTTTTTTCATTCTTTTTAAATTCATTACATGGGACAAGTAAACTTTGGGTTGTGTTTGCTCGGGATAGAAGGTTTGTATAAATAAATGGTTTATCAACACTCTTAATATAAGGTGCTGGTCTTTTTGAATCAATATTGTGGTCACACTATCTTAAATGTTCAGTTCCTTGATTTTTTCATCCGACTAATTCATTTTGTCATTTATGTCAGGCATTCAAGGTGTTTAGTTTTATACAGGCTGCATCCGATAAAAATTAAAATAATTTCATAAAAATTTAACAATAGCTTAAATCGTTCAAAATTCAGTTGCACTTGATAATATCTGTTGGGAAGTTAATGGGTTTTTAAATGCTTTAGGCTGTTTTTGAAGAGGAAACTCTCTAATTTCTATAGCAGTCATATGTCTTTTTTTCGCTTGATGTATTTTTAATTGCGCATTAACTTTTAGATGAAACATGTGAGATGATTTACTGAAATTTATATTAAGTACTTGAAGGTTATTTGCTATTCTTTGTTTTTCCCTTAAAAAAATATGAATTATACATATCAAATTATGCCAACTATATAGCAAAATTTGAGTTGACATGTACGGGAATTAACCAACTTTCACGCCTACTAATCACAGTTTGATAGGACACTATCGGATCTTTAATGTACACATAGTTTAATTGTTGTAAATGTTAAGAACCCGTCCCAGCGGACGGGTACACTTCTAGTTCTAAATTGATTATGTGAAGTTAAAACTTAGACTCGCTGACCCATTTTTAAAATAAATGATTATGAAAACCGATATGTGACAATTTTACAGTTTTAATAGATCAAGCACACCAAAAGCAAAATTTATGTTGAATAGTTGACTACAAGCAAGCAAGGTAAAACCTTGCTATATATAGCGTTGAGGGGAAGGAATGTGAGGGAGAAGTGTAAGAAAACAAATTAATAAATTAAGTTATCAAACAGATGGCTGTAGAAATGAGTGCCTTGAGAACTTTCATCTGTATTCTGGTTCTTCATGTAGTTGCACTGATTTGTGCTCAAGATGATCAATCAGGTACTACCTTAGACTCATTCTTTATGTATTTATTTTTTTTGTATTTATTTCTAGATAATATGTATGTGTCAAATGCCGTACCTATTGTTGGCAGGCTTCATCAGCATAGATTGTGGGAGCGAGTCAAACTACACGCAAGAAGGCACAGGCATAAGCTATGTTTCAGACGATGGCTTCATAGAAGGTGGTGAGAGTCATATATTACCCATTCATAACTATGGAATACGTGCGTTTAACACTCTCAGAAGCTTTCCCGAAAACAAACGAAACTGCTACACTCTTAGACCCCAGAAAGGGAAGAATAATAGGTATTTGATAAGAGCGATATTTTATTACGGCGAGTCTAGAGGTCAACCCCCAGAATTTGATCTTTATATTGGAGCAGACTATTGGCTGACGGTTTATATTCCAAACGCAACCCTTTATTTCTTCTATGAGATGATACACTTCACCTCATCAGATTACATACATGTGTGCCTCGTTAACACAGGTTTGGGAGATCCTTTCATTACATCATTAGAACTAAGGCTCTTGGACGCAACCATGTATGACGATGAATCACCAGCATCCTTAATGCTAAGGGAACGCTATAACTTAGGTGCAAATGAAATAGTCAGGTCAGAAGAATTTCTTAACGTTATTAGTATACAATTACTCTTCTTACAGCTGTTCAGTTCTTCACAATTCATTTTTTCTGAAACTCTGAAATAGGTATGAAGACGACAAGTATGATAGACGATGGGATACAGCTCAAACGGATGCCTATAGATCAATACAGACTTCTGAACGAGTTTCTTTAAAACCATTTAGTGAAGAACAAGTACCATTAAAGGTCATGAGCACTGCCATTACACAAATTAACTCTACATATCCGATATACTATCAGGGGAATGTTGAAACCAACAAAGAGCTCATCATCTACATTCACCTTGCTGAAATTGAACTACTAAAAAGCAACCAGAAGAGAGAATTCAACATCACAATTAATAACATCTGGATTGGCACATGTTCTCCGTCAACTAACATAACCACAATCCGAAAAAAAATATATCCCAGTTCATTCAGCACTTATTATCTTATATTAAGTAGAACCTTAAACTCAACCCTCCCTCCCATCTTAAATGCAATAGAGACTTATACGGTGACGCCGCTCCAGCAAAACCAAACAGATGACCAAGATGGTAAATATATATTCTCCGCGGTAGAAGATATGTTTTCTGTTGTAGTATTTTACATGTTAACATAATTAGGAGAATTGACAGTAGTCTCATGGTCTCCCCATTTCTCTTATCTTTATTGTTATAAATAGCTACTGCAATCTGGAGTATCAAGTCAGCTTATGGGTTATCAATATCAAACTGGCAAGGAGATCCATGTGTTCCAATGGAATATGTTTGGGTTGGGCTTAACTGCGACTATAGTGCTCCAAGGGTAGCTAGAATCATATCTGTGTATGTAATCCATTTCACAACCACCAATGTTCCATTCTAAAATCACTGCCAATAACTACTTGAGTATGTTTAATGTAGGAACTTGTCTTCTAGGGGATTGCGTGGAGAGATAGCTACTGCCTTGGCTAATCTCACTAAAATAGAATCACTGTAATTTCTTTAGTATATTGTTTTAGTCTTTAACATATTAAACCCAATTCTACAAGCTGCTAATTTATTTTTGTTTCTTTTCCAGGGACTTGTCCTACAATAACTTGACAGGAGAGGTGCCAAAGTTTCTTGCTCGGCTAGACAACTTGAGGATTCTGTAAGTCACCTAGTTGTCAGTACAGGATCAAAATATTTTAGATGATGCATAATAATCTTATATGGTATTGCTTGTAGCAACTTAGCCGGAAACAACTTTACAAGACCACTTCCAGCTGAACTTCTGGAAAAATCGAAGAAAGGGTCGTTAATGCTGAGGTTTGATACTTTCTTTAAAACAGAAAGCAAAAGCAAATCAACATTCAACTGACTTGTTCTAACATTTTTTTAACATAATCAGTATTGAAGAAAGCGGTGGTGAAAATAAAAGTTCTTGGATGCATAAAGTACTCGTTATTTTAGCACTAATTGTTGGATGCATCGTGGTATTGTCCATCATTGTATTCATAGTTAAACAACTGAAAGAAAAAGGTCTGCAAGAGGAAGGTTTGCAAGAAAAAGGTTTGCAGTATGATTTAACCTTGTAATCATATAATCTAACAGATTTATAGGTTTTCATATTAAATGGAGAAGTACTTATTAAATTTGAATAAATGAATTCAGCTTTGATCAAAGGGGAGGAGGCTTTTACACCCAGAAAACAAAAGTTTACATATTCTGAGGTGGTGAGTATTACGAACAACTTTCAGAATGAAATTGGAAGAGGCGGATTTGGAAGTGTGTTCCATGGATCTGTTGGGGATAACCAGGTTGCTGTGAAGATGCTTTCTGAATCATCATCCCAAGGTTACAAGGAATTTCAATCCGAGGTAATTAACTGATAAAACTATCTTTTAAGAATATCTGTCAGCTAAATGAGCTAATTCCTTTGCAACAAGAGGACCAATTCAAACATAAAGTTAAGTAAATAAGTCATAATATGCAAAGACTAAGAATTTTTTGTCAACAGGTGAAGCTACTCATGGAAATCCATCATACAAACATAACTTCACTTGTAGGGTACTGCGATGACAGCAACCACAAGGGAATCATCTATGATTTCATGAGTAATGGGAACTTAGAAAAGCATCTATTTGGTAATTAGTTGTATTTAATCTGTTTTCCAAAATTAAAGTATTTATTTATTTGTTTAAAGGGATCAATTGTCCTATGTCTTAGGCTGATTGCTTTACATTTCATTTGAATGATCAGATGGATGTCCAAATGTCTTGAGCTGGGAAAGAAGGTTACAAATTGGATGTGATGTAGCAGAAGGTTAGTAATTAACCAGGTTACTCGATACTGGCTTGTACTGAGTGGGTTTTTTTTTTTTATGTGTCTGTTGGGAATCATGGTATCAAATACACAACGGAAGCAGTTTTATTTATTAATAAAATCGATTATATACAATATATAATATGAGCCGATTATATATATATATATATATATATATATATATATATATATATATATATATATATATATATATATATATATATATATATATATATATATAGGGGATGGTTATAATAAAAACCCTCCAAAATGAGTAAACCATGTAAACCCATTTGTAGCCATTGATCTAAAGTGATCAATGGTCTAGATTCATTCTATATTATTTTAATATATTTATTAAGGTAAAGGACAAAAAAGGGCACAATGGTCAAATGCCATTTTTTCTGAAAAAGCACATATGACAAGTGGACCCCACACATGTCACATCATCTCTCTCATACTTTTGTGACCATTGTCCTAAATCTGCCAGATACCCGTGTTACATATGTAACATGTGTTGTGTTACGTAGGTTAAAACTGAGTTGCCAGTGTATATTATTTAAAAAATGCTGATTTATTATTTTTTTTTATTATACCATGTTTTTTTTTTCGTTTTATTGTACCAGCACCAGAATTGTTACATACGTAACGAGAATTAATATGGTTATAGGCATTTTGTTACTTACAAAGTGCTAAAACCAAACAAAACGGTCATTACAAAGTGCTAAAAACTTTATTGATCAAAAAACATTCAAATGTACACAAGAATTGTTTCTTACAAAATGCTAAAAAACAAACAAAACGGTCATTACAAATCAACAAATGCTAAAAAAAGTATCATAAATAAAAAAAATGTCTACACTTCATTCTTGATAATAATCTTCATCTTTAATGCAAAAAATATGCTCACCTGCAAAAATAAAACAAAAATCATCAATTTACATGTAAAAGACCCCCCCCCCCCCCCCCCCCCCCCCCCCGCTTAACGTATGTTAACCAACTGGATTACAAAAAAACATACGAAACTGATACAAAAAAACATTGTTTTATACATTTAGTTATCAAAGATAATCAAACATACGAAACTGATAGCAACCTAGTTCTGCTGTTACATACGAAACAGACGCAAACATAGATTTGATCCAATGATTAGTGACTTTTGTGTTAATCAATATATGGTAAAAAAATCAGAAGCTAATTTATACCAACTTAGTTCTGCTGTTACATACGAAACAGAAACTAATTTATACCATAGTTTTGTTGTTACATACGAAACATGTTAACAGACATTAAAATTCACCAATTTTGATTAAAAAAACATATTAAACAAAAGCAGACATATTGTTGCATAGAAAATAATCGGACTGCAAAAAACATATATGCTACACACGTAAACAGTCTAACATAACACAAAGATTATACGAAAATATAGACGATAAAAACACCCTAACTAAACAACAAGATACTACAAACATAAAAACACAAAACGAAAAATCATTTTCGATGTTTAACATAATAAGTCACCCAAAAATAAGAGATGCTAGTAACACACAAAAAAAACAACAATTATTTACAACTTAAAAAAATAAAAATACAGACAATACTTATGTACATGTGAAACAACAATTATTTACAAGAAAACAACAATTATTTACATGTGTAACAGGAAAAACACAGACAACACTTATGTAGTCTGCAGTAAACATAGAACAGAATTTGATATGCTAGAAAACAGAAAACATAATTTGACTGCAAAAAATAGATATGCTACACACGTAACAGGCTAACTAAACACAAAGATTATACGAAAATATAGACGATAAAAACACCCTAACTAAACATAAATATACTACGAACATAAAACACAAAACAAAAAATCATTTTAGATGGTTTAACATAATAAATCACCCAAAAAAAGAGATGCTAGTAACACACAAAAAAACAACAATTATTTCCAACTTAAAAAAAATAAAATATTAAACCACCTAACCCCCCAACCCTCCCCCCCCCCCCCCACCAAAAAAAAAAAACTAGAAACACAAAAAAAAGATATATATTAAACCACCTCCAAACCCATCATCCTCTGATTCGTAATCCTATATAAGAAAAATATAGACGATAAAAACAGATGTGCTGCACATGTAACAGCCTAACTAAACACAAAGATCATACAAAAATATAGACGATAAAAACACCCAAACTAAACACAAAGATACTACGAACATAAAACACAAAACGAAAAATCTTTTTCGATGTTTAACATAATCAATCACCTAAAAAAAAATATTAAACCACCTAACCCCCCAACCAAAAAAAAAAGGATGCTAGAAAAAAAAACAAATGACTAGACTATTTCAGAAAAAACAAAAAGAATTAAGTTGGAAATAATTGTTTCAAAAAAAAAAAAAAAAAACGACTAGACTATTTTCAGAAAAAACAAAAAAAAGGGATGCTAGAAAAAAAAAAACAAATGACATAGACTATTTCAGAAAAAAAAACACACCAATATGTAAACTTTAATAACACACCAATAAATAACATTGATGTATACAAACTTTGAAAAAACAAAAAGAATTAATAACAAAACTTTCAAGAACGGACGAATTTGACTTGTAAGATTCCGGTTCTTGATTGACCAAGCGGTTACCCACTGAATAATAAGTTTGCTTGTTTTTGAAGATGAAAACTAACATATGACTAGACTATTTCAGAAAAATATAAAAAACAAACTTGTCACCTATCTTCACATCTCCGGCCGACCTGCAAGTCGGACCGGTCGTCTTCTCCGATTCCTCTCCCCCGGTCAATCACCCACAAAAAACGTCCCTCTCTGTTATTCCGACCGAATCTTCGACGACCCGACAATCCACATCTTCTCTGATGGTGTTGAAAAAATCAGATTTTTTTTTTGTGATACTTTCCATATTCTTAGATTTGTTGGTGGTGATGGTATTTGAGAGAGAGAGAGAGAGTAGATGGGAGGGAATTAGATTTTGAATGTTGTTTGAAAAGTAAGAGAGAGGTAATTAATATATATATGAGTTTAAAAAATCAGATTTCTTGAATTACTATATTACCCTTTAAATAATAAAAAATGATTTGTTTAGTTGGGTGATGTGGCATGCTCACATCCACACAATGGGTTTCTAGAGGTTTTCTCAAAATTTTGGGTTTCTCTTTTCCCTTTCCCCTATATATATATATATATATATATATATATATATATATATATATATATAATATATGTTTAATTTTATTAATCCAATTAACAAAATATTCCCAATCAGGATCTTGGTTAAACGCGTATAAACAAATAAATTATAAACAACCATAGGGGGTTTAGTAATCAACCTTTGACGACTACACCGGAATTGTAACACGCGGGTTACAACGAATCCTCGCTAGTAGGAAGTTCACACCCGAGCACTGGCCAACCGAAAGCAACACTTTGCAAGACGGAGGCGGCGATGATGGTAGTTTGCGGCGGACAAAGGGGCGGTGGCTCCTAAGGGTGGCCGCAAATCTTGAAGAGGAGACAAGGGTTATATTGTTTTATCTTTTTCAAAAAACATGTGTGATTAGAGTTTCTATCACACCTATTTATAAAGATAAAAAACACTTGACCACTTAATTAGTCAAAGTCATTCACTTGAACATTGACTAGTCAAGGACTTGACCAATTAATTAGTCAAAGTCATACACTTGACCATTTGACTAGTCAAAGTGTAAACTTTACTATATAGTTCCTCGAGTTCAAAACTATTATTATTTCATAAATAATAATCCACCAACACATGAACTTATCTGATTTGTGTATCAACGTGTAACTCTTCGGATCGTACCGGGTCGGGTTACGTTGACCTCGACTTTTAATTATATCGGACATACTATATATCCAACAGTGTCAACTGCTATAACAAGTTTATCATATATCCATGGCTTTGTATTATAGGGTTATCATACATGCATCATGGTTGCAGGCCACCAATAGTCCATAGAGATGTGAAGTCTTCAAACATCTTGTTGAATAAAGGTTTCCAGGCAAAACTGGTTGATTTTGGGTTGTCGAGAGCTTTTCCTACCGAAGATGCCAGTTATGTCTCATCAGCAAAAGTTGCGGGTACTATTGGATACCTTGACCCTGAGTAAGTTATTCTCGATCTTCAACATTTTTCACTTTTTTGTTAACTGAAAGATAAATTCATTGCAATATTTAATGAATAACATGTAGCCTTAAGAAGTTGGCAATAGGTGTTGGCAGCGGAAATTAATCAAACAAAGATGTTTAACAAACAAAATGATCTGAATATGAAAACTTAAAGGTTGCACACAACAAGAACAATTTCAAAGAGCAAAAGTTTTATGGATTGAATTAGGATAATTAATCTTGGTAAATACAACCGTAGACAAATGTTGTATTTATACTATGTACAAGTTCACTAACCGTCGGCTGACACAACGTTTCAGAAATGGCACCATTGCAACGGTTTTATCTTTAAGGGTAAATTTGTCATTTTGCTCCTAAAAACTTCATGAGTCACGCCATATGTGAAGGCTGCCTCTTTGTGATCAATTATCATTATAATCCTAAGTTGACTATTACACTTCGGATTCTAACATTTACATATTACAACCCTAGCTAGATTAATACACTTACTTATGTTTCACAAATACATAAATATGTTGACATACTTAATACACAAATAAATATACAAGTGCATAGTTTAGTATTCCAATAATAGGAGCTTACAACTTCTCGTTGAAATGTGAAACGCAGGTATCACAAAACATACAGGTTGACGAAGAAAAGTGATGTGTATAGCTTTGGGGTAGTACTCCTAGAGTTGATTACAAGCCGACGAGCAACATCAGAGGGCATTCACATAATTAAATGGGTCAAGTCAGCAGTTGAAGAAGGAAATATTGAAAATATAATTGATTCTAGACTGGATGGACGTTTTGACATCAATACAGCCTGGAATGTAGTAGAACTTGCAATGGATTGTGTTTCTCCCATGTCCATCAATAGGCCAAACATGAACGATGTGGTGATAAATCTAAAACACTGCTTGCAAGCAGAAGAAACTAATATAAGTGAATCCGTGTCCCTGAACTTGGACAGTGTGAGCAATCCAGACCCAAGATAATGAAGTCTTGAAACTGTTTAGTGTCTAATGTTCATGAACCTTCTGTTTTTTAAGTGACTAACAGGTTATAAGAATTTTTCTTATCCTGATCAGACTTCCATGAACAATTCATGATGGAAAATAGTTTTATTAGTCATGTTTCGAGTCTTTAATAATGTTCATTTGATCACATCAATTGATCTTCATTGTTCTAGACTTAATTATGCTTTAAGATTGAACCTTTCAAATCTTGTGCTTCAGGTATGCTGAGACATTTTCCTTTATTTGATTTGCGTAATGTAACAACCTTAAAAAGAAAACCGTTAACGTAATCAAATGTATAATCGAATTGGGCCACCTAAAAGTTGTAGCCCAATAAAGTAATAGTAATGGGCCGAATAGAATAGTTTTGGGAATTTAAATGAACTCATGCAAGTGAAGATAGAATTTAAGGATTGCAATCATTTATCCATTAATTAAAACAAATAAACGAAAACGTTGACTTATCAAAGTTACTAGATTCTAATAATATTTGCAAGGATGTGCTTTAGCCTATAGGTGAGTCCCTCGGTTGATTGGGATTTAGGGAAAATGTCAATCCTAGCCAGACAACTCAAACTACATGCGTTCACCCTTTCAGATTGCACGTGCTCATTATTTGAACTTAAGACTTTAACGAGATTATCAAAACAAGTTGGGCCTAAGCCCGATCCGTTGATTTGTGTATGTATTTATCATTCCATTATCTTTCTAACACTATCCTTCACCTCTAACAACTACCGATCCGTTGATTCCGTCTTCGGGTCGGCTACACGCGTGGTATCTCAATTCTTGCCTGAATCATGATTCTACACCCTGAAAACTTTAAGAGGTAAATATATTGTATCTAGAGACCCAGTTGGAGTAGAAATATGACGTTTTCACGGTTTACACGAAATACATGTGTTCTCAAACTAACAATCCTATATATATATATACACACACACACACAAACACACAGATAGAGAGAGATAGCGAGAGTAAACTCTCATCACCGTCCAAGTGGTTTGGTAAAATGATGAATGTATGTACCCAAATACAAGACCATTAAACAAACTTCAAAGCCCCTAGTCGTGTTTCACTCAAGACTCAACCATATATTATCAATAGAAACCAAGACATGGATTGGCCAGAAGTGACAAATGTGTAGATACACGAAAGTGCGACTAGTGCTATTGGATTGTGAGTTCTAAAAAGTATTGCTGATGTCGAATGGTCGAAGGTAGAATCGTTTGGTCAAAGGGAACTCTGGGAGGTCGAATGTATTTTTGTATGTACATAGGTCCAGATTCGCCCACCTTGAATGGTCGAACCTGCACATTCGACCAAGTCAATTGAGCGAATGTGCAGGTCTATATAAGGCTGAATCATTTTTGAATGCTTAACTTTTGGTCATTTTGTTTCCCTCTCAGAGTGTGTGTCTCCCTAGTGTTTTTGTCAAATCTATAATTGAGTTTAATCATTATAAACAAGCTTTGTAAGGATTATTAACAATGTTTATGAATGAAATGAAAACGTTTGAGATGATTTGTGTGTTTTGCTAGTTTTATTATCACTTCGTGATCAATTCAGGGATTCCGCACCTGAATTAAACTTGTTTGATCATATGATTTGTTTGAATAGCCGATCCTATACACATATAAAGTGGTATCAGAGCCATAAGGATCAAACAACCATGAATTGATAATATTTTAGTTGATTTGGACCCAATTTTGATCAAAACTTTTCTGTTTTCATTGAACATTTGAATTTGGTGATAATTGATTGATTCGAACTTGTTTTCATGGATAAAATTCAAAATTCTCTTTGTTAAACTTGTTCCAAATCCAATCCGAAGCAAAACATGCATAAGATCATCAAATTTCCATCAACATTTGAAAATTTTGAATCAAAATAACTAATTTTCAAAGTATAACCGTTTTTCAAAATGAAACGGTCAAACCTAGGGGGATTTGGTCGAGAGTGGAGTTTTTAGGTCGAACCAGGGAGTTTTTGGTCGAACGTGGAGTGTTATTTGGTCGAACCTAGAAATTTTTAGTGTGTTGTTGTTCATTCGACCCTCAGTTGTACATTCGACCAATCGAGCGGTCGAAAGTGAAAACGATTTGGTCGAAAGTGAAATGAGTCTGTTATTTTCTACATTCGATCTTTCATAAACGGTCGAATCCGGAATAATTTCCACATTCGCCCACACGATCATAGTAAACGGTCGAACGTAGAAACTGTTGTTATATTTTTCTAATCGTTTCGTGTTTTGTAATTATCAGACGATATGTGGAATTTTCCTACAACACCACGACCTAATACAACACCACAACAGCAAACAACTATGGATCCTTGGTCGGTAGCTGCTCAGAAGACTAGTCAACCATCTCAACCGATAAACTATTTGGCGATGACTAGTTCGATGCCCCAACAAGTTGCACAACCACAACCACAACCTATGGCTGATTACTGGGGAGTTGCAGCAGCGACGGTACACTCTCAGACTACCAATTCGATTTCTACACTTATTCATGACTTATCTTCGGGTAGTGGGAGTCGTCCACCAAAGTTGATGGAAATGGTGGACTACAACCAATGGAAGACCAAGTTCAAGATTCATCTAGATGGAATGGGATTGGAAGGAATGGAAGCTTGGCAAATCATTGCTAAGGGGTATGTTGCTCCGGTTTTGGAGGACACTGGTTAGCCGATTCCATTAGAGAGTCTTGCTGAGGACGAGAAGAAGAAGTTTGCGGTGGAAAAGAAGGCGTTTTCCCAACTATCCCATGACATTAACACTGATCTCTTACATCAGTTTGGGTCGTGCACCACTTCGAAGCAATTGTGGGATATGTTAAGGAATCGTCACGATGGGAATGAAAAGGTGAGGAAGCTTAGAATGGAGGAGTTGAGAAAAGAGTTTGAGAACTTCAGCTATATGGGAAATGAGACGCTGAAGGAGTTGATTCCGAGGTATTGCCACTTATTGACTGAACTTTCAAGTTATTAGATTCATATAACGATATCTGAGCTGGTGGACAAGTTTGCTGATGCATTACCACCATACTGGAATCAACACATAGAAGTCCTCAAACAGAAAGATGCGTACCAATATTGGACCATCAATGAGTTTATCCAGAAGCTTGAAAACAAAGAGATGGAGGAAAAGAGGAAGGCGAAAAGAGCACAAGTTCCTCAGAATCCAGAGTTATACCATGGCGGTACATCTTCATCTCTAGCTAGTTCAAGTTCTAGTACTACTATTGCTCCACACATTGCTTGTGTATCAAGTATTGTTGAACCAACCAAAACCCCTATAAACTATCTTGCTCAAACTTCATCTTATAGCACACCATCATACCCTACTACTTACATCCCACCATTCTCACCAATCCAACAAGCTGCATGCTATTTAGCAAATTTAAACCAATCTCAATAACAAACCTATATTCCTCAAGTGAATCAAAACCAAATGCACCCAAGTCAACCTAATCACAGTCCAATTGTGTTGAAGACTTCAAACTTGAACAATGTTACTGTTGAAGTTGCACAGCAACATGTAGCATTGGTTTCTGCTATGGTCGCTTCGTATAACGGGTTAGTAGCTAGTCAAATTGGTAATAATAATTTGACCAGTGAAGACTATGCGCAAATTGACAAAGAGGAGATGGAGCTCATTGACATCCAGTGGGCGTTTGCTAGTGTCATGAGGCGAGCGACTGAGTTCATTGAGAAGACGGGCAGAACTGATCTTTCTACTTCTCCAAACACCACATATGGCTTTAACAAAGCCAAAGTGACATGTTTTAACTGTGGTGGGAAAGGTCACTTCAAGAGAGAATGCACACAGCCAGCACAGCAGGGGAACATGAATCCTTTCAACACCAACTACCAGAACCGTCAATCACAAAATCAGGTATCATATCAAAGTCAAAACAACTCCAATTTTCAACCACAAAACAATTACCAAAACCGCCAAAACACTCCACCAAATAATACTGTTAGACAAACCACTACACAAAACCAGAACCAAAATCAAACACCACACAATCCAACCAGAACTATCATTCCTATTTCTACACCAAACAGTCAAACCCAATCAGATAACCAAAACCAGGCTTTGGTGATCCAGAAAGATGAGGGATTTGATTGGACTGGTATGCAACTCGGTGTTGAGGAGATTACTGCTGGTAATGTGGCGTGTGTTGCCCAGAAGATGGATTTGGATGAGCCGGTGTCTGTTGAAGATGTTTTGATGACTGAGAAGATGTCTGAGGTGAAGATTGAAGAGTTGAGTGAAGAAAGTGATGTTTGTATTGAGAAAAAGTCGGGATTGATTCTTGACTCTGTTACTAATGTTCCCGAACAGTGTGATTCAGCTTATTCTGATACGGAGAGCGATTCTGATTCTGAAGCTAGTGTTAACTCACTAGATGATGATATTGGTCAACTTCTTGCCGAAGCTGATTTTCTGATGACGCACAAATCGTAGATAGTGGATGATGCTTTTACCAGAATCGACTATTCTAAATTCTTTGCTGGAAAGGAATCACACTTTGCATTGATGGCGATGACAGAACCTCCAAAACAGGTAAGTTCTGAATCTTCTTTAGATATGAATAGTGAGAGGTATTGTGGTGCATGCGATATATTGACAGAGGATAATAAGCAACTCAGGTTCAGCTTGAGAGTGCTAAGATCAACTGTCAATCGTATAAAAAAGAAGCACGAGAATTTAATAAGGCGCTTGATGGTTACAAGAAAGACATTTCAGATCTTAAAAAGACTTTATCTTTAAAACAATTAGCCATTAACAATTATATCAATGAATTAGAAAATACAAAACTTGAAATGGCTACCATCAAGTGGATTGCAGAGAAAGTCAACAAGAAGCTTGAAAGCTATAAACATATTGCATATGTTGTTGACCATATCATTGAGGAGCCTTCACAGTCAAGTAGTGCAAACTACAAGGCCGTCCCATCTCCGGTGTTGTTTGAAAACCATACTTTGCATTCAATAACACCGGAGAGTTCAGTTAAGTCTGACTCTACATCGGATGAGGAGTATAACACCTCTAGTGTGGGAGACCCTAATTCTGATGTTAGACCTGTTTTGGGACTAAATGATGAAGGTGTGATTGCTGTAACTGATGATTCCGATTCTGAGGATGACAAATCTGAGAAGGTGTGTGATATTCCTGCTGAAAATCATATTATTACTAATGAACCAGTGTCACCATCTCAGATTATACATCCCATGGCTAACGCTCATCGAGTGAATCAATCAGTCAAGCATGTTGAGAAAAATGAACAATGTGACAAACCCGTCAAAGTTTTCTATCGGATGGAAGGATCCGATAAGATAATTTCTGACGAGGAATATCCAATCAAATTTGCCAACTATTTCAAGATTGAGAAAACTTGGCACGAGAGTACCATTTGGTTCCCAAAGCATGAGTGAACAAATGATGTACCTCCAGAGGTTTTAAAGAAAATTTATTTTGATATTCCAAAAGAACCAAACGTTCATATTACAGAGTTTATCAAGCCAAAGGAGAAGGCTAATAGTTTACTTGCTCACTGCCCATATGTTAGGCACAAAAGGCACGAGGTTGAATTGAAGCAGAACTACCAGAGTCCAGTCGATAATCATTGTTATCCACAAAGACGATTTGTTCCTCAACCAGCACCGTTTTATAACCAAAACAAATATTTTCAAAAGAGGGAAAATCGTCAGATGACATATGACCGTCGTAACCGGATAGCCATGGAAAAACCTCTTAAGAAACCTGTGGTGAACACAACTGTTGAGAAGCAAAAGGTACTTGTAAAACCTGCAATCAAACCAACAGTTGGACCTGTCTATGTTAAATTAGAGAAGGTAACCAAGAAAGTTTCCTTTAAGGACGAAGTAAAGAAATCGACTGAGACCCCAAAATCTCAGATCCGGATCTTGAAACGTTCGGAACAGTATTGATCACCAAAGGGTTCTCAAGGTGCTTCATCTTCACAAGAGAATGAGAAATCTGAAACTGAAAAGGATTTAATTGATCAGAAAAAGATCAATTCAAATTCAACTGTTTGTGAAAAAAATTCTTTGAAACTCAATGTTCAAAGACCCAAGACCAAGCAGGCTTGGGTCCCCCGAAAAATCTAATCTTTTTACTTGATATGTTTAGGGAGCTTCAGCTGGCTCTGTGAGCAGTCTTTGGATTGTTGACAGTGGAGCTTCTGGTCACATGACAGGGGATTTATCGCTACTGTTTGACATCAGAAATATAAATGGCGAATACGTAGCGTTTGCTGGGAATAAAGGATGATACATTACTATGGAGGGTAGTGTGAGTAATGGGATCGTGAGTTTTGAGAAGATTTCGTACGTGAAGCAAATTGATTATAATCTGCTCAGTGTCAGTCAAATCTGTGATAAGCAGTTTTCGGTATTCTTTGATGACAAATCATGCTACATTCTCAAGCCAAGATTCGTTCTTCCAAAAGAGTGGGTTATGCTAAAAGCACTGAGAGTGAATAATTTGTACATTCTTGACATGTCAAAAGCTATGACTACACAAGGCAAAGTCACGTGTTTTCTCTCCAAGGCTACTGAAAAACAATCAATCATGTGGCATCGGAGGATAGGACACATTCACCTTACAAAGATGAATCATTTGGTGAAGAATGAACTTGTCGAAGGCATAAATGCTAAACATTTCCATTTGAATGACAAGTGTGTGAGTTGAAAGAAAGGAAAGCAGCACAAGCAATCCCATAAACCAAATAAAGTCAATTCAGTTGAACTACCACTTGAGCGTTTGCACATGGATCTGTTCGGACCGGTCAAGCGTAAAAGTCATGCTAGTGAATTGCACTGTCTTGTGGTTACCGATGACTATTCTAGATTTTCATGGGTTATGTTCTTGCATCATAAGAGCGACACGTTTAAGAATCTGAAGGTTCTGTTCACTCGACTAGAAAATGTCTATGGTCTGAAGATCAAGAGAATTAGGAGTGATAATGGGACGGAGTTCAAGAACGCACAGATGGATGCTCTTTGTGAAGACAAAGGAATTAATCATGAATACAATGCTCCGTATACCCCTCATCAGAACGGTGTCGCAGAACGCAAAAACAGGACTCTAATTAAAGTGGCAAGGACAATGCTTGCGGATTCCAATCTTCCAGTAATGTTCTGGAATGAAGCAATTTACGTAGCTTGTTATACTCTCAATCGCGTTTTAACAGTGAAGAAGTTTGGCAAAACTGTTTACGAGCTGCTGAATCGACGAAAGTCGAACTTAGAGTATCTAGAACCGTTTGGAGCTCCATGTACAATGCTTAATCCATCTAAGAAGTTCGCACCGAAAGCTGAAGAAGGATTCTTTGTTGGATATGCAACCCTGCTCAAACGGGTATTCAACAAACGGACTTATCAGGTAGAAGAGTGGGCTAACGTTGAAGTTCAGCGGTATACTCAGAATGTACAGGGTAGCGGTCCAGACTGGATGTTTGATTACAAAGATTTCTTTGAATCATTCAATCTAGATAGCTTGGTTGAAGAGGCTGTATTGCGATTATGTTACGAGTGTGAAAAAGCAGTGACATCACCGTTGGTGCGTCCGATCACTGTAAACTCCCAAATAGCTTCTAATGATACCAATGCTCCTACAGCTGAAGAAGAGGTATTTCAGGAAGCTTCCACAACTCTCAATTCATCAGAATCGGAAGATGATGATGATGTTACAAGTGAAGCTGTTCCAGATATTGCTACAGTGACACCTCCAGTGAACCCAAATCCAAATGGTGCTTCATCATCAAACTTGGGTAATGATCTGGATTCGACAGAGAATTTGACTACTCAAACGGGAGTGCAAGTACCTGATTATCCGGAATCTCGGATACATCATATTCACCCGCTCGAGCAGGCTATTGGTGATCTTGGTAGCAGTGTTATGATGAGGGGACAATTGAGGAATGCTAACTCGCAAGAAAACCTTGGCGCTCTTGCTTTATATGCCAAAATTCAAAAATCAGGTTTTCAAAATGACTGGTCGTTTGCTTGTTATGTTTCGCAGGTTGAGCCGCGGACATACAAGGATGCTCTTTTGGATGACGCTTGGGTAAAGGCAATGCAAGAGGAGTTATTGTAGTTTCAGAAACTTGGAGTGTGGACACTGACAGATTTACCTCCAGGACGGAAAAAGATTGGAACTAATGGGTGTTTAAATGTAAGAAGGATGACAGAGGAGTGATTGTTAGGAACAAAGCTTGATTGGTCGTACAAGGCTTTCATCAAGTGGAAAGAATCGATTATAATGAGATTTATGCACCGGTTGCACGCTTAGAAGATATCCGCATGTTTCTGGCATTTGCATCTTACAAGAAATTCAAGGTGTATCAAATGGACGTTAAAAGCGCGTTTCTTTATGGTGTGGTCAAGGAAGAAGTTTACGTAGGTCAACCACCAGGCTTTGAGGATCCTTTTCACCGGGATAAGGTCTACGTTCTAAACAAAGCTCTCTATGGGTTGCACCAGGCTCCACGACAATGGTATGAGGAGCTGAGAACGTATCTTCTATCCAAAGGATTCAAACGAGGTTTGGTAGATTGCACACTGTTCACAAAACGAACAGGAGATGACTTGCTTCTAGTGCAAATTTATGTTGATGACAATATATTTGGATCTACTAATGAATTTTTGTGTAGAGAATTTGAATGTGTGATGCAGGAAAAGTTCGAAATGAGTGCGATGGGAGAGATGCAGTTTTTCCTAGGCTTGCAGGTGGATCAAAGACCAACGGGGATCTTTATTCACCAGACCAAATACGTTTCTGAAGTCTTGAGCCGATTCCAGATGGATGATTCGAAGCCAATGGATACCCCGATACAACCTAATCACGGGATTGGTGTTGACGCTAAGGGGGAGCTAACTGATCCTTTTACATACAGAGCAATCGTCGGATCTCTGATGTATCTCACCGCTTCCAGACCAGACATAATGTTCGCCACATGTCTTTGTGCACTTTATCAATCGAGGCCGAAACAGAGTCATTTAGCAGCGGTCAAACGTATCCTTAGATATCTGAAGGGTTGTCCGTCGAGAGGACTATGGTACCCTAATGATGATAATTTTGACTTAATTGCTTTTAGTGATGCAGATTGGGGAGGCTGTGACAAAGACAGCAAATCAACAACAGCTGGATGTCAGTTTATGGGGAGCAGGCCCGTGACCTGGCAATACAAGAAACAAACTGCAGTCGCCTTATCCACATGTGAAGTAGAATACGTCTCAGCATCAAGCTGCTGCTCACAAGTTCTCTGGATATAACAAAAGATGGTGGACTACGGTTTGCAATTTCTTAAAACCCCTATATACTGTGATAATGAGGCCGCAATTGCATTAACAAAAGATTTAGTCAATCACTCGAAAGCTAAAGATATCTGGATCAAATACCATTTTATCCGTGACTGTTATGCAAAAGAGTTGATCGATATGGTCAAAATCCACACTGACTATCAACGTGCAGATCTTTTTACCAAAGCTTTTAATAAATCAAGATTTGAATATCTTTTAAAAGCTAACGGTATAAAAGAAAAACAAGACTGATCATCACCTCGGTTTATCGCTTCTTAGTCTTAGTTTTTACTGTTTTTCAGAAAAATACAGAAGCCCAAAAATATGTTTTTCATTTTAGGGGGAGTTTATTATCAGAAAAACCAAAAACATTGAAAAATTCAGAAACCCATAAATATTAGAAAAATCCAAAATGATTTCCAGGAGAAAAAGAGGAAATGATGGTACATCAGTGGGGACCTAACACATGCTGAAGAAGTGTAATGCAATATAAGGCGTGTGTTTGAGTCTGTGTGATGTGTTGATAGGCTTCGTAGACCTATTACTGCATGCCTGATACATACATATCAAACGAATTGTTGTGTGGATGAACTCCTCATGGGCATATGGTCTTAGTTCCGTAATTTCGTATGATAGGGTATTTGTATAAAATTCGGAGGTTTCGGGTCGTTATGTTATTATATCTGGGGATAGCCTCTCTGATCTTCTGTTGTAAGTCATTACGGACCTAGATCAGACAGGGTGTCTTTACAAAAGAGCTATAAAGCCAAATCTTAAAGTTACCGAATTGAGGAACTTTCAATGTGTGACGATAATCATTGATTATCTAATGCATCGTATCCAATCATTGATGCAAATCAAGATTGATATCAGCCCTTAACTTGGTAGAGTGCACAAGTTACTTTGTAGCATTAATTTGCTGACCTGTACACCTTTGTGCCTCATACCTTGTAAAATTACAGATGATGAAAGCATAATCACGCGTTACAATGAGTCTTTGTGCATTTACTTCTTAATACGGGAGTATGTCGTGTGCGTGGGAACCACAGACATTTGGGTTTATACTATAAATAATAGTATCAGTCTAAAGCACTGCACAACAGTCTGCGTGTGAGCTTATGTGGATCACAATATCAGCAGTTGCCAGATCACACATTGTCTTTAATGATAATAAATCAAAAGATCAACGGTGTGATCAGATTTCTCAATAACTGATATGATCCTCTTACCGGAAATCACAAAACATTTACTGTTTTAACTTTACATTTATGCATTTTACATTTCTCATCAAAAATACAAAACTCAAAAAGATTTTAGGTGTGTTTTAACAAAAATTTTAGAAAATCCAAAAGATTTTACATTTCTATATTCTTTTTGATAACCGATGGTGGTTGATGGTGATTTTCTTAAACTTGATGGACCATTTGAGTTTTGTCATCTTTAAATGAGAAATAATGAATGTCGGATGCTTAAAAGTTGAGAAAATTTTTGAACGGGACTCGATTTTGAGATTTGGTAAAAAAATTCAAAAATTCCAATCTCCATTCGCCCCTTCGTTGGGTCGAAGGTGGAATTTTGCTGTTACATTCGAACCTTTCAAACGGACGAATGTGAGTGTTCTTATGTAAATTTCACATTCGAACCATTTGTCTACATTATAACCTTTAAATAGGGTTGAAGGTGGATGAATTTTCACGTTCGCCCTTGATGTTTGGTCGAATGTAGAGCCTGTAAATACCTTATCTACACATTCGACTCTTTATTCCAAAAAAATTTCAAATTCTGAGATTAAGGACCCTTGTTGCTCGTGTTTTAACAATCATATCATTGTGTTCTTTGATTCTTGCTGATCATTTTAAGAGGTTATTTGCAGGTAATCATCTAGTAACAACTTCAGAATCGTCGACTTTCTGTCCGAACCCTAACATGAATCAAATCATGTTTTCTGACCTTTAATTGTGCCAATTGATGATAGGGATTTAGTTTTTAAGTGTTTTAGGGGGAGAATGTACCAAAATCCAGGGTTTAATCATCATAGATTAACCAATTGATTGATTAAAATGTTGAAACCCTAGATTTTAAGATAAAACACATAAACACTGAATAATATTTACAATTATTGAATGGAAAAGGTTTATCGGCCATATTAGATGCTTTACAAATCAAAATGGCATGTTAAAACACATTAAATCAAAATCTGCAAGTTTTGAAGATGAACAGATATGTTCGACCAATTCAAAAGGGTCGAAAGTGTCTTTTTGGTCGAATGTAGCTGTTTCAAACAGTCCAAAGTGGAACAAATGGTCGAATGTACATTTTTATCACTGATTTTTCACATTCGAACTATATTCCACATTCGAACCTCAGAATTCCCACATTCGAACCCCCGAATGGTCGAATGTGGAAATCAAAAATCAAAAATTTCAAATTTTGTTTATTTTGTCTGTTTTTAACGTGTTTTCTTGATTTGTTTTGCAGTTTAATCATGTCTGAGCCACAGAGTTCTAACATTCCCGCAGGATCTTCAGACAAGGCAACCGAGAAGAAACTAGTAGAAGATTTACCATTTGAGGAAGCACATACCTGTTGTGCTTATCTGGGCGATCTGAAGAAACATACCGAATTCACCGGGATTGTTGATTTTTTGAAGAGAAGCCATGTTATTGTTGCAATTGCTACTCCTGCCATCATATACAGAGATCATCAACAAGAATTCTGGACGAATGCCAGAATGGATTATTGGAACAACGAATCTGCTATTGTGAGTACGATTAAGGGAGAGTTTGTGATTATTTCTGAAGACGATATCAGAGAAGCATTGAAGCTGACAGATAAGAAGACTGATCCGAGAGTTCTTTCTTGAATTGAGCAGAGAAAGTGTTTCCTAAGAATGAAGTACAATGGACCGATTACTGATGGTTCATTACATAAAGGAAAGTTGTGCCCGCAGTTCAAGTACCTTGCTCACGTCATGTTACATGTTTTTGGATCAGTGGATGGAGGTTATGACATAATGAGAAAGAGTATTAGCTCTTTAATGGTTGCCCTGATCTTGAATAAACCATTCAATGTATCTGGAATGATACTTGAACACATGCTGGAACCATTGAGAGGATTGAAGAATAAGAAGTTTCTTTTATACCCTAGATTCCTGCAAATGATCTTTGATGAAAAGTACAAGAATTTGAGAAGAGATCCTACTCAGATAGTCGTACAGGATTGCATGAGTCTGAATACATTAGTAAGAACGAAGGGTTATAAAGGTGTGCCAATGAATGAGAGACCGCCAATGAAGAACTTGTTTGGTCACCTGATCAATCCAGGTTATGAAGATCCAGGTACTGATAAAGCCAGGCATGCTAACAGTGATTCTGATGAAGACAATCCATTATGTCCTGTTGATCCTGATGCAAAAAGGAAAAGGCAAGTAGTGAATGTTGGTGCGAAGAGTGGCAAAGAGAAAGGAAAGGAAAAAGAGGATGATGTTGAAAAACCATCAAAGAAGACATCTCGTAGACAAAAGAGTGTTGCGAAGAATGGTACACACTTGGTTGATGAAGAGTCAATGGATTTGGAAGAGACTCAGGTTGAAGAGAGATGGGATTCTGATAACGAGACTGTTAAGAGCACCATGCCCAAGGCCACTATGGTTGGTGAGTCCGAAAGTCTGAACAAGTCATTAAAAGAGCAAAGGATGAAAAGTCCGATTGCGTTGGATGATATTGATGAAGGTTTGGGATTGGGATCTGAAGATTTTGGTGGATCGTCGAAGACTGGAGAGAAACAGAAAAAGCCTACATACAAGAAGAAAGCAAACGCTGATGATATTGAGAAGCCAATGAAAAAGAGAGCAAAAGATATTGAGAAGCTAATTGCTGGAAAGAAAGTTCCTGCGGTATCAAGCTCTAAATCTCCCATGACATCCCCAGTAGCAAAGAAACAGAAAACATCATCTGCTGCTGAGCAATCTGAACTGCCAATTGATGATTTTAATGCTACTTTAGATAGAGTCTTACAAAAGCTGAAGAAACAAAAGACTCTAGTTGCTGAACTTCAACACAAAAGGTTGCTGTAGATAGTGATGTGATGAATGCAGTTAACCAGAAGCATACAGATATGATGAAGATCACTAATCAGCAACAAGCAAAGATTGAACAATTAAGGAAGAATGACAAGAAGATGTTGGATGTAGTTGTTTCTTCACAGGAAAATCAAGAATGTTTGGAAGCTAAGATTAAACAACTTCAAAATGAGAATCAGAAGTTGTTATTACATGAGCAGAGAAATACTAGAAGGTATATTAATTTGAGACTTAAGAACAAAAAGCTGAAAGAAACTAACAAGAGCATGAATAATCTTATAAAAGATTTATACTCGAAAGCTCCATAACTAAAAGCTGGAGAGGAAGATAAAGAACCTGAAGAAGAACAGGTTGATTTTGAACCATCAGATGATGAAGAAGATGATGATGAATTGGATCAGGATGCCGGTGATGCTCCTAAGAAGAAAGATGATGGTGATAATGATGGTTCAGGTGATGATTCAGGTGATGGTAATAGCTCTGCTGATGCTAGTGATAGTGATGATGATGACGATGATGATACAGACAAATATAAGTGTGAAAAGAGGGGATCAGGTAAAGGTGCAGGAGAGTCTAGTTTGAAAACTTCTGGTGGCACTACTGACGATGAAAATATTTTCTGGAATGAGAAAATCAGAGCTTTATCTGAAGAAGATAAGAAGTTATATCGCCAGATGTTGACTGATAGAATCTGGACGATAGAGATGACTGGTAGATTTCCAGAAATATTTGAGTCAAATGATATGCATTTTGAACTTGAATATAATGATCCTGATTAGGAAGATGGAGAAGTTTCTGCAGCCGTGTCTAAAGAGATATTAGAGGGACTGGCTAAACAGGTTGGTAAATCTCTGGAAGAGTTGATGAGTGAGAACCAAATACCGAATATATCTGAGAAAGAAGCAAGTAATCACTCTGATGATAGAGATGTTCCAGTGTTTGAAGAGGTAGAGATGGAGGATATTACAAGTGAGGAATATCCAGAATACTTCAAGAATGATAAAGATTCTGGATTTCCTGAATTCTCTGACGAGTTGTTGAGCCAGGCTGAGAAACTTGCTTGTGAGAAGAGCAAAAAGTTTGTTGAAGAAGTGTTTAAGAATTCAGATTGTCAGAAGCCAAATATTAAACAATCTGATGATTTGAAAGAATTGCTGAGGAAACTTGAAGAAAAAGAAGCTAACCATCCTAAGATTGAAGTACAAGGTAGTTTCTACAAATTCCACAACGAACTATTCAAAGGAAAGCTCTCGGATGGATGTATTTGAGACAGCTTAGGTGTGTCGCTGTGAAATGGGAAAAAGGAATTCTGTACTTCAACAGATTCCATGATATAAAGACACTACCATATTGGGCTGTTCGCGATATCTGCAGACATGAAATGTTAGGTGCTTTAGTAAACAACCATCTCGTTGGATACTTTGCAGATCGCATGGCGAGAGAGAGCAGAACGAAATGGGATGTGTTCACCCCACAGTATCATAAGAGAATAGTTCACAAGATGGAGAAAGATGAGAAAACGGGGTTGTACGAAGTGACTTTTAATTATAAACCGCCAAAAGTGTTGAAGCATATTCCTTTGATGCAAATTCCACAACACTTTTCGAAACATTTTATGTGGTGGTACTACGACTGGAAGACAGCAGAGGCTATCATTGTCTTGAAGGATGATATGAAAGATTTCAAGAAGATTCATATTTTTGACCTGATGTGGTTGATCAATTGCTCGCACGAGGATATTATCATGCTATACTATAATCCGATTTACTGTGAAGAGAAAGACAGCGAACAGGCAGCTAAATACCAACGTGTGGTATTCTTACGTTTTGCGTGGGATGTCAATGCGGGTTGTGACTTTGATAAGAAGCTGGGGAAGTTTGTTCAGATTCCGAAAGTTGAAAAGAAGAAACCAAAGGAAACTCATGAACCAGTTATGACGAAAGAACAAAAGAAGCTACTGCATATCAAACTGATGAACACGAGAATGTATGAAGACCGAAGGCTGATGAAATTCAAGCAATAGTCGAGGGGGAGTTTGTAGATACACGAAAGTGCAACTATTGCATTGAATAGCGAATTCTAAAAAGTATTGCTCATGTCGAATGGTCGAAGGTGGATTTCAGATGGTCGAAGGTAGAATCGTTTGGTGGAAGGGAGCTCTGGGAGGTCGAATGTATTTTTGTATGTACATATGTCCAGATTCGCCCACCTTGAATGGTCGAACCTGCACATTCGACCAAGTCAATTGGGCGAATGTGCATGTCTGTATAAGGCTGAATCATTTTTGAATGTTTGACTTTTGGTCATTTTGTTTCCCTCTCAGAGTGTGTGTATCCCTAGTGTTTTTGTCAAATCTGTAATTGATTTTAATCATTATAAACAAGCTTTGTAAGGATTATTAACAATTTTTATGAATGAAATGAAAACGTTTGAGATGATTTGTGTGTTTTGCTAGTTTTATTATCGCTTCGTGATCAATTCAGGTATTCCGCACCTGAATTGAACTTGTTTGATCATATTCTTTGTTTGAATAGCCGATCCTATACACATATAAAGTGGTATCAGAGCCATAAGGATCAAACAACCACGAATTGATAATATTTTAGTTGATTTGGACCCAATTTTGATCAATACTTTTATGTTTTCATTGAACATTTGAATTTGGTGATAATTGATTGATTTGAACTTGTTTTCATGGATAAAATTCAAAATTCTCTTTGTTAAACTTGTTCCAAATCCAATCCGAAGCAAAACCTGCATAAGAACATCAAATTTCATCAACATTTGAAAATTTTGGATAAAAATAACTGATTTTCAAAGTATAACCGTTTTTCAAAATGAAAGGGTCGAACCTAGGGAGATTTGGTCGAGAGTGGAGTTTTTAGGTCGAACCAGGGAATTTTTGGTCGAACGTGGAGTGTTATTTGGTCGAACCTAGAAATTTTTAGTGTGTTGTTGTTCATTCGACCCTCAGTTGTACATTCGAGCAATCGGGCGGTCGAAAGTGAAAACGATTTGGTCGAAAGTGAAACGAGTCTGTTATTTTCTACATTCGATCTTTCATAAACGGTCGAATCCGGAATAATTTCCACATTCGCCCACACGATCATAGTAAACGGTCGAACGTAGAAACTGTTGTTATATTTTTCTAATCATTTCGTGTTTTGTAATTTTCAGACGATATGTGGAATTTTCCTACAACACCACGACCTAATACAACACCACAACAACAAACAACTATGGATCCTTGGTCGGTAGCTACTCAGAAGACTAGTCAACCATCTCAACCGATTAACTATTTGGCGATGACTAGTTCGATGCCCCAACAAGTTGCACAACCACAACCACAACCTATGGCTGATTACTGGGGAGTTGCAGCAGCGGGGGTACACTCTTAGACTACCAATGCGATTTCTACACTTATTCATGACTTATCTTCGGGTAGTGGGAGCCGTCCACCAAAGTTGATGGAAATGGTGGACTACAACCAATGGAAGACCAAGTTCAAGATTCATCTAGAGGGAATGGGATTGGAAGGAACGGAAGCTTGGCAAGTGATTGCTAAGGGGTATGTTGCTCCGGTTTTGGAGGACACTGGTGAGCCGATTCCATTAGAGAGTCTTGCTGAGGACGAGAAGAAGAAGTTTACGGTGGAAAAGAAGGCGTTTTCCCAACTGTCCCAGGCCATTAACACTGATCTCTTACGTCAGTTTGGGTCGTGCACCTCTTCGAAGCAATTGTGGGATATGTTAAGGAATCGTCACGATGGGAATGAAAAGACGAGGAAGCTTAGAATGGAGGAGTTGAGAAAAGAGTTTGAGAACTTCAGCTATATGGGAAATGAGACGCTGAATGAGTTGATTCCGAGGTATTGCCACTTATTGACTGAACTTTCAAGTTATGAGATTAATATACCGATGTCTGAGCTGGTGGACAAGTTCGCTGATGCATTACCACCATACTGGAATCAACACATCGAAGTCCTCAAAGAGAAAGATGCGTACCAATACTGGACCATCAATGAGTTTATCCAGAAGCTTGAAAACAAAGAGATGGAGGAAAAGAGGAAGGCAAAAAGAGCACAAGTTCCTCAGAATCCAGAGTTATACCATGGCGGTACATCTTCATCTCTAGCTAGTTCAAGTTCTAGTACTACTGTTGCTCCACACATTGCTTGTGTATCGAGTATTGTTGAACCAACCAAAAGCCCTATAAACTATCTTGCTCAAACTTCATCTTATACCCCACCACCATACCCTACTACTTACATCCCACCATTCTCACCAATGCAACAAGCTGCATGCTATTCAGCAAATTTAAACCAACCTCAACAACAAACCTATATTCCTCAAGTGAATCAAAACCAAATGCACCCAAATCAACCTAATCAGAGTCCAATTGTGTTGGAGACTTCAAACTTGAACAATGGTACTGTTGAAGTTGCACAGCAACATGTAGCATTGGTTTCTGCTATGGTCGCTTCTTATAACGGGTTAGTAGCTAGTCAAATTGGTAAGTGCTCTTTTTGGTAATTATGTGCAGACTATGATAGAATTCTGCCCCTTGCATATTATGACTTGGTTATATAGGATGAACATGATGTTGAGTATGCACAACAGAATTGTGCAGTGACTCGATAATAAACAGAGGATGGGGAAGTTTGTTAAACACACACAAACTAATATTATTCCCACATAATAGAAACTGATACATATGAGTCTTTATATAGCCTTGGTTTAGAGCAGTTAAATAACCGCTAACATACTAACCGACACATAACTAATAACCGACATGACTGTTCTGTTTGGCGCCTTTTTTCTGTGTCATTAGACTTTCTGAAGTCAACAGTTTGATAATACTTCTAAGATTAATATTACTTGAATATTTCTTTTCTAAAATTCACTCCCCTAATCAAGTAATCATAATCTTCTTTACTCTGTTTATTGTCCATCTTCGTTTATGTAGTCCTTTTCTTCTTCTCTTGTTTAATCTTGAACTAATCTTCTAATCTTCTAAACTTTGATGCATAATAAGTCTTCACGACTAATGCCTTTGATCCACATGATCGTCTAACGCTTTCTTCTGACCCGCCTGGTCCTAAAGCGATGAGGGAAAGATGGGTATCACACGTCCATCTTCTTCTTTCTAAATTGCATCCTTTAAATTCGACTTCTCTGGGCCTTCTGCCGTGTATCGAATTCTTTACGGGTAACGCTTCTACGTCTTTAAAACCCTTTACTGAACATCTTTCTTTTGTTCTAAATGGTTCCTCTTGATTAAAACTTATTTCGGACTTCGCTAGAACTTTTGGCCAAAAAACATTTCAACTCTGTTTTCGTCTTTTAAATCTGTTATAGCCCTTCTTGACTGTGTTTTTCTAATCAATGGATGTTAATAACCAAGTCTGATTTGAACAAACAATCATTGTTATTCGATTTCTTTTCTGGATGAACTTCTGATCATTTTTGCAAAAGCAGGGACTTTCACAGGTCTTGTTCTTCGTCTTCCCAGGATCTCTTAACCGTGTGCTCTGATACCATGACAAAATTCTGCCCCTTGCATATTATGACTTGGTTATATAGGATGAACATGATGTTGAGTATGCACAACAGAATTGTGCAGTGACTCGATAATAAACAGAGGATGGGAAAGTTTGTTAAACACACACAAACTAATATTATTCCCACATAATACTAACTGATACATATGAGGCTTTATATAGCTTTGGTTTAGAGCAGTTAAATAACCGCTAACATGCTAACCGAAGCATAACTAATAACCGACATGACTGTTCTGTTTGGCGCCTTTTTTCTGTGTTGTTTGATTTTCTGAAGTCAACAGTTTGATAATACTTCTAAGATTAATATTATTTGATTATTTATTTTCCAACATTCACTCCCCTAATCAAGTAATCTTAATCTTCTTTACTCTGTTTCTTGTCCATCTTCGTTTATGCAGTCCTTTTCTTCTTCTCTTGTTTTATCTTGAACCAACCTTCTAATCTTCTAAACTTTGATGCATAATAAGTCTTCACGACAAATCCCTTTGATCCACATGATCGTCTAACGCTTTCTTCTGACCCGCCTGATCCTAAAGCGACGAGGGAAAGATGGGTATCACACGTCCATCTTCTTCTTTCTAAATTGCATCCATTAAATTGGACTTCTCCGGGCCTTCTGCCTTGTATCAAATTCTTTACAGGTAACGCCTCCACGTCTTTGAAACCCTTTACTGAACATCTTTCTTCTGTTCTAAATGGTTCCTCTTGATTAATACTTATTTCGGACTTCGCCAGAACTTTTGGCCAGAAAACATTACTATTCTGTTTTCGTCTTTTGAATCTGTTATGGCCATTCTTGGCTGCGTTTTTCTGAAGAATTGATGTTAATAACCAAGTCTGATTTGAACAAACAATCCCGGTTGTTCGATTTCTTTTATGGATGAACTTCCGATCCATTTTTGCAAAAGCTGGGGACTTTCATAGGTCTCGTTCTTCGTCTTCCCAGGATTTCTTAACCGTGTGGTCTGATACCATGATAGAATTCTGCCCCTTGCATATTATGACTTGGTTATATAGGATGAACATGATATTAAGTATGCACAATAGAATTATGCAGTGACTCGATTATAAACAGAGGATGGGGAAGTTTGTTAAACAAACACAAACTAATATTATTCCCACATAATACAAACTGATACATATGAGGCTTTATATAGCTTTGGTTTAGAGCAGTTAAATAACCGCTAACATACTAGCCGAAACATAACTAATAACCGACATGACTGTTCTGTTTGGAGCCTTTTTTCTGTGTCGTTTGACTTTCTGAAGTCAACAGTTTGATAATACTTCTAAGATTAATATTACTTGATTATTTATTTTCCAACATTCACTCCCCTAATCAAGTAATCTTAATCTCCTTTACACTGTTTATTGTCTATCTTCGTTTATGCAGTCCTTTTCTTCTTCTCTTGTTTAATCTTGAACCAATCTTCTAATCCTCTAAACTTTGATGCATAATAAGTCTTCACGACTGATCCCTTTGATCAACATGATCGTCTAATGCTTTCTTCTGACCCGCTTGGTCCTAGAGCGATGAGGGAGAGATGGGTATCACACGTCCATCTTCTTCTTTCTAAATTGCATCCTTTAAATTCGACTTCTCCGGGCCTTCTGCCTTGTATCGAATTCTTTACGGGTAACGCCTCTACGTCTTTAAAACCCTTTACTGAACATCTTTCTTCTGTTCTAAATGGTTCCTCTTGATTAAAACTTATTTCGGACTTCGCCAGAACTTTTGGCCAGAAAACATTTCTACTCTGTTTTCGTCTTTTGAATCTGTTATGGCCCTTCTTGACTGCATTTTTCTGATCAATTGATGTTAATAACCAAGCCAGATTTGAACAAACAATCACTGTTGTTTGATTTCTTTTATGGATGAACTTCCGATCCATTTTTGCAAAAACAGGGGACTTTCACAGGTCTCGTTCTTCGTCTTCCCAGGATCTCTTAACCGTGTGCTCTGATACCATGATAGAATTCTGCCCCTTGCATATTATAAATTGGTTATATAGGATGAACATCATGTTGTGTATGCAGAACAGAAATGTGCAGTGACTCGATAATAAACAGAGGATGGGGAAGTTTATTAAACACACACAAACTAATATTATTCCCACATAATACAAACTGATACATATGAGGCTTTATATAGCTTTGTTTTAGAGCAGTTAAATAACCGATAACATACTAACCGAAACATAACTAATAACCGACATGACTGTTCTGTTTGGTGCCTTATTTCTGTGTCGTTTGACTTTCTGAAGTCAACAGTTTGATAATACTTCTAAGATTAATATTACTTGATTATTTATTTTCCAACATTCACTCCCCTAATCAAGTAATCTTAATCTCCTTTACACTGTTTATTGTCTATCTTCGTTTATGCAGTCCTTTTCTTCTTCTCTTGTTTAATCTTGAACCAATCTTCTAATCCTCTAAACTTTGATGCATAATAAGTCTTCACGACTGATCCCTTTGATCAACATGATCGTCTAATGCTTTCTTCTGACCCGCTTGGTCCTAGAGCGATGAGGGAAAGATGGGTATCACACGTCCATCTTCTTCTTTCTAAATTGCATCCTTTAAATTCGACTTCTCCGGGCCTTCTACCTTGTATCGAATTCTTTACGGGTAACGCCTCTACGTCTTTAAAACCCTTTACTAAACATCTTTCTTCAGTTCTAAATGTTTCCTCTTGATTAAAACTTATTTCGGACTTCACCAGAACTTTTGGCCAGAAAACATTTCTACTCCGTTTTCGTCTTTTGAATCTGTTATGGCCCTTCTTGACTGCGTTTTTCTGATCAACTGATGTTAATAACCAAGCCAGATTTGAACAAACAATCACTGTTGTTTGATTTCTTTTATGGATGATCTTCCGATCCATTTTTGCAAAACCAGGGGACTTTCAGAGGTCTCGTTCTTCGTCTTCCCAGGATCTCTTAACCGTGTGCTCTGATACCATGATAGAATTCTGCCCCTTGCATATTATAAATTGGTTATATAGGATGAACATCATATTGAGTATGCACAAAAGAATTGTGCAATGACTCGATAATAAACAGAGGATGAGGAAGTTTGTTAAACACACACAAACTAATATTATTCCCACGTAATACAAACTGATACATATGAGGCTTTATATAGCTTTGGTTTAGAGCAGTTAAATAACCGCTAACATACTAACCGAAACATAACTAATAACCGACATGACTGTTCTGTTTGGCGCCTTTTTTCTGTGTCGTTTGACTTTCTGAAGTCAGCAGTTTGATAATATTTCTAAGATTAATATTTCTTGATTATTTATTTTCCAACATTCACTCCCCTAATCAAGTAATCTTAATCTCCTTTACTCTGTTTATTGTCCATCTTCGTTTATGCAGTCCTTTTCTTCTTCTCTTGTTTAACCTTGAACCAATCTTCTAATCTTCTAAACTTTGATGCATAATAAGTCTTCACGACTGATCCCTTTGATCAACATGATCGTCTAATGTTTTCTTCTGACCCGCCTGGTCCAAAAGAGATGAGGGAAGATGGGTATCAGACGTCCATCTTCTTCTTTCTAAATTGCATCCTTTAAATTCGACTTCTCCGGGCCTTCTGCCTTGTATAGAATTCTTTACGGGTAACGCGTCTACGTCATTAAAACCCTTTACTGAACATCTTTCTTCTGTTCTAAATGGTTCCCCTTGATTAAAACTTATTTCGGACTTCGCCAGAACTTTTGGCCAGAAAACATTTCTACTCTGTTTTCGTCTTTTGAATCTGTTATGGCCTTTCTTGACTGCGTTTTTCAGATCAATTGATGTTAATAACCAAGTCTGATTTGAACAAACAATCACTGTTGTTCGATTTCTTTTATGGATGAACTTCCGATCCATTTTTGCAAAAGCAGGGGACTTTCACAGGTCTTGTTCTTCGTCTTTCCAGGATTTCTTAACCGTGTGCTCTGATACCATGATAGAATTCTGCCCCTTGCATATTATGACTTGGTTATATAGGATGAACATCATGTTGAGTATGCACAACAGAAATGTGCAGTGACTCGATAATAAACAGAGGATGGGGAAGTTTGTTAAACACACACAAACTAATATTATTCCCACATAATACAAACTGATACATATGAGGCTTTATATAGCTTTGGTTTAGAGCAGTTAAATAACCGATAACATACTAACTGAAACATAACTAATAACCGACATGACTGTTCTGTTTGGTGCCTTTCTTCTGTGTCGTTTGACTTTCTGATGTCAACAGTTTGATAATACTTCTAAGATTAATATTACTTAATTATTTATTTTCCAACATTCACTCCCCTAATCAAGTAATCTTAATCTCCTTTACTCTGTTTATTGTCCATCTTCGTTTATGCAGTCCTTTTCTTCTTCTCTTGTTTAACCTTGAACCAATCTTCTAATCTTCTAAACTTTGATGCATAATAAGTCTTCACGACTGATCCCTTTGATCAACATGATCGTCTAATGCTTTCTTCTGACCCGCGTGGTCCTAAAGCGATGAGGGAAAGATGGGTATCACACGTCCATCTTCTTCTTTCTAAATTGCATCCTTTAAATTTGACTTCTCCGGGCCTTCTGCCTTGTATCGAATTCTTTACGGGTAACGCCTCTACGTCTTTAAAACCCTTTATTGAACATCTTTCTTCTGTTCTAAATGGTTCCTCTTGATTAAAACTTATTTCGGACTTCAACAGAACTTTTGGCCAGAAAACATTTCTACTCTGTTTTCGTCTTTTGAATCTGTTATGGCCCTTCTTGACTGCGTTTTTCTGATCAATTGATGTTAATAACCAAGCCAGATTTGAACAAACAATCACTGTTGTTTGATTTCTTTTATGGATGAACTTCCGATCCATTTTTGCAAAAACAGGGGACTTTCACAGGTCTCGTTCTTCGTCTTCCCAGGATCTCTTTACCGTGTGCTCTGATACCATGATAGAATTCTGACCCTTGCATATTATAAATTGGTTATATAGGATGAACATCATGTTGAGTATGCACAACAGAATTGTGCAGTGACTCGATAATAAACAGAGGATGAGGAAGTTTGTTAAACACACACAAACTAATATTATTCCCACATAATACAAACTGATACATATGAGGCTTTATATAGCTTTGGTTTAGAGTAGTTAAATAACCGCTAACATACTAACCGAAACATAACTAATAACCGACTTGACTGTTCTGTTTGGCGCCTTTAGTCTGTGTCGTTTGACTTTCTGAAGTCAGCAGTTTGATAATACTTCTAAGATTAATATTACTTGATTATTTATTTTCCAACATTCACTCCCCTAATCAAGTAATCTTAATCTTCTTTACTCTGTTTATTGTCCATCTTCGTTTATGCAGTCCTTTTCTTCTTCTCTTGTTTAATCTTGAACCAATCTTCTAATCTTCTAAACTTTGATGCATAATAAGTCTTCACGACTAATCCCTTTGATCCACATGATCGTCTAACGCTTTCTTCTGACCCGCCTGGTCCTAAAGCGATGAGGGAAAGATGGGTATCACACGTCCATCTTCTTCTTTCTAAATTGCATCCTTTAAATTCGGCTTCTCCGGGCCTTCTGCCTTGTATCGAATTCTTTACGGGTAACGCCTCTACGTCTTTAAAACCCTTTACTGAACATCTTTCTTTTGTTCTAAATGGTTCCTCTTGATAAAAACTTATTTCGGACTTCGCCAGAACTTTTGGCCAGAAAACATTTCTACTCTGTTTTCGTCTTTTGAATCTGTTATGGCCCTTCTTGGCTGCGTTTTTCTGATCAATTGATGCTAATAACCAAGTCTGATTTGAACAAACAATTACTGTTGTTCGATTTCTTTTATGGATGAACTTCCGATCCATTTTTGCAAAAGCTGGGGACTTTCACAGGTCTCGTTCTTCGTCTTCCCAGGATCTCTTAACCGTGTGCTCTGATACCATGATAGAATTCTGCCCCTTGCATATTATGACTTGGTTATATAGGATGAACGTGATATTAAGTATGCACAACAGAATTATGCAGTGACTCGATAATAAACAGAGGATGGGGAAGTTTGTTAAGCACACACAAACTAATATTATTCCCACATAATACAAACTGATACATATGAGGCTTTATATAGCTTTGGTTTAGAGCAGTTAAATAACCGCTAACATACTAACCGAAACATAACTAATAACCGACTTGACTGTTCTGTTTGGCGCCTTTTTTCTGTGTCGTTTGACTTTCTGAAGTCAGCAGTTTGATAATACTGCTAAGATTAATATTACTTGATTATTTATTTTCCAACATTCACTCCCCTAATCAAGTAATCTTAATCTCCTTTACTCAGTTTATTGTCCATCTTCGTTTATGCATTCCTTTTCTTCTTCTCTTGTTTAACCTTGAACCAATCTTCTAATCTTCTAAACTTTGATGCATAATAAGTCTTCACGACTGATCCCTTTGATCAACATGATCGTCTGATGCTTTCTTCTGACCCGCCTGGTCCTAAAGCGATGAGGGAAAGATGGGTATCACACGTCCATCTTCTTCTTTCTAAATTGCATCCTTTAAATTCGACATCTCCGGGCCTTCTGCCTTGTATCGAATTCTTTACGGGTAACGCCTCTACGTCTTTAAAACCCATTACTGAACATCTTTCTTCTGTTCTAAATGGTTCCCCTTGATTAAAACTTATTTCGAACATCGCCAGAACTTTTGGCCAGAAAACATTTCTACTCTGTTTTCGTCTTTTGAATCTGTTATGGCCCTTCTTGACTGCGTTTTTCTGATCAATTGATGTTAATAACCAAGTCAGATTTGAACAAACAATCACTGTTGTTTGATTTCTTTTATGGATGAACATCGATCCATTTTTGCAAAAACAGGGGACTTTCACAGGTCTCGTTCTTCGTCTTCCCAGGATCTCTTAACCGTGTGCTCTGATACCATGATAGAATTCTGCCCCTTGCATATTATAAATTGGTTATATAGGATGTACATCATGTTGAGTATGCACAACAGAATTGTGCAGTGACTCGATAATAAACTGAGGATGGGGAAGTTTGTTAAACAAACACAAACTAATATTATTCCCACATAATACAAACTGATACATATGAGGCTTTATATAGCTTTGGTTTAGAGCAGTTAAATAACCGCTAACATACTAACCGAAACATAACTAATGACCGACTTGACTGTTCTGTTTGGCGCCTTTTTTCTGTATCGTTTGACTTTCTGAAGTCAGCAGTTTGATAATACTTCTAAGATTAATATTACTTGATTATTTATTTTCCAACATTCACTCCCCAAATCAAGTAATCTTAATCTTCTTTACTCTGTTTATTGTCCATCTTCGTTTATGCAGTCCTTTTCTTCTTCTCTTGTTTAATCTTGAACCAATCTTCTAATCTTCTAAACTTTGATGCATAATAAGTCTTCACGACTAATCCCTTTGATCCACAAGATCGTCTAACGCTTTCTTCTGACCCGCCTGGTCCTAAAGCGATGAGGGAAAGATGGGTATCACACGTCCATCTTCTTCTTTCTAAATTGCATCCTTTAAATTTGACTTCTCCGGGCCTTCTGCCTTGTATCGAATTCTTTACGGGTAACGCCTCTACGTCTTTAAAACCCTTTACTGAACATCTTTCTTTTGTTCTAAATGGTTCCTCTTGATTAAAACTTATTTTGGACTTCGCCAGAACTTTTGGCTAGAAAACATTTCTACTCTGTTTTCGTCTTTTGAATCTGTTATGGCCCTTCTTGACTGCGTTTTTCTGATCAATTGATGTTAATAACCAAGTCTGATTTGAACAAACAATCACTGTTGTTCGATTTATTTTATTGATGAACTTCCGATCCATTTTTGCAAAAGCAGGGGACTTTCACACGTCTCGTTCTTCGTCTTCCCAGGATCTCTTAACCGTGTGCTCTGATACCATGATAGAATCCTGCCCCTTGCGTATTATGACTTGGTTATATAGGATGAACATCATGTTGAGTATGCACAACAGAATTGTGCAGTGACTCGATAATAAACAGAGGATGGGGAAGTTTGTTAAACACACACAAACTAATATTATTCCCACATAATACAAACTGATACATATGAGGCTTTATATAGCTTTGGTTTAGAGCAGTTAAATAACCGCTAACATACTAACCGAAACATAACTAATAACCGACATGACTATTCTGTTTGGCGCCCTTTCTCTGTGTCGTTTGACTTTCTGAAGTCAACAGTTTGATAATACTTGTAAGATTAATATTACTTGATTATTTATTTTCCAACATTCACTCCCCTAATCAAGTAATCTTAGTCTTCTTTACTCTGTTTATTGTCCATCTTCGTTTATGCGGTCCTTTTCTTCTTCTCTTGTTTAATCTTGAACCAATCTTCTAATCTTCTAAACTTTGATGCATAACAAGTCTTCACGACTAATCCCTTTGATCAACATGATCGTCTAACGCTTTCTTCTGACCCGCCTGGTCCTAAAGCGATGAGGGAAAGATGGGTATCACACGTCCATCTTCTTCTTTCTAAATTGCATCCTTTAAATTCGACTTCTCCGGGCCTTTTGCCTTGTATCGAATTCTTTACGGGTAACGCATCTACGTCTTTAAAACCCTTTACTAAACATCTTTCTTCTGTTCTAAATGGTTCCTCTTGATTAAAACTTATTTCGAACTTCGCCAGAACTTTTGGCCAGAAAACATTTCTACTCTGTTTTCGTCTTTTGAATATGTTATGGCCCTTCTTGACTGCGTTTTTCTGATCAATTGATGTTAATAACCAAGTCTGATTTGAACAAACAATCACTGTTGTTCGATTTCTTTTATGGATGAACTTCCGATCCATTTTTGTAAAAGCAGGGGACTTTCACAGGTCTCGTTCTTCCTCTTCCCAGGATCTCTTAACCGTGTACTCTTATTCCATGATAGAATTCTGCCCCTTGCATATTATGACTTGGTTATATAGGATGAACATCATGTTGAGTATGCACAACAGAAATGTGCAGTGACTCGATAATAAACAGAGGATGGGGATGTTTGTTAAACACACACAAACTAATATTACTCCCACATAATACAAACTGATACATATGAGGCTTTATATAGCTTTGGTTTAGAGCAGTTTAATAACCGATAACATACTAACCGAAACATAACTAATAACCGACATGACTGTTCTGTTTGGTGCCTTTTTTCTGTGTCGTTTGACTTTCTAAAGTCAACAGTTTGATAATTCTTCTAAGATTAATATTACATGATTATATATTTTCCAACATTCACTCCCCTAATCAAGTAATCTTAATCTCCTTTACTCTGTTTATTGTCCATCTTCGTTTATGCAGTCCTTTTCTTCTTCTCTTGTTTAATCTTGAACCAATCTTCTAATCTTCTAAACTTTGATGCATAATAAGTCTTCACGACTAATCCCTTTGATCAACATGATCGTCTAACGCTTTCTTCTGACCCGCCTGGTCCTAAAGCGATGAGGGAAAGATGGGTATCACACGTCCATCTTCTTCTTTCTAAATTGCATCCTTTAAATTCGACTTCTCCGGGCCTTCTGCCTTGTATCGAATTTTTACGGGTAACGCCTCTACGTCTTTAAAACCCTTTACTGAACATCTTTCTTCTGTTCTAAATGGTTACTCTTGATTAAAACTTATTTCGGACTTCGCCAGAACTTTTGGCCAGAAAACATTTCTACTCTGTTTTCGTCTTTTGAATCTGTTACGGCCCTTCTTGACTGCGTTTTTCTGATCAATTGATGTTAATAACCACGTCTGATTTGAACAAACAATCACTGTTGTTCGATTTCTTTTATGGATGAACTTCCGATCCATTTTTGCAAAAACAGGGGACTTTCACAGGTCTCGTTCTTCGTCTTCCCAGGATCTCTTAACCGTGTGCTCTGATACCATGATAGAATTCTGCCCCTTGCATTTTATGACATGGTTATATAGGATGAACATCATGTTTAGTATGCACAACAGAATTGTGCAGTGACTCGATAATAAACAGAGGATGGGGAAGTTTGTTAAACACAAACAAACTAATATTATTCCCACATAATACAAACTGATACATATGAGGCTTTATATAGCTTTGGTTTAGAGTAGTTAAATAACCGCTAACATACTAACCGAAACATAACTAATAACTGACTTGACTGTTCTGTTTGGCGCCTTTTTTCTGTGTCGTTTGACTTTATGAAGTCAGCAGTTTGACAATATTTCTAAGATTAATATTACTTGATTATTTATTTTCCGACATTCACTCCCCTAATCAAGTAATCTTAATCTTCTTTACTCAGTTTATTGTCCATCTTCGTTTATGCAGTCCTTTTCTTCTTCTCTTGTTTAATCTTGAACCAATCTTCTAATCTTCTAAACTTTGATACATAATAAGTCTTCACGACTAATCCCTTTGATCCACATGATCGTCTAACGCTTTCTTCTGACCCGCCTGGTCCTAAAGCGATGAGGGAAAGATGGGTATCACACGTCCATCATCTTCTTTCTAAATTGCATCCTTTAAATTCGACTTCTCCGGGCCTTCTGCCTTGTATCGAATTCTTTACGGGTAACGCCTCTTCGTCTTTAAAACCCTTTACTGAACATCTTTCTTCTGTTCTAAATGGTTCCTCTTGATTAAAACTTATTTCGGACTTCGCCAGAACTTTTGGCCAGCAAACATTTCTACTCTGTTTTCGTCTTTTGAATCTGTTATGGCCCTTCTTGACTGCGTTTTTCTGATCAATTGATGTTAATAACCAAGTCTGATTTGAACAAACAATCATTGTTGTTCGATTTCTTTTATGGATGAACTTCCGATCCATTTTTGCAAGAGTAGGGGACTTTCACACGTCTCGTTCTTCGTCTTCCCAGGATCTCTTAACCGTGTGCTCTGATACCATGATAGAATTCTGCCCCTTGCATATTATGACTTGGTTATATAGGATGAACATCATGGAGAGTATGCACAACAGAATTGTGTATTGACTCGATAATAAACAGAGGATGGGGAAGTTTGTTAAACACACACAAACTAATATTATTCTCACATAATACATACTGATACATATGAGGCTTTATATAGCTTTGGTTTAGAGCAGTTTAATAACCGATAACATACTAACCGAAACATAACTAATAACCGACATGACTGTTCTGTTTGGCGCCTTTTTTCTGTGTCGTTTGACTTTCTGAAGTCAACAGTTTGATAATACTTCTAAGATTAATATTACTTGATTATTTATTTTCCAACATTCACTCCCCTAATCAAGTAATCTTAATCTTCTTTACTTTGTTTATTGTCCATCTTCGTTTATGCAGTCCTTTTCTTCTTCTCATGTTTAATCTTGAACCAATCTTCTAATCTTCTAAACTTTTTTTCATAATAAGTCTTCACGACTAATCCCTTTGATCCACATGATCATCTAACGCTTTCTTTTGACCCGCCTGGTCCTAAAGCGATGAGGGAAAGATGGGTATCACACGTCCATCTTCTTCTTTCTAAATTGCATCCTTTAAATTCGACTTCTCTGGGCCTTCTGCCTTGTATCGAATTCTTTACGGGTAACGCCTCTGCGTCTTTAAAACCCTTTACTGAACATCTTTCTTCTGTTCTAAATGGTTCCTCTTGATTAAAACTTATTTCGGACTTCGCCAGAACTTTTGGCCAGAAAACATTTGTACTCTGTTTTCGTCTTTTGAATCTGTTATGGCCCTTCTTGACTGCGTTTTTCTGATCAATTGATGTTAATAACCAAGTCTGATTTGAACAAACAATCACTGTTGTTTGATTTATTTTATGGATGAACTTCCGATCCATTTTTGCAAAAGCAGGGGACTTTCACACGTCTCGTTCTTCGTCATCCCAGGATCTCTTAACCGTGTGCTCTGATACCATGATAGAATTCTGCCCCTTGCATATTATGACTTGGTTATATAGGATGAACATCATGTTGAGTATGCACAACAGAATTGTGCAGTGACTCGATAATAAACAGAGGATGGGGAAGTTTGTTAAACACACACAAACTAATATTATTCCCACATAATACAAACTGATAAATATGAGGCTTTATATAGCTTTGGTTTAGAGCAGTTAAATAACCGCTAACACACTAACCGAAACATAACTAATAACAGACATGACTGTTCTGTTTGGCGCCTTTTTTCTGTGTCGTTTGACTTTCTGAAGTCAGCAGTTTGACAATATTTCTAAGATTAATATTACTTGATTATTTATTTTCCAACATTCACTCCCCTAATCAAGTAATCTTAATCTTCTTTACTCAGTTTATTGTCCATCTTCGTTTATGCAGTCCTTTTCTTCTTCTCTTGTTTAATCTTGAACCAATCTTCTAATCTTCTAAACATTGATGCATAATAAGTCTTCACGACTAATCCCTTTGATCCACATGATCGTCTAACGCTTTCTTCTGACCCGCCTAGTCCTAAAGCGATGAGGGAAAGATGGGTATCACACGTCCATCTTCTTCTTTCTAAATTGCATCCTTTAAATTCGACTTCTCCGGGCCTTCTGCCTTGTATCGAATTCTTTACGGGTAACGCCTCTTCGTCTTTACAACCCTATACTGAACATCTTTCTTCTGTTCTAAGTGGTTCCTCTTGATTAAAACTTATTTCGGACTTCGCCAGAACTATTGGCCAGAAAACATTTCTACTCTGTTTTCGTCTTTTGAATCTGTTACGGCCCTTCTTGACTGCGTTTTTCTGATCAATTGATGTTAATAACCAAGTCTGATTTGAACAAACAATCACTGTTGTTCGATTTCATTTATGGATGAACTTCCGATCCATTTTTGCAAAAACAGGGGACTTTCACAGGTCTCGTTCTTCGTCTTCCCTGGATCTCTTAACCGTGTGCTCTGATACCATGATAGAATTCTGCCCCTTGCATATTATGACTTGGTTATATAGGATGAACATCATGTTTAGTATGCACAACAGAATTGTGCAGTGACTCGATAATAAACAGAGGATGGGGAAGTTTGTTAAACACACACAAACTAATATTATTCCCACATAATACAAACTGATACATATGAGGCTTTATATAGCTTTGGTTTAGAGTAGTTAAATAACCGCTAACATACTAACCGAAACATAACTAATAACCGACTTGACTGTTCTGTTTGGCGCCTTTTTTCTGTGTCGTTTGACTTTCTGAAGTCAGCAGTTTGACAATATTTCTAAGATTAATATTACTTGATTATTTATTTTCCAACATTCACTCCGCTATTCAAGTAATCTTAATCTTCTTTACTCAGTTTATTGTCCATCTTCGTTTATGCAGTCCTTTTCTTCTTCTCTTGTTTAATCTTGAACCAATCTTCTAATCTTCTAAACTTTGATGCATAATAAGTCTTCACGACTAATCCCTTTGATCCACATGATCGTCTAACGCTTTCTTCTGACCCGCCTGGTCCTAACGCGATGAGGGAAAGATGGGTATCACATGTCCATCTTCTTCTTTCTAAATTGCATCCTTTAAATTCGACTTCTCCGGGCCTTCTGCCTTGTATCGAATTCTTTACGGGTAACGCCTCTTCGTCTTTAAAACCCTTTACTGAACATCTTTCTTCTGTTCTAAATGGTTCCTCTTGATTAAAACTTATTTCGGACTTCGCCAGAACTTTTGGCCAGAAAACATTTCTACTCTGTTTTCGTCTTTTGAATCTGTTATGGCCCTTCTTGACTGCGTTTTTCTGATCAATTGATGTTAATAACCAAGTCTGATTTGAACAAACAATCACTGTTGTTCGATTTCATTTATGGATGAACTTCCGATCCATTTTTGCAAAAGCAGGGGACTTTCACACGTCTCGATCTTCGTCTTCCCAGGATCTCTTAACCGTGTGCTCTGATACCATGATAGAATTCTGCCCCTTGCATATTATGACTTGGTTATATAGGATGAACATCATGTTGAGTATGCACAACAGAATTGTGTAGTGACTCGATAATAAACAGAGGATGGGGAAGTTTGTTAAACACACACAAACTAATATTATTCCCACATAATACAAACTGATACATATGAGGCTTTATATAGCTTTGATTTAGAGCAGTTTAATAACCGATAACATACTAACCGAAACATAACTAATAACCGACATGACTGTTCTGTTTGGCGCCTTTTTTCTGTGTCGTTTGACTTTCTGAAGTCAACAGTTTGATAATACTTCTAAGATTAATATTACTTGATTATTTATTTTCCAACATTCACTCCCCTAATCAAGTAATCCTAATCTTCTTTACTTTGTTTATTGTCCATCTTCGTTTATGCAGTCCTTTTCTTCTTCTCTTGTTTAATCTAGAACCAATCTTCTAATCTTCTAAACTTTGATTCATAATAAGTCTTCACGACTATTCCCTTTGATCCACATGATCATCTAATGCTTTCTTCTGACCCGCCTGGTCCTAAAGCGATGAGGGAAAGATGGGTATCACACGTCCATCTTCTTCTTTCTAAATTGCATCCTTTAAATTCGACTTCTCTGGGCCTTCTGCCTTGTATCGAATTCTTTACGGGTAACGCCTCTACGTCTTTAAAACCCTTTACTGAACATCTTTCTTCTGTTCTAAATGGTTCCTCTTGATTAAAACTTATTTCGGACTTCGCCAGAACTTTTGGCCAGAAAACATTTGTACTCTGTTTTCGTCTTTTGAATCTGTTATGGCCCTTCTTGACTGCGTTTTTCTGATCAATTGATGTTAATAACCAAGTCTGATTTGAACAAACAATCACTGTTGTTCGATTTATTTTATGGATGAACTTCCGATCCATTTTTGCAAAAGCAGGGGACTTTCACAGGTCTCGTTCTTCATCTTCCCAGGATCTTTTAACCGTGTGCTCTGATACCATGATAGAATTCTGCCCCTTGCATATTATGACTTGGTTATATAGGATGAACATCATGTTGAGTATGCACAACAGAATTGTGCAGTGACTCGATAATAAACAGAGGATGGGGAAGTTTGTTAAACACACACAAACTAATATTATTCCCACATAATACAAACTGATACATATGAGGCTTTATATAGCTTTGGTTTAGAGCAGTTAAATAACCGCTAACATACTAACCGAAACATAACTAATAACCGACATGACTGTTCTGTTTGGCGCCTTTTTTCTGTGTCGTTTGACTTTCTGAAGTCAGCAGTTTGACAATATTTCTAAGATTTATATTACTTGATTATTTATTTTCCAACATTCACTCCCCTAATCAAGTAATCTTAATCTTCTTTACTCAGTTTATTGTCCATCTTCGTTTATGCAGTCCTTTTCTTCTTCTCTTGTTTAATCTTGAACCAATCTTCTAATCTTCTAAACTTTGATGCATAATAAGTCTTCACGACTAATCCCTTTGATCCACATGATCGTCTAACGCTTTCTTCTGACCCGCCTGGTCCTAAAGCGATGAGGGAAAGATGGGTATCACACGTCCATCTTCTTCTTTCTAAATTGCATCCTTTAAATTCGACTTCTCCGGGGCTTCTGCCTTGTATCGAATTCTTTACGGGTAACGCCTCTAGGTCTTTAAAACCCTTCACTGAACATCTTTCTTCTGTTCTAAATGCTTCCTCTTGATTAAAATTATTTCGGACTTCGCCAGAACTTTTGGCAAGAAAACATTTCTACTCTGTTTTCGTCTTTTGAATCTGTTATGGCCCTTCTTGACTGCGTTTTTCTGATCAATTGATGTTAATAACCAAGTCTGATTTGAACAAACAATCACTGTTGTTCGATTTCTTTTATGGATGAACTTCCGATCCATTTTTGCAAAAGCAGGGGACATTCACAGGTCTCGTTCTTCGTCTTCCCAGGATCTCTTAACCGTGTGCTCTGATACCATGATAGAATTCTGCCCCTTGCATATTATGACTTGGTTATATAGGATGAACATCAAGTTGAGTATGCACAACAGAATTGTGCAGTGAGTCGATAATAAACAGAGGATGGGGAAGTTTGTTAAACACACACAAACTAATATTATTTCCACATAATACAAACTGATACATATGAGGCTTTATATAGCTTTGGTTTAGAGCAGTTAAGTAACCGCTAACATACTAACCGAAACATAACTAATAACCGACATGACTGTTCTGTTTGGCGCCTTTTTTCTGTGTCGTTTGACTTTCTGAAGTCAACAGTTTGATAATACCTCTAAGATTAATATTACTTGATTATTTATTTTCCAACATTCACTCCCCTAATCAAGTAATCTTAATCTTCTTTACTCTGTTTATTGTCCATCTTCGTTTATGCAGTCCTTTTCTTCTTCTCTTGTTTAATCTTGAACCAATCTTCTAATCTTCTAAACATTAATGCATAATAAGTCTTCACGACTAATCCCTTTGATCCACATGATCGTCTAACGCTTTCTTCTGACCCGCCTGGTCCTAAAGCGATGAGGGAAAGATGGGTATCACACGTCCATCTTCTTCTTTCTAAATTGCATCCTTTAAATTCGACTTCTCTGGGCCTTCTGCCTTGTATCGAATTCTTTACGGGTAACGCCTCTACGTCTTTAAAACCCTTTACTGAACATCTTTCTTCTGTTCTAAATGGTTCCTCTTGATTAAAACTTATTTCGGACTTCGCCAGAACTTTTGGCCAGAAAACATTTGTACTCTGTTTTCGTCTTTTGAATCTGTTATGGCCCTTCTTGACTGCGTTTTTCTGATCAATTGATGTTAATAACCAAGTCTGATTTGAACAAACAATCACTGTTGTTCGATTTATTTTATGGATGAACTTCCGATCCATTTTTGCAAAAGCAGGGGACTTTCACAGGTCTCGTTCTTCATCTTCCCAGGATCTTTTAACCGTGTGCTCTGATACCATGATAGAATTCTGCCCCTTGCATATTATGACTTGGTTATATAGGATGAACATCATGTTGAGTATGCACAACATAATTGTGCAGTGACTCGATAATAAACAGAGGATGGGGAAGTTTGTTAAACACACACAAACTAATATTATTCCCACATAATACAAACTGATACATATGAGGCTTTATATAGCTTTGGTTTAGAGCAGTTAAATAACCGCTAACATACTAACCGAAACATAACTAATAACCGACATGACTGTTCTGTTTGGCGCCTTTTTTCTGTGTCGTTTGACTTTCTGAAGTCAGCAGTTTGACAATATTTCTAAGATTTATATTACTTGATTATTTATTTTCCAACATTCACTCCCCTAATCAAGTAATCTTAATCTTCTTTACTCAGTTTATTGTCCATCTTCGTTTATGCAGTCCTTTTCTTCTTCTCTTGTTTAATCTTGAACCAATCTTCTAATCTTCTAAACTTTGATGCATAATAAGTCTTCACGACTAATCCCTTTGATCCACATGATCGTCTAACGCTTTCTTCTGACCCGCCTGGTCCTAAAGCGATGAGGGAAAGATGGGTATCACACGTCCATCTTCTTCTTTCTAAATTGCATCCTTTAAATTCGACTTCTCCGGGGCTTCTGCCTTGTATCGAATTCTTTACGGGTAACGCCTCTAGGTCTTTAAAACCCTTCACTGAACATCTTTCTTCTGTTCTAAATGCTTCCTCTTGATTAAAATTATTTCGGACTTCGCCAGAACTTTTGGCAAGAAAACATTTCTACTCTGTTTTCGTCTTTTGAATCTGTTATGGCCCTTCTTGACTGCGTTTTTCTGATCAATTGATGTTAATAACCAAGTCTGATTTGAACAAACAATCACTGTTGTTCGATTTCTTTTATGGATGAACTTCCGATCCATTTTTGCAAAAGCAGGGGACATTCACAGGTCTCGTTCTTCGTCTTCCCAGGATCTCTTAACCGTGTGCTCTGATACCATGATAGAATTCTGCCCCTTGCATATTATGACTTGGTTATATAGGATGAACATCAAGTTGAGTATGCACAACAGAATTGTGCAGTGAGTCGATAATAAACAGAGGATGGGGAAGTTTGTTAAACACACACAAACTAATATTATTTCCACATAATACAAACTGATACATATGAGGCTTTATATAGCTTTGGTTTAGAGCAGTTAAGTAACCGCTAACATACTAACCGAAACATAACTAATAACCGACATGACTGTTCTGTTTGGCGCCTTTTTTCTGTGTCGTTTGACTTTCTGAAGTCAACAGTTTGATAATACCTCTAAGATTAATATTACTTGATTATTTATTTTCCAACATTCACTCCCCTAATCAAGTAATCTTAATCTTCTTTACTCTGTTTATTGTCCATCTTCGTTTATGCAGTCCTTTTCTTCTTCTCTTGTTTAATCTTGAACCAATCTTCTAATCTTCTAAACATTAATGCATAATAAGTCTTCACGACTAATCCCTTTGATCCACATGATCGTCTAACGCTTTCTTCTGACCCGCCTGGTCCTAAAGCGATGAGGGAAAGATGGGTATCACACGTCCATCTTCTTCTTTCTAAATTGCATCCTTTAAATTCGACTTCTCTGGGCCTTCTGCCTTGTATCGAATTCTTTACGGGTAACGCCTCTGCGTCTTTAAAACCCTTTACTGAACATCTTTCTTCTGTTCTAAATGGTTCCTCTTGATTAAAACTTATTTCGGACTTCGCCAGAACTTTTGGCCAGAAAACATTTCTACTCTGTTTTCGTCTTTTGAATCTGTTATGGCCCTTCTTGACTGCATTTTTCTGATCAATTGATGTTAATAACCAAGTCTGATTTGAACAAACAATCACTGTTGTTCGATTTATTTTATGGATGAACTTCCGATCCATTTTTGCAAAAGCAGGGGACTTTCACAGGTCACGTTCTTCGTCTTCCCAGGATCTCTTAATCGTGTGCTCTGATACCATGATAGAATTCTGCCCCTTGCATATTATGACTTGGTTATATAGGATGAACATCATGTTGAGTATGCACAACAGAATTGTGCAGTGACTCGATAATAAACAGAGGATGGGGAAGTTTGTTAAACACACACAAACTAATATTATTCCCACATAATACAAACTAATACATATGAGGCTTTATATAACTTTGGTTTAGAGCAGTTAAATAACCGCTAACATACTAACCGAAACATAACTAATAACCGACATGACTGTTATGTTTGGCGCCTTTTTTCTGTGTCGTTTGACTTTCTGAAGTCAGCAGTTTGACAATATTTCTAAGATTAATATTACTTGATTATTTATTTTCCAACATTCACTCCCCTAATCAAGTAATCTTAATCTTCTTTACTCAGTTTATTGTCCATCTTCGTTTATGCAGTCCTTTTCTTCTTCTCTTGTTTAATCTTGAACCAATCTTCTAATCTTCTAAACTTTGATGCATAATAAGTCTTCACGACTAATCCCTTTGATCCACATGATCGTCTAACGCTTTCTTCTGACCCGCCTGGTCCTAAAGCGATGAGGGAAAGATGGGTATCACACGTCCATCTTCTTCTTTCTAAATTACATCCTTTAAATTCGACTTCTCCGGGGCTTCTGCCTTGTATCGAATTCTTTACGGGTAACGCCTCTACGTCTTTAAAACCCTTTACTGAACATCTTTCTTCTGTTCTAAATGCTTCCTCTTGATTAAAATTATTTCGGACTTCGCCAGAACTTTTGGCCAGAAAACATTTCTACTCAGTTGTCGTCTTTTGAATCTGTTATGGCCCTTCTTGACTGCGTTTTTCTAATCAATTGATGTTAATAACCAAGTCTGATTTGAACAAACAATCACTGTTGTTCGATTTCTTTTATGGATGAACTTCCGATCCATTTTTACAAAAGCAGGGGACTTTCACAGGTCTCGTTCTTCGTCTTCCCAGGATCTCTTAACCGTGTGCTCTGATACCATGATAGAATTCTGCCCCTTGCATATTATGACTTGGTTATATAGGATGAACATCATGTTGAGTATGCACAACAGAATTGTGCAGTGACTCGATAATAAACAGAGGATGGGGAAGTTTGTTAAACACACACAAACTAATATTATTCCCACATAATACAAACTGATACATATGAGGCTTTAAATAGCTTTGGTTTAGTGCAGTTAAATAACCGCTAACATACTAACCGAAACATAATTAATAACCGACATGACTGTTCTGTTTGGCGCCTTTTTTCTGTGTCGTTTGACTTTCTGAAGTCAGCAGTTTGACAATACCTCTAAGATTAATATTACTTGATTATTTATTTTCCAACATTCACTCCCCTAATCAAGTAATCTTAATCTTCTTTACTCTGTTTATGGTCCATCTTCGTTTATGCAGTCCTTTTCTTCTTCTCTTGTTTAATCTTGAACCAATCTTCTAATCTTCTAAGCTTTAATGCATAATAAGTCTTCACGACTAATCCCTTTGATCCACATGATCGTCTAACGCTTTTTTCCGACCCGCCTGGTCCTAAAGCGATGAGGGAAAGATGGGTAACACACGTCCATCTTCTTCTTTCTAAATTGCATCCTTTAAATTCGACTTCTCTGGGCCTTCTGCCTTGTATCGAATTCTTTACGGGTAACGCCTCTACGTCTTTAAAACCCTTTACTGAACATCTTTCTTCTGTTCTAAATGGTTCCTCTTGATTAAAACTTATTTCGACCTTCGCCACAACTTTTGGCCAGAAAACATTTCTACTCTGTTTTCGTCTTTTGAATCTGTTATGGCCCTTCTTGACTGCGTTTTTCTGATCAATTGATGTTAATAACCAAGTCTGATTTGAACAAACAATCACTGTTGTTCGATTTATTTTATGGATGAACTTCCGATCCATTTTTGCAAAAGCAGGGGACTTTCACAGGCTCGTTCTTCGTCTTCCCAGGATCTCTTAACCGTGTGCTCTGATACCATGATAGAATTCTGCCCCTTGCATATTATGACTTGGTTATATAGGATGAACATCATGTTGAGTATGCACAACAGAATTGTGCAGTGAGTCGATAATAAACAGAGGATGGGCAAGTTTGTTAAACACACACAAACTAATATTATTCCCACATAATACAAACTGATACATATGAGGCTTTATATAGCTTTGGTTTAGAGCAGTTAAATAACCGCTAACATACTAACCGAAACATAACTAATAACCGACATGACTGTTCTGTTTGGCGCCTTTTTTCTGTGTCGTTTGACTTTCTGAAGTCAACAGTTTGATAATACTTCTAAGATTAATATTACTTGATTATTTATTTTCCGACATTCACTCCCCTAATCAAGTAATCTTAATCTTCTTTACTCTGTTTATTGTCCATCTTCGTTTATGCAGTCCTTTTCTTCTTCTCTTGTTTAATCTTGAACCAATCTTCTAATCTTCTAAACTTTGATGCATAATTAGTCTTCACGACTAATCCCTTTGATCCACATGATCGTCTAACGCTTTCTTCTGACCCGCCTGGTCCTAAAGCGATGAGGGAAAGATGGGTATCACACGTCCATCTTCTTCTTTCTAAATTGCATCCTTTAAAGTCGACTTCTCCGGGGCTTCTGCCTTGTATCGAATTCTTTACGGGTAACGCCTCTACGTCTTTAAAACCCTTTACTGAACATCATTCTTCTGTTCTAAATGCTTCCTCTTGATTAAAAATATTTCGGACTTCGCCAGAACTTTTGGCCAGAAAACATTTCTTCTCTGTTTTCGTCTTTTGAATCTGTTATGGCCCTTCTTGACTGCGTTTTTCTGATCAATTGATGTTAATAACCAAGTCTGATTTGAACAAACAATCACTGTTGTTCGATTTCTTTTATGGATGAACTTCCGATCCATTTTTGCAAAAGCAGGGGACTTTCACAGGTCTCGTTCTTCGTCTTCCCAGGATCTCTTAACCGTGTGCTCTGATACCATGATAGAATTCTGCCCCTTGCATATTATGACTTGGTTATATAGGATGAACATCATGTTAAGTATGCACAACAGAATTGTGCAGTGAATCGATAATAAACAGAGGATGGGGAAGTTTGTTAAACACAAACAAACTAATATTATTCCCACATAATACAAACTGATACATATGAGGCTTTATATAGCTTTGGTTTAGTGCAGTTAAATAACCGCTAACATACTAACCGAATCATAACTAATAACCGACATGACTGTTCTGTTTGGCGCCTTTTTTCTGTGTCGTTTGACTTTCTGAAGTCAACAGTTTGATAATACCTCTAAGATTAATATTACTTGATTATTTATTTTCCAACATTCACTCCCCTAATCAAGTAATCTTAATCTTCTTTACTCTGTTTATTGTCCATCTTCGTTTATGCAGTCCTTTTCTTCTTCTCTTGTTTAATCTTGAACCAATCTTCTAATCTTCTAAACTTTAATGCATAATAAGTCTTCACGACTAATCCGTTTGATCCACATGTTCGTCTAACGCTTTCTTCTGACCCGCCTGGTCCTAAAGCGATGAGGGAATGATGGGTATCACACGTCCATCTTCATCTTTCTAAATTGCATACTTTATATTCGACTTCTCTGGGCCTTCTGCCTTGTATCGAATTCTTTACGGGTAACGCCTCTACGTCTTTAAAACCCTTTACTGAACATCTTTCTTCTGTTCTAAATGGTTCCTCTTGATTAAAACTTATTTCGACCTTCGCCAGAACTTTTGGCCACAAATCATTTCTACTCTGTTTTCGTCTTTTGAATCTGTTATGGCCCTTCTTGACTGCGTTTTTCTGATCAATTGATGTTAATAACCAAGTCTGATTTGAACAAACAATCACTGTTGTTCGATTTATTTTATGGATGAACTTCCTATCCATTTTTGCAAAAGCAGGGGACTTTCACAGGTCTCGTTCTTCGTCTTCCCAGGATCTCTTAACCGTGTGCTCTGATACCATGATAGAATTCTGCCCCTTGCATATTATGACTTGGTTATATAGGATGAACATCATGTTGAGTATGCACAACATAATTGTGCAGTGAGTCGATAATAAACAGAGGATGGGGAAGTTTGTTAAACACACACAAACTAATATTATTCCCACATAATACAAACTGATACATATGAGGCTTTATATAGCTTTGGTTTAGAGCAGTTAAATAACCGCTAACATACTAACCGAAACATAACTAATAACCGACATGACTGTTCTGTTTGGCGCCTTTTTTCTGTGTCGTTTCACTTTCTGAAGTCAACAGTTTGATAATACTTCTAAGATTAATATTACTTGATTATTTATTTTCCAACATTCACTCCCCTAATCAAGTAATCTTAATCTTCTTTACTCTGTTTATTGTCCATCTTCGTTTATGCAGTCCTTTTCTTCTTCTCTTGTTTAATCTTGAACCAATCTTCTAATCTTCTAAACTTTGATGCATAATAAGTCTTCACGACTAATCCCTTTGATCTACATGATCGTCTAACGCTTTCTTCTGACCCGCCTGGTCCTAAAGCGATGAGGGAAAGATGGGTATCACACGTCCATCTTCTTCTTTCTAAATTGCATCCTTTAAATTCGACTTCTCCGGGGCTTCTGCCTTGTATCAAATTCTTTACGGGTAACGCCTCTACGTCTTTAAAACCCTTTACTGAACATCATTCTTCTGTTCTAAATGCTTCCTCTTGATTAAAATTATTTCGGACTTCGCGAGAACTTTTGGCCAGAAAACATTTCTACTCTGTTTTCGTCTTTTGAATCTGTTATGGCCCTTCTTGACTGCGTTTTTCTGATCAATTGATGTTAATAACCAAGTCTGATTTGAACAAACAATCACTGTTGTTCGATTTATTTTATGGATGAACTTCCGATCCATTTTTCCAAAAGCAGGGGACTTTCACAGGTCTCGTTCTTCGTCTTCCCAGGATCTTTTAACCGTGTGCTCTGATACCTTGATAGAATTCTGCCCCTTGCATATTATGACTTGGTTATATAGGATGAACATCATGTTGAGTATGCACAACAGAATTGTGTAGTGACTCGATAATAAACAGAGGATGGGGAAGTTTGTTAAACCCACACAAACTAATATTATTCCCACATAATACAAACTGATACAGATGAGGCTTTATATAGCTTTGGTTTAGAGTAGTTAAATAACCGCTAACATACTAACCGAAACATAACTAATAACCGACATGACTGTTCTGTTTGGCGCCTTTTTTCTGTGTCGTTTGACTTTCTGAAGTCAACAGTTTGATAATACTTCTAAGATTAATATTACTTTTTTATTTATTTTCCAACATTCACTCCCCTAATCAAGTAATCTTAATCTTCTTTACTCTGTTTATTGTACATCTTCGTTTATGCAGTCCTTTTCTTCTTCTCTTGTTTAATCTTGAACCAATCTTCTAATCTTCTAAACTTTGATGCATAATAAGTCTTCACGACTAATCCCTTTGATCCACATGATCGTCTAACGCTTTCTTCTGACCCGCCTGGTCCTAAAGCGATGAGGGAAAGATGGGTATCACATGTCCATCTTCTTCTTTCTAAATTGCATCCTTTAAATTCGACTTCTCCGGGGCTTCTGCCTTGTATCGAATTCTTTACGGGTAACGCCTCTACGTCTTTAAAACCCTTTACTGAACATCTTTCTTCTGTTCTAAATGGTTCCTCTTGATTAAAACTTATTTCGGACTTCGCCAGAACTTTTGGCCAGAAAACATTTGTACTCTGTTTTCGTCTTTTGAATCTGTTATGGCCCTTCTTGACTGTGTTTTTCTGATCAATTGATGTTAATAACCAAGTCTGATTTGAACAAACAATCACTGTTGTTCGATTTCTTTTATGGATGAACTTCCGATCCATTTTTGCAAAAGCAGGGGACTTTCACAGGTCTCGTTCTTCGTCTTCCCAGGATCTCTTAACCGTGTGCGCTGATACCATGATAGAATTCTGCCCCTTGCATATTATGACTTGGTTATATAGGATGAACATCATGTGGAGTTTGCACAACAGAATTGTGCAGTGACTCGATAATAAACAGAGGATGGGGAAGTTTGTTAAACACACGCAAACTAATATTATTCCCACATAATACAAACTGATACATATGAGGCTTTATATAGCTTTGGTTTAGAGCAGTTATATAACCGCTAACATACTGACCGAAACATAACTAATAACCGACATGACTGTTCTGTTTGGCGCCTTTTTTCTGTGTCGTTTGACTTTCTGAAGTCAACAGTTTGATAATACTTCTAAGATTAATATTACTTGATTATTTATTTTCCAACATTCACTCCCCTAATCAAGTAATCTTAATCTTCTTTACTCTGTTTATTGTCCATCTTCGTTTATGCAGTCCTTTTCTTCGTCTCTTATTTAATCTTGAACCAATCTTCTAATCTTCTAAACCTTGATGCATAATAAGTCTTCACGACTAATCCCTTTGATCTACATGATCGTCTAACGCTTTCTTCTGACCCGCCTGGTCCTAAAGCGATGAGGGAAAGATGGGTATCACACGTCCATCTTCTTCTTTCTAAATTGCATCCTTTAAATTCGACTTCTCCGGGGCTTCTGCCTTGTATCAAATTCTTTACGGGTAACGCCTCTACGTCTTTAAAACCCTTTACTGAACATCATTCTTCTGTTCTAAATGCTTCCTCTTGATTAAAATTATTTCGGACTTCGCCAGAACTTTTGGCCAGAAAACATTTCTACTCTGTTTTCGTCTTTTGAATCTGTTATGGCCCTTCTTGACTGCGTTTTTCTGATCAATTGATGTTAATAACCAAGTCTGATTTGAACAAACAATCACTGTTGTTCGATTTATTTTATGGATGAACTTCCGATCCATTTTTCCAAAAGCAGGGGACTTTCACAGGTCTCGTTCTTCGTCTTCCCAGGATCTTTTAACCGTGTGCTCTGATACCTTGATAGAATTCTGCCCCTTGCATATTATGACTTGGTTATATAGGATGAACATCATGTTGAGTATGCACAACAGAATTGTGTAGTGACTCGATAATAAACAGAGGATGGGGAAGTTTGTTAAACCCACACAAACTAATATTATTCCCACATAATACAAACTGATACAGATGAGGCTTTATATAGCTTTGGTTTAGAGTAGTTAAATAACCGCTAACATACTAACCGAAACATAACTAATAACCGACATGACTGTTCTGTTTGGCGCCTTTTTTCTGTGTCGTTTGACTTTCTGAAGTCAACAGTTTGATAATACTTCTAAGATTAATATTACTTTTTTATTTATTTTCCAACATTCAATCCCCTAATCAAGTAATCTTAATCTTCTTTACTCTGTTTATTGTCCATCTTCGTTTATGCAGTCCTTTTCTTCTTCTCTTGTTTAACTTGAACCAATCTTCTAATCTTCTAAACTTTGATGCATAATAAGTCTTCACGACTAATCCCTTTGATCCACATGATCGTCTAACGCTTTCTTCTGACCCGCCTGGTCCTAAAGCGATGAGGGAAAGATGGGTATCACATGTCCATCTTCTTCTTTCTAAATTGCATCCTTTAAATTCGACTTCTCCGGGGCTTCTGCCTTGTATCGAATTCTTTACGGGTAACGCCTCTACGTCTTTAAAACCCTTTACTGAACATCTTTCTTCTGTTCTAAATGGTTCCTCTTGATTAAAACTTATTTCGGACTTCGCCAGAACTTTTGGCCAGAAAACATTTGTACTCTGTTTTCGTCTTTTGAATCTGTTATGGCCCTTCTTGACTGCGTTTTTCTGATCAATTGATGTTAATAACCAAGTCTGATTTGAACAAACAATCACTGTTGTTCGATTTCTTTTATGGATGAACTTCCGATCCATTTTTGCAAAAGCAGGGGACTTTCACAGGTCTCGTTCTTCGTCTTCCTAGGATCTCTTAACCGTGTGCGCTGATACCATGATAGAATTATGCCCCTTGCATATTATGACTTGGTTATATAGGATGAACATCATGTGGAGTATGCACAACAGAATTGTGCAGTGACTCGATAATAAACAGAGGATGGGGAAGTTTGTTAAACACACACAAACTAATATTATTCCCACATAATACAAACTGATACATATGAGGCTTTATATAGCTTTGGTTTAGAGCAGTTAAATAACCGCTAACATACTAACCGAAACATAACTAATAACCGACATGACTGTTCTGTTTGGCGCCTTTTTTCTGTGTCGTTTGACTTTTTGAAGTCAACAGTTTGATAATACTTCTAAGATTAATATTACTTGATTATTTATTTTCCAACATTCACTCCCCTAATCAAGTAATCTTAATCTTCTTTACTCTGTTTATTGTACATCTTCGTTTATGCAGTCCTTTTCTTCTTCTCTTGTTTAATCTTGAACCAATCTTCTAATCTTCTAAACTTTGATGCATAATAAGTCTTCACGACTAATCCCTGTTATCCACATGATCGTCTAACGCTTTCTTCTGACCCGCCTGGTCCTAAAGCGATGAGGGAAAGATGGGTATCCCACATTCATCTTCTTCTTTCTAAATTGCATCCTTTAAATTCGACTTCTCCGGGCCTTCTGCCTTGTATCGAATTCTTTACGGGTAACGCCTCTACGTCTTTAAAACCCTTTACTGAACATGTTTCTTCTGTTCTAAATTGTTCCTCTTGATTAAAACTTATTTCGGACTTCGCCAGAACTTTTGGCCAAAAAACATTTCTTCTCTGTTTTCGTCTTTTGAATCTGTTATGGCCCTTCTTGACTGTGTTTTTCTGATCAATTGATGTTAATAACCAAGTCTGATTTGAACAAACAATCACTATTGTTCGATTTCTTTTATGGATGAACTTCCGATCCATTTTTGCAAAAGCAGGGGACTTTCACAGGTCTCGTTCTTCGTCTTCCCAGGATCTCTTAACCGTGTGCTCTGATACCATGATAGAATTCTGCCCCTTGCATATTATGACTTGGTTATATAGGATGAACATCATGTTGAGTTTGCACAACATAATTGTGCAGTGACTCGATAATAAACAGAGGATGGGGAAGTTTGTTAAACACACGCAAACTAATATTATTCCCACATAATACAAACTGATACATATGAGGCTTTATATAGCTTTGGTTTAGAGCAGTTATATAACCGCTAACATACTGACCGAAACATAACTAATAACCGACATGACTGTTCTGTTTGGCGCCTTTTTTCTGTGTCGTTTGACTTTCTGAAGTCAACAGTTTGATAATACTTCTAAGATTAATATTACTTGATTATTTATTTTCCAACATTCACTCCCCTAATCAAGTAATCTTAATCTTCTTTACTCTGTTTATTGTCCATCTTCGTTTATGCAGTCCTTTTCTTCGTCTCTTGTTTAATCTTGAACCAATCTTCTAATCTTCTAAACCTTGATGCATAATAAGTCTTCACGACTAATCTCTTTGATCCACATGATCGTCTAACGCTTTCTTCCGACCCGCCTGGTCCTAAAGCGATGAGGGAAAGATGGGTATCACACGTCCATCTTCTTCTTTCTAAATTGCATCCTTTAAATTCGACTTCTCCGGGGCTTCTGCCTTGTATCGAATTCTTTACGGGTAACGCCTCTACGTCTTTAAAACCCTTTACTGAACATCTTTCTTCTGTTCTAAATGGTTCCTCTTGATTAAAACTTATTTCGGACTTCGCCAGAACTTTTGGCCAAAAAACATTTCTTCTCTGTTTTCGCTTTTGAATCTGTTATGGCCCTTCTTGACTGTGTTTTTCTGATCAATTGATGTTAATAACCAAGTCTGATTTAAACAAACAATCACTGTTGTTCGATTTCTTTTATGGATGAACTTCCGATCCATTTTTGCAAAAGCAGGGGACTTTCACAGGTCTCGTTCTTCGTGTTCCCAGGATCTCTTAACCGTGTGCTCTGATACCATGATAGAATTCTGCCCCTTGCATATTATGACTTGGTTACATAGGATGAACATCATGTTGAGTATGCACAACAGAATTGTGTAGTGACTCGATAATAAACAGAGGATGGGGAAGTTTGTTAAACACACACAAACTAATATTATTCCCACATAATACAAACTGATACAGATGAGGCTTTATATAGCTTTGGTTTAGAGTAGTTAAATAACCGCTAACATACTAACCGAAACATAACTAATAACCGACATGACTGTTCTGTTTGGCGCCTTTTTTCTGTGTCGTTTGACTTTCTGAAGTCAACAGTTTGATGATACTTCAAAGATTAATATTACTTTTTTATTTTTTTTCCAACATTCACTCCCCTAATCAAGTAATCTTAATCTTCTTTACTCTGTTTATTGTCCATCTTCGTTTATGCAGTCCTTTTCTTCTTCTCTTGTTTAATCTTGAACCAATCTTCTAATCTTCTAAACTTTGATGCATAATAAGTCTTCACGACTAATCCCTTTGATCCACATGATCGTCTAACGCTTTCTACTGACCCGCCTGGTCCTAAAGCGATGAGGGAAAGATGGGTATCACACATCCATCTTCTTCTTTCTAAATTGCATCCTTTGAATTCGACTTCTCAGGGGCTTCTGCCTTGTATCGAATTCTTTACGGGTAACGCCTCTACGTCTTTAAAACCCTTTAGTGAACATCTTTCTTCTGTTCTAAATGGTTCCTCTTGATTAAAATTATTTCGGACTTCGCCAGAACTTCTGGCCAGAAAACATTTCTACTCTGTTTTCGTCTTTTGAATCTGTTATGGCCCTTCTTGACTGCGTTTTTCTGATCAATTGATGTTAATAACAAGTCTGATTTGAACAAACAATCACTGTTGTTCGATTTCTTTTATGGATGAACTTCCGATCCATTTTTGCAAAAGCAGGGGACTTTCACAGGTCTCGTTCTTCGTCTTCCCAGGATCTCTTAACCGTGTGCTCTGATACCATGATAGAATTCTTCCCCTTGCATATTATGACTTGGTTATATAGGATGAACATCATGTTGAGTTTGCACAACAGAATTGTGCAGTGACTCGATAATAAACAGAGGATGGGGAAGTTTGTTAAACACACGCAAACTAATATTATTCCCACATAATACAAACTGATACATATGAGGCTTTATATAGCTTTGGTTTAGAGCAGTTATATAACCGCTAACATACTGACCGAAACATAACTAATAACCGACATGACTGTTCTGTTTGGCGCCTTTTTTCTGTGTCGTTTGACTTTCTGAAGTCAACAGTTTGATAATACTTCTAAGATTAATATTACTTGATTATTTATTTTCCAACATTCACTCCCCTAATCAAGTAATCATAATCTTCTTTACTCTGTTTATTGTCCATCTTCGTTTATGCAGTCCTTTTCTTCGTCTCTTGTTTAATCTTGAACCAATCTTCTAATCTTCTAAACCTTGATGCATAATAAGTCTTCACGACTAATCTCTTTGATCCACATGATCGTCTAACGCTTTCTTCCGACCCGCCTGGTCCTAAAGCGATGAGGGAAAGATGGGTATCACACGTCCATCTTCTTCTTTCTAAATTGCATCCTTTAAATTCGACTTCTCCGGGGCTTCTGCCTTGTATCGAATTCTTTACGGGTAACGCCTCTACGTCTTTAAAACCCTTTACTGAACATCTTTCTTCTGTTCTAAATGGTTCCTCTTGATTAAAACTTATTTCGGACTTCGCCAGAACTTTTGGCCAAAAAACATTTCTTCTCTGTTTTCGCTTTTGAATCTGTTATGGCCCTTCTTGACTGTGTTTTTCTGATCAATTGATGTTAATAACCAAGTCTGATTTAAACAAACAATCACTGTTGTTCGATTTCTTTTATGGATGAACTTCCAATCCATTTTTGCAAAAGCAGGGGACTTTCACAGGTCTCGTTCTTCGTGTTCCCAGGATCTCTTAACCGTGTGCTCTGATACCATGATAGAATTCTGCCCCTTGCATATTATGACTTGGTTACATAGGATGAACATCATGTTGAGTATGCACAACAGAATTGTGTAGTGACTCGATAATAAACAGAGGATGGGGAAGTTTGTTAAACACACACAAACTAATATTATTCCCACATAATACAAACTGATACAGATGAGGCTTTATATAGCTTTGGTTTAGAGTAGTTAAATAACCGCTAACATACTAACCGAAACATAACTAATAACCGACATGACTGTTCTGTTTGGCGCCTTTTTTCTGTGTCGTTTGACTTTCTGAAGTCAACAGTTTGATGATACTTCAAAGATTAATATTACTTTTTTATTTTTTTTCCAACATTCACTCCCCTAATCAAGTAATCTTAATCTTCTTTACTCTGTTTATTGTCCATCTTCGTTTATGCAGTCCTTTTCTTCTTCTCTTGTTTAATCTTGAACCAATCTTCTAATCTTCTAAACTTTGATGCATAATAAGTCTTCACGACTAATCCCTTTGATCCACATGATCGTCTAACGCTTTCTACTGACCCGCCTGGTCCTAAAGCGATGAGGGAAAGATGGGTATCACACATCCATCTTCTTCTTTCTAAATTGCATCCTTTGAATTCGACTTCTCAGGGGCTTCTGCCTTGTATCGAATTCTTTACGGGTAACGCCTCTACGTCTTTAAAACCCTTTAGTGAACATCTTTCTTCTGTTCTAAATGGTTCCTCTTGATTAAAATTATTTCGGACTTCGCCAGAACTTCTGGCCAGAAAACATTTCTACTCTGTTTTCGTCTTTTGAATCTGTTATGGCCCTTCTTGACTGCGTTTTTCTGATCAATTGATGTTAATAACAAGTCTGATTTGAACAAACAATCACTGTTGTTCGATTTCTTTTATGGATGAACTTCCGATCCATTTTTGCAAAAGCAGGGGACTTTCACAGGTCTCGTTCTTCGTCTTCCCAGGATCTCTTAACCGTGTGCTCTGATACCATGATAGAATTCTTCCCCTTGCATATTATGACTTGGTTATATAGGATGAACATCATGTTGAGTTTGCACAACAGAATTGTGCAGTGACTCGATAATAAACAGAGGATGGGGAAGTTTGTTAAACACACGCAAACTAATATTATTCCCACATAATACAAACTGATACATATGAGGCTTTATATAGCTTTGGTTTAGAGCAGTTATATAACCGCTAACATACTGACCGAAACATAACTAATAACCGACATGACTGTTCTGTTTGGCGCCTTTTTTCTGTGTCGTTTGACTTTCTGAAGTCAACAGTTTGATAATACTTCTAAGATTAATATTACTTGATTATTTATTTTCCAACATTCACTCCCCTAATCAAGTAATCTTAATCTTCTTTACTCTGTTTATTGTCCATCTTCGTTTATGCAGTCCTTTTCTTCGTCTCTTGTTTAATCATGAACCAATCTTCTAATCTTCTAAACCTTGATGCATAATAAGTCTTCACGACTAATCTCTTTGATCCACATGATCGTCTAACGCTTTCTTCCGACCCGCCTGGTCCTAAAGCGATGAGGGAAAGATGGGTATCACACGTCCATCTTCTTCTTTCTAAATTGCATCCTTTAAATTCGACTTCTCCGGGGCTTCTGCCTTGTATCGAATTCTTTACGGGTAACGCCTCTACGTCTTTAAAACCCTTTACTGAACATCTTTCTTCTGTTCTAAATGGTTCCTCTTGATTAAAACTTATTTCGGACTTCGCCAGAACTTTTGGCCAAAAAACATTTCTTCTCTGTTTTCGTCTTTTGAATCTGTTATGGCCCTTCTTGACTGTGTTTTTCTGATCAATTGATGTTAATAACCAAGTCTGATTTGAACAGACAATCACTATTGTTCGATTTCTTTTATGGATGAACTTCCGATCCATTTTTGCAAAAGCAGGGGACTTTCACAGGTCTCGTTCTTCGTCTCCCCAGGATCTCTTAACCGTGTGCTCTGATACCATGATAGAATTCTGCCCCTTGCATATTATGACTTGGTTACATAGGATGAACATCATGTTGAGTATGCACAACAGAATTGTGTAGTGACTCGATAATAAACAGAGGATGGGGAAGTTTGTTAAACACACACAAACTAATATTATTCCCACATAATACAAACTGATACAGATGAGGCTTTATATAGCTTTGGTTTAGAGTAGTTAAATAACCGCTAACATACTAACCGAAACATAACTAATAACCGACATGACTGTTCTGTTTGGCGCCTTTTTTCTGTGTCGTTTGACTTTCTGAAGTCAACAGTTTGATAATACTTCTAAGATTAATATTACTTTTTTATTTATTTTCCAACATTCACTCCCCTAATCAAGTAATCTTAATCTTCTTTACTCTGTTTATTGTCCATCTTCGTTTATGCAGTCCTTTTCTTCTTCTCTTGTTTAATCTTGAACCAATCTTCTAATCTTCTAAACTTTGATGCATAATAAGTCTTCACGACTAATCCCTTTGATCCACATGATCGTCTAACGCTTTCTTCTGACCCGCCTGGTCCTAAAGCGATGAGGGAAAGATGGGTATCACACATCCATCTTCTTCTTTCTAAATTGCATCCTTTGAATTCGACTTCTCAGGGGCTTCTGCCTTGTATCGAATTCTTTACGGGTAACGCCTCTACGTCTTTAAAACCCTTTAGTGAACATCTTTCTTCTGTTCTAAATGGTTCCTCTTGATTAAAATTATTTCGGACTTCGCCAGAACTTCTGGCCAGAAAACATTTCTACTCTGTTTTCGTCTTTTGAATCTGTTATGGCCCTTCTTGACTGCGTTTTTCTGATCAATTGATGTTAATAACAAGTCTGATTTGAACAAACAATCACTGTTGTTCGATTTCTTTTATGGATGAACTTCCGATCCATTTTTGCAAAAGCAGGGGACTTTCACAGGTCTCGTTCTTCGTCTTCCCAGGATCTCTTAACCGTGTGCTCTGATACCATGATAGAATTCTTCCCCTTGCATATTATGACTTGGTTATATAGGATGAACATCATGTTGAGTTTGCACAACAGAATTGTGCAGTGACTCGATAATAAACAGAGGATGGGGAAGTTTGTTAAACACACGCAAACTAATATTATTCCCACATAATACAAACTGATACATATGAGGCTTTATATAGCTTTGGTTTAGAGCAGTTATATAACCGCTAACATACTGACCGAAACATAACTAATAACCGACATGACTGTTCTGTTTGGCGCCTTTTTTCTGTGTCGTTTGACTTTCTGAAGTCAACAGTTTGATAATACTTCTAAGATTAATGTTACTTGATTATTTATTTTCCAACATTCACTCCCCTAATCAAGTAATCTTAATCTTCTTTACTCTGTTTATTGTCCATCTTCGTTTATGCAGTCCTTTTCTTCGTCTCTTGTTTAATCATGAACCAATCTTCTAATCTTCTAAACCTTGATGCATAATAAGTCTTCACGACTAATCTCTTTGATCCACATGATCGTCTAACGCTTTCTTCCGACCCGCCTGGTCCTAAAGCGATGAGGGAAAGATGGGTATCACACGTCCATCTTCTTCTTTCTAAATTGCATCCTTTAAATTCGACTTCTCCGGGGCTTCTGCCTTGTATCGAATTCTTTACGGGTAACGCCTCTACGTCTTTAAAACCCTTTACTGAACATCTTTCTTCTGTTCTAAATGGTTCCTCTTGATTAAAACTTATTTCGGACTTCGCCAGAACTTTTGGCCAAAAAACATTTCTTCTCTGTTTTCGTCTTTTGAATCTGTTATGGCCCTTCTTGACTGTGTTTTTCTGATCAATTGATGTTAATAACCAAGTCTGATTTGAACAGACAATCACTATTGTTCGATTTCTTTTATGGATGAACTTCCGATCCATTTTTGCAAAAGCAGGGGACTTTCACAGGTCTCGTTCTTCGTCTCCCCAGGATCTCTTAACCGTGTGCTCTGATACCATGATAGAATTCTGCCCCTTGCATATTATGACTTGGTTACATAGGATGAACATCATGTTGAGTATGCACAACAGAATTGTGTAGTGACTCGATAATAAACAGAGGATGGGGAAGTTTGTTAAACACACACAAACTAATATTATTCCCACATAATACAAACTGATACAGATGAGGCTTTATATAGCTTTGGTTTAGAGTAGTTAAATAACCGCTAACATACTAACCGAAACATAACTAATAACCGACATGACTGTTCTGTTTGGCGCCTTTTTTCTGTGTCGTTTGACTTTCTGAAGTCAACAGTTTGATAATACTTCTAAGATTAATATTACTTTTTTATTTATTTTCCAACATTCACTCCCCTAATCAAGTAATCTTAATCTTCTTTACTCTGTTTATTGTCCATCTTCGTTTATGCAGTCCTTTTCTTCTTCTCTTGTTTAATCTTGAACCAATCTTCTAATCTTCTAAACTTTGATGCATAATAAGTCTTCACGACTAATCCCTTTGATCCACATGATCGTCTAACGCTTTCTTCTGACCCGCCTGGTCCTAAAGCGATGAGGGAAAGATGGGTATCACACATCCATCTTCTTCTTTCTAAATTGCATCCTTTGAATTCGACTTCTCAGGGGCTTCTGCCTTGTATCGAATTCTTTACGGGTAACGCCTCTACGTCTTTAAAACCCTTTACTGAACATCTTTCTTCTGTTCTAAATGGTTCCTCTTGATTAAAATTATTTCGGACTTTGCCAGAACTTCTGGCCAGAAAACATTTCTACTCTGTTTTCGTCTTTTGAATCTGTTATGGCCCTTCTTGACTGCGTTTTTCTGATCAATTGATGTTAATAACAAGTCTGATTTGAACAAACAATCACTGTTGTTCGATTTCTTTTATGGATGAACTTCCGATCCATTTTTGCAAAAGCAGGGGACTTTCACAGGTCTCGTTCTTCGTCTTCCCAGGATCTCTTAACCGTGTGCTCTGATACCATGATAGAATTCTGCCCCTTGCATATTATGACTTGGTTATATAGGATGAACATCATGTTGAGTTTGCACAACAGAATTGTGAAGTGACTCGATAATAAACAGAGGATGGGGAAGTTTGTTAAACACACGCAAACTAATATTATTCCCACATAATACAAACTGATACATATGAGGCTTTATATAGCTTTGGTTTAGAGCAGTTAAATAACCGCTAACATACTGACCGAAACATAACTAATAACCGACATGACTGTTCTGTTTGGCGCCTTTTTTCTGTGTCGTTTGACTTTCTGAAGTCAACAGTTTGATAATAATTCTAAGATTAATATTACTTGATTATTTATTTTCCAACATTCACTCCTCTAATCAAGTAATCTTAATCTTCGTTACTCTGTTTATTGTCCATCTTCGTTTATGCAGTCCTTTTCTTCTTCTCTTGTTTAATCTTGAACCAATCTTCTAATCTTCTAAACTTTGATGCATAATAAGTCTTCACGACTAATCCCTTTGATCCACATGATCGTCTAACGCTTTCTTCTGACCCGCCTGGTCCTAAAGCGATGAGGGAAAGATGGGTATCACACATCCATCTTCTTCTTTCTAAATTGCATCCTTTAAATTCGACTTCTCCGGGGCTTCTGCCTTGTATCGAATTCTTTACGGGTAACGCCTCTACGTCTTTAAAACCCTTTACTGAACATCTTTCTTCTGTTCTAAATGGTTCCTCTTGATTAAAATTATTTCGGACTTCGCCAGAACTTTTGGCCAGAAAACATTTCTACTCTGTTTTCGTCTTTTGAATCTGTTGTGGCCCTTCTTGACTGCGTTTCTCTGATCAATTGATGTTAATAACCAAGTCTGATTTGAACAAACAATCACTGTTGTTCGATTTCTTTTATGGATGAACTTCCGATCCATTTTTGCAAAAGCAGGGGACTTTCACAGGTCTCGTTCTTCGTCTTCCCAGGATCTCTTAACCGTGTGCTCTGATACCATGATAGAATTCTGCCCCTTGCATATTATGACTTGGTTATATAGGATGAACATCATGTTGAGTTTGCACAACAGAATTGTGCAGTGACTCGATAATAAACAGAGGATGGGGAAGTTTGTTAAACACACACAAACTAATATTATTCCCACATAATACAAACTGATACATATGAGGCTTTATATAGCTTTGGTTTAGAGCAGTTAAATAACCGCTAACATACTGACCGAAACATAACTAATAACCGACATGACTGTTCTGTTTGGCGCGTTTTTTCTGTGTCGTTTGACTTTCTGAAGTCAACAGTTTGATAATACTTCTAAGATTAATATTACTTGATTATTTATTTTCCATCATTCACTCCCCTAATCAAGTAATCTTTATCTTCTTTACTCTGTTTATTGTCCATCTTCGTTTATGCAGTCCTTTTCTTCGTCTCTTGTTTAATCTTGAACCAATCTTCTAATCTTCTAAACCTTGATGCATAATAAGTCTTCACGACTAATCTCTTTGATCCACATGATCGTCTAACGCTTTCTTCCGACCCGCCTGGTCCTAAAGCGATGAGGGAAAGATGGGTATCACACGTCCATCTTCTTCTTTCTAAATTGCATCCTTTAAATTCGACTTCTCCGGGGCTTCTGCCTTGTATCGAATTCTTTACGGGTAACGCCTCAACGTCATTAAAACCCTTTACTGAACATCTTTCTTCTGTTCTAAATGGTTCCTCTTGATTAAAATTATTTCGGACTTCTCCAGAACTTTTGGCCAGAAAACATTTCTACTCTGTTTTCGTCTTTTGAATCTATTATGGCCCTTCTCGACTGCGTTTTTCTGATCAATTGATGTTAATAACAAGTCTGATTTGAACAAACAATCACTGTTGTTCGATTTCTTTTATGGATGAACTTCCGATCCATTTTTGCAAAAGCAGGGGACTTTCACAGGTCTCGTTCTTCGTCTTCCCAGGATCTCTTAACCGTGTGCTCTGATACCATGATAGAATTCTGCCCCTTGCATATTATGACTTGGTTATATAGAATGAACATCATGTTGAGTTTGCACAACAGAATTGTGCAGTGACTCGATAATAAACAGAGGATGGGGAAGTTTGTTAAACACACACAAACTAATATTATTCCCACATAATACAAACTGATACATATGAGGCTTTATATAGCTTTGGTTTAGAGCAGTTAAATAACCGCTAACATACTAACCGAAACATAACTAATAACAGACATGACTGTTCTGTTTGGCGCCTTTTTTCTTTGTCGTTTGACTTTCTGAAGTCAACAGTTTGATAATAATTCTAAGATTAATATTACTTGATTATTTATTTTCCAACATTCACTCCTCTAATCAAGTAATCTTAATCTTCGTTACTCTGTTTATTGTCCATCTTCGTTTATGCAGTCCTTTTCTTCTTCTCTTGTTTAATCTTGAACCAATCTTCTAATCTTCTAAACTTTGATGCATAATAAGTCTTCACGACTAATCCCTTTGATACACATGATCGTCTAACGCTTTCTTCTGACCCGCCTGGTCCTAAAGCGATGAGGGAAAGATGGGTATCACACATCCATCTTCTTCTTTCTAAATTGCATCCTTTAAATTCGACTTCTCCGGGGCTTCTGCCTTGTATCGAATTCTTTACGGGTAACGCCTCTACGTCTTTAAAACCCTTTACTGAACATCTTTCTTCTGTTCTAAATGGTTCCTCTTGATTAAAATTATTTCGGACTTCGCCAGAACTTTTGGCCAGAAAACATTTCTACTCTGTTTTCGTCTTTTGAATCTGTTGTGGCCCTTCTTGACTGCGTTTCTCTGATCAATTGATGTTCATAACCAAGTCTGATTTGAACAAACAATCACTGTTGTTCGATTTCTTTTATGGATGAACTTCCGATCCATTTTTGCAAAAGCAGGGGACTTTTACAGGTCTCGTTCTTCGTCTTCCCAGGATCTCTTAACCGTGTGCTCTGATACCATGATAGAATTCTGCCCCTTGCATATTATGACTTGGTTATATAGGATGAACATCATGTTGAGTTTGCACAACAGAATTGTGCAGTGACTCGATAATAAACAGAGGATGGGGAAGTTTGTTAAACACGCGCAAACTAATATTATTCCCACATAATACAAACTGATACATATGAGGCTTTATATAGCTTTGGTTTAGAGCAGTTAAATAACCGCTAACATACTGACCGAAACATAACTAATAACCGACATGACTGTTCTGTTTGGCGCCTTTTTTCTGTGTCGTTTGACTTTCTGAAGTCAACAGTTTGATAATACTTCTAAGATTAATATTACTTGATTATTTATTTTCCATCATTCACTCCCCTAATCAAGTAATCTTAATCTTCTTTACTCTGTTTATTGTCCATCTTCGTTTATGCAGTCCTTTTCTTCGTCTCTTGTTTAATCTTGAACCAATCTTCTAATCTTCTAAACCTTGATGCATAATAAGTCTTCACGACTAATCTCTTTGATCCACATGATCGTCTAACGCTTTCTTCCGACCCGCCTGGTCCTAAAGCGATGAGGGAAAGATGCGTATCACACGTCCATCTTCTTCTTTCTAAATTGCATCCTTTAAATTCGACTTCTCCGGGGCTTCTGCCTTGTATCGAATTCTTTACGGGTAACGCCTCAACGTCATTAAAACCCTTTACTGAACATCTTTCTTCTGTTCTAAATGGTTCCTCTTGATTAAAATTATTTTGGACTTCTCCAGAACTTTTGGCCAGAAAACATTTCTACTCTGTTTTCGTCTTTTGTATCTATTATGGCCCTTCTCGACTGCGTTTTTCTGATCAATTGATGTTAATAACAAGTCTGATTTGAACAAACAATCACTGTTGTTCGATTTCTTTTATGGATGAACTTCCGATCCATTTTTGCAAAAGCAGGGGACTTTCACAGGTCTCGTTCTTCGTCTTCCCAGGATCTCTTAACCGTGTGCTCTGATACCATGATAGAATTCTGCCCCTTGCATATTATGACTTGGTTATATAGGATGTACATCATGTTGAGTTTGCACAACAGAATTGTGCAGTGACTCGATAATAAACAGAGGATGGGGAAGTTTGTTAAACACACACAAACTAATATTATTCCCACATAATACAAACTGATACATATGAGGCTTTATATAGCTTTGGTTTAGAGCAGTTAAATAACCGCTAACATACTAACCGAAACATAACTAATAACAGACATGACTGTTCTGTTTGGCGCCTTTTTTCTTTGTCGTTTGACTTTCTGAAGTCAACAGTTTGATAATAATTCTAAGATTAATATTACTTGATTATTTATTTTCCAACATTCACTCCCCTAATCAAGTAATCTTAATCTTCGTTACTCTGTTTATTGTCCATCTTCGTTTATGCAGTCCTTTTATTCTTCTCTTGTTTAATCTTGAACCAATCTTCTAATCTTCTAAACTTTGATGCATAATAAGTCTTCACGACTAATCCCTTTGATCCACATGATCGTCTAACGCTTTCTTCTGACCCGCCTGGTCCTAAAGCGATGAGGGAAAGATGGGTATCACACATCCATCTTCTTCTTTCTAAATTGCATCCTTTAAATTCGACTTCTCCGGGGCTTCTGCCTTGTATCGAATTCTTTACGGGTAACGCCTCTACGTCTTTAAAACCCTTTACTGAACATCTTTCTTCTGTTCTAAATGGTTCCTCTTGATTAAAATTATTTCGGACTTCGCCAGAACTTTTGGCCAGAAAACATTTCTACTCTGTTTTCGTCTTTTGAATCTGTTGTGGCCCTTCTTGACTGCGTTTCTCTGATCAATTGATGTTAATAACCAAGTCTGATTTGAACAAACAATCACTGTTGTTCGATTTCTTTTATGGATGAACTTCCGATCCATTTTTGCAAAAGCAGGGGACTTTCACAGGTCTCGTTCTTCGTCTTCCCAGGATCTCTTAACCGTGTGCTCTGATACCATGATAGAATTCTGCCCCTTGCATATTATGACTTGGTTATATAGGATGAACATCATGGTGAGTATGCACAACAGAATTGTGTAGTGACTCGATAATAAATAGAGGATGGGGAAGTTTGTTAAACACACACAAACTAATATTATTCCCACATAATACAAACTGATACATATGAGGCTTTATATAGCTTTGGTTTAGAGTAGTTAAATAACCGCTAACATACTGACCGAAACATAACTAATAACCGACATGACTGTTCTGTTTGGCGCCTTTTTTCTGTGTCGTTTGACTTTCTGAAATCAACAGTTTGATAATACTTCTAAGATTAATATTACTTGATTATTTATTTTCCAACATTCACTCCCCTAATCAAGTAATCTTAATCTTCTTTACTCTGTTTATTGTCCATCTTCGTTTATGCAGTCCTTTTCTTCTTCTCTTGTTTAATCTTTAACCAATCTTCTAATCTTCTAAACTTTGATGCATAATAAGTCTTCAAGACTAATCCCTTTGATCCACATGATTGTCTAACGCTTTCTTCTGACCCGCCTGGTCCTAAAGCGATGAGGGAAAGATGGGTATCACACGTCCATCTTCTTCTTTCTAAATTGCATCCTTTAAATTCGACTTCTCCGGGGCTTCTGCCTTGTATCGAATTCTTTACGGGTAACGCCTCTACGTCTTTAAAACCCTTTACTGAACATCTTTCTTCTGTTCTAAATGGTTCCTCTTGATTAAAATTATTTCGGACTTCGCCAGAACTTTTGGCCAGAAAACATTTCTACTCTGTTTTTGTCTTTTGAATCTGTTATGGCCCTTCTTGACTGCGTTTTTGTGATCAATTGATGTTAATAACAAGTCTGATTTGAACAAAAAATCACTGTTGTTCGATTTCTTTTATGGATGAACTTCCGATCCATTTTTGCAAAAGCTGGGGACTTTCACAGGTCTCGTTCTTCGTCTTCCCAGGATCTCTTAACCGTGTGCTCTGATACCATAATAGAATTCTGCCCCTTGCATATTATGACTTGGTTATATAGGATGAACATCATGTTGAGTATGCACAACAGAATTGTGCAGTGACTCGATAATAAACAAAGGATGGGGAAGTTTGTTAAACACACACAAACTAATATTATTCCCACATAATACAAACTGATACATATGAGGCTTTATATAGCTTTGGTTTAGAGCAGTTAAATAACCGCTAACATACTGACCGAAACATCACTAATAACCGACATGACTGTTCTGTTTGGCGCCTTTTTTCTGTGTCATTTGACTTTCTGAAGTCAACAGTTTGATAATACTTCTAAGATTAATATTACTTGATTATTTATTTTCCAACATTCACTCCCCTAATCAAGTAATCTTAATCTTCTTTACTCTGTTTATTGTCCATCTTCGTTTATGCAGTCCTTTTCTTCTTCTCTTGTTTAATCTTGAACCAATCTTCTAATCTTCTAAACTTTAATGCATAATAAATCTTCACGACTAATCCCTTTGATCCACATGATCGTCTAACGCTTTCTTCCGACCCGCCTGGTCCTAAAGCGATGAGGGAAAGATGGGTATCACACGTCCATCTTCTTCTTTCTAAATTGCATCCTTTAAATTCGACTTCTCCGGGCCTTCTGCCTTGTATCGAATTCTTTACGGGTAACGCCTCTACGTCTTTAAAACCCTTTACTGAACATCTTTCTTCTGTTCTAAATGGTTCCTTTTGATTAAAACTTATTTCGGACTTCGCCAGAACTTTTGGCCAGAAAACATTTCTACTCTATTTTCGTCTTTTGAATCTGTTATGGCCCTTCTTGACTGCATTTTTCTGATCAATTGATGTTAATAACCATGTCTGATTTGAACAAACAATCACTGTTGTTCGATTTCTTTTATGGATGAACTTCCGATCCATTTTTGCAAAAGCAAGGGACTTTCACAGGTCTCGTTCTTCGTCTTCCCAGGATCTCTTAACCGTGTGCTCTGATACCATGATAGAATTATGCCCCTTGCATATTATGACTTGGTTATATAGGATGAACATCATGTTGAGTATGCACAACAGAATTGTGTAGTGACTCGATAATAAACAGAGGATGGGGAAGTTTGTTAAACACACACAAACTAATATTATTCCCACATATGAGGCTTTATATAGCTTTGGTTTAGAGCAGTTAAATAACCGCTAACATACTGACCGAAACATCACTAATAACCGACATGACTGTTCTGTTTGGCGCCTTTTTTCTGTGTCATTTGACTTTCTGAAGTCAACAGTTTGATAATACTTCTAAGATTAATATTACTTGATTATTTATTTTCCAACATTCACTCCCCTAATCAAGTAATCTTAATCTTCTTTACTCTGTTTATTGTCCATCTTCGTTTATGCAGTCCTTTTCTTCTTCTCTTGTTTAATCTTGAACCAATCTTCTAATCTTCTAAACTTTAATGCATAATAAATCTTCACGACTAATCCCTTTGATCCACATGATCGTCTAACGCTTTCTTCCGACCCGCCTGGTCCTAAAGCGATGAGGGAAAGATGGGTATCACACGTCCATCTTCTTCTTTCTAAATTGCATCCTTTAAATTCGACTTCTCCGGGCCTTCTGCCTTGTATCGAATTCTTTACGGGTAACGCCTCTACGTCTTTAAAACCCTTTACTGAACATCTTTCTTCTGTTCTAAATGGTTCCTTTTGATTAAAACTTATTTCGGACTTCGCCAGAACTTTTGGCCAGAAAACATTTCTACTCTATTTTCGTCTTTTGAATCTGTTATGGCCCTTCTTGACTGCATTTTTCTGATCAATTGATGTTAATAACCATGTCTGATTTGAACAAACAATCACTGTTGTTCGATTTCTTTTATGGATGAACTTCCGATCCATTTTTGCAAAAGCAAGGGACTTTCACAGGTCTCGTTCTTCGTCTTCCCAGGATCTCTTAACCGTGTGCTCTGATACCATGATAGAATTATGCCCCTTGCATATTATGACTTGGTTATATAGGATGAACATCATGTTGAGTATGCACAACAGAATTGTGTAGTGACTCGATAATAAATAGAGGATGGGGAAGTTTGTTAAACACACACAAACTAATATTATTCCCACATAATACAAACTGATACATATGAGGCTTTATATAGCTTTGGTGTAGAGCAGTTAAATAACCGCTAACATACTGACCGAAACATAACTAATAACCGACATGACTGTTCTGTTTGGCGCCTTTTTTCTGTGTCGTTTGACTTTCTGAAGTCAACAGTTTGATAATACTTCTAAGATTAATATTACTTGATTATTTATTTTCCAACATTCACTCCCCTAATCAAGTAATCTTAATCTTCTTTACTCTGTTTATTGTCCGTCTTCGTTTATGCAGTCCTTTTCTTCTTCTCTTGTTTAATCTTGAACGAAACTTCTAATCTTCTAAACTTTAATGCATAATAAGTCTTCACGACTAATCCCTTTGATCCACATGATCGTCTAACGCTTTCTTCTGACCCGCCTGGTCCTAAAGCGATGAGGGAAAGATGGGTATCACACGTCAATCTTCTTCTTTCTAAATTGCATCCTTTAAATTCGACTTCTCCGGGCCTTCTGCCTTGTATCGAATTCTTTACGGGTAACACCTCTACGTCTTCAAAACCCTTTACTGAACATCTTTCTTCTCTTCTAAATGGTTCCTCTTGATTAAAACTTATTTCGGACTTCGCCAGAACTTTTGGCCAGAAAACATTTCTACTCTGTTTTTGTCTTTTGAATCTGTTATGGCCCTTCTTGACTTGTGTTTTTCTGATCAATTGATGTTAATAACCAAGTCTGATTCGAACAAACAATCACTGTTGTTCGATTTCTTTTATGGATGAACTTCCGATCCATTTTTGCAAAAGCAGGGGACTTTCACATGTCTCGTTCTTCGTCTTCCCAGGATCTCTTAACCGTGTGCTCTGATACAATGATAGAATTCTGCCCCTTGCATATTATGACTTGGTTATATAGGATGAACATCATGTTGAGTATGCACAACAGAATTGTGTAGTGACTCGATAATAAACAGAGGATGGGGAAGTTTGTTAAACACACACAAACTAATATTATTCCCACATAATACAAACTGATACATATGAGGCTTTATATAGCTTTGGTTTAGAGTAGTTAAATAACCGCTAACATACTAACCGAAACATAACTAATAACCGACATGACTGTTCTGTTTGGCGCCTTTTTTCTGTGTCGTTTGACTTTCTGAAGTCAACAGTTTGATAATACTTCTATGATTAATATTACTTGATTATTTATTTTCCAACATTCACTCCCCTAATCAAGTAATCTTAATCTTCTTTACTCTGTTTATTGTCCATCTTCGTTTATGCAGTCCTTTTCTTCTTCTCTTGTTTAATCTTGAACCAATCTTCTAATCTTCTAAACTTTGATGCATAATAAGTCTTCACGACTAATCCCTTTGATCCACATGATCGTCTAACGCTTTCTTCTGACCCGCCTGGTCCTAAAGCGATGAGGGAAAGATGGGTATCACACGTCCATCTTCTTCTTTCTAAATTGCATCCTTTAAATTCGACTTCTCCGGGCCTTCTGCCTTGTATCGAATTCTTTACGGGTAACGCCTCTACGTCTTTAAATCCCTTTACTGAACATCTTTCTTCTGTTCTAAATGGTTCCTCTTGATTAAAACATATTTCGGACTTCGCCAGAACTTTTGGCCAGAAAACATTTCTACTTTTTTTTCGTCTTTTGAATCTGTTATGGCCCTTCTTGACTGCGTTTTTCTGATCAATTGATGTTAATAACCAAGTCTGATTTGAACAAACAATCACTGTTGTTCGATTTCTTTTATGGATGAACGTCCGATCCATTTTTGCAAAAGCAGGGGACTTTCACAGGTCTCGTTCTTCGTCTTCCCAGGATCTCTTAACCGTGTGCTCTGATACCATGATAGAATTCTGCACCTTGCATATTATGACTTGGTTATATAGGATGAACATCATGTTGAGTATGCACAACAGAATTGTGTAGTGACTCGATAATAAAAACAGAGGATGGGGAAGTTTGTTAAACACATACAAACTAATATTATTCCCACATAATACAAACTGATACATATGAGGCTTTATATAGCTTTGGTTTAGAGTAGTTAAATAACCGGTAACATACTAACCGAAACATAACTAATAACCGACATGACGGTTCTGTTTGCCGCCTTTTTTCTGTGTCGTTTGACTTTCTGAAGTCAACAGTTTGATAATACTTCTAAGATTAATATTACTTGATTATTTATTTTCCAACATTCACTCCCCTAATCAAGTAATCTTAATCTTCTTTACTCTGTTTATTGTCCATCTTCGTTTATGCAGTCCTTTTCTTCTTCTCTTGTTTAATCTTGAACGAATCTTCTAATCTTCTAAACTTTAATGCATAATAAGTCTTCACGACTAATCCCTTTGATCCACATGATCGTCTAACGCTTTCTTCTGACCCGCCTGGTCCTAAAGCGATGAGGGAAAGATGGGTATCACACGTCCATCTTCTTCTTTCTAAATTGCATCCTTTAAATTCGACTTCTCCGGGCCTTCTGCCTTGTATCGAATTCTTTACGGGTAACACCTCTACGTCTTTAAAACCCTTTACTGAACATCTTTCTTCTATTCTAAATGGTTCCTCTTGATTAAAACTTATTTCGGACTTCGCCAGAACTTTTGGCCAGAAAACATTTCTACTCTGTTTTTGTCTTTTGAATCTGTTATGGCCCTTCTTGACTTGTGTTTTTCTGATCAATTGATGTTAATAACCAAGTCTGATTTGAACAAACAATCACTGTTGTTTGATTTCTTTTATGGATGAACTTCCGATCCATTTTTGCAAAAGCAGGGGACTTTCACAGGTCTCGTTCTTCGTCTTCCCAGGATCTCTTAACCGTGTGCTCTGATACAATGATAGAATTCTGCCCCTTGCATATTATGACTTGGTTATATAGGATGAACATCATGTTGAGTATGCACAACAGAATTGTGTAGTGACTCGATAATAAACAGAGGATGGGGAAGTTTGTTAAACACACACAAACTAATATTATTCCCACATAATACAAACTGATACATATGAGGCTTTATATAGCTTTGGTTTAGAGCAGTTAAATAACCGCTAACATACTAACCGAAACATAACTAATAACCGACATGACTGTTCTGTTTGGCGCCTTTTTTCTGTGTCGTTTGACTTTCTGAAGTCAACAGTTTGATAATACTTCTATGATTAATATTACTTGATTATTTATTTTCCAACATTCACTCCCCTAATCAAGTAATCTTAATCTTCTTTACTCTGTTTATTGTCCATCTTCGTTTATGCAGTCCTTTTCTTCCTCTCTTGTTTAATCTTGAACCAATCTTTTAATCTTCTAAACTTTGATGCAAAATAAGTCTTCACGAGTAATCCCTTTGATCCACATGATCGTCTAACGCTTCTCTCTGACCCGCTTGGTCCTAAAGCGATGAGGGAAAGATGGGTATCACACGTCCATCTTCTTCTTTCTAAATTTCATCCTTTAAATTCGACTTCTCCGGGCCTTCTGCCTTGTATCGAATTCTTTACGGGTAACGCCTCTACGTCTTTAAAACCCTTTACGGAACATCTTTCTTCTGTTCTAAATGGTTCCTCTTGATTAAAACTTATTTCGGACTTCGCCAGAACTTTTGGCCAGAAAACATTTCTACTTTGTTTTCGTCTATTGAATCTGTTATGGCCCTTCTTGACTGCGTTTTTCTGATCAATTGATGTTAATAACCAAGTCTGATTTGAACAAACAATCACTGTTGTTCGATTTCTTTTATGGATGAACTTCCGATCCATTTTTGCAAAAGCAGGGGACTTTCACAGGTCTCGTTCTTCGTCTTCCCAGGATCTCTTAACCGTGTGCTCTGATACCATGATAGAATTCTGCACCTTGCATATTATGACTTGGTTATATAGGATGAACATCATGTTGAGTATGCACAACAGAATTGTGTAGTGACTCGATAATAAAAACAGAGGATGGGGAAGTTTGTTAAACACACACAAACTAATATTATTCCCACATAATACAAACTGATACATATGAGGCTTTATATAGCTTTCGTTTAGAGTTGTTAAATAACCGCTAACATACTAACCGAAACATAACTAATAACCGACATGACTGTTCTGTTTGCCGCCTTTTTTCTGTGTCGTTTGACTTTCTGAAGTCAACAGTTTGATAATACTTCTATGATTAATATTACTTGATTATTTATTTTCCAACATTCACTCCCCTAATCAAGTAATCTTAATCTTCTTTACTCTGTTTATTGTCCATCTTCGTTTATGCAGTCCTTTTCTTCCTCTCTTGTTTAATCTTGAACCAATCTTCTAATCTTCTAAACTTTGATGCATAATAAGTCTTCACGAGTAATCCCTTTGATCCACATGATCGTCTAACGCTTCTCTCTGACCCGCTTGGTCCTAAAGCGATGAGGGAAAGATGGGTATCACACGTCCATCTTCTTCTTTCTAAATTGCATCCTTTAAATTCGACTTCTCCGGGCCTTCTGCCTTGTATCGAATTCTTTACGGGTAACGCCTCTACGTCTTTAAAACCCTTTACGGAACATCTTTCTTCTGTTCTAAATGGTTCCTCTTGATTAAAACTTATTTCGGACTTCGCCAGAACTTTTGGCCAGAAAACATTTCTACTTTGTTTTCGTCTATTGAATCTGTTATGGCCCTTCTTGACTGCGTTTTTCTGATCAATTGATGTTAATAACCAAGTCTGATTTGAACAAACAATCACTGTTGTTCGATTTCTTTTATGGATGAACTTCCGATCCATTTTTGCAAAAGCAGGGGACTTTCACAGGTCTCGTTCTTCGTCTTCCCAGGATCTCTTAACCGTGTGCTCTGATACCATGATAGAATTCTGCACCTTGCATATTATGACTTGGTTATATAGGATGAACATCATGTTGAGTATGCACAACAGAATTGTGTAGTGACTCGATAATAAAAACAGAGGATGGGGAAGTTTGTTAAACACACACAAACTAATATTATTCCCACATAATACAAACTGATACATATGAGGCTTTATATAGCTTTCGTTTAGAGTTGTTAAATAACCGCTAACATACTAACCGAAACATAACTAATAACCGACATGACTGTTCTGTTTGCCGCCTTTTTTCTGTGTCGTTTGACTTTCTGAAGTCAACAGTTTGATAATACTTCTATGATTAATATTACTTGATTATTTATTTTCCAACATTCACTCCCCTAATCAAGTAATCTTAATCTTCTTTACTCTGTTTATTGTCCATCTTCGTTTATGCAGTCCTTTTCTTCCTCTCTTGTTTAATCTTGAACCAATCTTCTAATCTTCTAAACTTTGATGCATAATAAGTCTTCACGAGTAATCCCTTTGATCCACATGATCGTCTAACGCTTCTCTCTGACCCGCTTGGTCCTAAAGCGATGAGGGAAAGATGGGTATCACACGTCCATCTTCTTCTTTCTAAATTGCATCCTTTAAATTCGACTTCTCCGGGCCTTCTGCCTTGTATCGAATTCTTTACGGGTAACGCCTCTACGTCTTTAAACCCTTTACGGAACATCTTTCTTCTGTTCTAAATGGTTCCTCTTGATTAAAACTTATTTCGGACTTCGCCAGAACTTTTGGCCAGAAAACATTTCTACTTTGTTTTCGTCTATTGAATCTGTTATGGCCCTTCTTGACTGCGTTTTTCTGATCAATTGATGTTAATAACCAAGTCTGATTTGAACAAACAATCACTGTTGTTCGATTTCTTTTATGGATGAACTTCCGATCCATTTTTGCAAAAGCAGGGGACTTTCACAGGTCTCGTTCTTCGTCTTCCCAGGATCTCTTAACCGTGTGCTCTGATACCATGATAGAATTCTGCACCTTGCATATTATGACTTGGTTATATAGGATGAACATCATGTTGAGTATGCACAACAGAATTGTGTAGTGACTCGATAATAAAAACAGAGGATGGGGAAGTTTGTTAAACACACACAAACTAATATTATTCCCACATAATACAAACTGATACATATGAGGCTTTATATAGCTTTGGTTTAGAGTAGTTAAATAACCGCTAACATACTAACCGAAACATAACTAATAACCGACATGACTGTTTTGTTTGCCGCCTTTTTTCTGTGTCGTTTGACTTTCTGAAGTCAACAGTTTGATAATACTTCTAAGATTAATATTACATGATTATTTATTTTCCAACATTCACTCCCCTAATCAAGTAATCTTAATCTTCTTTACTCTGTTTATTGTCCATCTTCGTTTATGCAGTCCTTTTCTTCTTCTCTTGTTTAATCTTGAACGAATCTTCTAATCTTCTAAACTTTAATGCATAATAAGTCTTCACGACTAATCCCTTTGATCCACATGATCGTCTAACGCTTTCTTCTGACCCGCCTGGTCCTAAAGCGATGAGGGAAAGATGGGTATCACACGTCCATCTTCTTCTTTCTAAATTGCATCCTTTAAATTCGACTTCTCCGGGCCTTCTGCCTTGTATCGAATTCTTTACGGGTAACACCTCTACGTCTTTAAAACCCTTTACTGAACATCTTATTTCTATTCTAAATGGTTCCTCTTGATTAAAACTTATTTCGGACTTCGCCAGAACTTTTGGCCAGAACACATTTCTACTCTGTTTTTGTCTTTTGAATCTGTTATGGCCCTTCTTGACTTGTGTTTTTCTGATCAATTGATGTTAATAACCAAGTCTGATTCGAACAAACAATCACTGTTGTTCGATTTCTTTTATGGATGAACTTCCGATCCATTTTTGCAAAAGCAGGGGACTTTCACATGTCTCGTTCTTCGTCTTCCCAGGATCTCTTAACCGTGTGCTCTGATACAATGATAGAATTCTGCCCCTTGCATATTATGACTTGGTTATATAGGATGAACATCATGTTGAGTATGCACAACAGAATTGTGTAGTGACTCGATAATAAACAGAGGATGGGGAAGTTTGTTAAACACACACAAACTAATATTATTCCCACATAATACAAACTGATACATATGAGGCTTTATATAGCTTTGGTTTAGAGTAGTTAAATAACCGCTAACTTACTAACCGAAACATAACTAATAACCGACATGACTGTTCTGTTTGGCGCCTTTTTTCTGTGTCGTTTGACTTTCTGAAGTCAACAGTTTGATAATACTTCTATGATTAATATTACTTGAATATTTATTTTCCAACATTCACTCCCCTAATCAAGTAATCTTAATCTTCTTTACTCTGTTTATTGTCCATCTTCGTTTATGCAGTCCTTTTCTTCTTCTCTTGTTTAATCTTGAACCAATCTTCTAATCTTCTAAACTTTGATGCATAATAAGTCTTCACGACTAATCCCTTTGATCCACATGATCGTCTAACGCTTTCTTCTGACCCGCCTGGTCCTAAAGCGATGAGGGAAAGATGGGTATCACACGTCCATCTTCTTCTTACTAAATTGCATCCTTTAAATTCGACTTCTCCGGGCCTTCTGCCTTGTATCGAATTCTTTACGGGTAACGCCTCTACGTCTTTAAAACCCTTTACTGAACATCTTTCTTCTGTTCTAAATGGTTCCTCTTGATTAAAACATATTTCGGACTTCGCCAGAACTTTTGGCCAGAAAACATTTCTACTTTTTTTTCGTCTTTTGAATCTGTTATGGCCCTTCTTGACTGCATTTTTCTGATCAATTGATGTTAATAACCAAGTCTGATTTGAACAAACAATCACTGTTGTTCGATTTCTTTTATGGATGAACTTCCGATCCATTTTTGCAAAAGCAGGGGACTTTCACAGGTCTCGTTCTTCGTCTTCCCAGGATCTCTTAACCGTGTGCTCTGATACCATGATAGAATTCTGCACCTTGCATATTATGACTTGGTTATATAGGATGAACATCATGTTGAGTATGCACAACAGAATTGTGTAGTGACTCGATAATAAAAACAGAGGATGGGGAAGTTTGTTAAACACACACAAACTAATATTATTCCCACATAATACAAACTGAAACATATGAGGCTTTATATAGCTTTGGTTTAGAGTAGTTAAATAACCGCTAACATACTAACCGAAACATAACTAATAACCGACATGACTGTTCTGTTTGGCGCCTTTTTCTGTGTCGTTTGACTTTCTGAAGTCAACAGTTTGATAATACTTCTAAGATTAATATTACTTGATTATTTATTTTCCAACATTCACTCCCCTAATCAAGTAATCTTAATCTTCTTTACTCTGTTTATTTTCCATCTTCGTTTATGCAGTCCTTTTCTTCTTCTCTTGTTTAATCTTGAACGAATCTTCTAATCTTCTAAACTTTAATGCATAATAAGTCTTCACGACTAATCCCTTTGATCCACATGATCGTCTAACGCTTTCTTCTGACCCGCCTGGTCCTAAAGCGATGAGGGAAAGATGGGTATCACACGTCCATCTTCTTCTTTCTAAATTGCATCCTTTAAATTCGACTTCTCCGGGCCTTCTGCCTTGTATCGAATTCTTTACGGGTAACGCCTCTACGTCTTTAAAACCCTTTACGGAACATCTTTCTTCTGTTCTAAATGGTTCCTCTTGATTAAAACTTATTTCGGACTTCGCCAGAACTTTTGGCCAGAAAACATTTCTACTCTGTTTTCGTCTATTGAATCTGTTATGGCCCTTCTTGACTGCGTTTTTCTGATCAATTGATGTCAATAACCAAGTCTGATTTGAACAAACAATCACTGTTGTTCGATTTCTTTTATGGATGAACTTCCGATCCATTTTTGCAAAAGCAGGGGACTTTCACAGGTCTCGTTCTTCATCTTCCCAGGATCTCTTAACCGTGTGCTCTGATACCATGATAGAATTCTGCACCTTGCATATTATGACTTGGTTATATAGGATGAACATCATGTTGAGTATGCACAACAGAATTGTGTAGTGACTCGATAATAAAAACAGAGGATGGGGAAGTTTGTTAAACACACACAAACTAATATTATTCCCACATAATACAAACTGATACATATGAGGCTTTATATAGCTTTGGTTTAGAGGAGTTAAATAACCGCTAACATACTAACCGAAACATAACTAATAACCGACATGACTGTTCTGTTTGGCGCCTTTTTCTGTGTCGTTTGACTTTCTGAAGTCAACAGTTTGATAATACTTCTAAGATTAATATTACTTGATTATTTATTTTCCAACATTCACTCCCCTAATCAAGTAATCTTAATCTTCTTTACTCTGTTTATTGTCCATCTTCGTTTATGCAGTCCTTTTCTTCTTCTCTTGTTTAATCTTGAACGAATCTTCTAATCTTCTAAACTTTAATGCATAATAAGTCTTCACGACTAATCCCTTTGATCCACATGATCGTCTAACGCTTTCTTCTGACCCGCCTGGTCCTAAAGCGATGAGGGAAAGATGGGTATCACACGTCCATCTTCTTCTTTCTAAATTGCATCCTTTAAATTCGACTTCTCCGGGCCTTCTGCCTTGTATCGAATTCTTTACGGGTAACGCCTCTACGTCTTTAAAACCCTTTACTGAACATCTTTCTTCTATTCTAAATGGTTCCTCTTGATTAAAACTTATTTCGGACTTCGCCAGAACTTTTGGCCAGAAAACATTTCTACTCTGTTTTTGTCTTTTGAATCTGTTATTGTGACACCCGGCAAATTCTGGTTAACAACATTGTCTAGATGAAAGTCTACCTTAGCGAGTCACGCGTATATTATACTTAACGAGGGTTATCTAGATAGCTAGATAGGACATACGAGCATTATCTCGGGTTATGAGATGCTTTGACTCCTTGTGTGGGTCGGGTTCTGACTCCTTGTGTGAGTTAACATGTGATTTCATGATTAGTGAACCTCGGACGTTGGTGAATAACAAACTTATGTGTCTCGGTGATATCTGACAAACTTATGTGAAAACCATACGTGATTATGTGAACCTAAACCGAACACGTTAATAAAAATTATTAAAAGTGGAGCGTGAGGTTGATTAGGGTCTTAACGCATGGGGTTACACTTGTTACGGTCCGTAACAACGAAAACGTCGAAGGATAACGCGTCGGGAGGCGAAACGAGGCAAAAGCGCGCCACCCGGAGCTGTGAGCGGCCGCTCACAGGCTCCGAGCGGCCGCTCGAAGGGCACTGACGGGTTTAAACCGCCTCAAACTCGTATTTAAACATCTTTAACTCCCATGCAGCCCTCATACTCAACCCTAATCGCCCCCTTACTGCCCCACACGAATATTTCACTCCAAAAACACCTGCTAAGGCTTGAGATCATCAATTGGGAGGCTCCAAGGCGCGCGATTGATTGATTTGAAGAGCTAAGGGTATAACTCATGATTTCTTACGCTTTTTACTTTATGTTTTATTGTAAAAATCCTATAACAAGTTTGTCCAGGTCTGATTGGATTTAATAAACATTAAAACATGAGTCTTTTTGAAGATTAAACGGATTAAACCTATTAATAAACGCGTAGTAACATCATAGGATGCTTGTTGCGCAAGTTATTGGTGTTTTGATCTTAAAAGCTTTGATCTTGACATGTTTGATAATAGGATCTGATGGGAATAGGTATTAGGAAAGTTGTATGATGATTATTAGGTGTTATTGATTGATAATATGCAACTAGGGTTTGATGTAATTGATGATATTGTACGATCAGAATCTTGACAGATTCTGAAAGTCGACTTGTAGGGTCTGTTTCGTGGCTTGAAAACAATTGATTTGATCGATTCTTTGCATGATTGTAACGTACAAGGTCTTAGCTTTTCATAATGGGCAAAACCATCGAATTTGGACGTCGTTTGAGTCGTTTTTGGAATTTTAATTGATTAGGGGTCATATCAGATTTTCGGATTTGTAAATTGGGTTAACTTTAAATGGTCATAACTTGAGATTTACAAGGAATTAGACTATGAAATTTTTACAGTAGGTCAATACTGGAAAAATAGAACTTTTCCAAGTGGATTCATCTCGTTTGGATGAATACACAATTTTTAAGAATTTTCCTACTAAACTGACCTGTTGAGGAGATTTTCTGGACCTAGCTGTGTTGTACGAATTTTCATAATTTTTGTGTTTGGAATTGAGACAAAACAAAAATAGGTATTGTCGAGTGAATCCCAAAGTAAATTCAGTAAAAATTTGGGAGGTTAACTCACTGGTTTGCTATTTTAAATAAATTAGTTTTGATGGCGCACAATCTGTCCTGAAAACACAGATTGTGTATTATGTGCTTCTGTGATTAATTGAGGTCTTAGGTGGTATGGAATTGACATGTAACTGAAGTACACTTGTCTGAGACACATACGGAATGTAGAAACTAATTGTAACCAACGTATTCACCAACGGGTCCGTAGGGTTTACTATTGCATGTAGAATCACTAGGCGTCGCATACACACTTTTGAACATTTAAAACGCCTTGGACAAACGAGTTATATGGGTAATGATATTACGCCTATACTCACGGAGCGACACTGTTATTAGGGTGTCGGTAGCATATATTGCTTGCTGTTCGGATTCCTTGCTTGCACGTTAAGGTGAGTTTACGGCCCCTCTTTTAAACTGGTTTCATATTTCGGGGGAGAAAACATGTGTTAAAACGATTATTTGGTAACTACTGTCATACTATGGGTTTCTATTGTGTACTACACGATCTTTGGAAGTCCCGGGGGGAACCATGAATGTGCGGGTTTGCACAACGGGGAAATGTGAATAGCGCTATTGGGAGTGACCAACCCCGCTCGTCGACTTGGAGGGTCGGCGGGTGCATATTGTCTCAAACAGGAACAACAGGAACAACAGGAACTTACATCGGGCATACTTTTGGTATTCGCGTTAGTAATGGTTTTCCAATCGTGGTAGTAACAAAACGTACGCCTAGCTAGCGTATACTGGTTTTCGATTATTATAGTATGGACAGGTGGACTTGGTACTTGGATACAAAACCTGTAAACTCACCAGCATTTTTGTGCTGACGTAAACTTTTACATGTTTTCTCAGGTCGCTAAGGTAGCACAGTGGAACTAGGGCGCACGCGTCTGCACGGCGTCTAGTTAGAGTTGCATGGTTTTACAAACGTTGAACATTGGTTTAATATTGAATAATTGTTTTGAATAAGCTTCCGCTGTAAACGGGGATTTTAAACATTGTTTTGAAATTGCATTATGTTCATTTTAGACTTGTTTATTGTGATCGTTGGTTTGGATCCTGGTTTGTCATGCGCCTCGCGGTAAAACTCCGCAAGTGGATTTTGAGGGTGTGACAGATTGGTATCAGAGCCAATGGTTATAGTGAACTAGGACTGCATGTAGGGTCTAGTCTATAGCCGAGTCGCACACACTAGACGATCACATGGTACTAAACGTTATAGTGGTTTACGTATGGTCTTGTCGGGGTGTCTCTAAATCGTTGGTCTTTCTATGTTACATCATCCGTTCTATCTTAGGTTGGGTTACTTGTTTTCTAGGCAGTGTGGTCTATTGGGGTAACTCGTGTGTTCTTGAGATTTGTCCAAGGCTCGGACATCTCCCTTTCGCACTCCAATAGAAACACTTGTCATGAACTACCGTAGTATTACGGTGTATAGCTAAGAGTCTATGTTTGGTGATTTGAACTTTGAACTAGGAGAACACTTGGAGGACCATGTAGAACGTTTTATCATTTTGGGTGCACACAAAATCATAAAACGAAATGCATGGAAGCCCTGGTGAGCTCTGGGTTTGAAGGGATAGTCCTGGATTGGATCTAGCTTTGATCTTGCGAACATTAGTGGTTATCTTTATCTGCGAAACTAAATTTTCTCGCTCTTTCTGCCAGAATCATGTCTGGAGTACGAGGAGGACGTGGAGGTGGTCGCAATGGTGGACGTGGTGGTGGTCGTGGTGGTGCTGGTGGTCGTGGAGGTGTTAACCTATCGCAGGATGATCTGAACAACTTACTCCAAGCTGCCTTTCAGTTAGGGCACAACGGTGGTGGTAAGTTGATTTATCCATTTTCCTTGCCTCATTGGTGAACCTTGTTTACGTTATTCGTAGTTCTCATACGTTTCATTTCAGGTGGTCCTGTTGACCCACCCCCACCCATGTGCACCTACAAGATGTTCCGGGACTGCAAGCCCCAGGAATTCTCTGGCACTGAGGGTGCGGTTAGCTTGCTTAGGTGGTTGGAGAAAGTGGAGTCGGTATTTCTGATGTGTAACTGTCTCCCAGAAGATCGGGTGAAGTATTCGGCTGCGTTATTTCAGGACGTGGCATTGACTTGGTGGAATGGTATCACCCAGAACATGGGTATTGGGGAGGCATATGCTATGCCATGGGAGAACTTTGTGCAGTTGCTGAAGCGGGAGTATTGCCCGAGGGAAGAGGTACAGAAGCTGGAGCATGAGGTGTGGAACCTCAAGATGACTGGGTCGGAAATTGAGAAGTATACTGTGAGGCGGAATGAGTTGGCAGTGCTGTGTCCCGATCTGCACGTGCCAGAGTATCGTAAGATTGAACACTATGTATCAGGGTTAGTACCGGAAATTGCAGGGTTAGTGGCTGCTGGAAATCATCCTACTTATGCGGAGGTAGTTCGATCGGCCCATAGGATGACCAACTTAAAGGTGAATGAGGGGATTTTGCCTGCGAAAGGTTCGACTGTTAAGGCCCCAGAGAACAACAAGCGCAAGTGGGAGAACGGCGGGAAAGGATCTGGGTCTACACAGCAGGGTAAAAGGTTTGATAATGGGGGTTCATCTTCTTCGGGTAACAAGCAGGGTGGTTATGCGGGAAAACTGCCCAAATGCAACAAGTGTGGACGCCATCACCAAGGGAACTGCGATAGTAACCGTTGTCATCGCTGCCAGCGAACAGGGCATTATGCTAAGGATTGTCGGGCTACACTTCCATCGACTCAGGCTCCGACTAACAGTTCAGCTCCGACTACTCAGGGGACTACAGGGAAACAAGGATGCTACAACTGTGGTGACACTGGGCATTACAAGAAGGATTGCCCAAAACTGAAGCAGGGTGGGAACAACGGGGGCGGCAGCAGAAATGCACGTGCCTTCGTCATTGGAGCTGCTGAGGCTAGGCAGGACCCTGACACAGTCACCGGTACGTTTCTTCTCAATAATCGTTCTGTTAGCGTGTTATTTGATTCTGGTGCCGACAAGAGTTTTGTATCCATGGATGTTAGTCGACTGCTAAATGTAGCACCCGTACTATTAGAGGCCAAGTATATTATTGAGTTAGCTGACGGTAAGACGATTGAAGCTACTAGTGTTCTTCGGGAGTGTCAATTAGAGTTGTCGGGTTTATCGTTCCCCATCGACCTTATGCCGGTACCTTTGGGTAGTTTTGACGTTGTGGTAGGAATGGATTGGTTATCTTTGTATCGCGCGGAGATTGTCTGTTACGATAAGGTTATTCGGATTCCTCTCCCTGATGGAGAATTCCTTTCTGTGTACGGTATCAAGGGTGGTGTTTCGCTAAACATCATCTCTAGCATGAAAGCCCTTAAGTGTCTTCGAAAGGGTTATCCAGCCGTATTGGCGCTTTTATCTGTTTCCTCTGGTGATGAAAAGAAGATCGACGACATTCCGGTGGTACGCGAGTTTCCTGATGTTTTTCCCGATGATTTATCTGGTCTTCCTCCTCATCGTCAAGTCGAGTTCGGTATTGATCTTGTACCAGGGGCTGCTCCCATTGCTCGTGCCCCCTATCGTCTTGCACCTCCCGAGATGCAGGAATTGTCCAGTCAGTTACAGGAACTCTTGGACAAGGGTTTCATCCGGCCAAGTTCTTCCCCTTGGGGAGCCCCGATTCTATTTGTTAAGAAGAAGGATGGGAGTTTCCGATTATGCGTAGACTACAGAGAACTGAACAAATTGACCATCAAGAACCGTTATCCTCTTCCACGTATTGATGATCTATTCGACCAGCTTCAGGGTTCTAGTTATTATTCCAAGATCGATTTGAGGTCCGGTTATCACCAGCTGCGCGTCAGGGAGGCTGACGTTGCGAAGACTGCTTTTCGAACACGTTATGGCCATTTCGAATTCTTGGTCATGCCTTTCGGTCTCACGAACGCACCAGCGGTTTTCATGGACTTGATGAACCGCGTCTGTAAACCATATCTGGATAAATTCGTCATTGTATTTATTGATGACATTCTGATCTACTCGAAGAACGACACCGAACACGGGGAACATCTGCGGTTAGTTTTGGAACTCTTGCGACGGGAACAACTTTACGCCAAGTTCTCAAAGTGTGACTTTTGGTTACGCGAAGTTCAATTCCTAGGACATGTGGTCAATGAACTAGGAATTCATGTCGATCCAGCTAAGATCGAAGCGATCAAGGACTGGGGAGCACCAAAGACGCCAACTGAGGTGCGGCAATTCCTAGGCCTTGCGGGCTATTATCGTCGTTTCATTCAGGGGTTCTCGAAGATTGCTCAACCCCTCACCACTCTCACTCAGAAGGATAGGAAGTTCGACTGGGGTGAATCACAAGAGTCAGCGTTTGAAGAACTGAAGTCTAAACTGTGTTCTGCTCCTATTTTGTCTTTACCTGAGGGTCCTGATGATTTTGTTGTTTACTGTGACGCTTCCATTCATGGACTCGGTTGCGTGTTGATGCAACGCGAGAAAGTGATTGCGTATGCTTCTCGTCAACTCAAAGTGCATGAGAAGAACTACACCACTCATGATTTGGAGTTGGGTGCCGTGGTATTCGCGTTGAAAATTTGGAGACATTACTTGTACGGTACCAAATGCACCATCTACACCGATCACAAGAGTCTCCAACATATTTTCGACCAACAACATTTGAACATACGGCAGCGTCGTTGGATCGAGCTTTTGAACGATTATGATTGTGCCATAAAGTACCATCCTGGCAAGGCGAATGTTGTAGCAGACGCATTGAGCAGAAAGGAATCAACTAAACCTCGTCGTGTTCGGGCGTTGCAGCTCACCATCCATTCGTCGTTACCTGATCAACTCCGTTCTGCCCAGTTGGAAGCTTTGAAGGAGGAAAACCTTAAAGCTGAAACCATGCACGGTGCCGACAAGCACCTAGAGCGAAGGCCTGATGGCCTGCACTATTTCGCAGAACGTATATGGGTTCCTTTGTTCGGGGGACTACGGGAGCTTGTCCTTGATGAGGCTCATAAGTCCCGGTATTCTATTCATCCTGGTTCGGATAAGATGTACCAAGATCTGAAGGTGCTTTACTGGTGGCCAAACATGAGGTCGGGCATAGCCTCATACGTGAGCAAATGCTTGACATGTGCTAAGGTCAAGGTGGAATACCAGAAACCGTCGGGTCTCCTGCAACAACCTGAAATTCCGGAATGGAAATGGGAACGGATTACTATGGATTTTGTCACACAACTTCCTAAATCACCAAGCGGGAACGACAAGATATGGGTGATTGTCGATCGGTTGACGAAATCAGCTCATTTTCTTGCTATTAAGGAGACCGACACCATGGATCGTTTGGCTCGTCTTTATTTGAAGGAAGTCGTTTCTAAGCACGGGGTACCAGTTTCTATTATCTCGGATCGTGACTCCCATTTTACTTCTCACTTCTGGAAGTCTTTGCACAAGGCTTTGGGTACCCAACTAGACATGAGCACGGCTTATCACCCACAGACTGACGGTCAGAGTGAGCGTACGATTCAAACTTTAGAAGACATGCTGCGGGCATGTGTGATCGATTTTGGCAAGGGTTGGGAAGCTCATCTACCGTTGGTAGAATTCTCATACAATAACAGTTATCACACGAGCATCAAGGCGGCTCCGTTCGAGGCACTGTACGGACGGAAATGCCGTTCTCCTCTTTGCTGGGCTGAAGTGGGTGAGAGTCAACTCACTGGGCCTGAACTAGTGTACGAAACTTCGGAAAAGATCGTACAGATTCGAAATCGGTTGGCGGCGGCACGGGACCGGCAAAAGAGTTATGCTGATCAGCGTCGCAAACCACTGGAATTCCAAGTCAATGACAAGGTACTTCTAAAAGTCTCACCGTGGAAGGGCGTCATACGCTTTGGGAAGCGTGGCAAACTCAATCCGCGATATGTCGGCCCATTTACGATCCTGGAACGGATTGGGCCGGTGGCATATCGACTTGATCTACCGACGGAGCTCGGTAACGTACATAACGTCTTTCACGTGTCAAACTTGAAGAAGTGTCTGGCTGACGAGTCTCTCATCGTTCCACTAGAAGAGATCAAGGTTGATGATCGTCTTCGGATTGTGGAAGAACCTGTGGAGATCCTTGATTACAAGATTCGTAGCCTACGTCACAGCAAGATTCGTATCGTTAAGGTTCGGTGGAACTCGGACCGGGGACCAGAGTATACTTGGGAACGGGAGGATCAGATGAAGTCTAAATATCCTCATCTCTTTCCTAAGGAAGCGTTCGAGTCGAGATATGTCTCTTCTGCAGCTGAATGAATCTCGGGGCGAGATTCCTTTTAACGTGGGGATGATGTGACAACTCGGGTAAATCTCTCTCTTTTGGTTTCTATCTTTTGTTTGTTCCTTCGTTATTTCTTTTTGTTCTTTTGGTACTTGAGCAATTTTCGGGACGAAAATTCTTTTAACGTGGGGATGATGTGACACCCGGCAAATTCTGGTTAACAACATTGTCTAGATGAAAGTCTACCTTAGCGAGTCACGCGTATATTATACTTAACGAGGGTTATCTAGATAGCTAGATAGGACATACGAGCATTATCTCGGGTTATGAGATGCTTTGACTCCTTGTGTGGGTCGGGTTCTGACTCCTTGTGTGAGTTAACATGTGATTTCATGATTAGTGAACCTCGGACGTTGGTGAATAACAAACTTATGTGTCTCGGTGATATCTGACAAACTTATGTGAAAACCATACGTGATTATGTGAACCTAAACCGAACACGTTAATAAAAATTATTAAAAGTGGAGCGTGAGGTTGATTAGGGTCTTAACGCATGGGGTTACACTTGTTACGGTCCGTAACAACGAAAACGTCGAAGGATAACACGTCGGGAGGCGAAACGAGGCAAAAGCGCGCCACCCGGAGCTGTGAGCGGCCGCTCACAGGCTCCGAGCGGCCGCTCGAAGGGCACTGACGGGTTTAAACCGCCTCAAACTCGTATTTAAACATCTTTAACTCCCATGCAGCCCTCATACTCAACCCTAATCGCCCCCTTACTGCCCCACACGAATATTTCACTCCAAAAACACCTGCTAAGGCTTGAGATCATCAATTGGGAGGCTCCAAGGCGCGCGATTGATTGATTTGAAGAGCTAAGGGTATAACTCATGATTTCTTACGCTTTTTACTTTATGTTTTATTGTAAAAATCCTATAACAAGTTTGTCCAGGTCTGATTGGATTTAATAAACATTAAAACATGAGTCTTTTTGAAGATTAAACGGATTAAACCTATTAATAAACGCGTAGTAACATCATAGGATGCTTGTTGCGCAAGTTATTGGTGTTTTGATCTTAAAAGCTTTGATCTTGACATGTTCGATAATAGGATCTGATGGGAATAGGTATTAGGAAAGTTGTATGATGATTATTAGGTATTATTGATTGATAATATGCAACTAGGGTTTGATGTAATTGATGATATTGTACGATCAGAATCTGGACAGATTCTGAAAGTCGACTTGTAGGGTCTGTTTCGTGACTTGAAAACAATTGATTTGATCGATTCTTTGCATGATTGTAACGTACAAGGTCTTAGCTTTTCATAATGGGCAAAACCATCGAATTTGGACGTCGTTTGAGTCGTTTTTGGAATTTTAATTGATTAGGGGTCATATCAGATTTTCGGATTTGTAAATTGGGTTAACTTTAAATGGTCATAACTTGAGATTTACAAGGAATTAGACTATGAAATTTTTACAGTAGGTCAATACTGGAAAAATAGAACTTTTCCAAGTGGATTCATCTCGTTTGGATGAATACACAATTTTTAAGAATTTTCCTACTAAACTGACCTGTTGAGGAGATTTTCTGGACCTAGCTGTGTTGTACGAATTTTCATAATTTTTGTGATTGGAATTGAGACAAAACAAAAATAGGTATTGTCGAGTGAATCCCAAAGTAAATTCAGTAAAAATTTGGGAGGTTAACTCACTGGTTTGCTATTTTAAATAAATTAGTTTTGATGGCGCACAATCTGTCCTGAAAACACAGATTGTGTATTATGTGCTTCTGTGATTAATTGAGGTCTTAGGTGGTATGGAATTGACATGTAACTGAAGTACACTTGTCTGAGACACATACGGAATGTAGAAACTAATTGTAACCAACGTATTCACCAACGGGTCCGTAGGGTTTACTATTGCATGTAGAATCACTAGGCGTCGCATACACACTTTTGAACATTTAAAACGCCTTGGACAAACGAGTTATATGGGTAATGATATTACGCCTATACTCACGGAGCGACACTGTTATTAGGGTGTCGGTAGCATATATTGCTTGCTGTTCGGATTCCTTGCTTGCACGTTAAGGTGAGTTTACGGCCCCTCTTTTAAACTGGTTTCATATTTCGGGGGAGAAAACATGTGTTAAAACGATTATTTGGTAACTACTGTCATACTATGGGTTTCTATTGTGTACTACACGATCTTTGGAAGTCCCGGGGGGAACCATGAATGTGCGGGTTTGCACAACGGGGAAATGTGAATAGCGCTATTGGGAGTGACCAACCCCGCTCGTCGACTTGGAGGGTCGGCGGGTGCATATTGTCTCAAACAGGAACAACAGGAACAACAGGAACTTACATCGGGCATACTTTTGGTATTCGCGTTAGTAATGGTTTTCCAATCGTGGTAGTAACAAAACGTACGCCTAGCTAGCGTATACTGGTTTTCGATTATTATAGTATGGACAGGTGGACTTGGTACTTGGATACAAAACCTGTAAACTCACCAGCATTTTTGTGCTGACGTAAACTTTTACATGTTTTCTCAGGTCGCTAAGGTAGCACAGTGGAACTAGGGCGCACGCGTCTGCACGGCGTCTAGTTAGAGTTGCATGGTTTTACAAACGTTGAACATTGGTTTAATATTGAATAATTGTTTTGAATAAGCTTCCGCTGTAAACGGGGATTTTAAACATTGTTTTGAAATTGCATTATGTTCATTTTAGACTTGTTTATTGTGATCGTTGGTTTGGATCCTGGTTTGTCATGCGCCTCGCGGTAAAAATCCGCAAGTGGATTTTGAGGGTGTGACAGATTGGTATCAGAGCCAATGGTTATAGTGAACTAGGACTGCATGTAGGGTCTAGTCTATAGCGAGAGAGGAGATCAACCATGCGCCCTGTGGTTGTTCTTGTGTTTAGTTGGGTTAGGGGCAAGCATGCATGAGTTGACCTTACATGGGTTTCCCCCTTGTTAGGTTTACGAGGGCAGAAGCTAGGAAGGTCGCTAAGCATGAAGCAACCTGTTTAGAGGATCAACACGTGTTCCTGCTGTTTGCTTTTGACACATTTGGGTCTCTGGCCCCTGAGGCAGTGCGTTTCCTGAAACGAGTGCAGAATGTGGTCCACAGTGACTCGCAGACCCTTAAGAACCAAGGCTTTGTATTTAGCAGGATAGGCTTTGTGATTCAAAAAACAATAGCGGTGCAGCTTGTTGCCAACTTACCCATCTAAATGTAAGTTTATATTAAGGTAACACTTATATATAGGTCACATAGGAGGGTTAAAGGTTGGCAGTATAACCACCTTGGGCTGTAAACGAGTCAAGCCAGGGTGAGTTCGAGCTAAAGCTAGGATAATAAAATTAGGAAATGAAAGCTAATCTAGGAGCCTATTCAGGGAGAGCAAGATTTGAGGGATCATGCCATAATACAAGAAATTACAATTAATGTAAATATACTAACAGTTTATCTTGAGATATTCTAACAATTTTGGTCCTGACTCACCTAGTTCCTTTACTTCCAAGCATATATTTGTTACAAGAATACTACACACCACAATATACGTGTTTTATATGAGCACTTGACATGACTTATTAGTTTTAAGACTTCACTATCTTGGCTTTAGATCATTCACACCTTCCAACTTCAAGGATATAGATCCACTTTGTCTAGTTTTTCTTGTTTGCACACAATGCTTGAGATCCATCGCCACCTCGGCCATGGTTGGCCTTTCGATGGACGTTAAGGAAACACAAGCAATTGCAGTTTCTACTACCTTCCAGGCAGTATTGATCTCAAAATGGCCCTCTAGTCTTGAATCAATTATAGTTTCAACATTTCCTTCTTCAACAAGTGATTGAACCCAGTTAACTATGTTTATGCCCTCTGAAATTGCTTTTCGGCCTGTAATCAACTCCATGAGCAGTACCTCGAAGCTATACACATCACTTTTCTCCGTCAACCTGCCAGTTGAGTGATACCTGCATTTCATGTTTCAACGAGAAGTTGTAAGCTCCTTATACCAACTTTCCCAGGAAGTATAATTATTGCATCATATTTATCAACTATTCAATAGAATTTCTTAGTTAGTTAACATAAAAAAGTGAGATAAATGTTAAAGAGAAAAACTCACTCAGGGTCAAAGTACCCAAAAGTGCCCGCAACCTATATTGTTGATGCATGAGTGGCATCTTCAGTAGGATAAGCTCTAGACAACCCAAAGTCGGCCAGTTTTGCCTGGAACCTTCATTCAACAATATGTATGAAGACTTCACATCTCTATGAACTATTCGCGGCCTGCATCCATGATGCATGTACGCTAAGCCTATAATATAGACCCATGATTGCTAAACTTGTTAAAGCAGCTGATTCTAAAAAAAATGCATAAGTACAAACTAGTATGAGGAAACGTAATGGCTAACCTTCTGCTGCATCACATCCAATTTGTAACCTTCCTTCCCAGCTCAAAACATTTGGACTTCCATCTGAGCAGTCAAATACAATGTAAAGCAATAAGCTAAAGACACAAGACACTAGATATATGTAGTTAGTTAAATATTCCCATTACCAAATAGATGCTTCCCTAAGTTCCCATTAGCCATGAAATCATAGATGATTCCCTTGTGGTTGCAGTCATCGCAGTACCCAACAAGTGAAGTTATGTTTGTATGACGAACTTCCATGAGAAGCTTGACCTGTAGATAAAAATTTCTTAACTTTGAAATTTGAAAAAGTCATGTATTGCAAAAGAATGTGCTTCCACGTTCTTTTGGTAGGTTAGATGGGGGGATCTCTGATATGAAATTATATGTTCAGGGACTAAAGTGTAATAATGAAATAGTGCAGGGACTGAATGTGTAACAGTCTTAAGTCAAAGGTCAATAATGATAGTTGTTAGCTGTTAGAAATTAGGCGGGAAAGTTAGTTGATGGCAGTTATGTTTGTAAACGTCTATAAAAGTCGATTAACAGTTAATAATATGATCAGCCTGATCAATTGACCTAATTCCTCTTTCTGTTTGAATTTGCTCCTTATCATTGGTATCAAGGCGCCGATCTTGGCACTCGGATCACTATCTATGAGTCAACCATCATAACTACCCTCTATCGCCACCGTTCACCACCATTACCCATCGTCTTCTTCATCAATTCCGATCATCACATTCTTCTTACTCTATTTTTCTTTCACTGATTCTTTTCATTTCTAAACCATAATTGATTAATTGTTGATCTATTCACTCCTTGGATCGATCAATTTGTGATTTGTCCATTCCAAAACCATTTTCAATTCTTGATCTTTGATTCATTCATTCCAATTAACCATGACTACCCGGAGTTGATCAGAAACTAAAAAATCCACAATAGAGAAAACTATTGAAAATCAATCAGTTTCTTTATTGAAATTCGATGCATTTATGCATAAAATAGAATCGACTATTGAAAACCTCAATGCTAGTGTTCAAGCTCTATTAACCAAGCTTAACACTGGTTCAACTAGTACTGGAGATGTTAACGGAATCTTCAATGCTCTCAGTGCGCGCACCTGTAACAAGAACAGAATGATTGCACCGTATTGGAAAGATTGATTTTCCAAAATTTGATGGAACTGATGCGGATGATTGGTTGTATAAATGTGAGCATTCCTTCAATGTTGATGAAACTCTAGAGAATTTCAAGCTGACGTATACTGCAATACACTTGGAAGGGAAGGTTGTTAAATGGCATCAAACGTTTATAGGGAAAAGGAATGCCAATTTCAGAGATTTCCTGGCTCTAATACTCTGAATTTATAGTGAATAGGTTCTTAGATGTTCTGTCTAAGGATGCTATGGGGTTGTTAACTTCAATCGTGCAAACAAGCCAATTAGAAAAATTCTATGATGGTTTGATGCATGCTTAATTTTGTGCATGCTCGATTATCGACCCTAAAGCATAATCTCGGTGCATAATATGAGTCAAAATCTCAGTGGCGATAAATCGGCTGATATCGGCGATAATTCGGCTGATATCAGCGATATATCGCCGATATTTGACATCAAAAATATCAGCCATATGATTGACAATAAATTCTCGGTTTCTGTTTTTTGGCCCATTTTAGTAGTTAGAATGCCCAAATTCTAGTCCGACTCATGTCTAAGACAAAAAAAATCCAACCTTTTATGCTCAAGAATGGAGATGAAAATGAGAAAATTTGAGCTTACCTCTGATAATGATTGAGAAGCACGATGAAGATGAATATGAAGCACAACAATGGAGATAGAGGCTGCTGGAATCAAGATGACGAAGATGATGACTATTATCTTGTTTCTATTTATTTTAATCTAATACCCTAATACCCTAATATTAATTTACCCCCTCAATGTTTTGAATGTACATATGTAACCCTTCTACCTTTCAATAATTTATATTTAGTGCCTAAACTTCAAATACTTTATATAATAAGTGTAAATTTAGTTTATGTATTTAAACATTTAACCCCTATCTTTATCGATTCACATCTGGTCTTTATACTTATAACTACCGATATCTCACCGTGATAACCGATATATCAAATATCGGTCCTTGACCGATAACCGATATTTTACCGGATTAACTGCTTAGCCAGTAACGAGATTGAGGCCTAAAGGGCAAAAGGGGAGTGTTTCTGGTGCACTGAAAGGTTCACACAAGGACACAAAAGCCCAAATAAGTAGTTGTTTGTACTTGAAGTGAATGGGTTAGATGAAGAAAGTGGAAGAATAGAGGTCTTAGAACTTGCTGACACGCAAGATCTTTTTCCACTATGATAGTTGTAGGTACCATTGGAAATATTCAGTTAAGAATATTAGTGGATTCAGGATCCACTCATAACTTTTTGAATAAGAGGCTAGAACTTAAGTTGAAGTGTCTTCTTAAGAACATTGATATTATGAAAATAGGGGTAGCAAATGGGTCAAAGATTGAATGATCTACATACTGTTCAAATTTCTAGTGGTATAAGCAGAACCTTTGGTTTACCACTTATGTCCTATTTATTCCTTTGGATAACTAAGATATGGTGTTGGGGTACAGTGGTTATTGACTCTTGGAGAGATTTGTGGAATTTTGTAAACATGACTATGCAATTTGGCATAGGTAACACTCAGTGCAAACTTAAGGGAGTCCATAATAATGAGATAACCTTAGGTTCTGCTGATGTTATGAGTGACTGCATGGTACAAGAAAGTAAGGTCATGGAAGCACATCTATTTAGTATTCAGTTACATCAGGCCGCTCCTGATTTCCAACATGAGGCCAATATTTTAGAAACAACCCACAATGAAAAGTTAGATGGTTTATTACAAGAATTTGAAGATGTATTCCAAAGACCTTCTACCTGACCACCTAAGAGAGAGTTTGACCATAGAATCCTGTTGAAAGATGAATCCCAATTCATAAACCTAAAACCATACACATAGCAATCAATGCAAAAAAGATGTTATTGAAAAGTTGACTAGAGAACTTATTGAAACATGAGTGGTCAGGGGCAGTTCAAGTCCTTTTGCTGGCCCCAAGTGTTTTAGTTAAAAAGAAAGATGGAACCTGGAGATTTTATATTGATTATAGGAGGCTTAATGATGCCACTATAAAGAACAGTTATCCCATACCCCTTGTGGAAGAGTTATTTGATCTATGGTCTTTTCCAAACTAGATTTAAGGGCAGGTTACCACCAGATTTGAATGCATGAGGAAGACATTCAAAAGACAACATTTAGATCTCATGAAGGCCTCTTTGAGTTTACAGTAATGCCATTTGGCCTTACCAGTGCTCCTGCCACTTTTCAGTGCTTGATGAATCATGCTTTTAGGAATTTCTTAAGAAGGTTTGTTCCTGTATTCTTCAATGACATCCTTGTCTATAGTTCCTCATGGGAAGTGCATTTGCAACACTTGAGACAAGTATTAGAAGTACTTAGATAGCAACAGTTATATGCCAAAAGGTCAAAGTGTTCTTGTGAGGGCCTATCAGTGGAATATTTGGGTCATATTTTCGCTCAGAAAGGTGTTTCTATTGACCCAATGAAGATTGAGGAAATTAAACAGTGGCCAGAACCTAAGAATGTTAAACAGCATAGAGGGTTCTTGAGTTTAATAGGTTACTACATAAGGTTTATAAAGAATTATGGTACTTGGGATAAACCTCCTAAAAAAATGCCTTCCAGTGGAATGAACCAGCAAAGCAAGCTTTTAATCAGTTGAAGGAGATGAAGATGCAACCATCAGTACTGGCCTTACCATACTTTACAAAGTCATTTGTCATTAAGACAAATGCTTCAAGGAAAGGTATAGGAGCTGTCCTTATGCAATATGGCCATCCAATTTCTTTTATTCGCAAGGCCTTATCTACAAGACAACAAGCTTTCTCTATTTATGATAAAGAGTTACTTGCTATCATATTTGCAGTTAAACATTGGCATCACTACTTATCTCTTGGGCATTTTATTATAAAGACTGGTCAGAAGATTTTAAAACATCTGCTCTATCAGAAAATTACTACACCTCTTCAACAAACCTGGTTGTCAAAACTGATGGGCTATGACTTTGAGATTCAATATAAACAAGGTAGGGAGAATGAGGATGCTGATGCTTTGTCTAGAATGGCAAATCATGCCTTGATGCACATTACACTAAGTACTTTTGATGACAGTCTTTGGAAAAGAGTGCAGACTTCTTCGGAGAAAGATGAAAGCCTACAGAAAACTATTAAAGAACTACAGGCACGAAATATGTGTGGAGGGACAACATTTAATACAAGAAAGGGAAGATTGCATTCGGAAAAGATGTGTAGCTGCAAAATGATATAATTGCCCTCTGTCACAATGGAAATATTGGGGGAAATTTAGGTATTCATGCCTCTACTTAAAGAATAAGAACTTATTTTAATTGGAAAGGCTTTCAAAAGGCTAAGTGTAACAACCGGCAAAATTAAGGTAATCCCGTACTAATTAATTAAACGCGATTAACGTAATTAAACGTAATTATGTGTTGATTGTTTAACTGAGGCCTTAGAAAGATAGCAATTCCCAAATAATGCATAGGAATGCATAAGTTTAATGACAAAGCATGATAGGATCGTGCACAAGCAAATCTATCCGGTATGGACACTGGCGATTACCCGGTAAAAAAATTAAATAAGCGAAACGAACCCCGGACACCCGGAATATATAATAAATGATATTTTCACAAAATATAATGAATTTTGGAAACCCAAAGCCATATGTGAAAGCTTATTGTACAAATCTCCCAGTAACAAATAAAGTGCGCCTACCGCACCCGATACGCGCGTAACACGTAATTTCACCCGGCAAAAGCCGAAATAAGTTATCAGTAATTAAACTGGACTAAATTTAAGGAATATTAATGGTATTTTAATATTCGGGTGACGCGCGGTTAAAAACCCAAGAATACCCGGACGGTACCGAAAGAGAGTGACTTAAACATAATAATATTGGGTAATATTTAGCAAAGTGGACCCCACCCAAGACACCCAAGGGGCCGGCGTAGGGGGCCCACCCAAATGGTAAAACTCTTAATTATCCAGTTAAACTCTTCACCTCCTTTAATATCCAATTATTTGGACAATAATCATAAGGTTGCATGGATTAAGATTGGCTAAGAAAAACCCACTAATCCACCTCTTTCTCTCTCTAATTTTCGGCCCCAACACCCTCACCATATCCCTCAAGATTTCCATAATCCTACTCAAATCTTCCATAATCTATACAAGATACACATAATCATTGGAGATTTGAGAAGGATATTATATACACAAGCAAGAACACTTAAACAAAATCACAAAAACTCCTTTTTCTTCTTTCCTTGTGGCCGTGAGTTTACACCCCTACATTAACATCTTTCTTTCAATTTTTACACTAACAAATCATCTCTAAATCATCATCCATCAAGACCCCTTTGTGTGTTCAAGAGCTTGGAGCTTAACCCCTTTGGAAAAACACACTAAACCCCATCCAATCCAAGGTTGTTGTCTTCCCTAGCCTTGAGCTAGTAGTAAGTTTTACCTTGTTTGATTCTTAATGTTCATATTTTGTGCTTTTGAAAGCAAGTTGTACATTGATGGGTAATGAAATGGATTTTATAAAGATAATGTGTTTTGTTAGATTAAAAATGGAAGAATAATAATAACATAAATAAATCTTGGATTTATGTTAATAAATGTGATATTTGGAGAAAATGTGATAAAATGAACAAACACTTGAGTTAATGGATGATTTGAGCATGATTGATGAGAAGGACTTGAATATGATGGAAGATGATTTTAATCATCATAAGATGATAAGTTAATACCAAAAATATATTAAAATGGGTTAGATAATCATAGGTGAAAAAGTTCCATATTCAAAGTCCACTCACTTGAATAAGTGAAAAGTTGATATGTTGGATAAAAATATGGAACAAACATGTTAATAGCATCTAGGATGGATTATAGGATTATTAAAAGTGGAATGAAGTAAAAATAATCAAGCATTAAGAAAATGGTTCTTCAAAGTCCACCAAAATGGAAGAAAATGCCAACCATGAAAGATAAGATGAAAAATGCAACAAATATAAGTTAAAGGACAAATATTATAACTTGGAAAGTCGAGGGACTAAAATATGTATTTTAGAAACTTTAGTCCAAAATGCATTAACGAAAAGTTCGGTGTCAAAAGCATAAATAATGGCTTTCCAAGTGTAGTTTTCGATAAACATGAGAAACTTACTTGTGTATAAATTAAAAGAGGCATTTTTAAAAAAAAATGGAAGTTTTATAAAAATAAAAGGGTAACACGAGAATTTATTAAAGATAAGATTTTATAAAATATTAGTCAAGACTTGGAAAAACTTGTACAAAAATGGATACTTTTATATAAATGGGAATATAAAAGTATCGGAAACATTTTTGGGTTACAAGTTGGACAAGTTGGGCTAAACGTACAAAGTATATTTTCCAAGAGATAAACGTTCGGAATTGGAAGTAGGAATAATATTTCCATAGAACGCGTAAGGGGAAATAAATGTGAAAAATGCTAAACGACACATGAACTTAACAAGTAGTATCCACACGATGGTATATGTACATATGCTCGTTTTCGACGAAATTCTAGTATATCTATTTGAATGGGAAAATAGATATGCGTGAAGGAAAACCGAGACGAGTAGGTAAAATATATCTACGAACGTGTGAATACCGACAAGATCCTAGTACATTTATTTAAATGGGAAAATAAATGTACGGTGTGGTGAGTCTAGTCGGGCGTTAAGAATATGTTACAAAACGACAAGAACTTAGCATATTTATTTGAATGGGAAAATAAATATGTGGCAAAGTGAGTCGGGTCGGATAATAAGAAATCACATTATATCGAGCGAAACGGTCCTAAGTATAATTATTTAAATGGGAAAATAATTATACGTTGGGTAGAGTCATGTCGAGAATAATAAGGTACAAGTCACAAAGAATATTAATAAGAATAATATATGACTTGTAAGGAAAGGGTAATCCATCGCCAATGAACCTAGGATACGAAACTATTAAACGGGAATTGGGATAAAGACGTGGTCGGGAAGTAGGGTGTACAACTTGGCTTAATCTTGGCTTAATCCTCTTGAACCGTCGCGCCACGTGTTTCCGCCATAGGCTTGGTGTGACACTAAGTATCAAATAGTTGCTACCCGTAAACCGATGCAACCCTTTCCTATACCCAACCATGTTTTCTCTGATTTGTCTATGGATTTTATTGGTGGATTGCCTAAATCACAAAGGAAAGATGTGATTTTGGTAGTAGTAGTTGATAGACTGACCAAGTATAGTCATTTTATGGCCTGCATCATCCTTATTTAGAAGTTGAGATAGCTCAGTTGTTCTTAAAATGGGAAATTGGATTTTAACACCGTGAACTATTGACAATTGGCCGCTGATGCACTAAACTATAAAATTGAACAACACCGCATTGTACTTTCAACTTATTGACCTGTATCACCCTCAGACTAACCATGGTTAATTTTTGCTGGCGTGGCATGATGATGTGTCCATTTTGCTGACGTTGCAGGTGATGTGTCCATGCCAGGTCAGCTTATTTCCCATGCCACGTCAGCAAAAATTAACCAGGGTTAGTCTGAGGGTGATACAGGCCAATAAGTTAAATGTACAGTGCGGTGTTGTTCAATTTTGTAGTTCAGTGCGTCAGCGGCCAATTTTCAATAGTTCAGGGTGTTAAAATCCAATTTCCCTTCTTAAATCAAGTGTTCAAATTGCATGGTTGGCCTGATACCATTGTTTCTGATAGAGATCCTATCTTTATGAGTCAATTTTGGAGAAAATTCACAGCCCTACAAGGAATTCAGTTGGCACTTTTGTAACGACCCTGCAGTCGGTGCCGGGTCGTCGGGTCGGGTTATCGGAGCTACGCAGCGGAACTCAGGATATAGACAGTCTTGACTCTTCCAGGATCCACGTCATCATATCTGTTGGGTTACCTGAACACATGCCAAAAATAGTTTCTGTCAACATAAAGTTGGTGAGGTCGTGTATTTTATAAAATGAATGGCCGGTTCGTTTATTTATAATTCTTTTATATAATCTTTTATAAATATGCTTTATAATTTTAATTCTGGAGGGGAAAAATATATGCTATTATATTCTATTAAATTATACCGATTATATGTCAATCTATTATATTCTATTAGTTGCCATTCCTATCGATGGTACGACTCTGCTTGTGGTAAATCTTAATTATTCCTACCCTCTACTTGGGTAAGACTGGTTCTTGTCCTCTAGTTGGACAAGAAAGGAAATGGCGATATACCGGTCAGTACTGTCCTAGTCGTTTCTATTATCCCCTTTTCTATTATATTTCCTTTATTAAATCTATTATGTAAAGCATTTCTAGGTTTTCTAATAAATGACATGTATTCTCCCTAAAACGTTAATAAAATAGTAAAAGTAGGGAGTTCACGATACTCACAGGTTTGCGTTAAATCTTCTACTTATCTTCTTATTACAATTATATGTCATATATATATATATATATATATCGATACGTTTTACGTGTGGGACTTGTTAGATTGTATTATTTAGGATATATATCGTATATACAATTTATATATATATAATTCGGTATATATTAGATAGTCCTAAACCCGGGGTTTAATATTGACACGACACGGACATCCTAAAATCTAGCTGGCCATTACAGCTTGGCACTCATCAGCTGGCCATTACAGCATGGCACTCGTAGCTAATAAAAGAATAGAAAATATTATGATTAACCCGAGTCTAGTATATCGTTTTATATATCGAATCTTATATATATAAACGTATATATTTTATATATGATTATTATTCTCTTATTATTATTATCAAGTCCGTACGTTATTCGTATTATATATATAATCGTATAATTCTAATAATCCTTGTCTAGTCAATGGACCGGGTTCTATCCAGGTGTTGACCGAGTCACTAAGTCGGCTCGATATCGGTTTAACTCTCCGATTGGATTAACGGTACCTCGCAATAATCACAGAAACAGTATTATAATCGGGTATCAACGATTAATACCAACATATCTATAATAACTGTTAAAGATTATACCTTTCGGGTTTGTAATCTGAATCGTATCAGATTAAGATGAACCTCTCGAATAATCGTTGGTATGAGACCGGAGGCCAACCGGACCTTACCGGAGACTGACTGGAAACTAACCGGAAGTTCAACAGAGAACGTAACATAAACCGGAATATAACGGGAATCAACCAAAGGCCCAATCCGCCTAGTTATAATACACAGACATATCCGGTTATGATTCCCGAGCAGACATGAGTTTTAGATCTGATGACAGTCACCATATCCGGTGACTGTCCGGCTCGTTTAACAATAGCAGCGAGTAGAATAAGATAGGTTTACGTACGGATGGTTTCTTGATAGCTGATTATCACTCGGTGACACACCGGTCACCGGAACAGAAGGAACACAGTCATAACTGGGTTAATGAATGAGTTCTTGGGTTCAAGAGGGGTTATTATCAGGTTGGGTTTGATTAACCAGAGTGTCCGGTTTCAGATCAGAAGTGACCGGAGTGTGAACATACCCGATGACCATGGTTCAAGGATGATTATTGGTGACAGTCACCATCACCGGTGACTGTCTGGCTTCCTTAACAGAAACAGAGGGACAACCGGGGTGGTTTACGGGTTATATTAGGTTGGGTTTGGTTGACCAGTGGGTTACCGGGTTCTTATCAGAACAGGGAAATAACATGGCGGGGGTGTTTGGTGGTTTATCACAAGAATAAGATGGTGGTTTACGATGAAGGTTATTATCGGGTAATAATTGTAGAGGGTTGTTTATTAAAACAGAGGAGAGAAGGTGGGTTGGTGACCGGAGAGGAGGAAGAAGACGAGTGGCGGCGGCGGCGGTGTCCGGAGGTGGCGGTGGTCCGGCGGCTGCAGATGGAGGTGATGTGGTTGCTCTCTTTTACACACATATGTGTGTGTATATTATCGGGAATGTACAGACAAAAAGAACGAGAAGCAAGGTTTTAAAAGAGTAATAATACAAGGGGTATTTGGCAACAAGGATAATAACTGAAGACTTGGGTGTTTGGTAACGGTATAACAACAAGACAAGGAATATTTAGCAACGATTAAATAGCAGATAAGGAACGTTTAGTCAAGATAATAAAAATCCAATAATTATTATTTATAAAATCGATTAAAACGATTAGTCGCGAGATTCGAACTGGAATATTTTAATAAGTAATCGGGTGGTCGGGTACGATCCGACCCGTTTAAGAGACCCGTAACACTTCGAGGTGTTACATTCTCCCCCCTTAGGAAATTTCGTCCCCGAAATTTGAGTGATCTTGTATTTTACATCCTTAATCGATGAGGATGTTACAATGCAAACTTGAACACTCGTCATGAGTCATGATCAGTACTCATGGTTTGCGAGGAAATCGATTTTTATATCAATTTAAATCTACGTTTTAACCTTTCTTGCAATAGTCGTGTTAATATAGATACATGGACTATCTGTATTTTCTGGTATGACTATTAAAGGTTTTTCGTATAGATTGATATTTTTCTTTATACTATGAATATTCTTCTTATCTTATTCCTCATTAGAATGAGAAACAGACTGAATATTATTCTTATATAAAGACGATTTAACATACTTTGAGATTCTAATCATTTTTCTTTTGAAAGATTCACAATCTTTCAGCAAACATTGCTAGAGTCTCAAAGTAATACGATATAATCATCGTCGGATTCATTTACAATGATGGATTCTAGTTGGTTCTTAAGAGATAGATACGGAAGTCCCTTCATTATCATGACTTGAATGGGATCCGAGCTACTACCTCTTATATTCGAACTTTAGAATTTGTCATCATTGTAATTCCGATTCTTAAAGAGTAGAAATGATTTCTCAGATCATTAGACGTATCTTATCCGGAGTCTAAAGGTGTCGGAAAAGAATAATTGAACTTGTTGAATTACACTGTTTCAACAGTTCCTTTTTATCATCTTGATTTACTGAAATCGATTATTGAGATTTCTCTTAAATCATTTGATAATAGTCTTACTGACTATTTCATTGATGATTAACTGCATTGTATCTCATTACATATTATTTGACTTTTCTTAGTGTATTATTGTGAATGAGGTCTTTCACAATTCTACAGTCAATATATGTAACTTTCTCTTTATAGTCTCAGAATCTACTGGTAACAGTCGTCGTTACGATTCTTTTGACTTTAAAATTCTAAGAACAATGCATCATTCGGTCTTTCTCAAAATCATGATTATCATTCAGGTTAAATGCATGAATACTTATTGCGTTAAGTATTTCTGCAATTATTCCTTCTTGATATCACTTTTTCGGGATTCGTTAACGCTCTCGATAATATCTTCTTATAATTTATTCTTTTATAAAATTCTAGTCGTTTTCTTACGACTAATATTCTTATCTAATTATTATATTTCTTGGCATATCGAATGCCTTTTAACAATATTTGGCATTTCAAATGCCTTCTCTTAATATCGGGCATTTTCTATGCCTTTCTTTTATTCAGACATATCAGATGTCTTTCTAGATTATAATTCTTTTTATTCTTCGATTTATATTCTTTTATTTATCTATTTATATTCTTTTATATCCAAGAAAATACTGATAATATTTATAGCACACACTATAAATTTCATCACTTCTATAATATATTTTTGCTTGGAATAATTCTTTCTTATTTATGTATTCGATTAATGTGACACCCGGCATGTTCGGCTTAAACATAATAGTAACATCTAAGTCTACCTTAGCGAGAAACGTTTATAAACAAACTTAACTGGGTTAGTTGAGTCGGGTCAAATTAGGATTGTCCAGGGTTCAATGATCTGGAGGATCATTGGGAGTCGTTTTGGGAATACATTAGTACCGGGTTCCGTTGTTGGTGACATTACATGAACTAATTAAGTATATGTGTAGATTATGGGTCGTGTGGTGGATTGTATACTTATACTTGCTTAAACGATGTACAAATGATTATACGTGCCTAAACATGCTAAGTATAGACTATGGATGCATGCTTACGTGTTAAGATGTGTTAGAATGCGTTAAACACGACAAACTGGAAAAAGGTTAACATGTGTTAAAGAGTGCTGTTAACATGTGTTAAAAAGTACTGATGACCTGAATGTGGAAATAGTGGGCGAATGTGGAAATGGAACTTGAGAAATGGGCGAATGTAGAAACAAAGTGGGCGAATGTGGAAAGATTCCACACTCGACCATTACAAATGGGCGAATGTGGAAAAGTTCCACATTCGACCACATAAAATGGGCGAACCTGGACCTGGTATAAATACCATCCTTAGCCATTTTTCACCATTTCACAAACCCTAAACGCCTCCAAACACTCTCTATCAGCTATTATCATTGGGGAAGGAGTTTTTGAGCTTGTTTTTCATAACCTAACTCTCTAAATCATTACAAGTGAAAATCTAAGGTGTGTTCTTCATTCCAAATCCTTTTTAAACAATTTTAACTTGTTTTCATCTAAACCCCAAGGGTCCAGATCTGATATCAACATGTTTTATGGATAAAAACCTTCCTAATATCTTTCTAAATAAAACCTATTCATAAACAATGAGTTTTTATGCAAACTAAACATGTGTTAATATGATATTATGCATTGTTTGATGATTACTTGTTGTATAGATGATATGATAACAACCTAGGGCTGTTATTAATGATGGGTTATGATTGAAACATGTTACCTTTGATTGTTGATGGTGTTTTGACGATTAAAGGGGTTTTAGTTAGATTTAGGGCTTGTTTTTGGATGGTTATGATAAGGTTATGATAGGGGTTTCTTGTTCATGATGATTCGAGTATGATGAGCTGATTATTGATTGATTTCAGAAAGTTTCCTAATTGGGTAATATTTTCATGCATGATGATGTGACATCTCCATAATTTACTATTTTAGGAAACTTGTAAAACGGATAGATTTTGGGGTAAAATTGGTAGGGTTTCGTAGGAATATATTAATGATGCTTGACTGCTGTAACTCATGATGTTTCGTGATGTTTTCGGATGTTTTTGGACGCGTTTTTGAGTAAACAACACAGCAGGGTCGAACCTGGAACACCTTCGGCCAGTCGAACGGGCGAAGGTGGATTCCAGGGGTCGAACCTGGAAGCTAAAGGGGCGAAGGTGCCATAAATGGGCGAAGGTGGGAAGAAAAGGGGCGAAGGTGGAAGCTCAAAGCCACATTCGACCTTTTAGGGACACCTTCGACCACTTACAGCCACATTCGACCCTACGTTAACAAAAATGAGATTTTTGATACAAACTAAGTGTTTTATGCTTGAACCTTGCGTGTAATCTATGTGTACTTGATTAGTTAGGGTAATGGGTCACCAACGGGATGTCGGGTCGGTCTAGTGTGTCGGTTGAACATTTAAACACGTTTTAAAACATACTTAGTTATGATCTGGACAATCGGGGACTAGATAACCTTATGGTTATTAGTCGGAACACTTATGTGAACATTTTGATAGATCTCCGGTAGAGGGATTATCAAGGGCTAAACATCTTTACATATAATTGAGGAACGCTATCTAAGGTGAGTTCACGGCCCCACTTTTACTGCTTTAACTTTTGGGGGAGAAAACATGCGCTAAACTGTTTTGGTAATATATGTCATACTATGGTTTTGAACTTGTGTACTATGCGATCTTTTGAAAGTCCCGGGGGAAACCATGAATGTGCGGGGTTGCACAACGGGGGAAATGTGGATAGATCTATTGGGCGTGACCTGCCCCACTCGTCGGCTTGGAGGGCCGGGCGGGTGCATATTGTCTCGAACAGGAACATTATCGTGCTGAACATTACGGGCTGCTAAACATGCTAAACATTGCTAAACGTGTCCAGTAATGGTTTCCAATCATAGTAGTAACAAACATACGCCTAGCTAGCATACTTGGTAACATTGATATAGTATGGACATGGTAACACTTGGTAACTCTTTTGAACAAACCTTTGAACTCACCAGCATTATATGTTGACGTCTCTTTGGCATGTTTTTCTCAGGTCGCTAAGGTAGCAACAATTGGATCTAGGCGCACGAGTCGGCACGGGCGTCTAGGGTTTAGAGCACGGTTTTCATTAAACATTCGAATTATGTCTTTTGAGTTGTAAACAATTAAAGCTTCCGCTACAGTTTATGTCTTTATAACTATATCTTCTGAATATTGTGTTATGCATATAGTGTTGTTTATTGTGACCGTTGACTTGAATCCTGGTTTGTCATGCACCTCGCGGTAAAACCCCGCAAGTGGAATTTGAGGGTGTGACAGATTGGTATCAGAGCCAATGGTTATAGTGAACTAGGACTGCATTTAGAGTCTAGTCTATAGCCGAGTCGCACACACTAGACGGTCACATACTTGAGTCGGTCTGGAACATGTACTAACTTTGCCGGGGCGTCTTTACATCATCATCGCACTTCTCTGTTACATCATCCGTCCTCGCTCTTGGCTTTACACACTCTTATGTTCTTCTTCGGGGTTTGAAGGAGAAGGAGTTGACTCGTTGGTTTTTGCACGGCAGTGTCGTGTATTGGGGTAGTCTTGCATACTCTCGAGGTCTGTCCAGGATTCGGACGTCTCCCTTTCGTACCCCAATAGACGCACTTGCTTACACATTATCTTGTGCACTTATGCTTGTGATAGCATGATGCTAGATGCCGACATTCGGCGACTTGAGTTCAAGCTGAGGGAAAGCTTGGAGGACCATGTAGAGCAGTTTATCATTTCGGGTGCACACGAAATCATAAACTGAAATGCATGAGAATTCAAGTGGACTCTGAACATGGATGCATAGTCCCGGATTGGGTCTAGGCGTAACTTTTCTAGCTACTAGTGGTTGACACTAGCAGTGAATCTGAATCTCTCGATTTCTGATTTGTCAGATCATGTCGGGCGCACGTGGTGGTGGACGTCGTGGTGGTGGTCGTGGCGGCGGTGGTCGTGGCGGTGGTCGTGGTAACATCAACATGACCCAAGCAGAGCTGAACAACTTGCTTCAACAGCAAGTGAACATAGCCTTGGCTGCTTTCCAGGCTGGGCACAATGCTATGGGTGGTAAGTTGGTTCTTACCTGCCTTGTTTCGTTCTTGGGTGTCATGTTTCCTTTGTGGTTTATCTTTGTGTCGTGTTTCAGGTGCTGCTGTCAACCCTCCTCCACCTCAGTGTTCTTACAAGAAGTTTAGGGACTGTCAGCCCCACAACTTCGCTGGAACTGAAGGGGCAGTGGGACTGCTCCGATGGTTGGAGAAGGTTGAATCTGTTTTCTTGATGTGTAACTGTCCTGTTGAGGACCGGGTCAAGTATGCCACTGCGACATTTGAGGGTCCTGCTTTGACATGGTGGAATGCTACGACGCAGAACATGGGCTTGGGGGAAGCTCATGCTATGCTTTGGGCGGATTTTGTTCAGTTATTGAAGAGCGAGTACTGTCCCAGGGAGGAAGTGCAGAAGTTGGAACATGAAGTCTGGAACTACAAGATGGTGGGGTCCGAGATTGAAGAGTATACTGTGCGACGCAATGAGCTGGCGGTGTTGTGTCCTGACATGCACACACCTGAGTACCGTAGGATTGAGCACTACATCTCTGGGTTGGTGCCGGAGATTGCTGGGTTAGTGGCTGCTGGGAACCTCCCTACACTGGCTGAGGTCGTTCGTTCTGCACACAAGATGACCAACATGAAGATTCTGGAAGGTGCTTTACCTCCCAAGGGCTCGACTGTGAGGGGTTCTGAGGGCAACAAGAGGAAATGGGAGAATGTGAGTAAGAGTGCAGTGCCGGCGCCGTCTCAACCGGCCAAGAAGATTGAAGGATCTGGGTCGTCTTCTTCGCAGAAGACAGGTGGATACATTGGGAAGCATCCCAAGTGTAACAAGTGTGGCTTTCACCATTCCGGGAATTGTGATCGAGCCCGTTGTCATCGGTGCCATCAGTTGGGGCACCATGCTAAGGATTGCAAGGTGGCGCTCACCCCAACTCAGACTCCTGCGGCTACTCCTGCTCCTGCAGCTCAGGGGACTCAGGGGAGGCAGGGGTGTTACAACTGTGGTGACACGGGACACTTCAAGCGTGATTGTCCCAAGCTGAAGCAGGGCGATAATGGGAGGGGCGGAAACGGTAACGGTAACGGGAATGGCGGCGGAGGCAGGACTGCGCGTGCTTTCGTCATTGGGTCTGCGGAGGCTAGGCAGGATCCAGACACAGTTACCGGTACGTTCCTTCTCAACAATCGCTATGTTTCTGTTTTATTTGATTATGGTGCCGATAAGAGCTTCGTATCTGTGGATGTTAGTCAGTTGCTAGATATAATACCCACACCTTTAGAGGCTAAGTATTTGATAGAATTGGCTAACGGTAAGAACATCGAGGCGACTCATATCCTTAGGGAGTGTCACTTGGAACTGTCGGGTCTGTCATTCCCCATTGACCTTATGCCTGTACCTTTGGGTAGTTTCGATGTCGTTGTGGGCATGGATTGGTTATCGTTGTATCGTGCAGAGATTGTTTGCTTTGACAAGTTTATTCGGATCCCTCTCCCCGATGGAGAGATTCTTTCGGTTCATGGCGAGAAAGGCGGTGCTCCGCTGAGTATCATTTCTAGCATGAAAGCCCGTAGGTATCTTCGAAAGGGCTGTTCGGCCATTTTGGCACTTGTAAACGTTTCTACTGACGATGAGAAGAAGATCGAGGATATCCCGGTGGTTCGTGACTTTTCTGATGTGTTTCCTGACGATTTACCTGGTCTTCCTCCCCATCGTCAGGTTGAGTTTGGTATTGATCTCGCTCCGGGCGCAGCTCCTATTGCCCGAGCCCCGTATCGTCTTGCACCACCCGAGATGCAAGAGTTATCCAGCCAGTTACAGGAACTCTTGGAAAAGGGTTTCATTCGACCGAGCTCGTCCCCGTGGGGAGCTCCTATTTTGTTTGTGAAGAAAAAGGATGGGAGCCTTCGTATGTGTATCGATTACCGTGAGCTGAACAAAGTGACCATCAAGAATCGTTATTCTCTTCCTCGCATTGATGATCTCTTTGACCAGCTTCAGGGCTCCAGCTACTACTTGAAGATTGACTTGCGGTCCGGTTATCACCAGTTACGCGTCAGGGAAGCTGACATACAGAAGACTGCTTTTCGCACTCGTTATGGCCATTTTGAGTTCTTGGTCATGCCTTTCGGTCTCACTAACGCACCGGCAGTGTTCATGGATTTGATGAACCGTGTTGGTAAGCCGTACCTTGATAAGTTCGTTATCGTGTTCATTGATGACATTCTGATTTATTCCAAGAACAAGGCGGATCATGAGGAACATCTGCGGTTGGTCTTGGAACTTTTGAGACGGGAGCAGTTGTATGCTAAGTTCTCAAAGTGTGATTTTTGGTTACGCGAAGTTCAATTCCTAGGGCATGTGGTGAATGAACTGGGAATTCATGTCGATCCGGCTAAGATCGAAGCTATTAAAGACTGGGAAGCACCAAAGACGCCATCTGAGGTGCGGCAATTCCTGGGTCTTGCAGGTTACTATCGGCGTTTTATCGAGGGATTTTCGAAGATCACTCAACCCCTCACTGCTCTCACCTAGAAGGACCGAAAGTTCGACTGGGGCGAACCACAGGAATCAGCATTTCAGATGCTGAAGCTTAAACTTTGTTCTGCTCCTATCTTATCCTTACCCGAGGGTACGGATGATTTTGTGGTGTACTGTGATGCTTCGATTCGGGGTCTCGGTTGCGTGTTGATGCAACGCGGGAAGGTTATCGCTTATGCTTCTCGTCAACTCAAGGTTCACGAGAAGAACTATACTACTCACGACTTGGAGCTGGGTGTAGTAGTCTTTGCGTTGAAAATCAGGAGACATTACTTGTACGGTACCAAGTGTGAAGTTTACACCGATCACAAGAGTCTCCAGCATATTTTCGACCAGAAGGTGTTAAACATGCGGCAGCTTCGTTGGGTTGAACTCTTGAACCATTACGACTGTGCGATTAAGTACCATCCTGGCAAGGCAAACGTTGTGGCGGATGCCTTGAGCAGGAAGGAGTCGGCAAAGCCTCGGCATGTCCGAGCCTTGCAGCTTACCATTCATTCCTCCTTGCCTGACCGGATCCGTTCGGCTCAGGTGGATGCCTTAAAGGAGGAAAACCTTAAGGCCGAAACGATGCACAGTGCGGACAAACACCTTGAGCTTAGGTCTGATGGCCTACACTACTTCGCTGGGCGTGTTTGGGTTCCTTTACTCGGGGGATTACGGGAGCTTGTCTTGGACGAGGCTCACAAATCCCGGTATTCTATTCATCCAGGCTCTGATAAGATGTATCAGGATCTGAAGATACTCTATTGGTGGCCGAACATGAAGGCTGATATAGCCTCCTATGTGAGCAAATGCTTGACCTGTGCTAAGGTCAAGGTGGAGTATCAGAAGCCGTCTGGTCTCCTATAGCAACCTGAGATTCCAGAATGGAAGTGGGAGCGGATCACGATGGATTTCATCACCAAACTACCGAGATCACCAAGTGGTTGCGACATGATTTGGGTGATCGTCGACCGGTTGACGAAATCGGCACACTTCATACCTATTAAGGAAACGGATGGACTCGAGCGGTTAGCTCGACTCTACCTTAAGGAGGTGGTCTCCCGGCACGGGGTGCCTGTTTCTATCATTTCTGATCGTGATTCCCGCTTTGCTTCGCGGTTCTGGAAGGCTCTTCATAAGGCCTTGGGTACTCAGCTGGATATGAGTACGGCTTATCATCCGCAAACTGACGGGCAGAGTGAGCGGACGATACAAACACTGGAGGACATGCTGCGGGCATGTGTCATCGATTTTGGCAAGGGTTGGGAGACTCACCTGCCGTTGGTGGAGTTCTCCTACAACAACAGCTACCACTCCAGTATCGGGGCAGCTCCGTTCGAAGCTCTGTATGGACGGAAATGCCGATCTCCCTTGTGTTGGGCCGAGGTGGGCGAGAGTCAGCTCACTGGCCCGGAACTGGTGTACGAAACTTCGGAGAAAATCGTACAGATCCGTAACCGTTTGGCAGCTGCGCGGGATCGTCAGAAGAGCTATGCCGATCGCCGTCGCAAACTACTAGAGTTCCAGGTTGGGGACAAGGTGCTTCTGAAAGTTTCACCATGGAAGGGCGTCATACGCTTTGGAAAGCGTGGCAAGCTTAACCCTCGTTACGTCGGACCGTTCGCAATCCTGGAACGGATTGGGCCGGTGGCGTACAGACTTGATTTACCGACGGAGCTCGGTAATGTTCACAACGTCTTCCATGTGTCTAACATAAGGAAGTGTTTGGCTGATGAATCTCTTGTTGTGCCACTGGAAGAGATCAAGGTTGATGATCGTCTTCGCATTGTGGAGGAACCCGTGGAGATTCTGGACTACAAGATTCGTAGCCTTCGGCGGAGTAAAATCCGCATTGTTAAAGTTCGTTGGAACTCGGATCGTGGACCGGAGTTCACGTGGGAACGAGAGGACCAGATGAAGGCTAAGTACCCTCATCTCTTTCCAAAGCGCGCGTTCGAATCCAGGCATGTTACTGCTGAAGCAGAGTGAATCTCGGTGCGAGATTCCCTTTCAACGTGGGGATGATGTGACAACCGGTAACCTTTCTTTTCGTTTTCTTCCTTTTCGTCTTTTTCATTTTTAGGCTTCGTGCAATTTTCGGGACGAAAATTCTTTCAACGTGGGGATGATGTGACACCCGGCATGTTCGGCTTAAACATAATAGTAACATCTAAGTCTACCTTAGCGAGAAACGTTTATAAACAAACTTAACTGGGTTAGTTGAGTCGGGTCAAATTAGGATTGTCCAGGGTTCAATGATCTGGAGGATCATTGGGAGTCGTTTTGGGAATACATTAGTACCGGGTTCCGTTGTTGGTGACATTACATGTGAGCGAAAGATTTTAGCTAAAACAGGATTATACGATCATACAAGTCACAAAACCAGGTGCGGAAACCCTAGTTCTGAACAAATTGATAAAACACAAATCAAAACACAATCAAGATCATTTTCAACATCATTTCATAGATTAACTTCTTTCAAATAAGCTTTTACAATCAGTTTTACGTTAATCTAGAACACACACACAATATCTCAAAACAACCTCTGAACCTGACCTGAACACAGACACAACTGACAACTCTATATCATAATCAAAATCACAAAACCTATTTATAGATACTGCACGTTCGCCCCTTTTCACTGGTCGAACGTGGGTCTTTTCCACATTCGCCCATTATCAATGGTCGAATGTGTCTTCTTGTCAGTTCCAGTCTACCTTCGCCCATTATCCATCTACATTCGCCCACTATTATTTACCTTCGCCCATAATATCTACCTTCGGCCAAGTTACTAACACATGTTAATAATGTTTATCCAATCATTAGTCGCAAAACGCATCAACATTACATGAACTATTTAAGTATATGTGTAGATTATGGGTCGTGTGGTGGATTGTATACTTATACTTGCTTAAACGATGTACAAATGATTATACGTGCCTAAACATGCTAAGTATAGACTATGGATGCATGCTTACGTGTTAAGATGTGTTAGAATGCGTTAAACACGACAAACTGGAAAAAGGTTAACATGTGTTAAAGAGTGCTGTTAACATGTGTTAAAAAGTGCTGATGACCTGAATGTGGAAATAGTGGGCGAATGTGGAAATGGAACTTGAGAAATGGGCGAATGTAGAAACAAAGTGGGCGAATGTGGAAAGATTCCACACTCGACCATTACAAATGGGCGAATGTGGAAAAGTTCCACATTCGACCACATAAAATGGGCGAACCTGGACCTGGTATAAATACCATCCTTAGCCATTTTTCACCATTTCACAAACCCTAAACGCCTCCAAACACTCTCTATCAGCTATTATCATTGGGGAAGGAGTTTTTGAGCTTGTTTTTCATAACCTAACTCTCTAAATCATTACAAGTGAAAATCTAAGGTGTGTTCTTCATTCCAAATCCTTTTTAAACAATTTTAACTTGTTTTCATCTAAACCCCAAGGGTCCAGATCTGATATCAACATGTTTTATGGGTAAAAACCTTCCTAATATCTTTCTAAATAAAACCTATTCATAAACAATGAGTTTTTATGCAAACTAAACATGTGTTAATATGATATTATGCATTGTTTGATGATTACTTGTTGTATAGATGATATGATAACAACCTAGGGCTGTTATTAATTATGGGTTATGATTGAAACATGTTACCTTTGATTGTTGATGGTGTTTTGACGATTAAAGGGGTTTTAGTTAGATTTAGGGCTTGTTTTTGGATGGTTATGATAAGGTTATGATAGGGGTTTCTTGTTCATGATGATTCGAGTATGATAAGCTGATTATTGATTGATTTCAGAAAGTTTCCTAATTGGGTAATATTTTCATGCATGATGATGTGACATCTCCATAATTTACTATTTTAGGAAACTTGTAAAACGGATAGATTTTGGGGTAAAATTGGTAGGGTTTCGTAGGAATATATTAATGATGCTTGACTGCTGTAACTCATGATGTTTCGTGATGTTTTCGGATGTTTTTGGACGCGTTTTTGAGTAAACAACACAGCAGGGTCGAACCTGGAACACCTTCGGCCAGTCGAACGGGCGAAGGTGGATTCCAGGGGTCGAACCTGGAAGCTAAAGGGGCGAAGGTGCCATAAATGGGCGAAGGTGGGAAGAAAAGGGGCGAAGGTGGAAGCTCAAAGCCACATTCGACCTTTTAGGGACACCTTCGACCACTTACAGCCACATTCGACCCTACGTTAACAAAAATGAGATTTTTGATACAAACTAAGTGTTTTATGCTTGAACCTTGCGTGTAATCTATGTGTACTTGATTAGTTAGGGTAATGGGTCACCAACGGGATGTCGGGTCGGTCTAGTGTGTCGGTTGAACATTTAAACACGTTTTAAAACATACTTGGTTATGATCTGGACAATCGGGGACTAGATAACCTTATGGTTATTAGTCGGAACACTTATGTGAACATTTTGATAGATCTCCGGTAGAGGGATTATCAAGGGCTAAACATCTTTACATATAATTGAGGAACGCTATCTAAGGTGAGTTCACGGCCCCACTTTTACTGCTTTAACTTTTGGGGGAGAAAACATGCGCTAAACTGTTTTGGTAATATATGTCATACTATGGTTTTGAACTTGTGTACTATGCGATCTTTTGAAAGTCCCGGGGGAAACCATGAATGTGCGGGGTTGCACAACGGGGGAAATGTGGATAGATCTATTGGGCGTGACCTGCCCCACTCGTCGGCTTGGAGGGCCGGGCGGGTGCATATTGTCTCGAACAGGAACATTATCGTGCTGAACATTACGGGCTGCTAAACATGCTAAACATTGCTAAACGTGTCCAGTAATGGTTTCCAATCGTAGTAGTAACAAACATACGCCTAGCTAGCGTACTTGGTAACATTGATATAATATGGACATGGTAACACTTGGTAACTCTTTTGAACAAACCTGTGAACTCACCAGCATTATATGTTGACGTCTCTTTGGCATGTTTTTCTCAGGTCGCTAAGGTAGCAACAATTGGATCTAGGCGCACGAGTCGGCACGGGCGTCTAGGGTTTAGAGCACGGTTTTCATTAAACATTCGAATTATGTCTTTTGAGTTGTAAACAATTAAAGCTTCCGCTACAGTTTATGTCTTTATAACTATATCTTCTGAATATTGTGTTATGCATATAGTGTTGTTTATTGTGACCGTTGACTTGAATCCTGGTTTGTCATGCGCCTCGTGGTAAAACCCCGCAAGTGGAATTTGAGGGTGTGACAATTAAAGTTTATACTTCCAGTGTCTGAAAACACTTTCCGATAAACTTATATATAGGCAATCTATCATAGATTCTTAATCCAACTTATTATAAGCGAAGCTTATTTCATCGGAATATTCGTGTAGATAGTTCTTGCCAGAACAGTGATTTCTCAATTCATCTCTCACAAGCCGTTATTCGAAATAGGAATTTCGACATGCCTTGGCCGGAGAGTTTCACTGGAAAAATGAGCATAATTCTATTCATTTTTCGTTTTCACTTTGATCATACCCTGCGAATCTCTACGCGATTCCGCTTGGTATTAATCGTATTTCAATATATTCGATAAATTATTTCTTTTAATAATTCGTTGGATTCTACCATTTCCGGTTTCTGAATCCATATAAATTTATATCTATTATATTTTAAGGATTTAACAATTCTTTCATCACTTCCTATTCATGAATTTCAACTTGGTAACACTTTACCGTTTTACCAATTTGATCGTACTATAACTCGCATGAGTCTTCATACGAAGTGACTACAAAGATTTGTTCATAGCATCATATATCCTTATAAAAGAATTCTGTGACTTGGTGACAAATGTCCGGATATACCTTCTGTAAGGGTCCAGATATCATTTGCCCCGGAGATTGCACAGAGGACATACAACTATCTTTGGTTGGCAATCAGAAATCAATATACTGATTTCTATAATTCGTAGAAATTAACCAATCGATGGTTTTTATTCTGCGAACATATTCTTAGTTGTATTTCACAAAGAAATTCCAACTAGATTGCCAGTTCTGTGGTCGTATTCTCCACATATAATACGCTGATGGTTCGAATATATATTTGTTCTTATTATTATTTCTTAATATGTTTATGATACAAATATACTGTGATCTCGATAAACTCCTACTCGAATGTTACTGTGCCTGTGGCATTCATAATTATGTCGCGATCATAATTACTATTCCACCTCACCTAACATTCCCGTACTTATTTATTTTAATCACAATAGGTATGTGGCCTTCACATATTATTCTGATATTCTGTTCTTTATTTTCTCTTTAAATTATATTATTTCGGAATAAAACATGTTGATCCGAGTCTAACGAAATAGACTGTCAATCGTTCAAGAATTTGATCACGCCAAAAGATGTCCAATATAACCATCCAATCTTTTAATCTTTGACTTGCTCAAGTCACAGGATTAAGACGGTACTTATATTGTCGCATAATCGAGCGAGTAAGAATTCGGTTTCTTTAGATTGATTCCAAATTATTTTTGTCACGAGAATTTCGAAATAATAATATTTCTATTCAAAATATTATCTTAATTCTCGGAAGAAAAGACCGAAGATATCATATGGCTGAGGTTTATTTATATATATATCCAAAGAGATATTTATAGAACGTGATAAATATTCATTGTTCATATCGAGATAAAATATCAAAGAAGTTGTATGATCGAATATAAATATAAAATTGTACCGAAAATACTCTTGACATACATATATACGGATAGAAATTCGATTAAAGATCTTTACGAAAATGGCACTGAATATCGAGTGAAATATATTCAGACAAAATGATACGACCGAGGTTTTATAGGATTTTCATATCTTTGAAATAAAAACTTTTAGGGAGGATCAATAATAATAATACTGGTTTAGTATAAAATAAAAATGACCGGGAATGAATTCAGTAAACTTCAAAGTCATACCGAAAAAGATTTAAAACAACTTAAGTTATCGAAGGATTCGATTTCTGATTAAACAATCGAAGGAAATTGTTTAGAAACATAATAATAGTATGTTTCTAGCATATCGGATTTTATAAAAATTTCGGAATTTACGGAGTAAACATAATATTTCTAGAGACTCGATCATAGGAATGTTCAAGTAGGAGCGTAATATTCGTATTGTATTTATAAATATTTGGAATAATCGTAAGGTTAACGATTAGAAATCGGATATAAGTAGCCACTGGGACCGGAATAATTCCATTAATTCATACGGAATTTCTGGAATATACAACGAATGATTATTAATCAACAAGTTTTTCTAGAGAGTGAAATATAATTTCTAAGCTCTCGTACAAGTCGATTAAATTATCGAGGAATGATTCTGGAATTCTATATCTATTTATATATATTTCTATAATTTTTGTTATTTCTTTTATATCTGGATTTATTTTCTGATTTCTTTTAATATTTATCTGGTTTCTGTTCTGTATTTCTGTCTTATTTCTTTTAATGTCGTAATTTCTGTTCTATATTGTTTCTCAATTCTTATGGCCTTATTATCCTGTAAGATTTCCCAGAAATTAAATGTGTATGTAAATTCACAATTGTGTACAGAATTGTTAATTTACTACACAAAATCATTCTAGTAATATCCTGTAGTGGATTCGTTTTAATTTCTAATATACTATTATGGTTCTCACCAACTTTATTATGGTTTGGCATTTAGGTACCCAAAATTTTACCTTCTAATATTCTTTTATCTTATACATATTTCTAATCAAAATTTCTTTTAAAAGACATTTCTGGTAGATCCTGGATTAATAAAGATTTTAAGACTGTCATAAAGCGCCGCTCTGATACCAACCTGTAACGACCCTGCAGTCGGTGCCGGGTCGTCGGGTCGGGTTATCGGACCTACGCAGCGGAACTCAGGATATAGACAGTCTTGACTCTTCCAGGATCCACGTCATCATATCTGTTGGGTTACCTGAACACATGCCAAAAATAGTTTCTGTCAACCTAAAGTTGGTGAGGTCGTGTATTTTATAAAATGAATGGCCAGTTCATTTATTTATAATTCTTTTATATAATCTTTTATAAATATGCTTTACAATTCTAATTCTGGAGGGGGAAAATATATGCTATTATATTCTATTAAATTATACCGATTATATGTCAATCTATTATATTCTATTAGTTGCCATTCCTATCGATGGTACCACTCTGCTTGTGGTAAATCTTAATTATTCCTACCCTCTACTTGGGTAAGACTGGTTCTTGTCCTCTAGTTGGACAAGAAAGGAAATGGCGATATACCGGTCAGTACTGTCCTAGTCGTTTCTATTATCCCCTTTTCTATTATATTTCCTTTATTAAATCTATTATGTAAAGCATTTCTAGGTTTTCTAATAAATGACATGTATTCTCCCTAAAACGTTAATAAAATAGTAAAAGTAGGGAGTTCACGATACTCACAGGTTTGCGTTAAATCTTCTACTTATCTTCTTATTACAATTATATGTCATATATATATATATATCGATACGTTTTACGTGTGGGACTTGTTAGATTGTATTATTTAGGATATATATCGTATATACAATTTATATATATATAATTCGGTATATATTAGATAGTCCTAAACCCGGGGTTTAATATTGACACGACATGGACATCCTAAAATCTAGCTGGCCATTACAGCTTGGCACTCATCAGCTGGCCATTACAGCTTGGCACTCGTAGCTAATAAAAGAATAGAAAATATTATGATTAACCCGAGTCTAGTATATCGTTTTATATATCGAATCTTATATATATAAACGTATATATTTTATATATGATTATTATTCTCTTATTATTATTATCAAGTCCGTACGTTATTCGTATTATATATATATAATCGTATAATTCTAATAATCCTCGTCTAGTCAATGGACCGGGTTCTATTCCGGGTGTTGACCAAGCCACTAAGTCGGCTCGGTATCGGTTTAACTCTCCGATTGGATTAACGGTACCTCGCAATAATCACAGAAACAATATTATAATCGGGTATCAACGATTAATACCAACATATCTATAATAACTGTTAAAGATTATACCTTTCGGGTTTGTAATCTGAATCGTATCAGATTAAGATGAACCTCTCGAATAATCGTTGGTATGAGACCGGAGGCCAACCGGACCTTACAGGAGACTGACCGGAAACTAACCGGAAGTTCAACAGAGAACGTAACATAAACCGGAATATAACGGGAATCAACCGAAGGCCCAATCCGCCTAGTTATAATACACGGACATATCCGGTTATGATTCCCGAGCAGACATGAGTTTCAGATCTGATGACAGTCACCATATCCGGTGACTGTCCGGCTCGTTTAACAGTAGCAGCGAGTAGAATAAGATGGGTTTACGTACGGATGGTTTCTTGATAGCTGATTATCACTCGGTGACACACTGGTCACCGGAACAGAAGGAACACAGTCATAACTGGGTTAATGAATGAGTTCTTGGGTTCAAGAGGGGGTTATTATCAGGTTGGGTTTGATTAACCAGAGTTTCCGGTTTCAGATCAGAAGTGACCGGAGTGTGAACATACCCGATGACCATGGTTCAAGGATGATTATTGGTGACAGTCACCATCACCGGTGACTGTCTGGCTTCCTTAACAAAAACAGAGGGACAACCGGGGTGGTTTACGGGTTATATTAGGTTGGGTTTGGTTGACCAGTGGGTTACCGGGTTCATATCAGAATAAGGAAAGAACATGGCGGGGGTGTTTGGTGGTTTATCACAAGAATAAGATGGTGGTTTACGATGAAGGTTATTATCGGGTAATAATTGTAGAGGGTTGTTTATTAAAACAGAGGAGAGAAGGTGGGTTGGTGACCGGAGAGGAGGAAGAAGACGAGTGGCGGCGGCGGCGGTGACCGGAGGTGGCGGTGGTCCGGCGGCTGCAGATGGAGGTGATGTGGTTGCTCTCTTTTACACACATATGTGTGTGTATATTATCGGGAATGTACAGACAAAAAGAACGAGAAGCAAGGTTTTAAAAGAGTAATAATACAAGGGGTGTTTGGCAACAAGGATAATAACTGAAGACTTGGGTGTTTGGTAACGGTATAACAACAAGACAAGGAATATTTGGCAACGATTAAATAGCAGATAAGGAACGTTTAGTCAAGATAATAAAAATCCAATAATTATTATTTATAAAATCGATTAAAACGGTTAGTCGCGAGATTCGAACTGGAATATTTTAATAAGTAATCGGGTGGTCGGGTACGATCCGACCCGTTTAAGAGACCCGTAACACTTGGAGGTGTTACAACTTTCAACTGCTCATCACCCTCAAACAGATAAGTAGACTGAGGTAATGAATAGATGCCTAGAAACTTATCTTAGATGCATGGTAATGGATAAACCAACTCTATGGGTCAAGTATCTGCCCTTAGCTGAATTTTGGTATAACACCAACTTCCACAACTCATTGGGAATAACTCCTTTTCAAGCCCTTTATGGTTATCCACTACCATTGTTTGTACCATATGTTCCAAAGGACAACAGGGTATCTACTGTGAATGATGTATTATGTGACATGGATGAGATAATCCAGTTGCTGAGACATTGTCTTCTAAGGGCCCAAAACAGAATGAAACAAGTTGCAGACAAGAAAAGAAGTAAAAGGGTATTACAAGTAGGTGACAGTGTGTATGTGAAACTTCACACATATGAGTTCCCTCAGGAACTCTTATTTCAACAAGTTGGGTCCTAAGTTTTTTGGCCGTTTTCTCATCGCTGAGAAGATTAGCACAGTTGCTTATAACCTTGACCTTCCTAATGAAGCCCATGTTCATCATGTATTTCATGTCTTACTTCTTATCAATGCTCATGGGAATGTGACTCAAACAACCCCATACCATCAGGACCCAAATTTTTGTAAACCTCTACGAGTTTTGGACAGGAAGTTAGTAAAAAGAGGGAGTAGAGCTTCAATTGATGTTTTAGTTCAATAGGATAACTTGCCAATAACAAAAGCCACATGGGAAAATGCGGAGGGTTTGAAGATTCAGTTCCCTGATTTTGATTTTTGAGGTCAAAAATGTTTAGGGAGGGTGTATTGATATGAAATAATATGTTCAGGGACTAAAAGTGTAATAATGTTGAAATAGTGCAACGACTGAATGTGTAATAGTCTTAAGTCAAAGGTCAATAATGATAGCTGTTAGCTGTTAGGAATTAGGCGAGAAAGTTAGCTGATGGGAGATATGTTTGTAAACGTCTATAAAAGTGAATTAACAGCTAATAATATGATCAGCCTGATCGATTGACCTAATTCCTCTTTCTATTTGATTCTGCTCCTTATCAATCTCAGCTGGAGGAGCCTCTCTATTTCTTAAGATAGAGGAAAAGTTTACCATCATTACACCTTACCAATAGGGTACTATTAGCGGGATTATGATCGGTACGCTTGTTTGTTCGTTTGTTTATTTTGCAGGTTATTGTTTAGGTATCATTGCTCATTTAATTAGCTAATTGAAATTCTATCCCAAAAGATAGTTTTATTTGTTAATTACCTCAGCTTGAAATTCCTTGTAACCTTGAGATGATGATTCAGAAAGCATCTTCACAGCAACTTGGTTATCCCCAATAATTTCCATGGAACACCCTTCCAAATCCTCTTCTTCCGATTTCATTTTGGAACTTGTTAGTAATGCTCAACACCTCAGAATATGTAAAATGTTGTTTCTTGGGTGTTAAAACTCCCCTTTCGATCAAAGCTGCATTCATTTATTCGAATGTAACTGCTGCTCCATTTAAGATGTTTGATAGATATAAATCTATTTGATATGATTACAAGGTTAAGAATACTGCAAACCTTTCTTTTTTGGTTGTTTAACTATAAATACAATGATGAACAATACCATGATGCATGCATATAATAGGTGCTACAATGACAACTATTATACACATCCAAGAACGTTTATCTTCACCATTGCTTTCTTCAATACTAATATGCAAAAAAAAAAAAAAAAAAAAAAAAAAAAAAAAGATTAAGTGATGAGGTGAATGTTGATTTGTTTAACTTTTGCTTTCTGTTCTAAAGTATCAAACCTGAGCTGTAACCTTTTCTTTGATTTTGCTAGAAGTTCTGCTGGAAGTGGTAGTGTGAAGTTATTTCCCATTAAGTTTCTACAAGGATGACCATATAAGATCAGTATGCAGCAAGTAAAAGCTTTTGATCAGTTCTGACAACCAGGTTACTTACAGAATCCTCAGGTTGTCTAGTCGAGCAAGAGAATTTGGCACATTTCCTGTCAAGTTATTGTAGGACAAGTCCCTGAAAAAGACAGATTCAGCAACCAAACCCAATAAATCCCACAAATAGCAGAACTACTGGTAGGGTCTGGGAAGGGTGTCGCTGAGATAGAGAGACTGCTTACAGAGAGAGCCTTAGCTCCAAAACTATCCGCATACAAACAAGCAAAACTATATATAAAGAAACAGAAATATGCAGATTGTACAACAGTTTCATATGTTAAAGACTAATCTGAATGCACTTACAATGGTTGTAGCATAGTGAGATTAACCAAGGCAGTAGCTATCTCTCCACTCAATCCCCGAATAGAAAGGTTCTTGCATTAATTAAATTTACTCAAGTTGTTTGTCAGTAGTAGGGGTGAGCAATAAACGGTTCCGAACCGCAAAAACCATGAAACCGACCCGGAACCGCTAGAACCGAACCGAATTAATGTTATAGGTTCCGGTTCCGGTTCCAGTTCTCATATTTTGGCATAATCGGTTCCCGGTTCGGTTCCGGTTAGAACTGACGGGTCCGGTTAAGAACCATTTGAACCGTTTTGAATTAAATTAAATATTTAAATATTCTATTACTAGACTTTTGCCCGCGTTGACACGCGGTTCCAAACATTACAATTATTTTGAGCGGTAAAACGTATACAAAATATAGTAGAAATATTTTATTGAAATTTAAAAGAAACCAATACACATATTATTCAAATATCACTAAATATTTCTTTATACACCACATTTTTTGTTTTAGTCTTGACATTCCCATCAGCATCAAGGATAAGAAACTTTACACCTGCTTTTAACTCTTGACAATGCGACATAAAGCTGGCCATGTGAGAAAATGAATAAAGCAAACGAAATAAAAGGGTCTCTTAAATACAATATGCCTGAAAATGTATGCTTACCATATTAGATCTGATGCGTCCATGATATTTGTAGTGTATACATCGCTACTGATGTATAAAAATGAATAAAGCTTCAACATATTTAACATAACATTGTACTTGTATATTTGTAGTGTATTCATGGCATGACCACCTATGCACCACGTTGCTTATAGCACTCTTTATATTTTACGACATGCCATTTATAATTAAAAAAAGAGGAAACAAAATAATAGTCAACTCACAAAATTGACATAAAATATCTAAATAGATAAAATAATGTAATTGCATAATAGTCTGAGACAATGCTTACTTTGACTACATTATGTAACAATGATAAACAATCTCATCATTCAAACATAAAACAATGCAATAATAGGCAACTTACCATTTGGTTTCTTCAACCATTTGGTAAAACAGAGTGCATTTGCTCAATCTAATTCTTACTTCTCTGTACTACTCCTTCTCACATTGATAGTTATGAAAACAAAACCCAAAACAAAAATAACACGTAAGACTACATAGAGATATAGTAGTATATATAAACAACTTAGAAAAGTGTAATTAGAACTTTTGTGTTTAAATGTCTTTATTTTTAAAAACCGGATTTTTTTTAATTATTGATTTTGAATGTTTGAAAATAAAGTAATTCAAATGAAAATAGGCGTATTAATTGTGATGAAAAAATTCAAATTTATATATGATTAATAATTTTGTGTTTAAAGGTTATTAATGAAATGGTAATCATAATTATTAACAATAGATGTTTCCAATATTGTGTAAATCATGATAAATGTTAATTATACGCTAAAATAGTAATGTGACAAATCAAAGAATTAAGCATTTATTTTGTGTTTAAATGTCTTTAATTTTAAAAACTGGATTTTTTTTTTAAATTTTGATTTTGAATGTTTAAAAATAAATTTATAAATGTATTTATATATGATTAATAATTTTGTCTTTAAAGATTATTAATGAAATGGTAATCATAATTATTAACATTAGATGTTTTTAATATTGTGTAAATCATGATAAATGCTAACTATATGCTAAAAATAGTAATGTGACAAATCAAAGAATTAAGCATTTATTTTGTGTTTAAATGTCTTTAATTTTAAAAACCGTTTATTTTTTTTTAAATTTTGATTTTGAATGTTTGAAAACAAAGTATTTCAAATGAAAATAGTCGTATTAATTGTGATGAAAAAAATTCAAATTTAACTTTGTTTATAAATGTATTTATATTTATATATGATTAATAATTTTGTGTTTAACGGTTATTAATGTAATGGTAATCATAATTATTAACATTAGATGTTTCCAATATTGTGTAAATCATGACAAATGCTAATTATACGCTAAAAATAGTAATGTGACAAATCAAAGAATTAAGCATTTATTTTGTGTTTAAATGTCTTTAATTTTAAATTGTTTTACTTGGTAGGAATGTAGAGTATTGCCTTATGTGATGGTCAGCAGTCAGCACAGCTTGTTCTGACCCGTTTAATCTTTATAAAAAGAATGATCTTATCCAAACAAAACATATTTTGATATGTAAACTGCTATACTTTTAGTAACCATGGTTAACACAAACTGTTGATAATTATTTTAAGAAAAATCATTGTTTTTGTTTATTTTTTTATTTAATCGTTAATGTTAATTTTTAGGATTTTATTGACAACCGGTTCCGGTCTAGAACCGTTTCACCCAGTTCTGGAACCGAACCGTTTAGTAATAAACGGTTCCGGTTCCGGTTCTCATATTTTGGAATAAACGGTTCGCGGTTCGGTCCGGTCTGGTCCGGTTCTGAACCATTGCACATCCCTAGTCAGTAGTTTTAAAATGAAACAATATATTATTCAGTGGTGGTTGTAAAACATACAAGGATATGATTCGAGCAGCCCCTGGAACACTATAATCGCAGTTAAGACCAACCCAAACATATGCCTGTGGAACACATGGATCTCCTTGCCAGTTTAATTTTGTTAACCCATAAGTTGACTTGGTACTCCAGACTGCAGCAACTGATTTAACAATAAAGGTAACACAAATGGGAAGATCATGATAAAAGCATCAGTTCTTGTTATAGCGTTTAAAGGTAAAATACTAGAATAAACGAAAATATATGCTACTGATAGAGAATATATCTACCATGTTGGTCATCTGTTTGGTTTTGAAGGAACTGCTTCAAAGTATAAATCTCCAATGCATTTATGATGGGAGGGAGGGTTGAGTTTAAGGTTTGTCTTAGTCTAAGCTCATGTGTTGGCGAGCTGGAAGATAACATCATTGTGGTTATGTTAGTTGACGGAGAAATGTTCGAATCCAGTCGTCATTAATATAAATGCCGAATTCTCTCTTCTGATTGCTTTCTAGTATTTCGACTTCAGCAAGGTGAACATAGATATACTCATTATTGGACATAGCGTTCCTCCTATAGGATAAGTATATTTCTGTAGAGTTAATTGGTATAACGGCAGTGCTCATGACCTTTAATGGTACTTGTTCTTCACTAAAAGGCTTTAAAGAAACAGTATCAGAAGCCTGTACTGTTCTACCTCCAACCACGTTCGGTAGACTCCATCTTCTATCATACTTGTCATCTTTGTACCTGTTTCAATTAAAAAAATGATTACTAGTGATGAAGGGCTCTAGAAATAAGCCAATAGTTATATGATAATAAGTAAGATAAGAAACTTAAAATGTTGACCTCATAGTTTCTGTTTGTTAAAATACCATGTGTTACATAAATAATTCATATGTTATATCTATTGGGCTTTATTATCATTTCTTAATGGTATGGGCCTGGCTTATATTGTGGGCTTATATTTGATATCAGTATTCAGGGGCATAGTCTGGCCCAGGCCCAGCTCTGGTGTTTATGTTATTATTGTTACGATTGACTTAATCGTGTGGTTTAGATTCATCAGGTTGTTAGCATTGGATGGTTGTGATCTATTTCACATGGATCGAGATGAAGCTTCTGGATCTTGATATATAAACTCTCTTCGTTCATTGTGCAGCTCATTCTCTCACACATTTTCTTTCCTCTGTCTTTAGGTCTTCTTTGTAATCCTTTAGGGTTTCAGTCTTTGTAATCGTCTATAAGTCTTTGGTATTATTTCTTTTGTAATCGTTGTTGGTATCGACTGATATATCATCAGTCGATCCCACAGACTCTGTATTTTGTCTTGATTGAGTTCTATTATTGTCGAACTCTTGGGTATTTGGGGGGCAAAGCTTTGGGTTGGATAAATAAGATTTTGTCACCTGTTTTGTCTCTATATCTCTTGTTCTTTACTTATTTCTGTTTGTGGTGTGTTTGTATTGTGGATCCATAACAGTTTACATGGTATCAGAGCCTTAGGCTCCTGATACTGTTTGTGATCTTGTGTTCTTCCGCTGTGTTTAGTCTTTGTATGATCAGATCTGTTACAGATCTGACTTGTTGATTTAGATCTGTTAAGTCTGTTAATAGATCTGTCTAAAATCAAGGATCTCACCTAATTAATTGGTGTTGGTTCTTGGTTTATTGGATAATAGATCTCTTCTGTGTATAGATTTGGTCTATTATCTAGTGTGTGGGTTGGTATCTTGTCTTAGGTCTTATTGTTGTGTGGATTCTTGATCTTTGGAGCTGCTTGTTGGAAGGGAGCTATTGGAAGTGGTTGTATTTGCTTCAATTGCCCCCACTGCTCTCTACCCTAAGTGAAGGTATAGGTAGTGGGATTGGAGAAACCCTAACTTGGGTTCCCCCCCCCCCTCGGTGAGATTGTTCCTCTCATGGTATTATCATTCGTTTGTGTGCCTGTCTTTGTCTAGGTGTCTCTTGGCCGGGTTAGGGTGGACCGGCACTTATTGTGTATTGGTTGTTTGTTTTGGTCTTGCTTGTTTTCTCTGTTCTTGTCTTTGTGTGTTCATTGTTTGATATATATACGTATACATACATATATATATATATATATATATATATATATATACCTAGCTAATAAAAGAACTCCTGAGTTAAGAACTGGGTGGGCATCCTTGAGTGATGAACCCACTATCTTTACACTGACTCAGTTTCGTTCTTCTAGGACTTGTCTTCTGTATCTTTGTTTGATTGTATTTGTGTTTTTCCTGTCTATCTGAATATGGGAGATGCTGTTGTTGATCCAACTACTGGAGGAGGTAATGGTCCTCCGGTTGGAACCCTTATTAGTAAACTGGATATTAGTGATCCATTATATCTTCATCCTAGTGATACTAGTAGTTTGTCTATATTCAGTATCAAATTAAAGGGTACTGAAAATTACTTTGTCTGATCTAAGTCTATGAAAATTGCATTAGAAGCTAAAAATAAATATGGTTTTATTGATGGAAGTTGTATTAGGTCTGTTGATGATGAAATATTAGGGAAACAATGAGATAGATGTAACTTTGTGGTTATGTCTTGGTTGTTAAATGTTGTTAGTGAGGAATTATATCTTGGGCAAGTGTTCTCACAACATGCTAGAGATGTTTGGTTAGACCTAAGAGAAACATATGATAAAGTAGATGGGTCAATAGTATTTAACCTACATCAGAAAATTAATTCCTTAACTCAGAGTGGTAGCACTGTTTCTGAATATTATCACAAACTTAACACAATGTGGAAACAATTTGATTCAATTGTACAATTACCTGCCTGCAGTTTTCAAGCCTCTAAAGAATTCAATGAATTCAGTGCATTAATTAAGTTAATGCAGTTCTTGATGGGGCTTGATGACATTTATCAACCTGTTAGGACTAGCTTGTTAACTAGGGATCCTTTACCTTTTGTGAAAACTGCTTTCTCTATTGTGTCTAGAGAAGAATCACACCGGGGTTCTTCTAATGGAACAAAAGGTACTAATGTATCTTTTGTTTCTAGCTCAAATCAGTTTTCAAAAAGAGTCAATAGGGGGCCTAAACCTAATCTAAAGTGTACCCACTGTAACATGTTGGGTCACACTGTAGACAGGTGTTATGAGTTAGTTGGTTACCCCCAAGGTTTTCAAGGGTTGAAAAAGAAAGGGGTGGGTCAATTTAATAGAACTACTAATAATTTTGGTAACTCTTGAACTAAAAGAGTAAATGCTTCTAGTGGGAATGTGTCTTCTTCTTCTACTGTCTTGCCTTTTACCTCTGAACAGATAACAAAGTTGATGAGTCTGATTAGTGAGAAGTCTTCAAACGAAGGTCAAAACTCAAATGTAGGAGGTAAGTGTTGTTGTGTGTCTGGTTTTTCAAATCTAACTGTCTTGAATAAGTTATCTAAAGTTTTCAGAAACTACTCTAGTTGTTCTAATATGGTGAAATTTGCTTTATTAATGGGTTGGATAATGGATTCTGGGGCAAATCAACATATGGTGGGTAGTGATGAAAACATGATAAATTCTGTTGATGTCTCACAGTATAACTTGTTAGTTAAACATCCTAATGGTACTAGTGCCAAGGTATCTAAAATTGGTGATATAAAACTAGTAAATGGTGTTATTTTACATGATGTTTTCTTTATACTAGATTACTGTGTCAACCTAGTGTCTGTTCAAAGGTTAGCTAGGGATAATAAGCTTAGTGTTTTGTTTGATGAAAGTGCTTGTTTTGTCCAGGATTCCAAGGACAAGAGAATCCTGGTGACTAGTAGAGAATATTGTAGATGCATTTTGTGCGACTAATGCTTTGGATTACTATTAACATATGTTTTTGTGTTCTGTCGAATGGGCGAAGGAAGATAATATGGGCGAATGAGAATTTCTAAAGGTGCGAAGGAGAGCAAAAGGTACGAAGGAGATAAGGAGGTCGAAGGTAGAATTAGTTGTTAATGTATAGCTTGGTTCGACCATGATGAATGGGCGAACCTGCACATTCGACCAAGCAAAGTGGGCGAATGTGCAGGCCTGTAAATAGGTCAAGTTCATTTTGAATGTAAGTTTTGGTCATTTTTGTTTCCCTCCTGTTTGAGTCTCTCCCTAGGGTTTTGTGTAAACTTAATTCACGTCTTATTTTGATTGTAAAGCTTATTATAACGTGTAATTGAGTTTGTTTATCAATGAAATGAAGCTTTTAAAGATGATTTCTTGGTTTTGTTAGTATTGTTATCATTTTGTGATTGACTCAGGGATTCCGCACCTGAATCAAATTTGTTTGATCACTATCTTTGTAGATTTGACGATCCTACGCGCATACAAAGTGGTATCAGAGCCAATATAGATCAAACAACCACAAATTGATAATTTTACTGCTGATTTGGACCCTATTTTGATCAAAAACTTTCTGTTTTCATTGATAAAACTGAATTGATGATAATTTGATTGATTAGAGCTTGTTTTCATGGATAAATGCACAATTCTCTTTGATAAACTTGTTCCAAATCAAATCCGAAGCAAAACCTGATTAGAATCATCAAATTCTTTCAACTTTTGAAAAATTTGATCAAAATTAACTGATTTTCAAAGAATAACCGTTTTTGAAAGTGCAGGGTCGAACCTAGGGAGAATGGTCGAACGTGTGTGTTAATTTGGTCGAACCAAGGGATTTTAGGTCGAAGGTGGTGTTTTAACTGGTCGAACCTAGAGTTTGTTAGAGTATTGTTGTTCATTCGACCAGAGTTGTCTCATTCGACCATTCGGACGGTCGAAGGTGAAATCAAACGATCGAAAGAGGGTGCAAAGGGTCGAAAGTGATTTGTGTTTGTTATATTTCTCATTCGTATCTTTTCAAACGGTCGAAGGAGAACATTTTATCTCATTCGACCACTCGCTACATACGAAGGAGGAATCTGTTTTAAAACTTTTCTAATCTTTTCGTGTTTAATCATTTTCAGATCAATATGTGGAACTTTCCTACTACACCACGACCTAACACAACACCACAACAGCAGACAACCATGGATCCTTGGTCGGTTGCTGCCCAAAAGTCTAGTCAACCATCACAACCTAACAATTACATGGCAATGACTAGTACTATTCCTCAACACGTTGCGCAACCACAACCGCAACCGATTAGTGACTATTGGGGAGTAGCAGCAGCAGCGGTTCACCCACAGACGACTAATGCCATATCAACTCTTATCCAAGACTTGTCTTCGGGGAGTGGAAATCGTCCACCTAAGCTTATGGAAATGGTCGACTACAACACGTGGAAGACCAAATTCAAGATCCATTTGGAGGGTATGGGTTTAGAGGGAACTGAGGCGTGGCAGATGATTGCGAAAGGCTATGTTGCTCCGATCTTGGAGAACACGGGAGAGCCTATTCCATTGGAAAATCTTGCAGATGATGAAAAGAAGAAATTTGCTATTGAGAAGAAGGCGTTTTCTCAATTGTCTCAAGCTATCAACACTGATTTGCTTCATCAATTTGGTTCTTGCACAACTTCTAAACAGCTATGGGACATGTTGAAGAACAGGCATGATGGAAATGAGAAGACTAGGAAGCTAAGGATGGAAGAGCTTCGAAAAGAGTTTGAGAATTTTAGTTACATGGGTAACGAGACGTTGAAATAGTTGGTCCCAAGGTATTGCCACTTACTCACAGAGCTTTCAAGCTATGAGATAAGCATACCTATGTTTGAATTGGTGGACAAGTTTGCCGATGCATTGCCACCGTATTGGAACCAACATATTGAGGTGTTAAAAGAAAAGGATGCATACCAGTATTGGACTATCAACGAGTTCATTCAAAAACTGGAAAACAAGGAGATGGAGGAAAAGAGGAAACCTAAAAGGGCTCAAATTCCTCAGAATCCGGAATTGTATCTTGGTGGTACATCTTCTTCCCATTCTACTTCCAGTACTACTTCTAATGTTGCTCCACACATCGCGTGCGTATCTAACATTGTTGAACCACCCAAAACACCAATCAATTACCTTGCTCAAACATCTTCATATACCTCACCATCATATCCAACAACTACTTACATTCCATCATTTTCACAACATGCAACAAGCAGCATGTTACTCTGCTAGCCAACCACAACAACAACCATATAATCCTCAAATGAACCAGATGCAAATTAACCAAAGTCAAACTAACCAAAGCCCGATTGTGTTGGAGACATCAAATCTAAACAATGTTACTGTTGAGATTGCCTAACAACATGTAGCATTAGTTTCAGCAGTGGTAGCATCATACAATGGATTGGTTGCTAGTCAAATTGGGAACAACAACTTGACCAATGAGGACTATGCACAGATTGACAAGGAAGAAATGGAACTCATGGACACTCAGTGGGCCTTTGCAAGTATCATGAGAAGAGCCACTGATTTTATTCAAATGACCGGGAGAACTGATCTGTCTACTTCTCCTAACACCACTTATGGCTTCAACAAAGCCAAAGTCACTTGTTTCAATTGTGGTGAGAAAGGTCATTTCAAAAGAGAGTGCATACAGCCAGCACAACAAGGTAATAGAAATCCATTCAACTCTAATTACCAAAACAATCGACAAACCCAAAATCAAGTGTCATACCAAAGTCCCAACATTTCAAGTTTTCAACCTCAAAACAACTATCAAAACCGTCAAAATACCCAACAAAATAACAATGCTAGACAATCCACAACACAAAACCAAACACAACAGAATTCAAACCGAACAATCATTCCCATTTCTACACCAAACACACAAACCCAAACCGAGAACCCAAATCAAGCTTTGGTGATACAAAAGGATGAGGGTTTTGATTGGACCGGTATGCAGTTAGGTGTTGAAGAAATCACAACTGGCAATGTGGCTTGTGTGGCACAGCAAATGAATTTGGATGAGCCGGTGGAGGTTGAAGAGGAAATTGTGATTGAGAAGTTGACTGAGTTGAAGATTGAGGAGTTGAATGAAGAGGTGAATATTGATTGTGAAGAGAAGAAGTCTGGGATGATTATTGATTCAGTTGCTGATATTCCATAGCAGTTTGATTCTACTTATTCTGATGAGGAGAGTGAGTCTGATTCTGAATCTAGTGTTAACTCACTGGATGATGACATTGACCAGTTGCTTGCTGAAGCTGACTTCTTGATGACCCGGAAATCATGCATAGTGGATGATGCTTGCACCAGAATTGATTATTCCAAGTTTTTTGATGGGAAGGAAGCACACTTTGCACTGATGGCCATGACGATACCTCCAAAGCAGGTAAGTACCGAATCTGCTGTTAATTCAAATTCAACTTGTGTTAAACATTGCAAAGCGTGTGATAAATTGACAAATGAGAATAAGCAACTCAAGGTTCAACTTGAGAGTGCAAAAATCAACTGTCAATCATATCAAAAAGAATCAAAAATTTAACAGAGTACTTGATGGTTATAAGAAAGATGTTTCAGAATTGAAAAAGACTTTGTCTTTAAAACAAATGGCCCTAAATAACTATATCAATGATTTAGAAAACACAAAACTTGAAATGGCCACCATCAAGTGCTTTGTAGAAAAAGTAAATAAAAAGCTTGAGAGTTATAAGCATATTGCTTATGTTGTTGACCACATAATAGAAGAGCCTTCACAGCCTAGTAGTGCAAACTACAAAGCTGTCCCAGCTTCGGTGTTGTTTGAAAACCATAATTTGCACTCAATAGCACCGGAGAGCTCAGTTAAATCTGACTCTACATCGGATGATGAGTCAAACACATCTAGTGTAGGAGACCCTTATTCTGATGTTAGACCTGTTCTGGGAAATAATGAGGGTGTAGTTGCTGCTGATGATTCTGATGAAGAGGATAAACAGTCTAAGACGGTTTCTGAAAAAGTGAGTGATATTCCTGATGAAAATCACATCATCACTACTGAACCTGTTTCAGCATCTCAGATTGTCCATCCCGTGGCTAACGGTCATAGAAAGAATCAATCAGTGAAGCCTGTTGAAAAGAAAGTTGAAAAGAAAATTGAAAAGAAAGTTGAAAAGAAAATTGAAAAGTCAAATGAAGAACAAAATGAATCGTGTGATAAACCTGTTAAAGTTTTCTATCGGATGAAAGGATCCGATAAGATCATTTCTGATGAAGAATATCCAATTCAATTTGCAAATTATTCAAAAATTGAAAAGATCTGGCAGGAAAGTACCATTTGGTTCCCAAAACATGAGCGAACAAATGATATACCTCTAGCAATCTTAAAGAAAATTCATTCGGATATTCCTAAAGAACCAAAGGTCCATGTCACACAATTTATTAAACCAATAGAGAAGTCAAATGGTTTTCTTGAGCCGACTTACTCAAAGGACCCCGCTCCTGAGAGTTTGAGAAGAAGGTGTATGGATGATCAATATCCCATCACTAGTTATTCAAAGTCGAATGCCAAGAATCATTTTGAAGAATACCGTGCGTGTTTTAAGTGCGGGGAGAGGGGGCATTTACTTGCCGACTGCCCGTATGTAAGACACAAGAGGCACGAGGTTGAGATGAAGCAGAAGTATGAGTGTCCGGTCGATAATCATTGTTATCCACAGAGGCGATTTGTCCCTCAACCAGCACCTTTTTATAATCAAAGCAACTATTTCAAAAGGTGGGAAAGTCGTCAGATGACATATGATCACCGCAACCGGATAGCCACTGAGAAACCGTTGAAGAAACCAATGGTGAACACAACTGTTGACAACAAAAAGGTTCCTGTTAAACCTAATGTCAAACCAACAGTTGGACCTGTCTCTGTTAAATCAGAGAAGCTAACCAAGAAAGTCTCGTTCAAGGATGAAGTAAAGAAACCGGCTGAGAACCCAAAATCTCAGATCCGGATCTTGAAAAGATCTGAACAATCTTGGTCACCAAAGGGTTCTGAAGGTGCTTCAACTTCACAACAAAATGTGAAATCTGAGAATGAGAAAGGTTTGTGTGATAAGAAAAAGGTTGATAAAAATCAAGATGTTTGTGAGAAATCTGAATCTTTGAAACAAACTGTTCAAAGACCCAAGACCAAACAGGCTTGGGTCCCCCGAAAAATCTAACTTCTTTACTTGATATGTGCAAGGAGCTTCACCTGGCCCTGTGAGCAGTCTTTGGATTGTTGACAGTGGAGTTTCTGGTCACATGACAGGGGATCTTTCGCTACTATTCGATATTCGAAACATCAATGGAGGTTATGTAGCGTTTGCAGGGAACAAGGGAGGTTATATTACCATGGAGGGTAGTGTGAGCAATGGAATTGTGAGTTTTGAGAGAATTTCTTATGTGAAGCAAATAGATTACAATCTACTCAGTGTCAGTCAGATATGTGACAAACAATTTTCTGTGTACTTTGACGAGAAATCTTGCTATATACTCAAGCCGGGTTTCGAGTTACCGGAAGAGTGGGTGATGTTAAAAGCGCCGAGAGTGAACAACATGTACATTCTCGATATGTCGAAAGCTATGACCACCCAAGGCCAAGTCACGTGTTTCCTCTCCAAGGCTACAGAAAAAGAATCCATTATATGGCATAGGAGAATGGGACACATTCACCTAAGAAAGATGAATCAATTGGTGAAAAATGAACTTGTCACAGGTGTGAACGTCAAACATTTTCACTTAAATGATAAGTGTGTGAGTTGTAAAAAGGGTAAGCAGCACAAACAATCCCATAGGCCAAAGAGAGTTAATTCCGTTGAACTGCCACTTGAACGTTTGCACATGGATCTGTTTGGACCGGTCAAGCGTAAGAGTCATGCTGGGGAATTATACTGTCTTGTGGTGACTGATGATTTTTCAAGATTTTCATGGGTTATGTGCTTACACCGAAAGAGCGACACGTTTGATAATTTGAAAGTTCTGTTCACTCGTCTGGAAAATATCTATGATCTTAAGATCAAGAGGATTAGTAGTGATAATGGGACGGAGTTTAAAAATGCACAGATGGACGATCTTTGTGAAAAAAAGGGATTCATCATGAATACAGTGCTCCGTATACCCCACAACAGAACGGTGTCGCGGAACGTAAAAACAGGACTCTAATTGAAACGGCGAGAACAATGCTTGCGGACTCAAATCATCCAGTAATGTTCTGGAACAAAGCAATTTACGCAGCTTGTTATACTCTTAATCGTGTTTTAACGGTGAAGAAGTTTGGCAAAACTTCTTATGAGCTGTTGAATCGTCGAAAGCCGAATTTAGAGTTTCTAGATCCGTTTGGAGCTCCTTGTACTATGCTTAATCCATCTGAGAAGTTCGCACCAAAGGCTGAGGAAGGATACTTTGTTGGATATGAAACCCCGCTCAAACGGGTATTCAACAAAAGGACTCGTCAGGTCGAGGAGTGGGCTAACGTTGAAGTGCAACGGTATACTCAGAATTTACAGGGAAGCGGTCCAGACTGGATGTTTGATTACAAAGATTTCTTTGAATCATTCAACCTAGATAGCTTGGTTGAAGAGGCTGTATTACGTTTATATTACGAGGTCGAAAAGGCAGTGACATCACCGTTGGTGCATCCAATCACCGTGAACCCCCAAGCAGCTTCTAATGATACCAATGTTCCTGTCGTTGTAGAAGAGGTATTTCAAGAAGCTTCCACAACTTTGAATTCATCAGAATCAGAAGATGATGACGATGAGGTTACAAGTGAAGCTATCTTAGATCATGCTACAATGACACCACCAATGAACCCAAATACAAATGGTGCTTCATCATCGAATGTGGGTAATGATCTGGTTTCTGCAGAGAACTTAACTACTCAGACGGGAGTCCAAGTACCAGATTATCCGGAATCTCGGATACATCGAATTCACCCGATCGAGCAGGTTATTGGTGATCCTGGTAGCAGTGTGATGACGCGAGGTCAATTGAGGAATGCTAACTCACCGGAAAACCTTGGCAATCTTGCTTTATATGCCAAAATACAAAAATCAGGTTTTCAGAATGACTGGTCTTTTGCTTGTTATGTTTCGCAGGTTGAGCCGCGAACTTACAAGGATGCTCTTTTGGACGACGCTTGGGTGGAAGCAATGCAAGAGGAGTTGTTGCAGTTTCAGAAACTTGGCGTTTGGACATTGACAGATTTGCCCCCAGGAAGAAAGAAGATTGGAACGAAATGGGTATTCAAATGCAAAAAGGATGATAGAGGAGTGATCGTAAGGAACAAAGCTCGTTTGGTTGTACAAGGATTTATCAAGTTGAGGGAATCGATTACAACGAGATCTATGCACCAGTTACACGCTTAGAGGCAATACGACTGTTTCTGGCGTTTGCATCATACAAGAAATTTAAGGTGTATCAAATGGATGTCAAGAGCGCGTTTCTCTACGGTGTGGTTAAGGAGGAAGTATACGTTGGTCAACCACCAGGCTTTGAAGATCCTATTCACCGGGATAAGGTCTACGTTTTGAACAAAGCTCTCTACGGGTTGCACCAGGCTCCAAGGCAATGGTATGAGGAGCTGAGCATGTATCTTCTTTCAAAGGGATTCAAGCGAGGTTTGGTAGATTGCACACTGTTCACTAAACGAACAGGCGATGACTTGCTTCTAGTCCAGATTTATGTTGACGATATTATATTTGGGTCTACTAACGAACTTCTGTGCAGAGAATTTGAACGTGTTATGCAGGAAAAGTTCGAGATGAGCGCAATGGGAGAGATGCAGTTTTTCCTAGGCTTGCAGGTGGAACAAAGACCAACGGGGATCTTTATTCACCAGACGAAATACGTTTCTGAAGTCTTGAGCCGATTCCAGATGGATGATTCGAAGCCGATGGATACCCCAATACAACCTAATCACGGGATTGGAGTTGACGCTAAGGGGGAGCTAACTGATCCTTTTACATACAGAGCAATCGTCGGATCTCTGATGTATCTCACCGCCTCTAGACCAGATATAATGTTTGCCACATGTCTCTGTGCACGTTATCAATCGAAGCCGAAACAGAGTCATCTTGCAGCTGTCAAACGTATCCTTAGATATCTGAAGGGTTGTCCGTCGAGAGGACTATGGTACCCTAATGATGATAATTTTGACCTAATCGCTTTTAGTGATGCAGATTGGGGCGGCTGTGACAAAGACAGCAAATCCACAACGGCTGGATGCCAGTTTATGGGGAGCAGGCTCGTGACCTGGCAATGCAAGAAACAGACCGCAGTTGCATTATCCACATGTGAAGCAGAATACGTTTCAGCATCGAGCTGCTGCTCACAGGTTCTTTGGATACAACAATAGATGGTGGACTACGGTTTGCAATTTCTTAAAACCCCTATTTACTGTGATAATGAAGCCGCAATCGCATTAATAAAAGACTTAGTAAATCACTCAAAGGCTAAACATATCCGGATTAAATACCATTTTATCCGTGATTGTTATGCTAAAGAGTTGATCGATATGGTCAAAATCCACACTGATTACCAACGCGCAGACCTTTTTACCAAAGCTTTTGATAAATCGAGATTTGAATATCTTTTGAAAGCTAACGGTATTAAAGAAAAACAAGACTGATGACTACCTCAGTTTATTGCTTTTTAGTTTAGTTTTACTGTTGTTCAGAAAAATTTGAAAATCCAAAAACATTGAAAAATTTCAAAATCCATAAAAATTAGAAAACTTCTTTGCTGACTGCTATATCTTCTTCCCTTAGATTAATGCCGTCAGATTTCTGTGAACAAACGATATCTGGGCAGTCACATATTTGAAATGCTCTAGCTTATCCTTGGGAACAATAAACTCAAAAATTTATAAAAATCAGAAAAACCAAAAATGATTTCCTGGAGAAAAAGGGGAAATGATAGTACATCAGTGGGGATCTGACACATTCTAAAGAAATGTAATGCAATATAGGGCGTGTGTCTGAGTCTGTGTGATGTGCTGATAGGCTTCGTGGACCTATTACTGCGTGCCTGATACATACATATCAAACGAATTGTTGTGTGGATGAACTCCTCATTGGCATATGGTCTTAGTACCGTAATTTCGTTTGATAGGGTATTTGTACAAAACTCGGAGGTTTTGGGTCGTTATGTTATTAGTTGTCTAGGGATAGCCTCTCTGATCTTCTGTTGTAAGTCATTATGGACCTACATCAGATAGGGTGTCTTTATAAAAGAGCTTTAAGCCAAATCCTAAAGTTACTGAATTGAGGAACTTTCCATGTTTTATGATAATCAAAGATTATCTATTACATCGTATTAATCACTGATGCAAATCATGATTGATGTCAGTCCTCAACCTGGTAGAGTGCACATGTTACTTTGTTGCATTAATTTGCTGACCTGTATACCTCTGTGCCTCATACCTTGTAAATTACAGACGACGAAAGCATAATCACGCTTTACAATGAGTCTTTGTGCACATACTTCTTGATATGGGAGTATGTCGTGTGCGTGGGAACCACAGACAATTACGTTTATACTATACATAATCGTATCAGTTTAAAACACTGCACAAAAGTCTGCATGTGAGTTTATGTGGATCACAATATCAGCAGTTGCCTGATCACACATTGTCTTTAATAATAATAAATCAAAAAGATCAACGGTGTGATCAGATTTCTCAATAACTGATATGATCCCTTTACCAGAAATCCCAAAACATTTACTGCTTTATCTTTACATTTCTGCATTTTATATTTCTCATCAAAAATTGCAAAACTCAAAAAGATTTTAGGTGTCTTTTAACATAAACTTTAGAAAATCCAAAAAGATTTTACAATTATATCTTATTTTTGATAGCTGATGGTGGTTGATGACGATTTTCTAAAACTTGATGGACCATTTGAGCTTTGTAATCTTTAAATGAGAAATAATGATTGTCGGATGCTTAAAAGTTGGAAAATATTTTGAACGGGATTCGATTTTGAGATTTGGTAAATTTTAAAAAAAATTCCAGTTTACTTTCGTCCCTTTGTTGGGTCGAAGGAGGAATTTTTTGTTCATTCGTACGTTTAGATTTGGGCGAATGTGAGAGTTCTTGAGACAAGTTCACTTTCGAACCCTTATGTCTCATTCGAACCTTTAATTAGGGTCGAAGGAGACAAAAGCTTCACATTCGACCGGTATGAACGGGCGAAGGAGCAGCATATATAAAGCCTTATCTATTCATTCGACCCATTCGAAAAAAATTTCAAAATTTCTGTTGCTAAGTCCACTTGTTGCTCGTAACATTTAGCTTGTATCATTGTGTTCGTCTGCATATACTGATCATTTTGCACCATTGTTTACAGGTTTTCAACATCATTTGACTGTTTAATCATTGATTTTCAGTCCAAGCCCTAACTGACCTCAAACTCGGATTAAATGATGATAATTGAACTCATTTTTGTTTAGGATTTCTTGATTAAGTGTTTTAGGGGGAGATTATCCAAAAACTTAGGGTTAAACATCAACAGTTAGCATAATCGATTGTTTAAAACCAATGAACCCTAGTTTTTGATTAAAAACACTTAATCAGTGTATGTTTGTTAAAATTGATTGATAGGAAAGCTTAATCGGAGGTTTTAGTTGCTTAATGAATCAAAATGACAAGTTGAAACATCCTGGATTTCAAAATTGAAATTTAAACTTATGAACTGACACCTTCACCCTTTTACGAACGGTCGAACGTGCAAAAACGGGCGAAGGAGAAAGTTTATTTGGGCGAATGAAGTCAAACGGGCGAATGAAACATTTTTTCAATACTTTTCACATTTGAACCCTTGAAACTTCACATTCGCACTCAAAATCTCTCATTCGAACCTTTATTTGGGCGAATGTAGAATTTAAAAACCAAATTTTCAATTTTTGATTATTTTGTTTGTTTTTAACGTGTTTACTTGATTTGTTTTGCAGTTTTAACCATGTCTGAACAGGAAGATACGAGTGTTCCTGCTGGATCATCCTCACAGGTTGCCGAGACAGCGAAGACTGATATACTACCGTTTAAAAATGCACACAACTGCTGTGCATATCTTGGAGATGTGAAGAAGCACACAGAGTTTACTGGTATAATAGAGTTTTTGAAGAGGAGCCGGGTGATTGATGCGATTGCTACACCCGCTATCATTTACAGAGACTTGTTACAGGAGTTCTGGACAAATGCTAAAATGGACTTCTGGGATGGTGAATCTTCTCTGGTTAGAAAGATTCAAGGAGAGTTGATTACTGTGTCAGAGAATGATATTAGGGAAGCGTTGAAACTTGAAGATGTCAAGACAGATCCCAGAGAACTCAGCTGGACTGAACAAAGGAAGTGCTTTCTCATAATGAAGTATAACGGACTGATTACTGATGGTTCGTTACACAAAGGAAAGCTCTGTCCTCAGTTCAAGTACTTAGCACATGTGATGATACATGTCTTCGGTTCAGCGGCTGGTGGTTATGATCTGATGAGGAAAAGCATAAGCTCTTTGATGGTAGCACTTATATTGAACAAAGCGTTCAATGTATCAGGAATGCTTATGGAACACTTGTTGGAACCAGTGAGAGGTACAAGGACTAGGAAGTTTCTGTTATATCCTAGATTCCTTCAGATGATTTTTGATTTAAAGTATAAGAAATTGAAGAGAGATCCAAAGCAGATTATTGTTCAGGAGCATATGAACATTAATACTCTTGCCAGAATGAAGGTGTATAAAGGCTTGCCTGTGAATGAAAGACCAGCAGTGAGACGTTTATTTGGTCACCTGATCAAGATTGATTATGTGGATCCTGGTAAAGATAATGTGAGGCGTGCTGACAGTGCATCTGACGAAGACAATCCGTTGCATCCAGTTGACCCTGAGGCTAAACGAAAGCGTCAGGTGGTGAATGTAGGAGCAAAGAGTGGTAAAGGTAAAGAGAAAGAGATTAGCATTGAAGTTCAGACTGAAGCTGAACCAGCGAAGAAAAAAAGTGTGTCAAGAAGGCATAAAAGTATGGCGAAGAAAGGATTACATCTTGTGGATGAAGCGTCGGTTGATTCTGAGGAGACGCAAGAAGATGAGCAATGGGATTCTGATGAAGAGACTGTAAAGAGCACCACGCCCAAGGCCACTGTGGCTGGTGAGTCTGCTAGTCTTAATAGATCTTTGGAAGAACAGAGAAACAAGAGCCCTATTCGTTTAGATGAAGCTGATGAGGTTCTTAGTTTGGGAGCTGAAGATTTTCATGGATCACCAGAACAGGGGGAGAAACAGAAAAAGCCCCAGTTTAAAAAGAAAGAGAAGGTATTAAAGCCCATGGAAAAGAGAGCTAGAGAGATTGAATCACTGATTGCTGGAAAGAAACTTCCACCAGCATCTAGCTCGAAATCACTGGTTGCAAGTCCAGTTGCTAAGAAGCAGAAAACATCATCAGGAACTGAGAAAGAGACTGATTTACCTGTTGATAAATTTAATGATGCATTGGATAGAGTGCTAAAGAAGATTAAGAAAGGAAAGTTGCCTGCTGTTGCTAAAGCTTCCACTCCAAAGGTCACAGTTGATAGCGATGTGATGAACGCTGTGAACCGGAAGCTAGCTGACATGATGTAGATAATCAATCAGCAGCAAGCAGAGATTGAGACATTGAAAAACAACAATCAGAAGATGCTAGACGTTGTTGAGACATCTCATGACAATCAGGAAGCACTTGAAGCTGAAATTAAAGCTGAAATTAAACGACTTCGCAAAGAAAACAAGAAGTTGTTGAAACACGAACAGAGGAACACCAGACGATACATAGCTTTGAAAGAAGACAATAAGAAGCTAAAATAGAGTAACAAGAACATGGACAATCTGATAAAAGATTTGTACTCTCGAGCTCCTCAGCTAAAAGAAGGTGAAGAGGACAAAGAACAAGATGAGGAACAGCTTGATTTTGAACCATCAGACAATGAGGAGGAGGATGATGAGGATCTTTATGAAGATGCAGGAAATGCTCCTCAAAAGAAGAAAAAGAAAGGTGATGGAGATGATGATGGTTCGGATGGTGAATCTGGTGGAGGACACAGCTCTGCAAGTTTTGATAGTGATGACGATGATGATGATAATACAGATAAGTATAAATGTGAGAAACGTGGATCTGGAAAAGGAGGTGAATCCAGTTCTAAAGCTCCTGGAGGATCTGTTGATGATGACACGATCTTTTGGAATGAGAAGCTGAAGTCATTGTCTGAAGATGATAAATTGATGTATCGCCAGATGCTAACTGATCGAGATGGAACTTATTTGAACCTTAGTATCCGAAGCAGATTGTTCACAAGAAAGACATTAATACTATTACTGGTTTGCCCAAGGTGACTTTGAAGTACAAACCACCGAAAGTGTTGAAACATATTCCGCTATTGCAGATTCCACAACACTTTGCGAAAGATTTTATCTGGTGGTATTATGATTGGAAGATTGCAGAGGCTGTGATTGTTTTGAAGGATGGTGAAAAGAATTTCAAGAAGATACACATATTTGATCCTATGTGGTTGGTTAATTATTCACATGAGGATATCATTATGTTGTATTACAATCCGATATACAGTGAGGTGAAGGATGCTGAACAAGCAAGTAAATACCAGCGTGTGGTATTTCTGTGCTTTGCTCATGATATTAACGCTGGATGCGATTTTGATAAGAAGCTTGGGAAGTTCGTGAAGATTCAAGATGTTCCTGGTGTCAAGAAGAAAAAGACGAAACAAGTGTTTAAACTGGTGATGACCAAAGAACAAAAGACGTTATTGCACATAAAGCTTATGAACAAAAGGATGGACCAAGAGTGTAAACAATCCAAGCAATAGTCGAGGGGGGGTTTGTAGATGCATTTTGTGCGACTAACGCTTTGGATTACTATTAACATATGTTTTTGTGTTCTGTCGAATGGGCGAAGGAAGATAATATGGGCGAATGAGAATTTCTAAAGGTGCGAAGGAGAGCAAAAGGTAAGAAGGAGAGAAGGAGGTCGAAGGTAGAATTAGTTGTTAATGTATAGCTTGGTTCGACCATGATGAATGGGCGAACCTGCACATTCGACCAAGCAAAGTGGGCGAATGTGTAGGCCTATAAATAGGTCAGGTTCATTTTGGATGTAAGTTTTGGTCATTTTTGTTTCCCTCCTGTTTGAGTCTCTCCCTAGGGTTTTGTGTAAACTTAATTCACGTCTTATTTTGATTGTAAAGCTTATTATAGCGTGTAATTGAGTTTGTTTATCAATGAAATGAAGCTTTTAAAGATGATTTCTATGTTTTGTTAGTATTGTTATCATTTTGTGAATGACTCAGGGATTCCACACCTGAATCAAATTTGTTTGATCACTATCTTTGTAGATTTGACGATCCTACGCGCATACAAATGTGATGGTCTTTACTTTGTTGGAAAAGATGTGAGTATGAGTAACTTGTGTTTTAATAGTGTGTCTGATAGAAGTCTTTGTCATAGTAGAATGGGTCATCCTTCAGAACAAGTGTTAGCTGTGTTAAAGGAGAAATTAGGTCTTAGCTTTAATGAATCTGAACCTTGTGAAATCTATCATAAGTCTAAACAGGTAAGAGTTCCATTCCCTTTAAGTGATCATAAGACCAAAAGTTTAGGTGACATTGTTCATCTAGATGTATGGGGACCTTATAGAATCACAATTAAGGAGGGGTTTAGGTAGTTCTTAACTGTTGTAGATGATTATACAAGGTCTGTGTGGTGTTATTTGTTAAAAGGAAAAGGTGAAGTCTTTGAGAATATACAAAGTTTGTTTGGACTTCTTAAAACACAGTTTAGTAAGATTGTTAAAGTGTTTAGGAGTGATAATGGAACTGAGTTTGTTAATAAACAAATGTCTTCTTTTTGTAATAAAAATGGTATTATTCATCAAACATTTTGTGTTCACACACCACAACAAAATGGTGTGGTTGAACGCAAGCATAGGCAAATCCTTAACATGGCTAGGGCTCTGCTTTTCCAAAGTGGTATTCCTTTGTCTTACTGGTCTGAATGTATTCTAACTGCTGCTTACCTGATTAACAGGACTCCCTCGTCTATCTTAAATGGTAAAAGTCCCTATGAAATGATGCATGGGTTCCCCCCTGTTTTAGAGCATCTTAGAAACTTTGGGTGTTTATGTTTTAAAACTATTTTAGATGAAAAGGACAAACTTTTTAGTCGTGCTGATAAATGTATTCTAATTGGGTATTCAAGTTTTAAAAAGGGATACAAATTGTTAAGTTTAGAAACTAAAGAAATAGATTTTTCTAAAGATGTTAAATTCTATGAAGAAATATATCCTTTTAAAACTAATGTTAAAAATCTGTCTGAAAAAACTGATCTTAATCACATTAACTTTTTTGATAACATTGATCAGCACAACTCTGAAGTTTCTATAGGTGTTAATAATAATAATAATAATGATATTATTCCTAATGATGAAGGGGGAACCAGTACTACTCATGAACACACTCCTGGCTTAGACTCATATGACCCTTCCAGGGCTTGCCAGGAGGGTAGACCACAATAGTAGTCAGCATAGTGGTAGTACAGGACATAGGGGGAATGAGTCACCAGTTGAGGGTAGTTCAAATGATGAGTGTCATACTCCTGAGGGAAATAACCTACAATCTGTTAGGAGGTCTGTTAGAGTGTCTACCTTGCCTATAAAGTTTGATGAATATGTGGTAGAAGGCAAGGTAAAGTATGGAGTAGAAAGAGCTGTTAATTACTCAAATTTGTCTTTTGAAAGTAAGTGTTTTGTCTCTAGTCGAAAAAAGATAGTTGAACCTGTTAGCTATTCACAAGCCTCAACTGTTCCTAGATGGGTTGAGGCTATGAATGCTGAAATGGAAGCTTTGTACAGGAATCAAACCTGGACTTTGTGTGACCTTCCAAAGGGTAGAAAACCCATTGGATGCAAATGGCTCTACAAGGTTAAGTACAAAGCAAATGGGGAAGTTGAGAGGTTCAAAGCCAGATTGGTTGCCAAAGGGTACAACCAAAGGGAAGGCTTGGACTTTAGTGGTTAAGATGGTTACTGTAAGGGTAATCATTAGTCTTGCTGTTCAGAATAATTGGTCTCTTTATCAGTTAGACATTAATAATGCATTCTTATATGGGTCAATAGATGAAGATGTGTATATGTGTTTACCTGAAGGGTATCATTCAAAGAATGATACTCAAGTCTGTAAATTGGTTAAATCACTATATGGGTTAAAACAAGCACCTAGAAAATGGAATGATAAATTGACCAATGTCTTGTTAGACATAGGATTTGTTCAAAGCATATGTGACTATTCTATGTTTGTAAAGTCTAAAGATGATTTGTTTATTGTCTTGTTGGTGTATGTTGATGACATAGTTTTGAATGGCAATAATGAGACTGAAATTGCTAGGATAAAAAGTATGTTAAGTAATAACTTCCAGATTAAGGATCTTGGAAAATTAAAGTATTTTTAGGCTTAGAAGTCTTATATGAGGATTCAGGTGTATGTCTTAGCCAAAGAAAATATTGTCTTGAGTTGCTTAATGAGTTTCGATACTTGGGATGTAAACCGGTATCGACTCCTATTGAGCAGAACTATACTGTAATAGTTAAAAATGATAAGGCCAACAAAGCTCTTGAAAACATTAGTGGTTTTCAGAAGCTTATTGGTAAACTTATCTATTTATCTCTAAGTAGGCCTGATATTAGTTATACTGTTCAGTACTTGAGTCAGTTCATGCACAAGCCTACAGCTGGTCACTTGAAAGTAGCATTAAGGTTACTTAGATATCTGAAGTTATCCACTGGAAAGGGAATAATGTTTAGAAAAAGTGATAATTTTGAACTGTTGTCTTATGTTGACTCAGACTGGGCCAAATGTGTTATTTCCAGGAAATCCATAACTGCGTTCTGTGTTTTTCTTGGAGGAAATTTGATTTCCTGGAAAAGCAAAAAGCAAAGTACCATTTCTCGATCTACAGCCGAGGCTGAATATCGAGCTATGTGTGCAGCTTCTTGTGAATTGATTTGGTTGAAAAACTTGCTTAGTGAGTTAAGAATTGAATGTAAATTACCAATTACATTGTTTTGCGATAGTAAGGCAGCTATTTCTATAGCTGCAAACCCAGTATTCCATGAACGAACAAAACATTTTGAGATCGATTTAATTTCCTAAGAGAGAAGATCTCTAAGGGGATTATTAGCACTGAAAAGATTGGGTCAATAGAACAGGTAGCTGACATCTTCACCAAAGGGTTGGGAAGTGTTCAGCATGGTTATTTGTGTAAAAAACGTGGCATGATTGATCTATTTAACATATGAATTAAGGGGGAATGTTAAAATACCATGTGTTACATAAATAATTCATATGTTATATCTATTGGGCTTTATTATCATTTCTTAATGGTATGGGCCTGGCTTATATTGTGGGCTTATATTTGATATCAGTATTCATGGGCATAGTCTGGCCCAGGCCCAGCTCTGTGGTTTGTGTATTATTGTTACGATTGACTTAATCGTGTGGTTTAGATTCATCAGGTTGTTAGCATTGGATGGTTGTGATCTATTTCATATGGATCGAGATGAAGCTTCTGGATCTTGATATATAAACTCTCTTCGTTCATTGTTGTAACACCACAACCGATGGCGGAAACATCGAGGTGTCACATAGTGATGATTGTTCAATAGCTCATGGTACTAAATGAAGGTTGAATAATATTAAACAATTTACAATTTATCTTACAAGTAAAGATTACAAAAGTTGATTTATATAAACTATGTCCAAAGCTCCTACGTGTTCCAGAACTTGTACAACTTCCAATAGCAAATAAACCTGAAACATGTTAAGTTGGAAAGATGGGGGGGTCAACTATAAATAGTTGGTGATAATACATAGGTTTTGCATATAGTTGAAAACAATATGTTGTATAGCAATCATTGTTGAAGTATAATAATGAGTAATGATAGAATATGAGTCCGACATGTAACAATGCGCCTTTTGTACAATCAAACCTTGTGTCGACTGAGACCTAACTCACAAGTTAGTAAAAGTGTAACTGTTATCGATCATCCCTGAATTTATGCGGGGGGATGGGTTTGTCAGACCTATAGCGCTATAATCTAAACAGGCGGCTTGATCAATGTTAATGATTGTACTGTGTCTTTTTGTTACAGTCAAATGATAGAATGAGTAAATGATAGTGTAATTGAATCACAAGTAAGAATGAGTAAATGATAGTGTATAAAATGCTTAAACATGTTTCACCCCAAAATGTAAAACAGAAAAAAGGGGCTATGTAAACTCACATTGGCTAAGGTGAATTATCCTCTAAGTGTTGTGAATGTATGCGAGGCGAATCCCAAAGGCTCAACAACGTAGCTAGTCCAAATTGAAGAAATAAAAAAACGAAAAAGAAAGAATATCAAGCTTCCAATTCGCCAATTACAAGAGCTTATAATCAAAGCTTCAATTGTAGAAGTAATAGACTATAGAAGAAAGGTATGAGGGAAAGTTTAATCGGATTGAAACAATCGATTTAGAGGTGCCAAGTATAATGGGTCATAGGTGGGTTTTTATACTAGTTTTGGATTCAATTAGCCATTAAAATTGGTCAACACCATAAAGTAAGGTTTTATGATGAATTGACTATTTGACTAAGACTTTGACTGTTTGACTAAGACTTTGACTAGGACTTTGACCAGGACTTTGACTAGGACTTTGAAAGGGTTTAAGTTTAATTGGTTTTAATTAACATCACAAAACACCAAATGGTGTAGAGGTTTGTGTGGTGTGGTTAAGGTTTAGCCCGCCAGGGACTCGGGTTCGAATCCTGGCACAGGCAAACATTTTTTTTAATGTTTTTAAATCAGAATTTTTAATACAATCCAATTTAATATTGATTATAAGTCATTATTTAAACAAAAAAAATTAACAAAATGGATGGTAAAGATACTGTAAACATGAATCAGATGAATAAACGATGGAGTTCTATATATATATATATATATATATAAAGAAAATTTGTGTGATGTTACAGTCTCCCCTACTTTTAGGAACTTCGTCCCGAAGTTTATTTTAAGAAGAAACATTTGAATAGTGTTGAGGATAGTTAGGGTGACTATGGTTCAGAGTAGGGTAAGAGTTTAAGGAATGTATAAGATAACCATAAATGCTAGATGGACTACCAAATAACTAGGGTTTGTTATTGGTCTGACCCTACAGTATCCCTTTCCACGTATCATTAGTGTTTATATATAGGGTGTACCGCAGCTAACCCATCACACCTCTGATACTTCGAAAACATACGGGGTATCTCCCAAAACCTTAATAGAATTTCACACTACCTTAATGTACCTGTAAATTCATGATTACGTTCCGGACCGCAATCACCAATTTACCTTACATTAGGGTTTTGTGTCCTTCTATGACTCTAAACACACATGTAAGTAATGCAAAATAGCCTTGTGATTGAATCGTATACAATGTATCCAAAAATAAGTCCAACTGTTGAGCAGGAAAAAGACCTCTACCAGTCAGTGAGTAAGAACCTCTACCGATTGTTGAGCAGGTGCGATAGCCTCTACCAGTCGTTGAGCAGGTTGTAGGGCCTCTACCGACTGTTGAGCAGGCATGATGACCTCTACCAATCGTTGAGTAGGTTATTTGGTCCTCTACTAACTGTTGAGCAAGTACTTCATCCTCTATCAGTTGTTTGATTAAGTGTAACAATTATTACACACATGAATTGCAAATTGATAATATGTACATGTAAGCAATCAAGTATCAAGTATAGCATACGAGTTGTAATAGAGTTGCCCTAGACAAGGTTAATGACTCTAGGTGTGTCTATAGCAAATAGTTTATATTCCATGAATTCTAGTTTCAAATGTTCAAATATGGTAGATAGTCGAATCCTCATGTATAACTAAGGATTATGTTTGATGCAACACACAATCAAGTTTCAATAGTTTGGTTATCATGGGTAACTAGCTCATGTGTGAGAAGGTGAAGGATATGAATTTAGTTCTTGAGAGGATGATGAAAAATCTTGAAGCAGAATCAAGGTTGTGAGAGATAGTGAATGTGAAGATAGTTGATAAAGAGTTTATTTTATAGTAAGGAGATTATGTAGCAGTGTAAATTTTGGGGTTTGGATCAAAGGTTATAATCAAGTGTATAAGAAAACATGATTGTGGTATATGCCAAATATTGTAAAAATTTGAACAAGTAGAAAATGAGTGAGTGTCGATGGAGAATTTAGAGACTGGATATTATTCCTATGGATTAAAAAAATTTATTTTCAAAATTGGTTTTGTACATAAAGCAAAAGTTGTTAAATAGTACAAGCTAAGTGGGCTTTGATTAAAATGTCACACCCTCAAATTTCCACGTGCGGGGTTTTACCGCGAGGCGCGTGACACACCAGGATCCAAGTCAACGGTCACAATAAACGACACCTATATGATAAGAAAACAACATAAACTACCACTGAGTTTCAAAAACCGTTCTAACACAGCGGAAGCAAAATGTATTATTACAACTTAAAAGTAAACTCAAAGTCTGAAATGTTTAACAAAACATGCATATGATCCCTAGACGCCGTGAGACTCCGTGCGCCTATACTCAATGCTGCTACCTTAGCGACCTGAGAAAACATGCCAAAAAGACGTCAACATATAATGCTGGTGAGTTCACAGGTTTTAAGTTCACAAAACGATTTCATGCGTAAAAAGTTTCATCAAAGTACCAAATGTGCAAAACCTTAACTAAATAACAAACGTTTCCTTACTACTACGACTGTGTTGCCGAAACCATTACTGACAAACGTTGCTCAAGTTGCTGCCCATGTGCCAAGTGTCAAAGTAGAGACAATATGCACCCGCCCGGCTCCCAGCCGTCGGGTGGGGTTCGTCACGCTCGATAGATCTATCCACATTTCCCCCGTTGTGCCCCGCACATTCATGGTTTCAATAGGGACTTAGCGTTGCGTTTCGTCGTATAGTAATTAAGTGCCAAGCGCCAAGTGTCAAATGCCAAACATCAATGTTTAAAAGTGTCAAGTGCCAATGTGAAATATGCCAAGCACCAAACGTGTCACGTTTCTTAATAGAGTTACATTCCAAAATGTGTCATGTTTCCAAAAGTGTTGCGTTTCCAAAAGTGGTATGTTTCAATAGTGTTGTGTTTCAAAACATAAACGTTGTATTTGTTAAAACGTGTGGCATGCTTCTCCCCCGAGAGAAAAGTGTATAAAAGAGGGGCCGTGAAACTCACCTTAGAGTGTGTCTTCTGATAACTAGAATTCCAACACGTGTATGATAATCCCAACTAATGACAACCTATCAATGAATTTACATAAGTGTGATGACTATTAACCCGAAGGCTAACTAGTCCCCGATTGTCCAGATCTTGACTACGTGTGTTAAAAAGTGTGTTTAAACGTTAACCGGACATCCCAGGCCGACCCGACATCCCGTTGGTGACCCATTACATCAATTAGTCATGCACATAAGTTTAACACATAAGTTTCAAGCATAAAACACTTAGTTTGCATCAAAAATCTCATTCCGGACATCAGATGGTCGAATGTGGTTTTTCCCATTTCCACGTTCGCCCGTTTGAGCCACGTTCGCCCGTTTTTCCCACGTTTTTCCCACGTTTTGAATCAGATCTGGACTCTTGGGGTTTAATGAAAACGAATTGAAATGCTTTAAAAATGATTTAGAATGAAAAACACACCTTAGATCTTTGTGTAGAAGATGTTTGTAGGTTAGATTATAGATAACAAGGGCAAAAACTCCTACCCCAATGTTTAAAGTTGCTAGAGAGTGTTTTGAGGCGTTTAGGGTTTTTGAAATGGTGAAAAATGACAAAGTGTGGTATTTATACTATGTCCACATTCGCCCCTTTCACCTGGGCGAATGTACCCTCCTTCGACCTTTTCACAGGGTCGAACGTACCCTGACTTGGTCGAATGAAATTCTTTCAATTCCATATCCCAGGTTCGCCCCTTTTACAAGGGTCGAACCAGGAGTATTGTCCAGGTTCGCCCATTCGTTTGGTCGAACCAAAACTCACGTTTTTCTAGTTTTTCTAGTTTGTCGTGTTTAACGCATTTCAACGCACCCTAACATACGAGCATGCAACCTTAGTCTATGTTTAACATATTTAAGCACGGATGATTATCTACACATCATTTAAACACATCTAAGCATATAATCCACCATACGACAATTAGTCTACACATACACTTAATTAGTTTATGTAATTCACCAACAACGGGACTCGAATCGTGTGTGTGTGTGTGTGTGACTAACCCAAGGATCTCCCGAATCATTGGACCCTGGACAATACGGACTGTGTTCCGACTCTACTGACCCCGTCAAGTATGTTTAATAAACGTTTTTCACTAAGGTAGACTTATGTGTTTATAAAATGTTGACCCAAACATGCCGGGTGTCACATCATCCCCCTGTTGAAAGAATTTTCGTCCCGAAAATTTCCCGAAGTCAAAGAGAACGAAGCGATAAAAAGAAAAATTTTCCGGGTCGTCACATCATCCCCCTGTTGAAAGGAATTTCGCCCCGAGATTCACTCTTCGACAGTAATGAGTGTCGACCTAACCCAAGTAACGTCTCCCATAACGCAAACGAAGTGATAACCATGAACGAAAGATGATATCAACAGATACCCTATGCCGGGGAACCGCCCTCCCCCAAAGTGAATACAAAAGAATGAATCCTCCTGATCGAAGGCCTACTAGAGACTACCGTGATCGGTATAAATGACACACCGGTACCGTCCAAGTAGCATCTCCAAAGGACCCACATCAGACCCATGAATGCAAAACGATGACCATATACCAGACTGAATGCACACAATGAATACGAATCACAAAACAATGTGAATGAGAATGAATACAAGTATAACAAGAATCAAGAAAAGAACACTCACCAGTAACAGTATCAGGATCCTCCTGGTTCTCCCTAGCGCCAATGACGTAAACATGACCACGAGTAGTTCGACCGCCGCCTTCGTTCCCAGCACCACCTGCAGTCCATTGGTTCAGCTTAGGACAATCCCTCTTGAAGTGCCCAGTCTCCCCACAGTTAAAACACCCATGGTTTCCCCGAGGAGCTGGAGCGGGGACAACCGCTTGAGTCTGTTTCGGCTGCAGATTAACCCTACAATCCTTAGCCAAATGACCAACTCACTGACAACGATTACAGCGAAACGCATCGCAACCCCCAACATGGTGATACCCACACGTGTTACACTTCGGACTCTTACCAACATAACCCCCAGTCTTCTGCTCAGGTAACGCTCCCACAATGTCCTGCCTCTTAACCTGTTGTTGAGACGACCCAATGTTCTTCCCAGCACTCTCCCACTTCTTCTTGTTGTCCGCAGGGGCTTTCACCGCAGCACCCCTCGGAGGTAGAACACCCTCAGCAACCTTCATGTTGGTCAGCTTGTGGGCTGCCGGAACAGTGGCCAACATAGTAGTGTGATCAGCGACAGCAACAAGTCCAGCAATCTCCGGCACTAACCCAGCAACGTAGTGCTCAATCCTCCGGTACTCCGGTGTAGCCAAACCGGGGCACATCATAGCCAACTCGTTGTGCCTAGCAGTAAACTCCTCAATCTCCGACCCAACCATCTTCAGATTCCAGAACTCATGCTCCAACTTCATAATCTCGTCCCTCGGGCAATACTCCGTCGCAACATCTGAATGAACTCGGACCACGGCATAGCATTGGCCTCACCCAGGCCAAGATTCGTAGTGGTGGAGTTACACCAGGTCAAAGCATGTCCCTCTAGAGTAGCAGAAGCATACTTGACATGATCAGCGTCAGGACAGTTACACATAGCAAACACCGACTCGATCTTCTCTAGCCACCGGAGCAGACCCACTGCCCCTTCAGTCCCATTGAAGAAATGGGGCTTACAGTCCATGAACTTCTTGTAGGTGCACCCAGACTGCACCTGATTAGTATTTCCCAAGGTCTGCTGAGCAGCCTGGAAAGCAGCCAACGCAACGTTCAACTGCTGCTGCAACATGTTCTCCAACTCTGCCTGAGTCATGGTGATGTTCCCACCACCTCGTCCACCGCCATTGCGACCCCCGCCGCCACCACGGCGTCCACCAGCACGTCCACCAGCGCGACCAGACATGTTCTTCCAAACATGAGACGAGACACTCAAAACCACCAACAGATCGAGTTACAAGTGACCAAACGAATTCAGAACGTGGTTCCAGCATGACCATTCGTCCGAACACGAAGTCCACCAAGATTTTCATGCATTTCAATTTATGATTTCGTGTGCACCCGAAATAACAAATCGCTCTACATGGTCCTCTAGGCGTGCTCCTAGCTAGAACTTCAAATCACCCGATACACACATTCCTAAAAGAAACTGTTATCGCACGAAGATCCCAAAGTGAACAGTCACTCAGGAGTGTACTATGACAAGTACTAGTGCATGATAGTGTGTGTGTAGGCAACTATGTACATTAGATCATAGAGGGGAGATATCCAAAACCCGGAAAGATCTCAAGAATGTGCCGAAGCCACCCCAATGTACACTACTACCAAGTATAAGCGATAAGCCCCTTCATCTTCGAACCCGAAGAAGAAGATAGAACCAAGGTAGGAATAACAGAAGATAAATAATGTGATACTGTGTGATGAGGACACTGACACCCCGACAAGATTAGTATGTTTACCAAATGACACGACTCGTAACTATGTGTGACCGTCTAACGTGTGTGATACTCGGCTATAGACTAGACTCTACATGCAGTCCTAGTTCACTAAAACCATTAGCCTTGATACCAATCTGTCACACCCTCAAATTTCCACATGCGGGGTTTTACCGCGAGGCGCGTGACACACCAGGATCCAAGTCAACGGTCACAATAAACGACACCTATATGATAAGAAAACAACGTAAACTACCACTGAGTTTCAAAAACCGTTCTAACACAACGGAAGCAAAATGTATTATTACAACTTAAAAGTAAAACTCAAAGTCTGAAATGTTTAACAAAACATGCATATGATCCCTAGATGCCGTGAGACTCCGTGCGCCTATACTCAATGCTGCTACCTTAGCGACCTGAGAAAACATGCCAAAAAGACGTCAACATATAATGCTGGTGAGTTCACAGGTTTTAAGTTCACAAAACGTTTTCATGCGTAAAAGGTTTCATCAAAGTACCAAATGTGCAAAACCTTAAGTAAATAACAAACGTTTCCTTACTACTACAACTGTGTTGCCGAAACCATTACTGACAAACGTTGCTCAAGTTGATGCCCATGTGCCAAGTGTCAAAGTAGAGACAATATGCACCCGCCCGGCTCCCAGCCGTCGGGTGGGGTTCGTCACGCCCGATAGATCTATCCACATTTCCCCCGTTGTGCCCCGCACATTCATGGTTTCAATAGGGACTTAGCATTGTGTTTCGTCGTATAGTAATTAAGCGCCAAGTGTCAAATGCCAAACATCAATGTTTAAAAGTGTCAAGTGCCAATGTGAAATATGCCAAGCGCCAAACATGTCGTGTTTCTTAAAAGAGTTACATTCCAAAATGTGTCATGTTTCCAAAAGTGTTGCATTTCCAAAAGTGGTATGTTTCAATAGTGTTGTGTTTCAAAACATAAATGTTGTATTTGTTAAAACGTGTGGCATGCTTCTCCCCCGAGAGAAAAGTGTATAAAAGAGGGGCCGTGAAACTCACCTTAGAGTGCGTCTTTTGATAACTAGAATTCCAACACGTGTATGATAATCCCAACTAATGACAACCTATCAATGAGTTTACATAAGTGTGATGACTATTAACCCGAAGGCTAACTCGTCCCCGATTGTCCAGATCTTGACTACGTGTGTTAAAAAGTGTGTTTAAACGTTAACCGGACATCCCAGGCCGACCCGACATCCCGTTGGTGACCCATTACATCAATTAGTCATGCACATAAGTTTAACACATAAGTTTCAAGCATAAAACACTTAGTTTGCATCAAAAATCTCATTCCGGACATCAGATGGTCGAATGTGGTTTTTCCCATTTCCACGTTCGCCCGTTTGAGCCACGTTCGCCCGTTTTCCCCACGTTTTGTTCCACGTTCGCCCGTTTGAGCCACGTTCACCCGTTTTTCCCACGTTTTGTTCCACGTTCGCCCGTTTGAGCCACGTTCGCCTGTTTTTCCCATGTTTTGTTCCACGTTCGCCCATTCGAACCAATTTTATTCCACGTTCGCCCGTTTTCATCAGCATTTTATAAAACGCACCAAAACGCATCTAAACGGTCCGAAAACATCACGAAACATCACCAATCACAGCAGTCAACTATCATTAACATATTCCTACAAAACCCTACCAATTTTATCCCGAAATCCGTCCGTTTTACAAGTTACCCGAAATAGCAAATTATGGAGATGTCACATCAATCACATGCAATCTTTACCCAATTAGGAAACTTTCTGAAATCAATCAATAATCAACTTAATATACTCAGATTATCATGAACAATAAACCCCCAATCATATCCTTATCACTATCATCATGAACAAGCCCTAGATCTAACCCAAAATCCCCAAAATGAACAAAACATCATCAATAATCAATTGTAACCTATCTCAATCCTAAATCATCATCAATAACAGTTCTAGATCATTGTTATAACATCTATACAACAATCAATCAGCAAACAATACACAACACCACATATAACACTATTAACATATGTTAATTTGTATGAAAACTCATTGTTTATGAATAGGTTTTGTTTAGAAAGATATTAGGAAGGTTTTTATCCATGAAAACATGTTTGAATCAGATCTGGACTCTTGGGGTTTAATGAAAACGAATTGAAATGCTTTAAAAATGATTTAGAATGAAGAACACACCTTAGATCTTTGTGTAGAAGATGTTTGTAGGTTAGATTATAGAAAACAAGGGAAAAAACTCCTTCCCCAATGTTTAAAATTGCTAGAGAGTGTTTTGAGGCGTTTAGGGTTTGTGAAATGGTGAAAAATGACAAAGTGTGGTATTCATACTATGTCCACATTCGCCCCTTTCACCTGGGCGAATGTACCCTCCTTCGACCCTTTCACAGGGTCGAACGTACCCTGTGTCACACCCTCAAATTTCAACTGCGGGGTTATACCGCGAGGCGCATGACATACCAGGATCCCATAGCCATAAGTCATATGAACGAACTCTAAATGCCCAAACCATTTAGTTCGTTTTCAAAAAAAAAACCAAGATTAGTTAAGCTGCGGAAGCGTAAACCAAATTTAAACCTTTTAAAACCATGCGCAAAACAACGCACCCAAATTAAAACCATACGAAAGCATAATATATATAATTTAGGTGTATGCCCGAGAGCCCAAATGCAGTGAAGTGTACAGTGCTTTCTAATCCTGGCACCGGAAGCTAACTACCTGCAAAAGCATGTAAATCGTGGGTCAACAAACAATGTTGGTGAGTTCACTGAGTAAAGTAGGTGAGTAAGTAAAAGCGTAGGTTTCCCAAACCATGTAACCAAATGAAAACGTCGGTCTCCCAGACCACATAACAGTACGTAAGAACGTCGGCCTCCTTGGCCACAAGTAAATAGCTAATTCAAATGTCAGGGGTAGCTAGCCCACTCATGATAACTAAAACCGGCGAATACCGAACTACTAATGAACAAGTTCCCATAACCGGGATAAGGATGCCTTGCATCATTGTCCATCGACAATGATTATGTTTGAAGCTAATAGTTCACATCCGTGCTCCCAGCACGATGTGAGGTTTGTTAGACCTAATAGCGCTATCAACTAATTAACCCGCTTGCCCAACCGGCAATTGATTCGGTATTTTGAAGGACTTAAAAGATGTGTTTGGTTTAGTTCATCAAGGACATATACATGAATTAGTAAAAATAGATTCACCACGTGAACCATGCACCCCAAACCCGGGATGTGTAAAAGTAGTCCCAAACCGGACTAGAAACGTTAAGTAAGTTGTCTCAACCCGAGACGCATGCTTTTGAGAAAAGAGTAGTGAAACTCACCTTATCGCGTAAGCAAAGAATCCGAACAGCAAGTATTATATGCTACCGACACCCTAATAACAGTGTCACTACGTGAGTATAGGCGTAACATCATTACACCATATAACTCGTTTGTCCAAGGCGTTTTAATATTCAAAAGTGTGTATGCGGCGCCTAGTGATTCTACATGCAATAGTAAACCCTACGGACTCGTTGGTGAATGAGTTGGTCATAATTAGTTTCTACAGCCCGTATGTGTCATAAACATGTGTACTTCTGTTATATGTCAATTTTAGATCACCTAAGACCTCAAGTAATCACATAAGCACATAATACACAATCTGTGTTTTCAGGACAGATTGTGCGCCATCAAAACGAATTTATTTAAAATACTTAACGAATGAATTAGAGTCCCAAATTTTTACTGAATTTTATTTGGGATTCACTCGACAATACCTATTTTTGTTTTGTCTTAATTCCAAACACAAAAATTATAAAAATTCGTACAACACAGCAGTGTTCAGAAAATTTCCTCAACAGGTCAGTTTAGTAGGAAAATTCTTAAAAATTTTGTATTCATCCAAACGAGATAAATCCACTTGGAAAAGCTCTATTTTTCCAGTATTGACCTACTGTAAAAATTTCATAACCTAACTCCTTGTAAATATCAAGTTATGACCATTTAAAGTTAGCCCAATTTACAAATCCGAAAATCTGATATGATCCCTAATCAATTAAAATTCCAAAAACGACTCAAACGATGTCCAAATTCGATGGTTTTGCCCATTATGAAAAGCTAAGACCAGGTGTGACCTAACCATGCCAAGAAAACACTAAAATCATTATGTTAGAGCCGTGTTACAGCTCCTACAAATTTGACTAACCATTCTGTCCAGATTTTAGTTTCGCCTAAATCATACTTTAATCGCCTACCGTGTGCATAAAAACTATTAACAATCATCAATTATCAACACAAAACATTCCTAATACCTATTCCATCAGATTCTATGATTAAACATGTCAAGATCAAAGCTTTAAGAATCAAAACACCAATTACTTGCGCAACAAGTATCCTATGATGTTACTAAGCGTTTATGAGTATGTTTAATCCATTTAATCTTCAAAAAGATTCATGCTTTAATGTTTTATAAACTCATTCAGACCTGGACAAACTTGTTATATGACTTTTATTAATGAAAACACAAGGGAGAAGCATAAGAAATCGTAAAATATACCCTTAGCTCTCCCAATCGATCAATCGCGCGCCTTGGAGCCTCCCAATTGATGATCTTGAGCCTTAGCAGGGGTTGTTTGAGTGAAATATTCGTGTGGGGCAGTAAGGGGGCGATTAGGGTTGAGTATGAGGGTTGCATGGGGGTTAAGGATGCTTAAATATGAGTTTGAGGCGGTTTAGACCCGTCAGGTTAAATGGAGCGGCCGCTCGGAGCCTGTGAGCGGCCGCTCACAGGTCCGAGGCGCGCGCTTTTGCTTCGTTTCGCCTCCCGACGCGTTATCCATCGACGTTTTCGTTATTTCGGACCGTAACAAGTGTAACCCCATGCGTTAAGACCCTAATCAACCTCATGCTCCACTTTTAATGATTTTTATTAATGTGTTCGGTTTAGGTTCACATAATCACGTATGGTTTTCACATAAGTTTATTATTCACCAACGTTCGGGATACAGGACTCATGTGTGTGTTAAACAATACTTATCCTATTTAACACATATGTTAATAACCTCTAACATGTGTTAGGCCTACTTAGCTACCCCTAGTTAAGTATCTACCCATGCACAACGTAAGTTAACTAAAATGTATCATGTAAGTTAACTAGAGTTCAGTGAAAGTATTAACCTGAAAATGCGGGGTGTCACATCATCCCCAAGTTGAAAAGAATTTCGTCCCGAAATTCAGCAAGTAAACATTAAAGCCAGCTATAAAAATGTGTGCTTGGTTCCCGGATGTCACATCATCCCCAAGTTGAAAGGAATTTTGCCCCGAAATTCACTTTGAAAGAGCTGCTTTTTGTTTAGCTCTCAATCTATGTTCAGGTTCAGGTTTAGAAAAGAGGTGTGGGTATTTAAGCCGTATTTGATCCATGCGTTCCCACGTATATTCCGGTCCTAGACGGGAATTCCGTTGTACGTTAATAATAGGTATAGTGTTTTGTTTGAGTTTCTTGACGCCCCTCTCAAGAATCTCCACTGGTTCTTCCATGAACCGTAGCCGATCGTCCATCTGGATCTCTTCCAGTGGCACCATCAGTGTTGTATCCAACAGGAATTTCTATAGATTCAGTACGATATGTGGGATACATCGTGTACCCTAACAAGTTTGTTAAGCAGGTTTAACATGTAAGCTACCAGACCAATCCTTTCGACAATCTCGAATGGTCCAATGTATCGTGGGTCAGCCTTCCCCGTTTTACAAAGTGTATCACCCCCTTCCAAGGTGACACCTTCAACAGAACCGTGTCCCCAACTTGGAACTCCAAAGGTTTCCTACGCTTATCAGCGCAACTTTTCTGTCGATCACGAGCAGCAGCCATTTGATTTCTGGTTTGCACTATCTTCTCAGAAGTCTCGTGCACGAGTTCTTGAGCTGTTAGCTGGCTATCCCCAACTTCAGTCCAGCAGATGGGAGACCTACACTTGCGTCCATAAGTGCCTCAAAAGGCGCACGCTGTATCGGAGTGTGGTAGCTGTTGTTATATGAGAATTCAATCAAAGGCAAGTGCTTATCCCAACTGTTGCAAAAATCCACCATGCACGCTCGTAGTAGATCCTCCAATGTTTGGATGGTACGTTCACTCTGTCCATCCGTCTGAGGGTGATAGGCTGTGCTCATATCTAAGAGAGTCCCCAAAGTGTTTTGGAGAGTAGTCCAAAAATGGGAAGTAGATCGCGCGTCGTGATCCGATATGATAGAAGTAGGCATCCCATGCCTAGAGGCAATTTTCGTAATACAAAAGCGGCTAGACGTTCCAACATGTCCGCCTCTCTAATTGCCATGAAATGCGCTGATTTGGTCAAGCGGTCAATAATGACCCAAATCATATCGTGCCCGCTGGGCGTTTTAGGAAGTTTGGTGATAAAGTCCATGGAAATACCATCCCATCTCCACATGGGATTTTCCGGTTGCTGAAGTGGGCCTGAAGGTTTCTGATATTCAATCCTGACCTTGGCACACGTTAAGCACTTACTAACATAAGTGACTTTCTCAGCTTTCATGTTTGGTCACCAGTAAAGAGTTTGAGATCTCGGTACATTTTATCCGAACTAGGATGTACCGAATAACGAGGGGTGTGTGCCCCATCGAGCACTAGTTGTCTGAGATCTCCAACACGTGGAATCCAGACTTGATTCATGAAGTGCTGAAGACCCTATGTCCTCCATTCCAGGTGCTTATCAGCACCGTGCAAGGTTTCAAGCCCGATGTTTTCCCTTTCAAAGCCACGCCCTGGGCTTTACGTATCTTAACATGAAGATTAGATTGTAGGGTAAGTTGCAAGGCTCGCACTCGTTTGGGTTTTGTTTCCTTACGACTCAGGGCATCTGCTACTACATTAGCCTTCCCTGAATGTTACTTGATGGCACAGTCATAACCATTCAGGAGTTCGACCCATCGGCGTTGTCGTATGCTTAGCACCCTCTGGTCGAATATATGCTGGAGACTTTTATGATTTGTGAAAATCGCGCACTTTGTCCCGTAGAGGTAGTGCCTCCAAATTTTGAGAGCGAAGACCACCGCTCCCAGTTCCAAGTCGTGAGTGGGGTAATTTTTCTCATGAACTTTTAGTTGTCGTAAAGCATATGTGATCACCTTTTCGCGTTGCATCAAAACACACCCTAGACCTTGGATAGATGCATCACAGTACACCACAAAGTCCTCCGTACCCTCAGGTAGTGATAATATTGGAGCACTGCAAAGTTTAGTCTTTAGTAACAGAAAAGCAGGTTCTTGGGCATCTCCCCACTTGTAGGTAACCCCCTTCTGTGTCAAAGCAGTGAGGGGTTGAGCGATTTTTGAGATCCCTGAATGAATCTGCGATAATAACCTGCAAGGCCAAGGAATTGTCGGACCTCCGTGGGAGTCTTAGGGGCCTCCCATCTTTTAATCGCATCAATCTTAGCGGGATCGACCTGTATTCCTGCCTCGTTCACCACATGACCCCAGAATTGGACCTCACGAATCCAGAAGTCGCACTTGGAGAATTTTGCATATAACTGCTCACTTTTCAGAAGTTCCAAGATCAGTCGTAGGTGTTGCTCGTGCTCTCCCCTACTCTTGGAATAGATCAGAATGTCGTCTATGAACACTATGACAAATTTGTCTAGATAGGGTTTGCACACACGGTTCATGAGGTCCATGAACACAGCTGGTGCATTGGTCAGCCCGAAGGGCATTACCAAAAATTCATAGTGCCCATAACGAGTTCGAAAGGCTGTCTTTGGCACATCCTCCTCTCGGACACTCAGTTGGTGATACCCCGACCTCAAGTCAATCTTGGAATAGAAACTCGACCCCTGGAGCTGGTTGAATAAATCATCAATACGAGGTAAAGGGTTCAATTCCCGGTAATCGATACACATACGGAAACTCCCATCCTTTTTCTTAACAAATAAGACTGGAGTTCCCTAAGGTGAAGAACGAGGTCTAATGAAACCCCTGTCCAAAAGCTCTTGGAGTTGGGTGGATAGTTCTTGAAGTTCGACTGGTGCAAGGCGGTATGGTGCACGCGCAACTGGGGCGGCTCTTGGTGCACGGTCAATTTGAAATTCCACTTGTCGAACAGGTGGAAGTCCGGGTAATGCCTCTGGGAAGACATCTGGAAAATCCTGAACTACAGGGATGTCCTCAATTTTTGTTTCAACTTCAGCTCGAGTATCAGAAATGTTAGCCAATATGGCTGGGTAGCCCTTCCGAATACACTTCTAGGCTTTCAGGAAAGAGATGATGCCCATCATGGCACCACCAGAATCACCCTGGACAGATAAGAATTCTCCACTAGGGAGAGGGATACGAACAATCTTCTCTTGACAGAGAATTTCAGTGTGTTGCTTGGACAACCAGTCCATGCCAACCACGAGATCAAAGCTTCCTAGGGTGATAGGTAAGAGGTCGATGGCAAACAACTGTCCATCTAGTTCGAGCTTACAGTCACGATGGATGTGGGTTACCTTAACAGGCTTCCCATCAGCTAACTCTATAGAGTACGGGGTATCAAGAAGTGTAGGAACTATCCCTAGTTGTTTGCTAAGTTTTGATGACACAAAACTATAGTCTGCACCAGCATCATATAAAACAGAAGCGAAAGTGGCGTTTAAGGAACACGTATCCGTCACGCCGTTGTTATCAGTCCTGGCCTCACTAGAGCCCATCACAAATGCTCCTCCACGAGCCCCATTGTTGTTGTTACTGTTGTGGTTATTGTTGAAGGACTTATACCGCATACTATCCCACGTTCTCTTGTTATCACCAAAAGTAGAAGATGAAGCACCCTGCTTCGGAAAAGTACCATGCTCAACAGCCTCGTCGGTGAGTTTGTGAGCCAGGTGAAAGGTTTGTTATATTCTGGGTAGGTGAGCCGTAGTAGCCATGCTACGAACCTGTGGGATAACCCCTTTGGTATGAAGCTCGATCCGTTTGTAATGTAGGTTAAATATGTGTGAGCATGTAGTAGCTAACTCCTGTAGCTTGGTAATGTAGGCGTCGATTTCAGACCCATCCGTCTTTAGATAACAAGTTTCTAAATTTCGTCATGGGGGTTACATTCTCCACCCAAGTATCTGTAACTCATCGGGTGTGCATGTGGCATACATTACCTCATCCTGCCTGGGGGCAAATGCACAGAGCAAAGACTTATACTACCGAAGCAATCAGACGGTCTCCTTCAGTTCCGTTGGAGTTATCGAGGTTTACAACCAATAAAAGGCTTGGAAATACAATGTGCGTTCAAGGTATAAGAAAGTTCAAATGTGGAAGTCAGGGGAAAAGAATGATTTAGCAAAGTAGATCTTTACTAGCTTGGAAAGATGCGAGGGCCTCAACCACCCTATCATTGATCATAAGAACTCAGTCTTATCTAAGTTAGCAAAGGAAAATGAAAGAAAAGATAGGTAAGAAAAGGTAAGAGCCAATCGTCGCCATGCTCTGTCTAGATAGTAGAGCCTTCATCGTCACTTTCCATGTGCTCGTCCTGCTCAGGTCCCCCTTCCATCTCTTATCCTTCCTCTTTTGCGATGTCAGTGTTATATGGTTCTCATCACGTACAATCTCCTTCTCTAGTCCTATGTGAACCAGTTTAGTGGTAAGCTGTACCACTCGTTCCTCCAATCGTGGCTATCAGCCATTAGTAGGTTTCATCCTCCCTTGTGATGTTGCATTACATCGCAGGCTTTACGTAACTCCCCAAGAGTGTGTGTAACAAGTCCCGACCTAATGTGTTTCCATGAATCTACCATATACTTATGAGTAACAGGGATATGCAGTCATACGTCCGCCCGCTCATACTAGGCGTAAGGTACTAAAGTAAGAAATAAGTTCTATATGCGTAACCCAGTCCCGTCTGAGTTTCGAATGGGGGTAAGAAAGATCAAGTAGCAAGGAACAGAAACTAATTGTCTCCTTGCTAAGTGACAAAAGATAAGTCTCAACATTCGAATTCCTTCATAGTTGATTTAATGCTACCACGTCATGCGCATCGTGCAGCTTCCTGTGTACGTGCGCCATAACGCTCGCAAGGCTCCCTCCCTTGTACTATTGTTGTCTCCTCGTCCATGAGGTTAGTTAGGATATTACTCCCAGTAATGCGCCACCTGGTGTAACCCAAGGTTCCCACCATTGACGTGTTATGAATTAAGTCTAGAACTAGGAGATAACATATCTCCCGAAATCATATGTTGTAGATATATGTAGCTAATAGCTAGTTGTGCACTTAAGTTGTGAGTGTACTTATGCTATAATGATTATAGACTAGACTCAACATGCAGTCCTAGTTCACTATAACCAATGGCTCTGATACCAATCTGTCACACCCTTAAATTTCAACTGCGGGGTTATACCGCGAGGCGCATGACATACCAGGATCCCATAGCCATAAGTCATATGAACGAACTCTAAATGCCCAAACCATTTAGTTCGTTTTCAAAAAAAAATCAAGTTTAGTTAAGCTGCGGAAGCGTAAACCAAATTTAAACCTTTTAAAACCATGCGCAAAACAACGCACCCAAATTAAAACCATACGAAAGCATAATATATATAATTTAGGTGTATGCCCGAGAGCCCAAATGCAGTGAAGTGTACAGTGCTTTCTAATCCTGGCACCGGAAGCTAACTACCTGCAAAAGCATGTAAATCGTGGGTCAACAAACAATGTTGGTGAGTTCACTGAGTAAAGTAGGTGAGTAAGTAAAAGCGTAGGTTTCCCAAACCATGTAACCAAATGAAAACGTCGGTCTCCCAGACCACATAACAGTACGTAAGAACGTCGGCCTCCTTGGCCACAAGTAAATAGCTAATTCAAATGTCAGGGGTAGCTAGCCCACTCATGATAACTAAAACCGGCGAATACCGAACTACTAATGAACAAGTTCCCATAACCGGGATAAGGATGCCTTGCATCATTGTCCATCGACAATGATTATGTTTGAAGCTAATAGTTCACATCCGTGCTCCCAGCACGATGTGAGGTTTGTTAGACCTAATAGCGCTATCAACTAATTAACCCGCTTGCCCAACCGGCAATTGATTCGGTATTTTGAAGGACTTAAAAGATGTGTTTGGTTTAGTTCATCAAGGACATATACATGAATTAGTAAAAATAGATTCACCACGTGAACCATGCACCCCAAACCCGGGATGTGTAAAAGTAGTCCCAAACCGGACTAGAAACGTTAAGTAAGTTGTCTCAACCCGAGACGCATGCTTTTGAGAAAAGAGTAGTGAAACTCACCTTATCGCGTAAGCAAAGAATCCGAACAGCAAGTATTATATGCTACCGACACCCTAATAACAGTGTCACTACGTGAGTATAGGCGTAACATCATTACACCATATAACTCGTTTGTCCAAGGCGTTTTAATATTCAAAAGTGTGTATGCGGCGCCTAGTGATTCTACATGCAATAGTAAACCCTACGGACTCGTTGGTGAATGAGTTGGTCATAATTAGTTTCTACAGCCCGTATGTGTCATAAACATGTGTACTTCCGTTATATGTCAATTTTAGATCACCTAAGACCTCAAGTAATCACATAAGCACATAATACACAATCTGTGTTTTCAGGACAGATTGTGCGCCATCAAAACGAATTTATTTAAAATACTTAACGAATGAATTAGAGTCCCAAATTTTTACTGAATTTTATTTGGGATTCACTCGACAATACCTATTTTTGTTTTGTCTTAATTCCAAACACAAAAATTATAAAAATTCGTACAACACAGCAGTGTTCAGAAAATTTCCTCAACAGGTCAGTTTAGTAGGAAAATTCTTAAAAATTTTGTATTCATCCAAACGAGATAAATCCACTTGGAAAAGCTCTATTTTTCCAGTATTGACCTACTGTAAAAATTTCATAACCTAACTCCTTGTAAATATCAAGTTATGACCATTTAAAGTTAGCCCAATTTACAAATCCGAAAATCTGATATGATCCCTAATCAATTAAAATTCCAAAAACGACTCAAACGATGTCCAAATTCGATGGTTTTTCCCATTATGAAAAGCTAAGACCAGGTGTGACCTAACCATGCCAAGAAAACACTAAAATCATTATGTTAGAGCCGTGTTACAGCTCCTACAAATTTGACTAACCATTCTGTCCAGATTTTAGTTTCGCCTAAATCATACTTTAATCGCCTACCGTGTGCATAAAAACTATTAACAATCATCAATTATCAACACAAAACATTCCTAATACCTATTCCATCAGATTCTATGATTAAACATGTCAAGATCAAAGCTTTAAGAATCAAAACACCAATTACTTGCGCAACAAGTATCCTATGATGTTACTAAGCGTTTATGAGTATGTTTAATCCATTTAATCTTCAAAAAGATTCATGCTTTAATGTTTTATAAACTCATTCAGACCTGGACAAACTTGTTATATGACTTTTGTTAATGAAAACACAAGGTAGAAGCATAAGAAATCGTAAAATATACCCTTAGCTCTCCCAATCGATCAATCGCGCGCCTTGGAGCCTCCCAATTGATGATCTTGAGCCTTAGCAGGGGTTGTTTGAGTGAAATATTCGTGTGGGGCAGTAAGGGGGCGATTAGGGTTGAGTATGAGGGTTGCATGGGGGTTAAGGATGCTTAAATATGAGTTTGATGCGGTTTAGACCCGTCAGGTTAAATGGAGCGGCCGCTCGGAGCCTGTGAGCGGCCGCTCACAGGTCCGAGGCGCGCGCTTTTGCTTCGTTTCGCCTCCCGACGCGTTATCCATCGACGTTTTCGTTATTTCGGACCGTAACAAGTGTAACCCCATGCGTTAAGACCCTAATCAACCTCATGCTCCACTTTTAATGATTTTTATTAATGTGTTCGGTTTAGGTTCACATAATCACGTATGGTTTTCACATAAGTTTATTATTCACCAACGTTCGGGATACAGGACTCATGTGTGTGTTAAACAATACTTATCCTATTTAACACATATGTTAATAACCTCTAACATGTGTTAGGCCTACTTAGCTACCCCTAGTTAAGTATCTACCCATGCACAACGTAAGTTAACTAAAATGTATCATGTAAGTTAACTAGAGTTCAGTGAAAGTATTAACCTGAAAATGCGGGGTGTCACACCCTGACTTGGTCGAATGAAATTCTTTCAATTCCATATCCCAGGTTCGCCCCTTTTACAAGGGTCGAACCAGGAGTATTGTCCAGGTTCGCCCATTCGTTTGGTCGAACCAGGACTCACGTTTTTCTAGTTTTCCAATTTGTCGTGTTTAACGCATTTTAACGCACCCTAACATACGAGCATGCAACCTTAGTCTATGTTTAACATATTTAAGCACGGATGATTATCTACACATCATTTAAACACATCTAAGCATATAATCCACCATACGACAATTAGTCTACACATACACTTAATTAGTTTATGTAATTCACCAACAACGGGACTCGTATCGTGTGTGTGTGTGTGTGTGTGCGACTAACCCAATGATCTCCCGAATCATTGGACCCTGGACAATACGGACTGTGTTCCGACTCTACTGACCCTGTCAAGTATGTTTAATAAACGTTTTTCGCTAAGGTAGACTTATGTGTTTATAAAATGTTGACCCAAACATGCCGGGTGTCACATAAAATATTCCCGTTAGTTGGAGATTTCAAACATGACATTAGGTTTTGAAGATCAAGGTTCTATTAAGTGATTTTTAATAGTTTAAAGCATTATATAGAAAATTGTTTGTTACGTTAATAAATAAACAATTGAATTTAAGTTCGAGGACATCTTTTGACAAAAATATGTACTTTGTAAAGTTACTAGGTAATGAAAATACAACAAGATTTAGAAATCTTTAGTTTGTGCTAAGGTATGAGGTTATAGTTTTTAAAAAAATAAGTAACATGTGGAGAAATGAAATAATATGATTTGGGTAGGGTGTTGAATATTTAAAAAGTGGCTAAGATGGTAAGGTGAAGTGTGATTGTGAAATCCATAGATGGTTATGAAATGAGATTGATTTAAGCTGTAAAATTTTGAGATTTTAGAGCTTAGTTTAAGGAAAGTGAGTGTAATCATTTATTCATTAATTAAAACGAATAAACGAAAACGTTGACTTATCAAAACTTCTAGATTCTAATAACATAGTGAAGACATGCTTTAGCCTATAAGTGAACACTCATCCCGAGAATTCCCAGGTAGGCATCCGGGTCCCTCGTCTGATTTGGATTTATGCGCAATGCCAGTCCTAGACAGAAAACTCAGAATACAGGCGGCCACCCTTCTAGATTGCACGTGTTCGTCATTAAAATTTAGAACATCGACGAGATCTTCAAGGTGGTTCAGGCTAAACCTGAGGATTTGTCCTACTAGTCTAAGAGTAGATCTTGTGATGGAGAGCACTCTTCTTGTAGGGACTAAAGTAAGGATAAGAAGTAGGATAGAGAATAGAAACAAGTAAGGTTGCAAGTAAAAGGAGCAAGTACTGGTTAAAATCCTATGGTTATAGACTAGATTATTTTTTTCTAATAACCTAATTCCCTATAACCATGGCTCTGATACCAATCTGTAACACCCCAACCGATGGCGGAAACATCGAGGTGTCACGTAGTGATGATTGTTCAATAGCTCATGGTACTAAATGAAGGTTGAATAATATTAAACAATTTACAATTTATCTTACAAGTAAAGATTACAAAAGTTGATTTATATAAACTAGGTCCAAAGCTCCTATGTGTTCCAGAACTTGTACAACTTCCAATAGCAAATAAACCTGAAACATGTTAAGTTGGAATGATGGGGGGTCAACTATAAATAGTTGGTGAGAATACATAGGTTTTGCATATAGTTGAAAACAATATGTTGTATAGCAATCATTGTTGAAGTATAATAATGAGTAATGATAGAATATGAGTCCGACATGTAACAATGTGTCTTTTGTACAATCAAACCTTGTGTCGACTGAGACCTAACTCGCAAGTTAGTAAAAGTGTAACTGTTATCGATCATCCCTGAATTTATGCGGGGGGATGGGTTTGTCAGACCTATAGCGCTATATTCTAAACAGGCGGCTTGATCAATGTTAATGATTGTACTGTGTCTCTTTGTTACAGTCAAATGATAGAATGAGTAAATGATAGTGTAATTGAATCACAAGTAAGAATGAGTAAATGAGTAAATGATAGTGTATAAAATGCTTAAACATGTTTCACCCCAAAATGTAAAACAGAAAAAAGGGGCTATGTAAACTCACATTGGCTAAGGTGAATTATCCTCTAAGTGTTGTGAATGTATGCGAGGCGAATCCCAAAGACTCAACAACATAGCTAGTCCAAATTGAAGAAATAAAAAAACAAAAAAGAAAGAATATCAAGCTTCCAATTCGCCAATTACAAGAGTTTATAATCAAAGCTTCAATTGTAGAAGTAATAGACTATAGAAGAAAGGTATGAGGGAAAGTTTAATCGGATTGAAGCTTCCAATTCGCCAATTACAAGAGTTTATAATCAAAGCTTCAATTGTAGAAGTAATAGACTATAGAAGAAAGGTATGAGGGAAAGTTTAATCGGATTGAAACAATCGATTTAGAGGTGCCAAGTATAATGGGTCATAGGTGGGTTTTTATACTAGTTTTGGATTCAATTAGCCATTAAAATTGGTCAACACCATAAAGTAAGGTTTTATGATGAATTGACTATTTGACTAAGACTTTGACTGTTTGACTAAGACTTTGACTAGGACTTTGACCAGGACTTTGACTAGGACTTTGAAAGGGTTTAAGTTTAATTGGTTTTAATTAACATCACAAAACACCAAATGGTGTAGTGGTTTGTGTGGTGTGGTTAAGGTTTAGCCCGCCAGGGACTCGGGTTCGAATCCTGGCATAAGCAAACATTTTTTTTAACGTTTTTAAATCAGAATTTTTAATACAATCCAATTTAATATTGATTACAAGTCATTATTTAAACAAAAAAAATTAACAAAATGGATGGTAAAGATACTGTAAACATGAATCGGATGAATAAACGATGGAGTTCTATATATATATATATATATATATATATATATATATACATATATATATATAAAGAAAATTTGTGTGATGTTACAATTGTGCAGCTCATTCTCTGACACACCTATCTCACACATTTTCTTTTCTCTGTCTTTAGGTCTTCTTTGTAATCCTTTAGGGTTTCAGTCTTTGTAATCGTCTGTAAGTCGTTGGTATTATTTCTTTTGTAATCATTGTTGGTATCGACTGATATATCATCAGTCAATCCCACGGACTCTGTATTTTGTCTTGATTGAGTTCTATTATTGTAGAACTCTTGGGTATTTGGGGGGCAAAGATTTGGGTTGGATAAATAAGATTTTGTCACCTGTTTTGTCGCTATATCTCTTGTTCTTTACATATTTCTGTTTGTGGTGTGTTTGTATTGTGGATCTACAAAAGTTTACACTGTTGTTCCAAAGTTATGGCGATAGCTGAGGATTAATGATGATGGTGATTGTTGTTTATACATGGTGATATCCAAAGGCCTTAGTTCTAATGATGTAATGAAAGGATCTCCACGGTTTGTGTTAACCAGGCAAACATGTATGTAATCTGATGGGGTGAGGTGTATCATCTCTTGGTACACAGGGTTGGCTGGGTTTGAAATATAAATTGTGACCCAATAATCTACTCCAATATAAAGATCAAATTGTCTACGGTGACGGTTGGGCAAAAGGTTGGCATCATGCTACATGGTTTTGAAAGTCATTTGCAGAAGTCAATCCAGGAGGAGGGTGGTAACTTTGTTGATCAATGATTTTATTATCATATAATGTTAGAGGGGTTGGAGAGGCTCCCAAAATGCTCTCTGTGGGTGAGTCAATTCGAGAAGCTAGGGCAAACTTTGTGGCAATTCAGGAAACTATGAGAAGCAATGGATCAAAAATACCGGTTTACAAGCTTTGGGGTAGAAGGCCGATGGAATTTGAATGGGTTGATGCAGTGGGAACTTCTGGTGGTCTATTGAGCATCTGGGATCCAGGTGTCTTCAAGTGCTTTCAGACTTTCAAACATAGGTACTTTCTTGTTGTTTCGGTTACATCGCCTAATGTGGTTGGGGTACTCCATATGGTAAATGTATATGCACCTCAAAGGATAAACGAAAAAAAGGAATTGTGGGCAACTATTACTAATTATATGGAATCAAAGCCGGGTATGTGGGTAATTATGGGTGATTTTAACTTGGTAAGATCTCAAGAGGAACGGTTGTTCTCGGAATTTAATCCAACCTGTGCGGATGCTTTTAACTTATTCATTGATAATAATGGTTTGTTAGAGTATCCCATGGGTGGACGCAAGTTTACGAGAATATCAAGAGCAGGGGACAAAATGAGTAAAATTGACCGTTTCTTAGTGAATCGGTGTTTTTGGGATACTTGGCCAGATGCGACGGTTGTTGCCCTTCCTAGGAAAGATTCGGACCATAGTCCGATAACACTTTCAACTCAGTCGGTCAATTTTGGGGCTCCTCCATTCAGATTTTTTAATTCGTGGTTATCAAAACCGGGTCTTGAGGTGGTGGTGAAAAAAGCTATTGAAGAAGGCTCCTTTGAGGGCAAACCGGATACTATATTTGCTGGTAAGCTGAAAGCAATAAAGAATGCCATCAAAAGCTGGGCGATTGTTGAAAGAGAAAAGAGGAAACAAAGGCGGTTGGACGTGGACAAGAAAATTGAACAAATGGACGGCCTCGCGGAAGAAAGATTGCTTTCGGATGAAGAAAAGGCTCAATGGTTTGAATACAAAAATGTTAGGGAGTCAATCTTGAAAGAAGAAGCATCCGAAGCATTGCAACAATCAAGGATTAAATGGGCGATAGAAGGCGATGAAAACACTTCCTTTTTTCATGGTATTATAAATCACAACAATAACTGTAAGCGAATAAGCGGTTTCTTGGTACAAGACGACTGGTGTGCGGACCCGGCTAAAATGAAGATTCATGCTCGAAAGTTTTTTGCAGATAAATTTCGGGAACCAATGGTATATAGAACTGCTTTTGATTGCCCAGATTTGAAGAAGCTTTCTGATAGTGATGCAAATGACCTCATACGTCCGTTTTCTCTTGATGAAATAAAGGAGGCGGTGTGGGACTGTGGGAACGACAAAGCACCGGGACCGAACGGCTTCACGTTTGGTTTTATTAAACACTTTTTGGGACCTGTTGAAGGAGGATGTGCTGCATATCATGGAGGAATTCTTTGTCAGCGGTGAAATTAGTCGGGGATGTTCTTCTTCCTTCATTGTCCTCATTCCTAAATGTGTCGACCCAGTAACATTGAATGAATACCGACCCAATTGCCTCTTGGGTTGTATCTCGAATATTATTTCGAAAATACTAGCCAATAGGATCAAGTCGGTTATCCACTTGGTGATTTCGGAGAACCAATTTGGTTTCCTCTCGGATCGGAACATTTTGGATGGACCACTCATTTTGAATGAGGTTCTTTCTTGGGCTAAAAAAGAAAAAAGGCAAGCGTTTTTCCTTAAAGCAGATTTGGAAAAGGCATATGACACCATCAATTGGCGTTTTATTGACTTTGTGGCACGCCAAATGGGGTTCCCGAATAGATGGCGTCGATGGATTGAGGGCATTCTACGATCATCAAGAGGTTCGGTTTTAATTAACGGATCGCCAACATGGGAGTTCCAATGCTTTAGAGGGGTTCGGCAAGGTGATCCCTTATACCCATTTATCTTCATCATGGCACTTGAAGCACTTTCGTGTATGGCAAATAAGGCTGAAAGATTGGGGCTTCTTGAGGGGATTAAGCTGCCAGATAATGGTCCGTCCGTATCTCATCTTATGTTTGCAGATGACGTTGTGTTCTCGGGGGTTTGGAGTGTCCAAAAGCTGAAAAATCTGATGCGACTCTTAAGAGGTTTCAATCTGATTTCTGGCCTCAAAGTAAACCATTTAAAATCAAATATTATTGGGATTGGAATCGACCAGCAACAACTAAGTCAGGTGGCGACGGATATAAAGATTAATCAGGGGGTATTCCCGTTCAAGTATTTAGGTGTCCTAGTTGGTGCAAATATGAACCAACAAAGACATTGGAAAGAAGTGGTCGATGTGTGCAAAAGTAGATTATCCAAGTGGAAGGCGAAAACTTTATCAATGGGCGGAAGGGTTGTACTTTTAAAATCGGTATTGGATAGCCTACCACTATACTACTTCTCACTTTTCAAAGATCCAAAGTGTGTAATTCAGCAATTAGAGCAGTTACGTAAACGGTTTTTTTGGGGAGGAGACGAAGATAAAAGAAAAACTTCATGGGTTTGTTGGGATAGGTTTGTTGGGCCGACGGATAAAGGGGGCATTGGGTTGGGAAAGCGGGAACACATGAATTTGAGTCTACTTACAAAGTGGTGGTGGAGGTACAAGATGGAAGGAACGCGATTATGGAGGAAAGTGGTGTATGCAATTCATACATCTTCCAGGTCATGGTCTTATTTACCGATTAAAGGTTCGAGTTCTGGAGTATGGGGATCTATTATTAAGATTGAAAAGGATTACAATGTTGTCAACAAAAGTATCACAGGTTTAATCAAGGGGGGTTGGGAGACGGTAATACAATTCGGTTCTGGGTGGATCTTTGGGTTGGGAATGCACCACTTATGGATCAGTTTCCTGAGCTCTTTCTGCTCGAAACAAGCAAGTCTTGTTCCGTAGCAGAGAGGGCTCAAAGGGTGGGTGGGATTAGGATGGGAAATTGGCATTGGAAGCGTCAACCGGTACAGGTTACTGAACGAAGGCAGCTGCAAGATCTGGAAAAACTGATGGCGAATGTTCAACTCTCGTTTGCAGCGGACAACTGGAAATGGATTCTTGAAACTGATGGGGTGTTTTCGGTAAAATCATGTAGAGGGCTGTTTTCGGCATATGCAGTCCCTTTCTATCCTTTTGAGTGGGTTAAATGGGTTCCAAAGAAAGTCAACCTGCTATTATGGAGAGCGGAACAAGGTAGACTAGCAACTAAAGATGGGCTCCTACGAAGAAAGATTATCAGCGGAAGCGAAGTTTGTGAACTATGTGGGGATGGTTTGGAATCGGCGCTGCATCTTTTCACATCTTGTTTCACTGCTGCCAATTTATGGAACAAGGTAAGTGAGTGGTGTGGCATTCCTCCCATCTTTGCATTCACGTGTCGAGACCTTTTAGAGATCCACAACTTAAACGGCTTGGGGCGGGTAAAGAAAAAGGCAATTCAGGTCGTGGTTCGAGCAACATGCTGGATTATATGGAAGCGAAGAAATGTAAAAATATTCAATGGGAAAAAGGCTTGTCTGGAGAGCATGTTGGGTGATATAATGACACTATCATTTGAATGGGTCAAGAACAAATACAGTGGGAGAATTGGAACAGGTTTGTATTTTAGAGTATAATATGTAAACTGTATTGGGTGTACTCTGTATAGCAGCTTGCTAAGCAGGGACAAAACTTTGTACATATTGGGTTTGGTATAATAAAATTGAAGTTTGCTGGCCAAAAAAAAAACTTGTGAGCCTATGCTTCTCACTTTCCTTCCATCCCTCCCAAAGCTAAATATAGCGACGTTTCACCTAACCTGCTATTAGTCAAATGTCAACCTGTTCCTATAAATTAATGTAAGATTTTATCTCACGAATTAAAAACATTAATTGTAATTAATGTTAAATAAATTATTTATTTTTTGTAACCCCTAAACTAGTCTCACAAACCATAGACCACTGGATTTAAAAAAAAAAATAAACCTTTAAAAAAAAACCCTAAACTAGTTCAATAAATGAAACTCATAATTAATTTTTAAGTCCTATACTTTCAAAGCAAACCTAATTAAAGTGAAGGAAAATTTCTATATGTGTAAAAGGAACTTTTATATGTGTAGGATAAACGTATGATAATCTCGATATGTGTAGGATAAAATATGATAATTTTCAATATATGCAAGATGAATTTTGATAAGTGTAGGACAAATTTTGATGATGAGTAGGATAAAGTGTTAATGGTTAATTAATTAGAGAGATAATAATTAATGTAAAAAGAGTTAAAGTATTTAATGTTTATCATTATCTCATTCGTTCTTTTTGTTATGACATTAACTTTCATCTCATTTGATCACCCCCCATATATATATATATATATATATATATATATAGGGGAGGGTTATCTTGAGAACGCTAAATATTGTGAGAACCATGAGAACAAGTACAAAAATCAATCAAAATCAATTTTTTTTAATACAAATCCCATTATAATCAAAGTACAACATTAATAAATGAATTTTCTTTCCAAATAAGTCATCTTTTCTTGCAAAAACACTTTTAAATTAACTTTTTACACATGTGTAAATGAAACAGTTTACACATGTATAAACAGCAAATTTACACATGTGTAAAAACAAATTATTTTCGTATACGTTTGAATTTTTACGCGTAATTTGTGTTTTTGGGATGGAATTTTAGTAATAAAGACAAGTGTAAAAAGAAATTTGGAATTTGAATGGTTTTAGATGCCGTTCTCACGGTTCGCACGAAATATAGGTGTTCTCAAATTAACTTTCCCCTATATATATATATATAGGGGGAGGATTAAATAAAAACCCACTCAAATTGAAGAAACCTAGTAAACTTAATCTAGACCATTGATCTAAAGTGATCAATGGCCTAGATTGATTCTACATTATTTTAATAAATTAATTAAGGTAGATGACAAAAAAGGGCACAATGGTCAAATGTCATTTTCTGAAAAGCAGATATAACAAGTGGACCCCACACATGTCACATCATCTCTCTCATACTTTTGTGACCATGGTCCTAGATCTGTTAGCACGTCATGTTACATATGTAACATATGCAGTGTTGCGTACGTTAAAATTGCACAGACTGTATATAATCAATTAAAAACTTTATAGATCAAAAGACATTAAAATGTACACAATAAATTGTTAAGTAGGGATGCATTGCATGACAATACAAAAAACTTGCAATAAAACATACTACACAAAAAAAGTTATACATTATATTGTTCATCTTGTATAAAATCAATTAAAAACTTTATAGATAAAAAACATTCAAATGTACACAAAGAATTGTTTCTTACAAAGTGCTAAAAACAAACAAAACGGTCATTACAAATCAACAAATGCTAAAAAACTATCATAAATAAAAAAAAATTGTCTACACTTCATTCTTGATAATCATCTTCATCTTTAATGCAAAAAAATATGCTCACCTGCAAAAATAAAACAAAAATCATCAATTTACATGTATATAATCAATTAAAAACATTATAGATCAAAAAACATTCAAATGTACACAATAAATTGTTAACTAGGGATGCATTGCATGACAATACAAAAAACTTGCAATAAAACATACTACACAAAAAAAAAGTTATACATTATATTGTTCATCTTGTATAAAATCAATTAAAAACTTTATAGATAAAAAAACATTCAAATGTACACAAAGAATTGTTTCTTACAAAGTGCTAAAAACAAATAAAACGGTCATTACAAATCAACAAATGCTAAAAAACTATCATAAATAAAAAAAAAATTATCTACACTTCATTCTTGATAATCATCTTCATCTTTAATGCAAAAAAATATGCTCACCTGCAAAAATAAAACAAAAATCATCAATTTACATGTACCCCCCCCCCCCCCCCCGTCTTAACGTATGTTAACCATATGGATTACAAAAAAACATACGAAACTGATACAAACAAACATTGTTTTATCCATTTAGTTATCAAGATTATCAAACTTAACTTAAATGGAATGTTATATAACTGCATAGATGTGTAACATACGTAACTTAGTTCTGCTGTTACATACGATACAGACGCAAACATATATTTGATCCCATGATTAGTGACTTTTGTTTTAATTAATATATGGTAAAAAAATCAGAGAGCTAATTTATACCAACTTAGTTCTACTGTTACATACGAAACAGACGCAACATAGATTTTATCCCATGTGTAACTGATGAAAGTTAAAAAATCAAACATTTGTATCTGGTAAAAAAAATCAGAAACTAATTTATACCAACTTAGTTCTGCTGTTACATACGAAACAGACGCAACATAGATTTCATCCCATGGTTAGTGACTTTTGTTTTAATTAATATATGCAACTGGTGTTGAAAGTAAAAACATGTATAACTCATTAAAGTCAAAAAAATCAAACCTTTGTATCTGGTAAAAAAAATCAGAAACTAATTTATACCAACTTAGTTCTGCTGTTACATACGAAACAGACGCAACATATAATATATAAAAAAAGGTTAATTAATATGTAAACCTACGTGTTAACGTATGCTACTAGGTGTTGTTTTAATAAATTATAAAAAAAATTGAAACCAGATACAAAATACCAGTTGTTTAACTACTTTATCAAGCTCTCAACAAAATACCCTTAGACCCAAATAACTTTCTAATATTTTTAACCGATCCAATCTTTTTAAAAAGCCCAACTTTCTAATAATAAAACAATCTAAATTTAAACATAATCAAATGTTGTTACTACACAATTTTTTTAGGATTAACAAAACAAACTACTTTTTCTAATAATAAAACAAGCAAATTTTTAACATAATCAAATGTTGTTACTACACAATTTTTTTTTAAACCGATCCTATCTTTTTAAATAGGCCAAGTCAGCCCACCACTTTAGTTTCTGGGCTTTAAAACAATTAAAATCATAAGATCCAGAGGAGTTTCTCCAATAATTAATTCTTAGATAAAAAATAATAAATAATAATAACTCTTGTTAGGGTTGCACCATCTAGCCGTTTTAGTATGTCATAATTAATTCTTAGAGATATTGGTCTCCTTCTTAAAGATAATAAATAATAATAACTCCAATTATTAATTCATAGAGATATTCGTCTACTTCTTAAAGATAATAAATAATAATAACTCCAATAATTAATTCTTAGATCACTGTTTAGGGTAGCCATATTTTCAGCAGATCTCATCTATACTTTAAAGTTTACCAAACATCTTAAAAGACTGAAAAGATATACATTTCATCACATTAAAAAGTAACCAACTAACCATTTACATAGCAAAGACTTGACATTTTTGGTTGTTGCATCACACTTACAATGAAGGGGATTGATGAAGTTGAAACCAAGAATAATTATTTGCTCTGTTTTTCGCCCATTTCTTGGATCCGACAACACTTCTTGGTGTCGTGGTAGTGGTTGGTGGTCGGTGGTGGTGGCTGATGTTTATGATGGAAGAGAGGTGGTAGTGGCTGATGATTATGGTGGAAGAGAGGTGGGTGTGGCTGATGATTATGGTGGAAGAGAGAGAGTGTGAGTGTCTTTATATAGGAGGGAGAGTAAAAAGATTCAAAATATTAAATGGGGGAAAAGGAAAATGACTAATATACCCCTTAAGACATAAAATAATATTTCTACTAATGGGTGATGTGGAGCAATGTGAGCCACTAATTGGGTTTGTGGGAGTTTCTTCATTTTAGAGGGTTTTTCTTAGATACTTAGCCTATATATATATATATATATATATATATATATATATATATATATATATATATATAAGATATATTTTTTTTTCTAAAAAATATAGTTTATCCATCAAATTAACCAATAAAAAATAATTTTGATCTCAACATATTTATACACACGAGATATAACTTTTTGAATTATTTTTAAATCCGTCAATTATACAGTTTTAGCTTACCATTAGCGGTATCAAGTTTGGGAAAGGTGGAAGGTTTATATCAAAGAGTTTTTGTCTATTTCAAAAGGGCCTCACCGTTTTGGTTTGCTTTGGGCCTCCAAAAACGTTAAGCCGGCTCTACACATAAGTAGAAAGATTGCCCAGACTTCAAGGAGTGGCTGGCTATGAGGGTCTGTTTGATACGGGGTAATGGAATGGATGAGGAAATGAAATGGACAAGGTAATGGAATGGATCATTACCATTCGATGTCTTGTTTGGTTGCCATGTGGGAATGAAACAAAACATTACTTTGTGTTGGATAGACAGGAAAAGACGAAGGAATAAAATCAGTGGTTAGTGACGGTGGTAGGTGGTGGCCAGTGGCGGTGATTATGGGTGGCGGGTAGCGGTGGTGGTGGCGACGGTGGAAGGTGGAGGTTGAGAGTCGTCATGGTGGGTGGGCGTCGATGGTGAGTAGTGGTGGTGGTGGGTGGTGGTGATGGTAGGTGGTGGTGTGTGGCGGTAGCGTGGTAGTGGGTAGCGAAGGCGGTGGTGGGTGGCAACAATGGTGGCAATGGGTGGAGGTGGATGGTGGTGATGGTGGTTAGGTGACGATGGTGAGTAGTGGCGGTGGTGGGTGGCAGCAGTAGTGGTGGGTAAAGGAATTTGTGGTGAGTGATGATGACATGTGGTAGAGGCGGCGGTGGTGGGTTGGTGACGGTGGTGGGTGGTATAGGTAGTGGGTGGCGGTGGCGATGATGGTGGTGGGTGGTGGCGACAGTAGTGATGGGTGCTGACGATAGTGGTGGGTTATGGTGTTGTTAGTAAAGGGTGAATGAGGGATGAAATGAAAAAAACATAGGGGGTGGATGGTCCATTCCATTTTCCCTTCCATTTCATCATACCAAACGTTACCCGAATGGTAATCAACTTTTCATGATTGTTGAGTCATTTAATTTAAATATTCCAACTACTACTTTTTGGTTCGATTCTTGTTCTATGGTTCATGTAACCACCAATTCACTTCAGGGATAGCTTACAATCCATAAGCTAGAAAGAAACCTAAGAACGCTAGTCGGGAATCGAAAAGAACTCATTGTCGACGTTGTGGGAACCATACAACATACTAAAGTTTATGTTTAAAATCATACTTTGAACCCCATGTACAACTTGCTTTAAAAACATGAAAATGTAAACTCCCAAGAACAATAATAAGATCAAGAACACTTACAACTAGCACAAGGCTAGGGAAGATAAAAACACTTGATTTTGAAGTGGTTTAGTGTGTTCTTCCAATGTGGTTAAGCTCCAAGCTTGAAACACACAATTAGGGGTTTGGAAGTGGGATGTTTATGGATGAACTTAGTGATTGAAACTTGAAAAATGAATGTATATGTGTGTGTGTTCTTACGGCCAAGACAAGGAGAAGAACAAGAGATTTTAGTTCATGAAATGTTGTAGCTCATCCATCCTTTTATAAATCCTCCAAGATCACATAAGGACACAAGATCTATGTTTAAAATTCTCCAATCCCTTATATCATGGAAAGGGCACACAAAAATGATTTTAGTAGATATGGGGGGGGGTGTTTGGCCAAAAATTTGCTAAGGATATGGAGGATTTTTATAATCTTTCACAAGGACACAAGAATCCCTTTAAAAATCTCACCACACTATGCTTATAATCTTTTCAAAATCTATCCTAAATTTAGTGGTACACAACAATCTTAGGAGATATGGGGGGGGGGGGGTGTTGGCCGAAATCTAGCTAAGATCATGGGTGATCTTAAAGTATTTTTCAAGGACACAAAAATCTCTACAAAAATCCCCATATAATCTTCCTAAATCCACAAATATTTAGGAGTACAAAAGAAGAAGATTATGAAAGTGGTGAGGGGGTTGGGCCGGTTGGGTTGGGAGATTTTGTGGGGCCCTCAACATAAAATATTTACTAGCTAGTCGATTATGATTCAAACATAACGTTCGGGTTTCGTTCGGGTTTTAATTGGATTTTAATTATGCGTAATCCGGACATTATAATAGCCTCTAGTAACCCTTAAACATAGCCTAGTTTAAGTGTTGGTTGGTTAGTTATGCTTTCGTTGGGTGAAATTACAAGTTATACTTGTACTGGGTGCGGTACGCGCACTTTATTCGTTACCAGGAGGTTCGTATTTAGAGTTTTCATTTATGGTTTTGGAGTTCCAAAACACATTATATTTCATGAAAATACCCTTTATTTTATATCCTGGGTGTCCGGGATCATTTTCAGCTATTTAATTTTTACCGGGAAATCACCAACGTCCGTTCTGGACAAGTTTATTTGCATGCGATTTCGTCGTGCTTCAACATTATACATGTGCATTCCTATGCATCTTATGGGGAATTTGCTATTCTCTAAGGCATCAGTTAAACAATTAACACGATTTTGCACTTAATTACGTTAGTTACACATAATTAAATAGTACGGAATTACCTTATGGATAAAAAACCTATATAAGGTCACATTGAACAGACCCGGGCCACCTGATGGATAAAAAACCTATATAAGGTCTATGATTCTGCACCCCATGTAAAAAATTCCTACGTCCACCACTGCTTCTAGGTGGTCGCCTCCTTTCACACGACCCACCGGTTCTATTCTTTTTTCAGGTTCGGATCTAACCCAAGAGTGGTGAGAAAATTATACGCTGCAGCAACCATGAGTCTATCATCTCACGCACCTCGTTAGAGGTAAGTAATACTTGTTTCTTCAGTATGTGTTAACTAATTATGTGTAATGTGCGAGTTTATTCAGCTCCTATAGGGTGAAGGGTGTGGTCATAGTTACTACCCTAGGTTCCATCAATCACACATTGCCAACTCATTACTACCTTAAAACATCTTAATTTGGTGGGTGCACTACCTTAAGGTACACTAAACCATGTGTCTCACAAATTCACATACTAGCCGATTATCCCTCTATCTATCTATCTCTAACACACACACACACCAACCACCGGCAATGGATCTCTCTCATTCGACTCCTCTTACCCGTGCTGCTTAGTGGTTGGCACCAGGGCCGGTGTAGCCGATGGGTAGGGATACCTGAGCCCCTACCCGAATGCCACACCCACCAAACTAATTGATGACGTGGGTAGTGAGTTTTTATTCATGCAGGAAAAAAAACACATGTGTTTAGGTGATTTATTAATCATATATAGGCAAGTACTAATCGTGTTATGATTGTATATATGTTTTTAAACCTACTATTACATATATGAATTGCCCATGTTAATGTGCTATAATGATATGCTTAGCATTAAAAGATGTTGAGATTTTTTTAATCTGCTGGGAACGTAGCATGAGAGCCCCTTTTCGTAGTATAAACATTAGAACAACTTTCTTTAGCATTAAAAGTTGTTGAGACTGTTTACTTCTTTTTATCCTTTTTTGTTAAGTCATATTAGATTTTTCAACCCCGGGACACTCCCGGGGTAATCAGCTAGTATATATCTATCTATACATCTAATAAACAAAACTCAATTTTGACACATGACACTCCCACATTGCACCTTCAATCCTTTCTCCTCCCATATTGTGCCACATGGCACAACCTTAGAATTTATAAAATTTTCTTTTTTTTTAAATCAAGAATCATTTATTAATTTAGTCAAAATCGGTCAAGGTGTTTTAATAACTTTCCTAAACATTGTTTTGGTAATTGAATGATTATTTTGGTAAAAATTGGTCAAGCATATTATCATTCCTAAAAAACTAATTATCCTCATAACAAATCATTCTCCATCCTCTTCTAAACCTTAAAACAATCAAACGAAGCAACCGATCATTCTCCATCCTTGGCGATCCTTCTTCAAGGTATTATCATTCCATTATCCTGTAACACAATCATTGTTCGTCTATCGCCTCTCCTACGTTTCTTTAGGATTTCATCTATGTTTCTTTCTGATATCATTATATCTTCATTTGTTTTTGGCGATTAATGTTTTTGTGTCCTTATTTTTTTTACTAATTTTAATGATTTAGGTTTCAATCTGTATGTATTGTGTGTTATTGTGGATCCAAGGCGTAAAGACGGCAATTTAAAGGAAAATAATCAATGGTTTGTTTAGTGCAAGTGTTAATTGGTTCACATTCATTTATATTTGATCATGGTAAAGAAGCCTACTTTTTTTTATTTTTGTATGTATCGTATATCCATTTGTTTCAGATTTGTACCCGAGCGACTGTTGCTTACATGCTTCTGATATCAAGGTTTGATTTTTGATTTTGAAATCTTTAGTTGGTTTTTATAATCAAACAGTTTGTTTGAAATTTTGTTCTTGGGCTTGATTTTTCTTTTGTTTGATGTTTGATGTTTGCTTAATTATATGAATTAATTTTTTGAATAATGTCATTTTATTTAGATTTTCAGGTAAGCACGTATGGAAATGTTTTATATGCAAATGTATGGACAATGTTTGAAAACCTAAAAAAGAATAAATATTATGATCTTTCTTGATTTTGATACAGTTACCTATTATCTAAATATATTCATGCTTTCATCATTTAATACACGAGTTTTTTCATCTCGATAAACAGGACGGTCGATTATTAGCTTCAATCCCAGAGACGGTAAAACCTCACGGTAAGAGTTTCTAATCTTTTTTATTTAGTTGATCATCAATATTTCCCATGCTCATGTTATTGATTACCATTTCATTAATAACCTTTAAACACAAAATTATTAATCATATATAAATATAAATACATTTATAAACAAAGTAAAATTTGAATTTTTTTCATCACAATTAATACGCCTATTTTCATTTGAATTACTTTATTTTTAAACATTCAAAATCAAAATTTAAAAAAAAAATCCGATTTTTAAAATTAAAGTCATTTAAACACAAAATAAATCTTTAATTCTTTGATTTGTCACATTACTATTTTTAGCGTATAATTAACATTTATCATGATTTACACAATATTGGGAAACATCTAATGTTAATAATTATGATTACCATTTCATTAATAACCTTTAAACACAAAATTATTAATCATATATAAATATAAATACATTTATAAACAAAGTTAAATTTGAAGTTTTTCATCACAATTAATACGCCTATTTTCATTTGAATTACTTTATTTTCAAATATTCAAAATCAAAATTTAAAAAAAAAATCCGGTTTTTAAAATTAAAGACATTTAAAAACAAAATAAATGATTAATTCTTTGATTAGTCACATTACTATTTTTTAGCGTATAATTAGCATTTATCATGATTTACACAATATTGGAAACATCTAATGTTAATAATTATGATTATCATTTCATTAATGACCTTTAAATACAAAATTATTAATAATATATAAATATAAATATATTTATAAACAAAGTTAAATTTGAATTTTTTTCATCATAACTAATACGCCTATTTTCATTTGAATTACTTTATTTTTAAACATTCAAAATAAAAAAATTTATAAAATCCGGTTTTTAAATTTAAAGACATTTAAACACAAAATAAATGATAATTTCTTTGATTTGTCACATTACTATTTTTTAACGTATAATTAGCATTTATCATGGTTTACACAATATTGGAAACATCTAATGTTAATAATTATGATTACCATTTCATTAATAACCTTTAAATACAAAATTACTAATCATATTTAAATATAAATACATTTATAAACAAAGTTAAATTTGAATTTTTTCATCACAATTAATACGCTTATTTTCATTTGAATTACTTTATTTTCAAACATTCAAAATCAAAATTTAAAAAAATTGATTTTTAAAATTAAATACATTTAAACACAAAATAAATGCTTAATTCATTGATTTTTCACATTACTATTTTTAGCGTATAATTAACATTTATCATGATTTGCACAATATTGGAAACATCTAATGTTAATAATTATGATTACCATTTCAATAATAACCTTTAAATATAAAATTATTAATCATATATAAATACATTTATAAATTTATTTTTAAACATTCAAATTCAAAATTTAAAAAAATCTGATTTTTAAAATTAAAGACATTTAAACACAATATAAATGCTTAATTCTTTGATTTCTCACATTACTATTTTTAGCGTATAATTAGCATTTATAATGATTTACACAATATTTGGAAACATCTAATGTTAATAATTATGATTACCATTTCATTAATAACCTTTAAACACAAAATTATTAATCATATATAAATATAAATACATTTTTAAACAAAGTTAAATTTGAAGTTTTTCATCACAATTAATACGCCTATTTTCATTTGAATTACTTTATTTTCAAAGATTCAAAATCAAAATTTAAAAAAAAAATCTGGTTTTTAAAATTAAAGACATTTAAAAACAAAATAAATGATTAATTCTTTGATTTGTCACATTACAATTTTTTAGCGTATAATTAGCATTTATCATGATTTACACAATATTGGAAACATCTAATGTTAATATTTATGATTACCATTTCATTAATAACCTTTAAATACAAAATTATTAATCATATTTAAATATAAATACATTTATAAACAAAGTTAAAATTGAATTTTTTCATCACAATTAATACGCTTATTTTCATTTGAATTACTTTATTCAAACATTCAAAATCAAAATTTAAGAAAATCCAGTTTTTAAAATTAAATACATTTAAACACAAAATAAATGCTTAATTCTTTGATTTTTCACATTACTTTTTTTAGCGTATAATTAACATTTATCATGATTTACATAATATTGGAAACATCTAATGTTAATAATTATGATTACCATTTCAATAATAACCTTTAAACATAAAATTATTAATCATATATAAATACATTTATAAATTTATTTTTAAACATTCTAAATCAAAATTTGAAAAAAAAAATCCGATTTTTAAAATTAAAGACATTTAAACACAAAATAAATCTTTAATTCTTTGATTTGTCATATTACTATTTTTAGCGTATAATAAGCATTTATCATGATTTACACAATATTGGAAACATCTACTGTTAATAATTATGATTACCATTTTATTAAAATCTTTAAACACAAAATTATTAATCATATATAAATACATTTATAAACAAATTAAATTTGAATTTTTCATCACAATTAATACGCCTATTTTTATTTGAATAAATTTATTTTTAACATTAAAAATCAAAATTAAAAAAAAAATCCGGTTTTTAAAATTAAAGACGTTTAAACACAAAATAAATGTTTAATTTCTTTGATTTGTCGCATTACTATTTTTAGCGTATATGTAGCACTTATTATGATTTACACAATATTGGAAATATCTAATGTTAATAATTATGATTACCATTTCATTAATAACCTTTAAACACAAAATTATTAATCATATATAAATACATTTATAAACAAAGTTAAATTTGAATTTTTTTCATCACAATTAATATGCCTGTTTTACCTTTTATATAATCAATTATGTATACTTATTTTCGGTAATAAAGTTTGTTTACCTATTTGATTTTTTCATTTATTTTTTACACAACTTATTATTACATCATCTCTGACTTAATTTCATTGGTTACTTTTAATTATTAAATATGGCTCCTATAATTTATAAGGTCTTAAAAGTCAAACGAGACTGTTTTCATTTTAACTTCTCATTTTTTTTTAAAAAAAAATCAGCTATTATTTTGAAAATTTGTGCATTTGATCTTGAAGTCTAATTATAGCCTTCTTGTGTGTATCATTCATTACTCTTAATGGATGGTTACAGAAGCTTTATATTACAATTTTTTTAAGTTGACTCGACTGATCAAGATGAATGATTATACCTTTTTAAGTTCACTCGCTTGATTATACATTCATGTAATGGCAATGTAACTTGGAATACACATAACTGGGGTAAATTCAATAAGTTCTAATTACACTTTGCTAAGTTGTTTGTACATATATTACTAGATCTCTATATAGTCTTATGTGTTATTTTTGTTTTAGGTTTTGTTTTCATAACCATCAATGTGAGAAGGAGTAGTAAAGAGAAGTAAGAATTAGATTGAGCAAATGCACTCTGTTTTACCAAATGGTTGAAGAAACCAAATGGTAAGTTGTCTATTATTACATTTTTTTTATGTTTGAATGTTGAGATTGTTTATCATTGTTACATAATGTAGTCAAAGTAAACATTACCTCAGACTATTATGTAATTACATTATTTTATCTATTTAGATGTTTTATTTCAATTTTGTGAGTTATTATTATTTTGTTTCCTCTTTTTTTAATTATAAATGGCATGTCGTAAAATATAAAGAGTGCTATAAGCAATGTGGTGCATAGATGGTCATGCCATGAATACACTACAAATATACAAGTACAATGTTATGTTAAATATGTTGATGTTTTATTCATTTTTATACATCAGTAACCATGTATACACTACAAATATCATGGACGCATCAGGTCTAATATGGCAAGCATACATTTTCAAGCATATTGTACTCCCTTCAAACATACATTAAAGAATTTTCCATTTATTTCGTTTGTAAGGTAGTTAGAACTTCCTTTTTTTTCTTTTCAAATTAGCCTCATATGATTCATGTTCCTTTTCTTTCAACAGTGCTTGGCTATGTGAGTCTACGAGTTTTTTTTTTTTTGTTATATTTTTAAGTCTTACACATGGGACATTAGCGGTGTCATGTTTACTGTGTATATGTTCGCATAAACGTTGTTAAGCTGTTTCTATACTTTATATAACTTTTTGGTTAGTAGGTTGTATGCATTAGATGTACACTTAGTAAAAGTTTTGTCCAGTTATTTTGCTTAGCACTAAAGGTGGGTGTACCTATATTCAAGAAACCCCGTATTCTCACATGGCCAACTTTATGTCACATTGTCAAGAGTTAAAAGCAGGACAGGGGTGAAATTATTTATATTAGATAGTTATGGGAATGTCAAAACTAAAACAAAAAATGTGGTTTATAAGGAAATATTTAGGGATATTTAAATAACATGTGTATTCCTTACTTTTAAATTTTAATAAAATATTTCTACTATATTTTTTATAGGTTTTACCGCTCCAAATAATTATTAATTGTTGAACCGTGTGTCCACGCTGGTAATAGTCTGGTATATTATAAAAGAAAGTCATTTTAATGACATGGCACTCAAGGAGGCATTCTCCCCTTTGAGTTGCCATTTGTCATGCCATGTGGCAAATTAAAAAAAATAATAATAATATAAAACCTAATCTACTAAAATTCAATTGAGTTATTTTAGGAAAAAACAATTTAAAAATAAATTTAAATTTTTCTCTCTTATCTTTCATCCCATAATTTTTAAACGTTAATATCTCTTATATACGAGATTTTTTAAAGAAAAAAATTACACCAAATTAACGAGCGTTTTATTATCTTTCCAACGAGTACCATAGTGCTATATAAAAACGGAGAAAAAAAACGACTATTTTTTGTGGGGCTTCGTTCATACAGAAAAAAAAAACACAAAATGTTCAGGTTATTCATTAATCATGTTTTTTCTTTTAGACCAAGTTCTTATCTACGATGTTGAAATTCAGCCCAATCGTCATGCTATCATTGAAATTTTACTCTTCTAAAGATGCATGGGTATACTTCATCAAGAGAAGCTAGGAGAAAGAATGTCGCAACACTGCAACACATTGTGTCACCTTATAGCAAGGTTATTTTTTTATTTATTTAATTACAAGAGTAATAATTATTACTATTAGTATTAATATTATTAGAATTGTTATATTTTCCAACCTCACGACGTTCTCGGGATAAAAGCTAGTACATATTTATAATATAATTGCAGCATGTTCATATTTCTTTTGGTACGCAAAATCGTCGGATAAACGTCTAAGTCAGTATTTTTAATATACATGTCGATGGCAACGTTATTATTATTCTATATACTAGTTTATACCCCGGGAGCGTTCCGGGTTGAGAAATCTAAGTAAAGTAAATAAAAGAGTTAATAGCCATTTTCGTCCCTGAGGTTTGTGCCAGTTTGCCACTCCAGTACAAAAGTTTTTTTTTTTTGCGATTCCTTCCCTGAGGTTTGGATTTTTTTGCCAAATTCGTCCTTTTCAGTAACCCAGTTAAAAAAGGTCGTTAGTGTCAGGGGTATTTTTGTCTTTTTACCTCAGGGACGAATTTGGCATTTAAAATTCAAGGATTTTTTTTTTTTTTTTTTTTTTTTGCCAAATTCCACATCTTTCCCCCAATCTATTAAAAATATGACGATCCCAGAGACAAATCGGAACTCCAATGACGTTCACCCAAGCAATCCTTTCATATTCTGGTTCATCCCCATCCCACACGTAAAACGTGGAAAAATACTCCGTCCAAAACTCGTAATGAGAACTTAAGAAATCTTCAGCCGCTTTGCACGAGTGAAATGTTAGGATAACTTTTAAACCACCAAGATCCGATTGATCTTGATTTTGTTGTATCCGCAACTACACCGGTCTCCAAATCTGATACCTGCGTTGTTACTATACTTCATACCGAACTTTCCCGATGCATTCAAGATCCGATTGATCTTGATTTTGTTGTATCCGTTTGCTTCCAAAGCCTTTCACTCCATGAAAGTTGTGTCTAGAGTTTAGACCCAAGGAATACCGCGATACAAAATCCTAATAATCAAGGTAAAGATAAAAAGAGGTTTTTAGAATTAAAGCACGTGTAAGTTTGAAACTGAGGTAGAAAGTAATAAATAGCCTATTGTTATCAATGAAGTCACATGAAGCTTACGCCTGTTGCATGATTTGGGTAGAGGATATGTTTAATGGCAATTGTTGACATGATAAAAATAAACAGAGGAAAAGCTTACCTTTCCTTGAATTTCATACCTGCCAAAAAATGGATCAAAGCATAGGACAAATAAAATGTTTAGGGGTTTTACAATAACCGGATAATTCGACTTCAGTGCGCTTTGGTTGGGCTCTAAAACCGATCCTGGCCTGCACACCCTCATTTCACAAACATGTTAACATGTTTTGAATTGCTATAATGGTAATATAACAATAGATATTAAAGTACCTTTCAAATGAAATTTGTTTTTAGTCCATCACCCAAACAAAATTTAAGCCCTATGTGCTTGCTTGACTATCTAGTCGTTTTTAGAACACTGTCAACAATAACAAAAGCAGGATACTTGATGTCAAAAATAATCTGAAATTCACAAATTTCCAAGACATTTTCCATACCAAAAAATTATACATACCATAAACACCACAACCTTCTCCCTATCTCTATTAATAAATCCCGATAACCCCTTGTAACCTGGTCCTCCGCCGCCTGTCACCACCACAGCCGCCGCCGTCGCTGCTGTGAACCACCACCCTCAGTCGTCGTCGTTGTCTTTCCTTCCTCCTCTTCATCTGTCTGTCTCTCTCTCTATCTCTCTCTCTCTTTAGATCTCTTGGTTCTCTCTCTTTTTGTTAATATCACAGTTAATATTATAAAATCTAACACAGAAATATGCAATAAACATTGTTATTAATAAATGAAATCCAAATCATGAAGAATCAGATCTAGTAAAAATAAGTGCAGTAAGGAAACGTAATTTACCTGAAAATTTAACCGAAAAGGTTCTTCAATTTCACCAGCCATTGATATAATAATAATAATAAGTTCAAAGCATTAACAGTTACAGAGAAAAAGACGGTGTTTGATTGTTGAGAGAGAGAGAGAGAGAGAGAGAGAGAGAGAGGGGGGTTTACAAAAGAAAGGTACCCAGTATGTGGGGATAGGGTGGGGTGGGTGGGGTAGGGATGGGGTGGGGTAAGATTTTAATTAAAATTTTAAATTGTAAATAAAAAGACAAAAATACCCTTGATCTTAACGAGTTTTTTTAACTGAGTTAGTGAAAAGGACGAATTTGGCAAAAAAAATCCAAACCTCAGGGAAAGAATTGCAAAAAAAAAAACTTTTGTACTGGAGTGGCAAACTGGCCCAAACCTCAGGGACGAAAATGGCTATTAACTCGTAAATAAAATTAAAAATATCTAAACTATAAAAATGGCATCTGCCAATATATGATTAATTAATATTATTATTATAATTATTTTAAACAAATCTCTGACATAAGTTATCATATTCTAATATAAAAAAAAGGTAATTGGGTCGGGTATCACCTAATCCCAAGCCCGACCCAAACCCACAGTTTTTTTTTAAACTAATTCCAAACCTGACACAATACGTGTCGGGTTACAAAAAAATAGTCGTTTTTTTTCTCCGTTTTTTATATAGCACTATGGTACTTGTTGGAAAGATAATAAATCGCTCGTTAATTTGGTGCAATTTTTTTATTTAAAAAATCTCGTATATAAAAAATATTAACATTTAAAAGTTATGAAAGGAAACATGAGAGAGAAAATAATAAAGTTTTAATATTTACATTTAGTAGATTAAGTATTTAATAGATTATGTAAAATCATATTTAAACATATTTATTCCTTTTTTAATTGGTCTAGAGTTACCACATCACATCCTATGTGGCATCTCTCAAAAGAGAGATTGCATAATATTATGGCATGTCATTAAAAATGCTTTAAAGCTGCAACTATTCAAAAACTCATCACATTTCTCTAATCACTCACATTCTAATGTCTCCCATAATTCCTAACCTATTCAACTAAACAATCACTTAAGATGGAAGTTGCAACCATTCAAAAACTTATCACATCTCTGAAATTTCTCACAACCACGGGTAAGGAAACTGCATATTCGACACAGTAGACAAAACCTAAAAAACGACTAATAGCTTAGTAGCCTAACCAACTTCACATATGCCAAGAAAGATGCTAAAAGAGCAGAAAATGTTTAAAATTCAGATGCACTAAAGTTAATCTCAAATCTAAAACTAATTAGCAACAAACAAACAGTTGATGACTTAATAATTTTACTAAAGTCCAAAACAAACCAATCACCTTTATTAAATTAAAACCAATTAAACTTGCAGAAATAAATAATGGAATTATGAAAAAGTGAAAGAGAGTACCTGAAAGATATGTCATTAGTTAAACCAAGAATCAACCATCTGATTAACAATTGGAGATGATGTAGCAAAGAGGCAACGGTAGCATATCTTTTACTCTTACCCGAAACATTATCCGCAACCGCAGATCTTTTCAGCTCGAATTTCGCCTGCTACACTCAATCGCAGATCTTTTCAGCTCGGATTTCGCCTGTTACAAAATTCAAAGGTTAGTCTGCTAAGGTTGATACTTATTACTACAACTTCAAACAACTACAACCCAATGTTAACACAAATGATTATTTAATGTAACATATCAGGTCCAAACGTATATATAAACACCTTATAAAAATACTAACATACTAAATGCATGATGACGTTTTATGATAATGTGGCACGGTTAAGCAATTAACATGTTAAAGAAAAATCATGTGGCACTGCTAAATATTTATTTCAAGAAACCTATTCAAAGTTGCTAATTTTTTTTACCAGTGCAACAAAATCGAACTCCTATCACATGAAAACAAAAAGGCAAACATCAATATAAATCAAGTATCAAATTCGTTCTTAAGTTTCAATGAACTAAAATAAATTATTATTATCTTATACACAAATTTCAAGGCAAACATCAATATAAATCAAGTATCAAATTCGTTCTTGAGTTTCAATGAACTAAAATAAATTATTATTATCTTATACACAAATTTCAAGTATCAATTTTCTCTTTCAAATAATTTAATCTACTCGTTAACAAACTCATACCCCTCATAACAACAATCTATCTTCCCCACTATACCACCCAACCGTGATTATCATACAACACCATCACCGCATAACCGTCGCCACCGCAACTTCTACAGCACCACCACTACAAAGATTTCCCCTACCACCATAGAAACCATTAGCACCACCACCTCGGAACATGTATCGATATGCAATACCCATATCCAAAGTCTGAACCTACACATCTTTTATTTATCCATACCAAAATACCTATCCTAAATATTGCATTCAAAAGCATTCCAATAAAGATAAAACATAATAATCGACGCTTTAACATAAATCCTAGTCACCAAAACCTTAAAACCTAAATCAAATACCTTTACATCAATGCTAACAATTCAGATAAAGAGAGGGATAGAGAATAAGAGACTTGGTAGTTTCACGGCCAATACCACTGGTGGAACCGGTAATGATGCAGGTGAGATCGTTGAGAGGAGGTAAAGGCATCGGGTTATGTAAATGAGAGGCCATTATTCGCTGAAAGAGCATCTCGTATGCCAAATAGAACTACCCTCTTAGCCACTCCATCCATCCTAACGCTTCCTTCTTCACCTTCGCCGTTGTCTTCGTGGTGGTGTCGTTGGTGTTGTCTTCGGATGAAGACGATGATGATGACGCCAAGTTGTTGTTGTTCTAGGGTTGAACATAATATAAGGGTGATACTATTTACACAACCAACAAAAAACCCTAAACAACCTTAGGACGGGTCGTCGAGGCCTAGATGGGCCGTTAAGAAAAATTAGGGTTTCAGGACGGGTCGTCCAGGCCTTGACGGGCCGTTTGTTTACAGAAAAGACAAAACCGACGGGCCGTCGAGGCCCAGACGGCCCGTAGAAGTACGATGTACGAGGTGATCAGTCTGAACTCCTGCAAAAGCAGGCAGTTCAGACTGAAAAGTCTGAAAAAGGTGCATTAGGACGGGCCGTCCAGGCCCCGACGGCCCGTTGAAATGTGTTAGGTTAGGGCATTTAATCCCTAGACGGTCCATCTAGGCCTCGACGGCCCGTTGAGATTTCCAGATTTAACCATTACACGATCAGCTTCTTCCCCATTTGAACCAAACCTTAAAACATCACCACCACCAAAACCCTCGACCCATTTCGACTTCCCGGTCTCACGATGACATATTTACAAAGCTTTTCAACCGTTGACCTGTCTGAGAACGAGTCTTACGTCTCTGAAAGCGTAGGGTATGAACCGAGGTTCAAGTTGGTGAGGAGGAGGTTAAATCCGGGGTTCGTGGTAATGACGGGAACATGCTGCCCGATCTCAACGAGGAATATGTAGAGGAACAGGAGTCATTTTTCGTGCCACCAAGCTACCCGCAGTACACGTACGGGAGTTACCATTCGCGCGGGAATCGTGCTAATGATGACAACCAAGAAGATGCTAACATAAAAGTTGAACCTAACCCGGATGTTTCGTATGAAACCGAGCAGGTGCGTTTATTTATTTACACTAGTATATCTTTACAGTAGTATATAATTTAGAGTAGTATGAATTTAGACTAGACTCTTGTATAAATTTTCAGGTATTCGGGTCTGTTGAAGAGATGAAACAATGGGCTTACGATAGAGCCCTTGCTAGCGGTTACGTCCTAGTGACAGGACGTTCTGTTTCAAAAGGCAGTGGAAATAATGCAAGAAAAATTAGGATAGACCTGAGATGCGACCGTGCTGGCGAATACCATACTACAGCCACAGTAAGGTCTACGGGTAGCAAAAAGATTAACTGTCCATTTATGTTAATAGGGAGGCTACGCAAAGAGGGTTGGAAGTTGGAGGTTAAACACGCGAATCATAACCACGACCCTTTTATACATGTTGAGGGTCACGCTTTTGCTAGGCGGCTGACACCACAAGAAGAAGAAATGGTGGAAACGCTTTATTTTCAAGGCCTGGAACCGGCAAACATACATTTGGCCATCAGAGCACAAAACCAGAATAATATATGTATTCTAAGAGACATACACAATACAGTGAGCAAGATTAAACATAGAATTTACGGCGATAAAACCCCAATGCAGGTATTATTATTAATTACTATTATTGTCATAGACTATTATTAATTTTGTTGTTGTTAAATATTAAATATTGTTATTATTATTGTTATGCAGATACTCGAGAGTATCCTGGTTGAAAAGAAATTTACTTATTTCACCAAGTAGAATCCAGAGACAGATGCTGTTGAGAATATTTTCTTTTCACACCGGGTCTCGTACAATCTCTGGCGTGCCTTCCCACATGTGATGCTGATCGACGCCACCTACAAAACGAACGAGTACAGAATCCCGTTTGTTCAAATTGTGGGTATGACGTCGACAAACCAGTCGTTTTGTATCGCCCATGCATTTATCATTAAAGAGAAAACGAGTAACCACACATGGGTGCTTGAGAGGCTCAAAGATTTGCTGGAGGAGAGTATGGAGCCACGTGTAATTGTTACAGATAGAGATCTGGCTCTGATGAGTGCGTGTGCTACAGTTTTCCCGGATGCTACGAAATTGCTTTGCAGGTGTCATATTCAACGAAATATTATTATTATTATTATTATTATTATTATTATTATTATTATTATTATTATTATTATTATTGTTGTTGTTGTTGTTGTTGTTTTGCAGGTATCATATTCAACGAAATATTGCAAAATATCATAAAGCAGGATTTCCAAAAGAAGAAAGGGAAATATTTTTGCAGTATTTTGGTCGACTGTGTAAATCTCCTGACAAAGAGGCTTACGAATTCAATCTTGAAGCGCTCTACAGACGACTTTGGGGGCAGGATCGAACGGGTATATATTTTATTTTTTATTTTGCTTTACAAGCGTACATATTTTCTGTATTGACATCACTATTCTGTTTTTTACAGAGGTTTATGACTACATGGAGTCAGTTTGGCTCCGAGATTATAAAGAAATGTTTGTGGAAGCATGGGCAAATGAAAACCTTACGTTCGGTCAGACTACGACCAACAGGGTCGAGAGTCAGCATGCTCTGATTAAGAGGTACATAAAAGGCCCGAACAGCTCGCTCCACGCGCTTGTGATGGAAATAGACAAAGTTATGGAATCACGGCGCGTAGCGATAAAGCACTCCTTCGAACACAGCCGATCAACAAGAATGTGGAAACATGATCTACCGTTGTTTCAAGACGTAATCGGTAGGGTTTCCCATCTAGCGCTTAATTTGATGCTCGGAGGGGTCAACAAGATAAATTATTATATGGAACAAAAGAGGTCTTGTGAACACCGACTCAAGAAGACTTATGGATTGCCATGTTCCTGTCAATTGCAATTGTATGATACGAAAGGTAACATCATTTTTTAGACTTATTATTTTTTTTAGGATATAATAGTCAAATTTATAAATGTTTGAAGCGTTTTGTAGACGACTTGTGTTGTCTGGTTCGTACAAAAACAGAGGAAACTCTGCCAAATTTTTATAAAATTATTGATTTGTTGTTGTTGTGATTGAATATATATATCAGATACACGAGTGTCACTGGCTGATATCGACGTCTTCTGGACACGACTTGACTTTATGCCAGAAGTAGCTGAGAATCCCGAGTTTGACTTTCAGCACCAAATGAATGCATTCGCTGAGCAACTAAGGTCGCAACCGGTGCAAGTGAAAAAAAGCATGTTGCAGAAGATGAAGGAGGTGTTGAATCCGATTATGACTAAACATAAACCTCCTGAGGTACAAACCGATACTCGGGGTCGGCCAACAACAAGTGAAAAGGAAAAAAAGGAAGATAAGGCTGCGGTTCGTATTATTATTATTATTATTATTATTATTATTATTATTATTATTATTTTTGTTGTTGTTGTTGTTGTTGTTATATAATTTTTTGCACGTAGGGCAAAAAGCCTTCTAGAAGAGGTAAACAATCAATGGACAAACCGATTGTTTACGATGAAGATTTTCCACTGTTGGAAAGGGATAGGTACAAACTACTAATATACAAATTCACACATGCATACATATTTATACACATATTAAATCTCACTTTTTGATGGGTACAGGTACAAACTGGAGATCGAAAGGTTTAAGAAATGGCTTCCACCTGCATATCATAGATACATTACAGACATTCGAGATGTCCATGGAGACGGTCACTGTGGCTTTCGATCCGTAGCTGTGTGCTTAGGGTGGCAACAGGATATGTGGTACTTCATCCGCAAACAGCTTAAGGAGGAGATCGTCGAGAATGAAGACCGGTGGAGGGCAATTTTAAACGAAGTAGATTACGATACTTACGACAGAGTCTCCAACTCATTCGATCACATTGGAGTGGGACCAGCAACGCACGACCAATGGATGGAGATGCCCGCCTCAGGATTACTGATTGCTCAGAAATTTAAGGTGGTTGTTCAATTTCTCTCTCCGTATGATCAAAGTGAGACGTACTTCCCTATGTTCGATGGTCCACACAGCGTTGAAGAACATGCGTTCGTATCGTTTGCTTTTGTTAACAAAAATCATTTCATCAAGATTGAGTTGGCAGAAGGCGCCCCAATGCCAAAACTGAATCCGTCATGGCGTAAGTGGCGATATGAAGAGGCAAGTGAGTGGGAGACGGTATATGACGACCGTATACAAAGGGTTGATGTTCGATCACCTCAATACTTCGACTTAACTTAGCTTATCGTATGTTATCGGACCGGACGAACGAAAAAATTTGTTGTATGTGTTCATTTATACTTATTATAAAAATATACTCCCTTTTTTTATAAAAAATACAAATACCAAGCTTAAAATATACAAAATACACTAAAAATTTTTTAAAAAAAAAAAAAAAACATGAGGGTCGTCCAGGCCTTAATGGGCTGTCCAAGGCAAAAATTTGGCCAAAGACGGCCCGTCCAGGCCTAGATGGGCTGTCACTGGTGGACCACAACGAACCGTCTAGGCCGGGACGGCCCGTTGTGAAACCCAAAATTCCCCCAAATTATTGGCTCGTTGAGGCTCGACGACCCGTCCTCTATCTTTCAAGACGGTCCGTCCAGGCCTCGACGGCCCGTCTCAAACACAAAGCTTCCAAGGGAAGCTTCCTCTATTATTAAATTAAAAAAATTAAAAAACAACGAACCGTCGAGGCCTGGACGGCCCGTTGTGAAACACAAAAAACCCCCAAAACCAGGGGACGGTTTCAATTCTTTCACTTTCCGTCCTCTATTACTCTCTCGTCTCTCTCAAACCACCACCACCCCACCTCCACCACCACCCACCACCTCTTCTCCCTCTCTCTCTAACACCCACCACAACCACCATCCACCACCCACCACCGTCTGCCACCCACCACAACCACCATCCATTTTCCTCTCTCTCGTCCCTCTGCCCTCTCTCGTCTCTCTGCCCTCTCTCGTCTCTCTGCCCTATCTCGTCTCTCTTCTCCAGGTATGATTATTGTTATTATTAGTTTTAGGGTTTGTTTTTTTTTATTTTTTTTAAGGTTTGTGGTGGTAGTTGGGTTGGGGTGAGGGCAGTGGAGGTGGTAGGTTGGTTGTGGTGGTGGGCAGTGGTGATAGTTGGGTGGGGTGAGGGAGGTGGGGCAATGGTGCTGTGGTGGTGGTTGGGTGGGGCTGTGGTGTTGGTGGTGGCATGTGGTGGGTGGCAGTGTGGTGGCTGTGGTGGTGAAGAAGACGGTGGTTGGGTGGTGGTTGTCAGTGGTGGCTGTGGTGGCTGTGGTGGTGAAGGGCAGTGGTGGTTGGGTGGTGGTTGGGTGGTGAGGGCAGTGGTGGTGGGGCTGTGGGGCTGTGGTGGTGAAGGGCAGTGGTGGTCAGTGGTGGTTGGGTGGTGGTTGGGTGGTGAGGGCAGTGGTGGTCAGTGGTGGTTGGGTGGTGAGGGCAGTGGTGGTCAGTGGTGGTTGGTTTGCATTTGTGCGCGTTAGGCGCCTAAAACTAAAACGCGCGCCTTTAGGTTTAGGGGCGCGTTTGTGTTTAGGCGCCTAAACCTAAACGCGCGCCTTTATGTTTAGGCGCGCGTTTAGGTTTAGGCGCCTAAACATAAACGCGCGCGTTTATGTTTAGGCGCGCGTTTGTGTTTAGGCGCCGAATCATAAACGCGCGCCTTTATGTTTAGGCGCGCGTTTGTGTTTAGGCGCCTAAACCTAAACGCGCGCGCGCGCGTTTGTGTTTAGGCGCCTAAACCTAAACGCGCGCCTAAACATAAACGCGCGCCTAAAGTGTTATTGTTCTTGTGTTTTGTTTAGTTCTTTTTAATATAAACGCGCGCCTAAAGTGTTTTGTTTTTGTTTTGCAGATATGGCAAACAGAAACAACAGAAGACGCCGTAACCAGCCTGCGGACGGGAATCCTCTTGCAGGTGGCGATTTGAGAGATTGGCCCTACAGATACGATAACGACGACTACGAGATCGCGCGCTGGGGTCAGATGGAGCTGCGTCCGATACACGGATCAAGCAGTGTTGACTGGTCCGCATTACGCGCGATCGGTGCAGCGGACAGGTTTGAGGAGTGGATCCCAGACGACAGCCCTTGGGGGCGGATGTTAGCTGACCTCGACCATGATTCGTATCGGCCACTGACGATCGAGTTCATCTCGACATTCCGCTACGCGCCGCATCCAGCAGGTGTTGAGCCTCCAGTAGGTCCTGACGGCGAGCCTGAGCCTGAGGTACAGTTCCGATTATTCGGACAGCTCTACGCATATACGATGGACCAGTGGGCTACTACTTGCTGCTGGTACAGAGAGGAGGAGTTTGTCCAGGATATGTACACCACGGCCTTGACGACCTTGCCAGACGTCATGCTGATGGCCTGGTGGCCCACTATCGGTGGTCGAGCGTATGGGGAGAACGGCGAGAGGTATTATTATTGTTATTGTTTTCATTTAGTTCAGTTCGTTATTATTATTGTTATTTAGTTCGCTTAGTTAGTTAATTATTATTGTTATTTAGTTAGTTTAGGTTGTTTGTTTTTGGATTTTTGTAGACGACTTGTGTTGTCTGGTTCGTACAAAAACAGAGGAAACTCTGCCGAAATTTTTATAATGTTATTATTATTCTGTGCAGGATGGATAGGTCCAGCAACATCCGGGACCCTCTGATCCGTTACATACACCGTTTGGTTAGCTGGTCGATTGCCGGACGGTGTAACTGTAACGAGAGGGTCCAGCAGATTGACCTTTTCTACCTCTACTGCATCTTGAGGGGTAGGCCGGTTGCGCTACACAGGTGCTTTGCCGAGTACATCGTGACCTACCCTCATAGGAACCCGGCGGGGGAGATTCCGATTGGTGGGATCGTCACCGCCATCGCGTTGCGTCTTTGCCCGGGCGAATTGTGGACGCATGCTGAGGAGAACAACTTACCTCGTCCGATGATGCCCAGGTAAGATTATTATTATTATATATTATAATTTAATATTATTATTATTATTTATTATTATTATTATTTAATTTTATATATTATTATTTAATATTATTATTGTTGTTTTGCATTTCAGGCCGTTAAATATTAGGACTATGACGCAGATGAAGGTGGCAGCACGGGTCCCTCGCAGCAACCCACACGCTTATTACCAGCGTGCTTTCGGACCTGCTGGCGACCGTGGCGAGCATTTTGTGCCAGAGCCGCTCAGACATCTCGATGGGCCGAATGCCCCTGAGGTCCAGATGCCACACGTTGCCGACAGCGACCCACCGGTGGATGTAGAGATGCCAGACCCCCCCGTTGATGAGCTACAGCGTCCTGCCCGCGTTTATCATGCTGTCAGGTTGCATGATAGCACGACCCAGGTACTTCAGCAGATCCTGGATCAGTTGGGGTCGATGCGGGGTGACATGCGGTGGCTGTTAGAGAGCGAGAATGAGAGACGACGGGAAGCTGGTTTGGAGCCGCGTCCACTTCCGGATTGGGCGTCTAGCAGTCAGCATGGTGGGGCGTCCACCAGTCAGCAGGGTGGGTCGGATCAGCCGGGTGGGTCGGGTTAGACGGGTGGGTTATATTCTTGGTTGTACATTTGAACTCATAGTTTATGTAAATTTTTGGAATATTTATGCTTATTTATGCTTTATTGTTCGTATCTTGGTTTTGTTTAGTTCGGCAACATAAACGACATTCGTTCATATTCATATACACAATTATATAAAAAAGATCATATTATACAAATAAAAAAAAAACATTTATAAAAAACCAAACATTTATAAAAAACCAAACATCTATAAAAACCAAACATTCAAACCCATTTTAAACATCAACACTACACTTATAAAAAAACCAAATAATCATCACCTAATCATTGCCAATGATTACCAATGATTGGATTGGATTTAAACCTTTATACGGGCCGTCTGGGCCTGGACGACCCGTCCTTTTGCCTTTTTGGCCCTCCACAGGCTGTCCAGGCCTCGACGACCCGTGGAGGGGTTGTGCAAATAAAAACCCTAGTTGTGCAAATAACCGGAGCCTAATATAATGCTTTATATATGTTTTTGTTTTTTTTTTTTAATTATTTGGTGCCACATGTCATCCTATATGGCACTCTAAAAAGGGAGAATGCCTCTTTGAGTGCCATGTCATTAAAATAGCTTTGGTTTATTATATGTATAGATAGATAGATTAATATAGCAATGCTCATGAATAGTGCTGTTTTTTTTTTTTTTTCCGTTTTATAGTCTTTATAAATATTGTTTACCAAAAGTATTTCAAAATTGGTTGTAGCCCAATTGATAATACATACCGGAAGCGCCAAATAAAAAAGTTATTTTTTAAATACGTGTAGAAAGATTGATAATCACGGAGGTGAAGGAGGAAAAAAAATAATACAATTGTCAGTGACTTTTAATTTAAACACTCCTCTTATTTACACCTTGAAAAAACTTATTTACACGTCTTTCTACCGGTCGTAGAGGCCACTATGGGTCGTAGAGGGTTCTCTGCGGGTCGTAGGGGCTTCTACAACCCGTACAGAATGTACCAATCATTGTCAATAATTGCCAGTCATTGGCAATCATTGACTTTGACCCTCTGCGACCCGTAGAGACCCCTACAGGCCGCATAGGGTCACATGAATACTTTTGCCTTTTTTTGGGTTGGAAAGAACAACACTATATCTTCTTCTCTACGACTAGTAGAGGCCCCTACGGGCCGTATTGATGCACATAAATACTTTTAGGTTCGTTATTTGCGTTAAAGGCTTTTACTTTGTTACCCCTCTGGGAACTGACAGGGGGCCATCCGTCAAGGTTCCCTCCGAACATGGGATCATGAACCTCGTCTGCCATACCTGCAAGAAACACGTATATGTATCATCAAACTAGTCACCAATTCAAGGTTCACAAAACATGTAATATTTAAACTAAAAATCCAAAATTTATCAATTTATCATACTAAACACGTATATTTTAGGCGCTTTATTGAACGCGCCTAAACAAGAAAGGTTTAGGCGCCTTCTTGAAACTAGAAAGGTTTAGGCGCTTTCTTGAAGGCACCTAAACTATTCTACCAATGAGCGAATATTGAAGGGTGGATTATTCTACAAATGTAATTTGTATTTACTAGGAATTTTCATTTGTATGAAGTTAAATGTTTGGTTGCATTTTCTGTTAAATGGTATAGGATGCGGCTTGAACTTTTGTTAACAAGTAATATTTTTAAGGTTTCGTTATTGCTTAAATCGGGCAGCTGCGGCTGTTCATTCAAATCCGGCAGCGCCGCTTTCCCGGATATAACCTCTGGCTCACCACGCTCACTATCGGCTCCAAAATCGTTTTTCGGGAAACAAGATACGTCAAAACATTCACCCGGATACATTGTGTTACCAATTGGTTGGTCGGATGGTATTTTCGTCGGAGAAAATGTGGAATCGCCGGAGAAAAAAATTTAAAAGTTTGAATGGTCGACTGAAAATGGTGCATGGTTGATGTTTTAAAGTGCTGATAGAGATCTCTGCGGGTCGTAGGGGTCTCTACGGCTCGCAGAGCCTTATAAATACTTCCAACTACCAGATCTCTGCGGCCCGTATGGACCTCTACGAGCCGCAGAAGGGTGATTCAGCCTGAATTTGCAGAGGCCTATACGGCCAGCAGAGGCTTCTACGGGTCATATAGGATTTAAATGCACCTAACTACCAGACCTCTACGGCTCGTAGAGGCCTCTACAAGTCGTAAAGGTCAGCTAGCAACCTGCATATGCAGTCTGGTCATTGAATGTTCATTCTGACACATGTATACGACCCGTAGAGGCCTCTACGGGCCGTAAGGGTGGTGTTTTCAATTGGCATTTATTGCTCTGACACCTCTACGACTTGTAAAGGCCTCTACGAGCCGCATAGAGTTGTGGAACCCTAAAAAACCCACGGTGAAAATAACATAACCAAATTTAAATCTAGTTACTTCAAATTAATAATTTTATATACTTTATCTTATTGTAAAAAATGATACCACTAAACCCATAAGTTAATTGTTTTTAATTTGGGGGAAATGGATTTAGATACCCCAAACTATCGCCTATTGGCGGATAATACTCCCAACTTTCACTTTGGCCAATAGCACTCTCAACTTGCAACTTAGTTTGTTCTATCACCCCCAAACTAACGGATGTCTAACCTAGTTAGTCTTCATGGCAAAAATGTAAAAACATAAACTTAAGGGACTTATTATTATTATTATTATTATTATTATTATTATTATTATTATTATTATTATTATTATTATTATTATTATTATTATTATTATTATTATTATTATTATTATTATAAATCCCAAACCACCACCACAACCACCCCTCCTCCTCCTCCTCCTCCTCCTCCTTCTCTTCTTGTCACAGACAATCCACATCATCCCCAACAACCCCAAGACCTGATTCTTCACCACCACCCACATCATCTCTCTTTCTCTCTAAACAACCCGTAGACCCGAATAACCAAACCAGATCTAGACCTGGATTATCCCCTTCTTCGCGTCTTCAAACACAAATTTCGAAGACTATAATAATAATATTAATACTCGATTTATCTCAATACAAAATCCGTCAAACTCCAACAATAATAACAAGAGCAAAATGCGTCGTCATTTCCGTTCGATCACCAGCGAGCACACTCGGAGTCGAGTGGTTCGTCGTCTGGTCTAATTCACCGTACGCGTCACTCTGCAGGTGGCGGTGGAGCTAGTGCGTCAGCAGCCGGGGCGGAAGGTGGTGAGAAGACTGGTGAATCCAGTATTGCTGAGCGAGTGACTACTGAGAGTAAGTATTCTAACCTTGTTTGTGTTTTTGTACTTTGTGTTCTGTGAGATGATCCCTGTTTTTGTTGTTTTTAGGTCACAAGTGTAAACAGGCGGAGTTTGTTGAGGAGGATGTGGCCGGTGGTCCGTCTCCCAAGCGGGCGGCGCTAGGTGGTGGTGATATTGATCCACTGCAGGGCTTGGAGCTGGATCCGCCGCCAGTGCGTGAGCCTTTTTACAAGAAGGCTTTGAAGAAGCTCAGCAGTAAGTACTTTGTAATGCGTCCTTTTTCTTGTTGAATTCTGTCAAGTTTTTAATACGTCTTTCTTGTTTGTTCGTAGGTTCTATTCCTCCGTCTGTGAAGCAGTATCAAGAGGAGCGAAAGAAGAAGTTGGAGGAGCGGTCCCGGGCTGAGGCTGCGCGTCAATCTGAGGTGGCGCGCAAAGAATAGGAGGAGAAGCGCGCTGCTGAGGCCGCTTTGAAGAAGGAGAAAGAAGCCCGGGCTCTCCAAGTTGAGGTGGAGCGTAAGCGGGCCGAAGATGCTCGGTTGGCCAGCTTGGCTGAGAAGGAGGAAGAAGAGCGCCAGTTGGCGTTGTTAAAACAACATGAAGACTTGGTGAAGATCAAGAAGGAGCAGGCCCAAGGGATGGGCGTTCAGGGTGGCGAGGGCTCGCGGACTGAGCCCTCCATTGTTGACTTAGGTGAGAGGTACGTACTGGAAACGTCGCCTCAGGGGGTTGGGATTGATGATCCCAAATTGAAGAAGGTTGAAGGCGTTGTCGCGTCTTCGAGTGCTCCTGCCTTCAGGTTGGACGCTCCGGTTTATACGCCCGGGTGGCGTATAACCGAAAGCTGTCGATTCCTCAACCCGTTCGTGGCTGAGGAATTTGTTAGCTATGCGTTGCCGCCAGCTGAACGTGCGCATCATCGGTCTCAGAACTGAGGTACTCTGTTCTCAGAGATGTGTATGAACCTAACACAGACTCTGGGGAATTTGTACGCCCTTCACAGGGGAGAAGGGGAGTTCTTGGATGAGCAGGCGGCGGTTGCGGGTGAGGCCGACCGTCTAGCTCGGGAGAAGGAAATGTACGAGTCCGCGCGGAAGCGGCTTTTGGAGCAGGTTCGGAAGCTAGAGTCCGATCTGCGCCAAAAGGATGCTGATGCGGCGGAGAAGCAGAAGACTTGGGCCAAGTCGACGGCAACGGTGAATACGGAGTTGGAGCATCGTCGTCAGCTTGTGTAGAAGGCTGAGACCGCGCTTGCGGAGCAGAAGAAGGCAGCGGCAGCGCAGGCCAAGGAGTTGGAGGAGTTGTCCTCTAAGTATGCCACCGTTGTAGGTGATGCCGATGTGGTGAGGATGACCACTCGGGTATCTGAGCTAGAGGTTCAAGTTAATGAACTTGTTAAGGAGAAAGAGGCGTGGCAGCTTGAGAGGACCTTAATGCTTGATGCACAGAAAGCGTACTGTGAGAAGTCGCTGTGGGTTATGTCTGATGGAATTTCTGCCGTAAGTTTGTTTTTTCTTTACTTTGCTGTGTCTTTGTTTCATCCTTTGTTCTGACTGACGTAGCTGATTTTGTTGATGTAGGTATTTGATTGCTGCTGGAATGAGCCGAAGATGGGTGAGCAGGTCGCGGAGGTGGTCGATGCTGCGCGTACCACAGGTGTGCATAGCGACTGGTTGGAAGGTTATCTGGCCGCCAAGGATGGGGCGCCAGTTGAGGAGCAGCCTTTCCAAGATGTGAACACCGACCAGCTGCTGATGGAAGAGCATGAGAAGCTCGAAAGGATGGAGTTTCCGGTGCTTCAGGTCGTGAGGCAGTGTCTAGCGGATCCTGACCCTATTGCTCAGTTTAAGCGTTGGGTCGAGGAATCCGAGCGTGCCGGGCGCGAGCGTGCTGAGAAAGGAAAAGAGAAGGCTGGTGGCGCGGGTAGTTCGGGGATGGCGCATGAGCCTCCTCAGTAGGTTGTTTTTGCTGTAGCTTTCCCTTCTGTTTGTAAATCTCACTTTTTACTGGAATGTAGTATAATGCTTTTGGCTTTGCTTGTGTCTGCTCTTGTATATGTAATGTGTTGCTGTGTGTATGAAGGGTAGATTAGCTTCATAGGTTGCAAGTAACCTTAGCGTCCATTGAGTAGGGCAAATTAACTACGCAATTTTAGGGCGAAAGGTTTGTTTTTTCTAAGTTATGAAGGGTAAATTAACTTCATAAGTTAGAGATGTGGCAAATCTTTGACGTTAAGTCTTATGAAGAGTGAATTAGCTTCATAAGTTAGAGGTAAAGTAATTGGTTGTTGCGCTTATAGACAGGGTGTAGGATGGCGTAGTCGAAAACTGAAATGTTTATAAGTAGCATGGGCGCAACTGCGCTACATTCCACGATCTAGGTATGGGTGTGCCATCGAGTCTTTCTAGCGCGTATACCCCTTTTCCTAGTACTTGTTGGATTTTGTATGGCCCTTCCCAGTTGGGTGCAAGCTTTCCTGGGCGCTCGGAGTGAGATGCATAGTTGTCTCTTAGGACGTAATCTCTAATGTCGAATGCGCAGGCTTTGACTTTGGAGTTGTAATAGCGCTCCAATTGTTTTTTGTAGTTTGCCTCGCGTATATTGACGATGTCGCGCCTTTCATCTAAGAGATCCAAGTTGAGGCTCAGTTCTCTATCATTGTCAGTGTGCGCGGTGTTGAGGACCCATGGCGATGGGAATGTTACTTCCGCGGGTATTACGGCCTCAGAGCCATAAGTTAGGCTGAAAGGGGTTTCGCCTGTGCTGGTCTTTGTGAGGGTGCGATGTGCCCATAAGACGTGTGGGAGTTGATCCACCCAACCTGTTCGTTTGGATCCGAGGCGATTCTTTATGCCTTCGACTAGTGCCCTGTTGATACGCTTTACCTGACCATTGCCTTGAGGGTGGGCGACGGATGTGAAGATCTGGCTGACGCCTAGTTGTGTTAACCAGGTTTGAACTTTTTTGTCCGCGAACTGCGTTCCATTATCTGTGATGATATCCATAGATAGGCCGAAGCGGCAGATGATGAATTCCCAGATGAATTTTTTGGTTTGCTCTGCGCTGATCGAGGCGAGTGGCTTGGCCTCTACCCATTTTGTAAAGTAGTCGACGACAACGATGAGGTATTGTATCTTTCCAGGGGCCATTGGGAATGGGCCGACTAGATCGATAGCCCATTTATGGAATGGCCAGGCGGCGGTGACTAGGACCAGATCGTTTTTTGGGCGCAGGGTATTTGGTGCGTGTTGCTGGCAATTGAAGCGAGTACGCAAGATTTTGACGGCGTCTTGATGCATTCCGGGCCAGTAGTAACCGACGTTCATGATCTTAGCGACAACCATTCTTGGGCCCGCGTGGATGCCGTAGATGCCTTGGTGGATCTCCTTGATAAGGGGGATGGCCGTCGCGGTGTCCACACATCTGAGGAGTGGGCCGAGATAGGAGCGTCGGTATAAGACTCCATTCATGAGTTGGTAGTGCTTGGATTTTTATTGGAGTTTTCGGGCCTCCGCTTTTTGGGGTGGTAAGGTTCCCGTTGCCAGATATGCTTGGATCGGGGTCATCCATGACCCGGCGCCCGTCTGTGTTATATTAACCTGTCTAAGTGGTACTAAAGGTTGAGTTAGAGTTTCGATGCGTACCTCTTTGGCCATATGCGGCCAAGCCGCGGAGGCCATCTTGCTGAGTGCGTAAGTTTCCTTGTTGCCGCTTCGGTTGATGTGAACGATTGTGCAGGTTGTGAATTTTTTGGTGAGGAGCTTGGCCTGGTCGACGTATTGGGCCATGACCGGGTCCTTGGCGTCGTAGACGCCATTCATGTGACCTGCTATCAGCATGGAGTCAACATGGGCGTTAAGGTGTCATGCGCCCATTTTGTCGGCCTGGCGTAGTCTTGCCAGAAATGCCTCGTACTCTGCTTCGTTGTTTGTACTCGGAAACTCAAGGCGGACGACGTATGTGAATTCTGTTTTGTCAGGGCTGAAGAGGCGTAAGCCTGCGCCGGCGCCCTGGTCGTTGGAGGCTCCGTTCGTATATAGCGACCATGTTTCTCGTGAGTCTGGGATAGGTTTGGGATCTTGCTCATCTTTGCAGTCTTGGATTTTATCTGCTGGAATTTCTGCGATGAAGTCCGCGAGAACCTGTCCTTTAATTGCGGGTCTGGGTTTGTAGATGATAGTGTGTGCGCCTAGCTCGATTGCCCATTTTGCCAGGCGGCCTGAGAGTTCCGGTTTGGAGAGTATGGTGTTGATTATGTAATCCGTTAGGACATTGATTGGGTGTCCTTGGAAGTATCGCCTTAGTCGTCACGACGCATGTACAAGCGCAAGAACGAGTTTTTCCATTGTTGAGTATTTGGTTTCTGCGTCTGCCAGGGTGCGGTTGATGTAGTAGATTGGTGTTTGAACTTTGTTGCGTTCCACCAGTAGCACCGCGCCTATTGCTGTTTCTGATGCAGATAGGTACAGTGTAAGTGGTTCCTCTGGCAGGGGCGCTGTTAGAGTTGGCAAGTAAGTTAAACATTGCTTCATTTCACGAAAGGCTACTTCCGCTTCTGGTGTCCAGCGGAATTGTGTTTTCTTTAGTACATTTCGTAGGGTGTGGACAAAAGGAAAAGACTTGGAGGCGTAGTTTGATAAGAATCGGTTAAGAGCAACTAGGCGTCCCATCAGTGTCTGTACGTCCTTTATTGAGTTTGGTAATGGCATGCGTTGGATAGCTTGGACTTTTTCCGGGTTTTGTTTGAAGCCGCCATTGGTTACAATGACGCCTAGGAATTTTCCTTCTTCGGCTCCGAAGGAATATTTCCCCGGGTTGAGTTTCATTTTGATATCGCGCAACTGTTCGAAGGTGCGTTGGATGTCCATTAGCATGGTGTCTTCTTGGGTTCTTTTGATTACCAAATCATCGACGTAGACTTCAAGGTTGACGCCGATCTGGTTGATGAAGGCATGGTTCATGAGGCGTTGGTAAGTTGCGCCGGCGTTCTTGAGTCCGAAGGGCATTTTGGTGTAGCAGTATACCCCTCTATCTGTTCAGAAGGCGGTTCGGTCTTCATCTTCGTAGGCCATTTGTATTTGATGATATCCTTGATATGCGTCGAGGAAGCATTTGTATTTAAATGGCGCTAGCGAGTCTAACTTCAGGTCAATCTCTGGTAGGGGGTAGTGATCTTTGGGACATGCTTTGTTAAGGTCTTTGTAATCGACACACATGCGCCAAGATCCATTCTTCTTGAGGACCATGATAGGGTTAGCTACCCAGGTTTGGTGGTTGCATTTTCTGATGATGCCTGCTTCGAGTAGGTCATCGACCTGTTCGGTCATGGCTTTGACCCTGTCGGGGCCCAGTGGTCATTTTTTCTGGGCTACTGGGCGCGCGTCCTTGTATGTGTTGAGGCGATGCTCGGCTATGTGTCTTTGGACGCCGACCATATCTGAAGACTGCCAGGCGAAGATATCTTTGTTTGCCACCAATAGTTGCTTCAGGTGTATTCTCACTTGGGGGGACAGGGTTGGCCCCAAGGTAATGGTTTGTTCGGGGAACGCCGGGTTGAGAACCCATTCTTCTTCCCTCGTTGATGGTGGTGTTGGTGGCGCAGTGTCGTTAGCCGGCTCAGTTGTCATGAGGCATTCTTGGTTGCCTCAGATGTATGCGATTCCCGTGGTTGTTGGGAAACCCATGGTTTGGTGAGGAGTTGATGCGGTGGAGTTGAAGTTTGCCAGACCTTGTCTGCCCAACAGTATGTCGTATGAGGAGGTGGCTGGGATGACGTGAAAGGTGCAAACTTCTGAGCGGGTGTGTGTCCCATCGTCAAGTGTTACTGTAAAGTCAAACTTACCAGCGGGGTGTATTACCTCGTTGAAGAAACCTGCGATGGGTGCATCTGGTTGCAGACGTGCTGTGTCTTCCTCGTCGGGTTGATCGAAGCATTGTTGGTACATGATGTCGAAGCTGCTTACGCCGTCGTACATCATCTTGTAAGTTCGGTAATGCCCGAACAGTGCTGTGATGGTGAGTGGGGTTGTTGATTTTGCACCCCCTGGTATTGTGGGGAGGATGACTTGAGCCTCCTTCCAATTTCTGACTGTTGCGGCTTCTGGTTGTTGCGACGTTGTCGCTATGTCAGAGAAGTTTGTTTTCCGCTTGGTGTTGCGCATCATATTGCATTGTCGGTTGTATGCGCCGCGGATGTGGTGTGTCTTAATATCTTTGATGGGCTTGGCGGGTTCGTCTGGCCGGCGTGCGCCCGCACGGACATTCTTGACCAGATTGGCCAACTTACCTTAGCGAAAGGCCGCCTCGATTTCTGTAACAACCGGCAAAAATAAGGTAATTCCGTACAAATTAATTAATATATGATTAACGTAATTAAATGCGATTATGTGTGATTTAATTATCAAGGCCTTAGGAGATAGCAATTTCCAAATAGTGCATAGGAATGCATACGTTTAATAGTAAAGCATGATTGGATCATGTGTAAATAAGCTATCCGGTATGGACGTTGGCAATTACCCGGTAATAATTAAATAAACGAAACGGATCCCGGACACCCAGGATATAAAATAAAGGGTATTTTCATAAGATATAATGAGTTTTGGAACTCCAAAACTATAAATGAAAACGTCTTGTACAAATCTCCCGGTAACGAATAAAATGCGCGTACCGCACCCGATACGCGTATAACTCATAATTTCACCCGGCAAAGGCCTAAATAACCAATCAACGCTTAAAATAGACTATATTTAAGGGTTATTAAAGGTATTTTTGATGTCCGGATAACGCGTGATTAAAACCCGAAAAATACCCGAACGACACCCGAACGACGGGGGATTAAACATAACAAACAATGGGTAAACATTTGAAGTTGTGGACCCCACCCAAACCCCTCTAAGGGCCGGCCTATAAGGGCATAATTATACACATGTATGTGTTATAATAATAATCTATAATCCTAAGTGCAAAGCATGCTTTACATAAGGACAAAAGGTGTAAGAGAACATTAGTGCAAAAGTAACCACTTTCTTGTCCCCCTTGGATGATTTTCGGCCATATGGCCATAAAATCCAAGACCAAAATCAATCTAATGATGCTCTAGTACACACATGCATGCAAGGAAATCTTAGGTGAAGATTATAAAAGATCATAAGGATTTACCAAAGATTTACAAGCAACCTCCTTCTCCTTTCAAAAACCCACGGCCACCACCTATCCCCCACCCCCATCCAAGATCAATTTTTGTACTTCATAAATCTCTTATATCTTTAGTAATAATCACAAGATCCATGGAAGATTACATGTGATAAGGCTATAAATAACATGTGTTAGGAGGTTGAATAACAAAGCAAAACAACTCTTCTTCCCCTTGTTCTTGGCCGTGAGTTTCATACCACTCCCATACTCCATTCTTACAAGTTTCTACATCTCCAAAACACTTAAAAAAATCCATCATCCAAACCCTTATTGTGTGTTTCAAGAGCTTGGAGCTAAACCACTTGGAAGAACACACTAAACCCCTCTCAAATCCAAGGTGTTTGTCTTCCCTAGCCTTGTGCTAGTAGTAAGCATTCTCGATCTTGTTTTTGATTATTATTATTCATGTATGTGTTCCTAGTAGCAAGTTGTACATGAAGGGTTTAAAAAGAGGTTTGAACATAATCTTTAATAGGTTTTACATGTGTAAAATGGAAGATTAAAGATATGAAAATAAATCATGGATTTGATGATGATGGAGATATAATCTTGAAAATATGTAAAGTTTACATTTAAAGCTAAGTAGGATGATGTTTTGGTTAAGATTATGGAATGAACTTGAATATGTTAAAAGTAACTTTAAATCATCTTATTATGATCATTCATGTTATAATATGTGAAAAAAAACATGTTAGAAGTTCATAAATGAAGAAGATGGAAAATCTAAGTTAGCTTACTTAGATGAATGATATTTTGTTAAAATGGACAAATACATAAAACACACACATAAGTAGTCTTCCATATGAAATACAAGACTAACATAAGTGTTTTGATACAAAAATAACTTACCAATAAAAAGTTGAATCTTCAAAGTTTACTATTTTAAGTGAAAAGTGTTAACTTTGGAAGTTAGAGTGGAAAAATGCAACTTTTGGAAGTTAAGGGACTAAAGTTGTAACTTTGAAAGTTAGAGGACTAAAATGGATATTTTAGAAACTATTAGTCCAAAAATACAAGTATGGAAAGTTTGGTGTCAAAAATGTAAGTAATAAAGTCTAAGGATGATTTTTGTAAATACTAGTAGAAATACTTGGGTATTTTGTATAAAAGTGTATTTTTGAAAGTTATAAAAATATAAAGGGTTTTAACATAAGAATTTTTATAAAATAGAGATTTTATAAAAATATTAAACAAACTTGGGAAACTTATACAAAAATGAATACTTTTATATAAATGGGAATATAAAAGTGTTGGAAACATTTTGTAGTTAAGTTAACAAGTTGGGTTAAAAATACATAAGTATTTTAAACCATCCAAGTAACATGTGAAAAGAGGAAGAAATATGGATAATATTTCTATAAAATACATGTTGGGAAAAACTTGGAAAAATTAACTAAACGAGTTAAGATATCGAACTAAAACGCGTTAACGAACCGTACCCGGACAAATCATGAGAAAAATGCCATTGCGGCAAGATAAGAAAAATATATATATTTTAAGAAGTAAAATATATATATACATTGGGTGAAAACTAATAAACACTTTCCTAAGTGTTAAGAGAATTATTCGTGGGAGAAACACATGACATAAACAAATAAGACGTTAAAACAAACGTATATACTTAACGAGAAAAATTACACATTTATATATATGTACGCTCGTCTCGGCGAAATTCTAGTATATCTACTTAATGGGAAAGTAGATATGTGGGAAGGAAAACCGCGACGAGAAGACAAAGATATATATATGTGTATGCCATACCAACGAGATCCTAGTATATTTATTTGAATGGGAAAATAAATATACGGTATGGTGAGTTGAATCGGGTGTTAAGAATATACAATCGAACGACAAGATCTTAGCATATTTGTTTAAATGGGAAAACAAATGTGTGGCAAAGTGAGTCGGGTCGAGCATTGAAATATATATTATATCGAGCGATGCGATCTTAAGTATAATTATTTAAATGGGAAAATAATTATATGTTAAGTGAAGTCGAGTCGATGATAATAAGATACAAGTTATGGAAATATTAACAAGAGTAATATATAACTTGTAACACAAAGGGTAATGTAACGCCAACAAAACCTAGGATACGCGCTTAATTAAACGGGATTTGGAACAACTTGTGGTCGGGAGTTGGGTGTACAACTTGCCAAGGCACATGCACTATAGGAATAGTGACTTATACGTCTAGGACGTTTGTAGGTGCGAGGCCACCCACTTGCTATCTACCCTTTGAGCCAGACACAGCTTCAGGTGAGTTTCACGGCCCCATTTTAAACTATTTTTACGTTTTCGGGGGAAAGATATGTTAGGGAAATGTTTGACGGGTTTATTACTTGAGGTGTGACCGCCACTCGGGGTTGAGTCCTCGCCTCTATAATCATTTATTCGGAGATTGAAACCGGAGGAATATTCGGATAGTACTATTGGTGCCTGACAAGGCCCACCCCTAATCGATAGCGTCGATTGTGCATTAGGTTATGCCTGGGGTGCAAATATTCTGAACTTAAGTCGTGGGAAACCGAGTAACGACTTGTAGCGGGGCATTTTATTATATACGTCTTGGTTTGATTATAGTCTCAAGTAGATTTATAGGAATTTGCAACTCCTATATAATGTCATAACATGGTATTCCCAAGTATTCAAGTTTTAGAAACTGAAAACCTGTGAACTCACCAATATATTTATATTGACGAAACTTTTTAACATATCTTTCAGGTAACTAGATGAAGAAGGATCAGGCGAGCTGGGTCGGAGAATCTCCCAATGCGGCGTTGTACATTTTGCGGGGTTTCACCCTTATTTCCCAAAGCTTGGGATATATTTGAGAAACCTCGATGTTACTTTAAAAACAATTTACTTTTGTGTAATGTTTGGAACAAGTAATGACGCCTTAATAAATGACCCATTTTCTTAAATTACTTATGTTTAGCAATAACCTTGACTTTATGCTTTTGAACCGTCGCGCCACGTGTTTCCGCCGTTGACGTGGTGTGACAGAACGTGGTATCAGAGCCAAGGTTATAGCGAACTAGAGTATTTTCTTTAAAAACTAGACTATAACCGGATTTGGTTCAAATAATAAAGTTTTCAAAAGAAAATATATAAAGGTGTTAAATAAAAGTAATTTTCAAGAAGCATTGGGCATGAGGAGATTCCGACCAAGCCAGCCATGGGTATTGTTATGCGTTAACGTGAAATTAGAAGTTAGGAAGGTTACTATAAAGTACGCCATAACTGTCTAATTTAAATAATTCATATATATTAGTACGGTTCTTTTGCCAGGAATGTCGAACGCAGGAAGTATCGCGCCGAGCTACGACAGTAGCTTGCAGATCATCCCAGCACCACCACCAGAGCCAGCAGAGTTGGTAGTGCTCTCCTCGGGAGATGAGGACGTAGAGATGGGCGTCGCCGCCGACGGAGCAGGCGACGATAGCTCAGATGAGTCAGACCCCAGCGAGGACCCCCACTGGGCACCGGCCGTGTTTGACGCGCCACTGCCCATTGTACCGGCCGCACCTTTGGCCGTACACCCCATTCGAGCCATCAGGGATTTCCCTGAAGGCTGTGCCGGTCCGTCGCGACCAAACCCAGCCCAGTCGGATGCGGCAGAGTCTCCATTCCGCCGACAGGCTCACGCCGAGCACGAGCCAGCACCGGTACCCCCACATTCACGTACCTGCAGGCATGAGACTCCTGCCGATCGCCCGTGGGAAGAACGGGTGGATATCCGATGACTCCGACGACGAGTCTGTAGGTTCGGTGAAGCACATGTTGGTGCCCGAGATTCCGGCTGATCAGGAGGAGCCAGTGGCTCCAATGCTAGAGGACGCCCCAGCCGACCCTGTAGCCCCACCAGCACCACTCGAGCCCATACCTCAGGAGGAGCCAGCCCCAGCAGCACTTGTACATGAGGGTAGTCCCGCCCGTAGCTCTGAGCTACATCGGGCAGGCATGGAGGCATTCGCCACTGCGAGCCCTCCCACACCCCCTGTAGTGGTGTCCACCCCAGAGTGGGCCACTATCTCTGAGCCTCTCTTGACCCCTTTAGCCGAGCCTGTGCCACCACACACCATAGCCACGACACTGCCGATACCCACCTTACCCGGCATGACACCTGCACCGTACCCTTTGGGTGCGGGAGATCCTTACATGAGGCCTCCACTCTTTACACCCGTACCACAGGGCTTTGCCCCGATGTTCTTCCACGCACCAGACCCTTTTGGCCCATTCCCGCCAGTTCACCCTGATATACCCGGACCGTCCCACCTTCATAGGATGACACCCCTCTCTGGACCCGCCTGGACCTCAACCATCACCTTAGAGCAGGACTTTCAGACTCTAGTCAACACGGTGCAGCGCACCGTGAATCAGGTTGAGCAGCAGACGAGATTGATGTGGGCGAGGATGATTGACGCTCGTGATGCCTTAGCGCATTACGCAGAGGAGCTATTGCGCATGGATGCGCAATGCGGGATTACTGGGGATGCACACTGGGCGCATCGACAGTTTTTGTACGAGCGCATCATGGAGATCAGCATGACGATTAGCATGCATGCGCCTCAGTACCAGTTTCCCCCGCCACCGCCACAGTAGGGACTCATTGGGACACATGAAGGAGTATTTGAAGATAGCCGTAGTAGTAGTAGTAGTAGTTGTATGATAGCACTACGTGGGTTATGACACCCACTTGTATTTTGCCTAGCCGAGCGGGTTGTGCCGGCATATAACAATATATTTCTGATGTATTTCAAATGAATGATGTAAGAGGAAGAAATCCTCAATTTTGTTGTATCAAACAAATCAGTGTAATCATTATGTTGAAATTAATGAAAGACTTGTTATGGTAAAATTTGTGTTATGACTTCTACAGTTATTATTATTTATTCTGTATGGTGTGCTTGCATGTTGTGTGATGACTTTGTATTGACTATCGCGTTCATATTTTGGGTTGTTATTTATGCTTTATATGATATTGTATAAATGTTGCCGAATTAACCTTTGATATATATATTATTGAAGAAAAATGGCACCTGCCACCCGAAGCAACAGCGGCTCGGACGGATTACCGACCACCCCCGCTGAACTAGAGACACTGATCTCAGAGCGCATAGCTCGCGCCATCGCTGAACATGAAGCCGCACGCTCTGAACACTCCCATGACAGGACAGGGAGCGAGCGACGAGAGACCTCCCCCATTGGTAAGAGGTTTAAGAATAAATGAAAAAGTGATGGGAGGATATTTCAAAAACTCCTATTCCATAATAACATACTACATTACTATTAGAGGGACAGCCTCGGGAGAGCGCGGCTGCACTTTCAAGGCTTTCTTGGACTGCAAGCCGATAAACTTCAGCGGCACTGAGGGTTCCATAGGCCTGGTCAAATGGTTTGAAAAGACCGAGGCAGTTATCCGCATCAGCGGGTGTACCCCTCGACAGTCTGTCATGTACTCCACCAACCTGTTCCTAGATCAGGCCCTAACTTGGTGGAATGGCCAAGTACAGTCTCTAGGAGATGATGTTGCATACTCTCTATCATGGGCGGCACTGAAGGAACTTATGACTGCCGAATACCGCCCGGCAAGCGAAGTACAGAAATTGGAAACCGAGTTCTGGAACCTCACCATGGTAGGAGCAGACGTTACTGGGTATACGTCTAGATTTCATGATCTCGCTCGACTGGTACCTCGTCTGGTTACACCGGAAAAGAACAAGGTGGAACGTTACTTATTCGGGTTAGCACCACAGATACGCAGCATGGTCACCTCTTCCAAGCCCACGACCATGCGCGAGGCGATTGATCTGGCACTAAGCCTCACTGAAGATGCTATCCGCATGGGTACCCTAATCCGCCAAGTTTCAGGATTAAAAATTTCTGAGTCAAGCAGTGTTGAGGCCAAGAATCAGGGATCAAATTCAGCTGTTGTGACTAATGATCAGGGTAACAAGCCGAGGTTTGGGAAAAGAAAGAGGGATGAAGGAAAAAGGGACCGAGCGTCGGGTAGCTCGAACAAGAAGGGAAAGGGGTATGTCGCCACGGGACGTGGTAATGGTAACAAGCAGGGAAATCAGGGGAGAAACAACGGGTTAACTTGTGGGAAGTGCCACCGCACAGGGCACAAGACTGAAGAGTGCCGATCTGGAGCACCGAAAAATGGAGGGGCTAGACCATGCTTTGCATGCGGGTCATTGGATCATTGGAAGAATGATTGCCCCAAGATCAACAATCAGGCCCGCGGCCGGGCCTTTGTGATTGGAGCCGGTGATGCACGGCAAGACCCCAACGTGGTCACTGGTACGTTCCCTCTAAATGGTCATTATGCCTCTGTATTATTTGATACCGGTGCTGACTTTAGCTTCGTATCCATTGAATTTAAAAGACTACTTGGATTAAAAACTAGCAAACTAGACACACCCTACTCTATAGAACTGGCTAATGGTAAAACTATTGAAACGAGAGAGGTAGAAAAAGATTGTAAATTAGAACTCTGTGGGCACGAGTTTGGGATTGATCTATTGCCAGTTGTATTGGGAAGTTTTGACATCGTTGTCGGCATGGACTGGTTGTCCGCGCATCGTGCCATTGTGGTTTGCAACGATAAAGTTATTCAAGTTCCCCTGGCAAGCGGTGAAACTCTCTCAATTCAAGGGGAAAGACACGGGACGCCACTAAGGATTATTTCGAGCATGAAGGCTCGTAAGTGTCTGAGAAAAGGGCATGTCGCATTCTTGGCACACGTAGTGGACAAGAAGGCCGACGAGCGAAAGTTGGAAGACATTCCAGTCGCCAGAGATTTTCCGGATGTATTTCCAGAGGATTTGCCGGGGTTGCCGCCACCTCGACAAGTCGAGTTCCGCATCGACCTCGTTCCCGGAGCAGCTCCTGTGGCACGATCGCCATACCGCCTAGCTCCATCAGAGATGCAGGAACTGTCCAGCCAGCTACAAGAATTATTGGACAAAGGTTTTATAAGACCGAGTTTCTCACCTTGGGGAGCTCCCGTCTTATTTGTGAAGAAGAAGGATGGCACATTTCGCATGTGCATCGACTATCGAGAGCTGAACAAGCTAACCATCAAGAATCGCTACCCTCTCCCCAGGATCGACGATTTATTTGATCAGCTCCAAGGTTCCAGCTATTACTCCAAGATCGATTTGAGGTCAGGCTATCACCAGTTGCGTATACAAGAAGAAGATGTACCAAAAACGGCCTTCAGAACCCGGTATGGACACTATGAATTTTTGGTAATGCCGTTCGGCTTGACCAACGCACCAGCGGTTTTCATGGATCTAATGAACCGCGTATGTAAGCCATACCTGGACAAATTCGTCATTGTCTTCATTGACGATATTTTGATCTATTCACGCACGAAAGAAGACCACGAGAATCACCTTCGGTTAATTCTTGATGTATTACGCAAAGAGAAGCTCTATGCTAAATTCTCGAAATGTGACTTTTGGATTCGGGAAGTTCATTTTTTAGGCCACGTGGTAAACGAGAAGGGCATACACGTTGATCCCGCCAAGATTGAGGCAATTAAAAATTGGGAAGCACCTCGAACCCCCACTGAAGTGCGACAATTTCTAGGCCTCGCGGGTTATTACAGAAGGTTCATCGAGAACTTTTCAAAAATAGCACAAGCTTTAACCATGCTAACCCAAAAGGATAAGAAATTTGAGTGGACGGAAAAGCAAGAGGCAGCATTCCAATTACTAAAAGACAAGCTATGTGGCGCTCCGATACTGTCATTTCCAGACGGTACGGAAGATTTTGTAGTTTACTGTGATGCCTCGCATCAAGGCTTGGGTTGTGTATTGATGCAGCGAGAAAAGGTAATAGCATATGCTTCCAGGCAACTGAAAATCCATGAGAAGAACTACACTACACACGATTTGGAATTAGGTGCAGTGGTGTTCGCTCTCAAGATATGGAGGCACTATTTGTACGGAACCAAGTGCACGATTTTCACTGATCACAAGAGTTTGCAACACATCTTCGATCAGAAGGATTTGAATATGCGACAACGGCGATGGGTCGAATTATTAAACGATTACGATTGTGAGATAAAGTACCATCCCGGTAAGGCGAACGTTGTGGCCGACGCCTTGAGTCGCAAGGAACGGGTTAAACCATTGCGTGTTCGAGCTTTGGGACTGACTATCCACACGAATATGACTGAACGAATTCGTGAAGCTCAAGTTAACGCCCTTAAACCCAAGAATGTCAAAGGTGAAAGGTTACGAAAGATGGTTGATGCACTGGAACCAAAAGCGGACCAGACGTTGTATTTCATGAATAGAATTTGGGTTCCAGTATATGGTGGATTGCGTGAGCTAGTATTAGCCGAAGCTCACAGTTCTAGATATTCGGTTCACCCGGGTGCAGACAAGATGTTCCACGATCTGAAGGAACTTTATTGGTGGCCGAATTTCAAAAGGGATATAGCAGCCTATGTTGCGCGATGTTTAACTTGCGCAAAGGTCAAGGCTGAGCACCAGAAACCTTCCGGTTTGCTCCAGCAACCGGAAATACCGGAATGGAAAAGGGAACGAATCACCATGGACTTCATTACCAAGTTACCTAAGACGACAAGTGGCCACGACACGATCTGGGTAATCGTTGATCGATTGACGAAATCTGCACACTTCCTTCCGATTCGCGAAACGGACAAGTTGGAGAAACTGACCCGTTTGTACATTAAGGAAGTGGTATCTAAACACGGTGTACCTGTATCTATCATCTCTGATCGGGATAGTCGCTTCACTTCCAGATTTTGGGAAAGTTTAAATGAAGCCCTCGGTACTCGCCTCGACATGAGCACCGCATATCACCCCCAAACGGATGGTCAAAGTGAACGAACCATCCAGACCTTGGAAGATATGTTACGGGCATGCGCGATAGATTTCGGAGGTAATTGGGATACGCACTTGCCATTGGTAGAATTCTCTTACAACAACAGTTATCATACGAGCATTCAAGCCGCACCGTTTGAAGCTCTATACGGACGCAAGTGTCGATCTCCGTTATGTTGGGCTGAAGTTGGAGAAAAACAGCTCACCGGACCGGAAATTGTCCAAGAGACAACGGACAAGATCTTCTTGATAAAGGAACGTCTCAAGGCGGCCCGCGATCGCCAGAAGAGCTACGCCGACATGAGACGAAAACCTTTGGAATTTCAAGTTGGTGACAAGGTCTTACTGAAGGTGTCACCTTGGAAAGGTGTCGCGCGTTTTGGAAAGCGCGGAAAACTGAACCCGCGATATGTAGGACCGTTTGAAATCTTGTCCAGGGTAGGCCCAGTGGCTTACAAACTCAAGTTGCCTCAAGAGCTCAGTGGAGTGCACGACACATTCCACGTATCAAACTTGAAGAAGTGTTTATCCGACGAAACCCTCATCATCCCTACTGATGAAATCCAAATTGACGACAAGTTACATTTCGTTGAAGAACCAATCGAGGTAACTGATTGGAAGGTCCAAAAACTAAGGCGCAGCAAGATCAGATTGGTCAAAGTGCGCTGGAATGCCAAGCGTGGACCGGAGTTCACGTGGGAAAGGCTGGACCGGATGAAGCAAAAATACCCCGCCCTATTCGAGAAGACACCTGTACCGGAGAACTCGAAGTGAATTCCGGGACGGAATTCTCTTAACGGGGGGAGAATGTAACAACCGGCAAAAATAAGGTAATTCCGTACAAATTAATTAATATATGATTAACGTAATTAAATGCGATTATGTGTGATTTAATTATCAAGGCCTTAGGAGATAGCAATTTCCAAATAGTGCATAGGAATGCATACGTTTAATGGTAAAGCATGATTGGATCATGTGTAAATAAGCTATCCGGTATGGACGTTGGCAATTACCCGGTAATAATTAAATAAACGAAACGGATCCCGGACACCCAGGATATAAAATAAAGGGTATTTTCATAAGATATAATGAGTTTTGGAACTCCAAAACTATAAATGAAAACGTCTTGTACAAATCTCCCGGTAACGAATAAAATGCGCGTACCGCACCCGATACGCGTATAACTCATAATTTCACCCGGCAAAGGCCTAAATAACCAATCAACGCTTAAAATAGACTATATTTAAGGGTTATTAAAGGTATTTTTGATGTCCGGATAACGCGTGATTAAAACCCGAAAAATACCCGAACGACACCCGAACGACGGGGGATTAAACATAACAAACAATGGGTAAACATTTGAAGTTGTGGACCCCACCCAAACCCCTCTAAGGGCCGGCCTATAAGGGCATAATTATACACATGTATGTGTTATAATAATAATCTATAATCCTAAGTGCAAAGCATGCTTTACATAAGGACAAAAGGTGTAAGAGAACATTAGTGCAAAAGTAACCACTTTCTTGTCCCCCTTGGATGATTTTCGGCCATATGGCCATAAAATCCAAGACCAAAATCAATCTAATGATGCTCTAGTACACACATGCATGCAAGGAAATCTTAGGTGAAGATTATAAAAGATCATAAGGATTTACCAAAGATTTACAAGCAACCTCCTTCTCCTTTCAAAAACCCACGGCCACCACCTATCCCGCACCCCCATCCAAGATCAATTTTTGTACTTCATAAATCTCTTATATCTTTAGTAATAATCACAAGATCCATGGAAGATTACATGTGATAAGGCTATAAATAACATGTGTTAGGAGGTTGAATAACAAAGCAAAACAACTCTTCTTCCCCTTGTTCTTGGCCGTGAGTTTCATACCACTCCCATACTCCATTCTTACAAGTTTCTACATCTCCAAAACACTTAAAACAATCCATCATCCAAACCCTTATTGTGTGTTTCAAGAGCTTGGAGCTAAACCACTTGGAAGAACACACTAAACCCCTCTCAAATCCAAGGTGTTTGTCTTCCCTAGCCTTGTGCTAGTAGTAAGCATTCTCGATCTTGTTTTTGATTATTATTATTCATGTATGTGTTCCTAGTAGCAAGTTGTACATGAAGGGTTTAAAAAGAGGTTTGAACATAATCTTTAATAGGTTTTACATGTGTAAAATGGAAGATTAAAGATATGAAAATAAATCATGGATTTGATGATGATGGAGATATAATCTTGAAAATATGTAAAGTTTACATTTAAAGCTAAGTAGGATGATGTTTTGGTTAAGATTATGGAATGAACTTGAATATGTTAAAAGTAACTTTAAATCATCTTATTATGATCATTCATGTTATAATATGTGAAAAAAAACATGTTAGAAGTTCATAAATGAAGAAGATGGAAAATCTAAGTTAGCTTACTTAGATGAATGATATTTTGTTAAAATGGACAAATACATAAAACACACACATAAGTAGTCTTCCATATGAAATACAAGACTAACATAAGTGTTTTGATACAAAAATAACTTACCAATAAAAAGTTGAATCTTCAAAGTTTACTATTTTAAGTGAAAAGTGTTAACTTTGGAAGTTAGAGTGGAAAAATGCAACTTTTGGAAGTTAAGGGACTAAAGTTGTAACTTTGAAAGTTAGAGGACTAAAATGGATATTTTAGAAACTATTAGTCCAAAAATACAAGTATGGAAAGTTTGGTGTCAAAAATGTAAGTAATAAAGTCTAAGGATGATTTTTGTAAATACTAGTAGAAATACTTGGGTATTTTGTATAAAAGTGTATTTTTGAAAGTTATAAAAATATAAAGGGTTTTAACATAAGAATTTTTATAAAATAGAGATTTTATAAAAATATTAAACAAACTTGGGAAACTTATACAAAAATGAATACTTTTATATAAATGGGAATATAAAAGTGTTGGAAACATTTTGTAGTTAAGTTAACAAGTTGGGTTAAAAATACATAAGTATTTTAAACCATCCAAGTAACATGTGAAAAGAGGAAGAAATATGGATAATATTTCTATAAAATACATGTTGGGAAAAACTTGGAAAAATTAACTAAACGAGTTAAGATATCGAACTAAAACGCGTTAACGAACCGTACCCGGACAAATCATGAGAAAAATGCCATTGCGGCAAGATAAGAAAAATATATATATTTTAAGAAGTAAAATATATATATACATTGGGTGAAAACTAATAAACACTTTCCTAAGTGTTAAGAGAATTATTCGTGGGAGAAACACATGACATAAACAAATAAGACGTTAAAACAAACGTATATACTTAACGAGAAAAATTACACATTTATATATATGTACGCTCGTCTCGGCGAAATTCTAGTATATCTACTTAATGGGAAAGTAGATATGTGGGAAGGAAAACCGCGACGAGAAGACAAAGATATATATATGTGTATGCCATACCAACGAGATCCTAGTATATTTATTTGAATGGGAAAATAAATATACGGTATGGTGAGTTGAATCGGGTGTTAAGAATATACAATCGAACGACAAGATCTTAGCATATTTGTTTAAATGGGAAAACAAATGTGTGGCAAAGTGAGTCGGGTCGAGCATTGAAATATATATTATATCGAGCGATGCGATCTTAAGTATAATTATTTAAATGGGAAAATAATTATATGTTAAGTGAAGTCGAGTCGATGATAATAAGATACAAGTTATGGAAATATTAACAAGAGTAATATATAACTTGTAACACAAAGGGTAATGTAACGCCAACAAAACCTAGGATACGCGCTTAATTAAACGGGATTTGGAACAACTTGTGGTCGGGAGTTGGGTGTACAACTTGCCAAGGCACATGCACTATAGGAATAGTGACTTATACGTCTAGGACGTTTGTAGGTGCGAGGCCACCCACTTGCTATCTACCCTTTGAGCCAGACACAGCTTCAGGTGAGTTTCACGGCCCCATTTTAAACTATTTTTACGTTTTCGGGGGAAAGATATGTTAGGGAAATGTTTGACGGGTTTATTACTTGAGGTGTGACCGCCACTCGGGGTTGAGTCCTCGCCTCTATAATCATTTATTCGGAGATTGAAACCGGAGGAATATTCGGATAGTACTATTGGTGCCTGACAAGGCCCACCCCTAATCGATAGCGTCGATTGTGCATTAGGTTATGCCTGGGGTGCAAATATTCTGAACTTAAGTCGTGGGAAACCGAGTAACGACTTGGAGCGGGGCATTTTATTATATACGTCTTGGTTTGATTATAGTCTCAAGTAGATTTATAGGAATTTGCAACTCCTATATAATGTCATAACATGGTATTCCCAAGTATTCAAGTTTTAGAAACTGAAAACCTGTGAACTCACCAATATATTTATATTGACGAAACTTTTTAACATATCTTTCAGGTAACTAGATGAAGAAGGATCAGGCGAGCTGGGTCGGAGAATCTCCCAATGCGGCGTTGTACATTTTGCGGGGTTTCACCCTTATTTCCCAAAGCTTGGGATATATTTGAGAAACCTCGATGTTACTTTAAAAACAATTTACTTTTGTGTAATGTTTGGAACAAGTAATGACGCCTTAATAAATGACCCATTTTCTTAAATTACTTATGTTTAGCAATAACCTTGACTTTATGCTTTTGAACCGTCGCGCCACGTGTTTCCGCCGTTGACGTGGTGTGACAATTTCCATCTTGAGGCTATAGCAGTTGTCGGTGTCATGACCCACGTCTTTGTGGAAATCACAGAATCTGGTGGTGTCAATGTTTTTTCGTTTTATTCCCATAGGTTTTGGGATCTTGAAGGTTACCTCACCAGTGGAGAGGACCTGTGACAGTACCTGGGATGGTGTTTTTGTAAGGGGGGTCCAGTCTTGGTTCCGGCGGCCTCTGTTGCGCTGGTCACGCGTTTGTTTGTTGCCAATTAAGTTTCGGGCGTCGCCGGAGGTTGAGTATCGGCCTTCATCGGTGGAACCTGAGATGCGGTTCTAGACAGATGCCCGGTTGTTGCCGCGGCTGCGGCTGTTGCTGGAGCTCCCACGTTGGTGTTGGCGCATTGTTTTTTGGTTGCCCGCATATAGCTTGGAAATGCGGACAACTTCTTCCCAGGAATCTGGGACGCCATCTTTCCCTTGAAGGGTGTGTTGAAGGCCGTCGTCATTGACGTTGGATAGGAAGGAGGTTCGAGTTGCCTCGTCCCCCGTTCCCAACTGGAGTGCTTCTTTATTGAACCGCACGATAAAGTCCTCGAGCGGTTCAGTGTCTCTCCGTTTGCACAGGGAGATCTGGCTTTTGTCGCGCTTATGGCGACGCTGCTGGCAGACATGGAATTCCAATGGGGAGGTTGTCAAACCATACCCTGGCAGCTCCAGTAAGTGTCTGGGCGAACATGTAGCACCAGACGGGTAGGGTCCATCCGATGACGGCCCCAACCTGATTAAAGATGCCGAGGTGATCGTCAGGTCGGTGAGACCGTCATATATTCTGACGTTGGTCGGAAGGCGTTGTCGCGGCGGGATTGGTGCTTGAGATATGCGCCGGGTAAATTTGGATTTGTCTGCGAAGGCCGTCGTCCTGTAGGGGAGCGACAGATTTGTGGTGGCGTCGTCGTTGTATCTATTTAGGCGTTCTCGCCTGTAATATGGGCTATGGCGGTAGTCCCTGGAGGCATCGTCCTCCCATGAACTTTCGTCATAGTCGTCGTTGTCGAACTGGTTGCGCTCTGCATGGGCCTGGTCCGTAGGGGGTTGCCCTGGACCTTCCCCGTGACGGGCGGCAGCCGTCGTTCGTGCGGGTGGTTTGGAGGAGGAACCTACGATTGCTTTGCCGGTGCGTCAGCGACGTTCCAGCTGAGCGTCCAACATACGTCTCTGGCTCTCGTACCAGTCGTTATTCTGGGCGTCGATCTCCTCCTCGGTTGAAGGTGCTGGATCAGTAAGTTGGAATTCTAGGTTTCTTGGGGTGACGATGGGGTGTTGTTGGTTATTGTCGTGGTCCCCAGATGTTGGGTGAGATGCTGGGGTGGCGTCGGTGATGTCTTCGACGATCCCAGAAGGTGAGAATACTCTTGGCGGTGAGGTATTCATTTTTCAAAAGTGGTTTTATAGGTATGTTTGTTAAAGCTGTTTTGTTTTTAGAGTATATGTGGAAAGGCCACGGATGGCGCCAATTAAGAAAACGAATCCTGGATTACCGAACAGGTGCTAATCCAGTATGTGATCCTACGGTATTTTGCAAAGAGAGTGTGTTTGGAAAATACGTGAGGGTCTAAGGACAAGACTTGGGAGTTTAGGAGACTACCAATTAGAAGAGCCGAGCCTCTAAAAGTTAGTATAATAAACAAGGGGTTGAAGAAGGCACGAAGGAGTTCGTAGCTTCTTGAGTGAAAGTGTACGTGATATTAGATGCCAATAAAAGGAGAATGAGCTCCTCCTTTTATAGTACCTAGCTATCATACTTTCTCAGCCCATCCTCTACCTTTAATGGGGCCCGGCCCAGGTAGAGGCGTCTCCATAATCCGGCCCAAGTCCTTAAGCCCACTTGGTGCAAGTGGGTTCTGATAAAAAGGAGAAAGTAAAATGCTAAGGGGGGATGTTACCGTCCTGACGGTTGGTACACGTGGCGCCCATTGAGTGGACGCTGGTGGTCGGCAGACACGTGGCGCCCGCCCATTGGTAGACCGGGGGCGGTGAGTAATCATACCTTTCTTGGACTTCGGGGCAGGTTGAGAAAGTCTGCTTGTCAGGAAGATATCTTGGCTGAGAGGCTGCCACGTCGTCGTCCTTTCTGTTCGTCAGACTGGGAGAAGTCTCTGATTGGAGAGGAACTCTGACGGGCTGCCTGCTGTGTCAGAGATATTTCGTCTGGGGCAGGGGTGAGTCCCAAGGCTGCCCCAAAAGGTATCTTCCAGTTGTGTTGGCGAAACTTCCTTTGGCTTGCTGAGGAAGCTTTGAAGTATGTTGGGTCCGCTGACGTAAAACGGGCGGATGATGTTGCGCCTGTCGTCGGTTGGGCGCCAGGGTGTATCGGCGACGTAAAACGGGTGGGTAGTGCCGCATCTGGCGTCCGTCGGACGCCAGCTGTATCGCTAATGTAGAACGGGCGGTTGCACGCCAGACGTTCCGCTGGCGTAAAACGGGCGGATGGACGTCAGGCGATGCCAGTTCTAGTTGGACGATGGTATGGTATTTATAATGTTTTGATACCATATCCCTTCAAAAACCAAAGTAGTTAATTAAGAGGTAATGTCCACCCCTACGGGCGGGAGTTTTTTTTAGTAGATTGGTATTTTTTATTCAGAAACGGACGGCAGTTCAGCTTGTTACCCGCCTACCTAACATTCTTATGTAATTTATGTAAAAAAAAAGTGAAATAAAAAAAATCAATTAATATTTTAATAACTGTAATTTCAGCGAAGGTACATAGGATTTGAAGAGGGAACCAAATTTTACATCATTGACTTTTGACACAGTCTTCCGAGATACTTTGGATACCATCAGTTCACTAACCATTGACCAGAATATATTATATTATGGTAAAGAATTTAAATACTGTTGTCCCTTGCGCACTTGGCACAGAAGACCGATTCATACGTATAAAGAAAGTTATTCATGCAGCCCCACTCTCAGTGGCGGACCCAGGATTTTCCGTCACTGGGGTCCAATTTTTCGGTGTTCAGATTTTTTGCAATGAAATGTTAGAGTTTTCGGTCCAGTTGCCGTTCGGGTCACGTCGGTACATGCTATGTTACCTGCCAAGAAGACTGGAACTGTGATTGTCGATGCTAGGGACGGTAGCGAAGCCTGGTCTTGAAATAAATATTTATTGTAAAGAGCCTAGTGGTTAGTCAAGACTCAAGACACCACCTTATTAACCATGTTTAGTAATTCTCCTATAAAGGTTTAAGGATATTTATAAAACTTAATCTCAACTTGTAACTTATGTGCATTCTAACTCAACTTGGTTGTATCAAATACTTATCTGTAGACAGCTTTTAATATTTAATTTATTAATATCATTATGGAAAATAAGATAAATCATATCAACTCAACTTAGAAGAAATTATTAAAATTGGTTGATACTTGGTGATAGTTTGAAGGAAGGAATAAAGAGTAATGGTACATTCAACCTGTTCATGAAACTGTCACGTGGCATAATAATTGAAAGATTTTAGTGTTTCTGATTTATTTCTTTTTTAATTAAAAAAAAGATAAACATAAAACCCCAAATTTATCTCTCTATCTCTCAATTCTCAATTACTAAAATTAAATTGAGTTATTTTAGGAAAAAAGAATTTAAAAACAAATTAAAATGTTTCTCTTATGTTCCTCCCATAATTTTTAAACGTTAATATCTTTTATATTCGAGATTTTTTAAATAAAAAAATTACACCAAATTAACGAGCGTTTTATTATCTTTCCAATGAGTACCATAGTGCTATATAAAAAAAAAGAGAAAAAAAACCATTATTTTTTGTGGGGTTATGTTCATACAGAAAAAAAACACAAAGTGTTCAGGTTATTCATTAATCATGTTTTTTTCTTTTAAACCAGGTTCTTATATACGATGTTGAAATTCAGCCCAATCGCCATGCTATCATTGGAATTTCACTCTTCTAAAGATGGATTGGTATACTTCATCAAGAGAAGCTAAGAGAAAGAATCGCGCAACACTGCAACACATGGTGTCACCTTATAGCAAGGTTATTTTTTTATTTATTTAATTACAAGAGTAATAATTATTACTATTAGTATTAATATTATTAGAATAGTTATATTTTTCAACCCCCATCATGAATTCTACATCTATATAAGTCAAAGTGAAATTGTAACATATTTTAAATTACGTGAAGATGATTATATGTTGAAGGTTATTCTTTAATACTGTATTATGTTTAATATGGTTTATGCTTTTTATTTTTTTAACTCTTTAAATAAATGTTTTTTTAACTAAGATTGATTATGTTTAAGTTATTTACTCTTTTCGTGATTTGAGTTTTCTTCTTTTATCATTTTTATCATTTTTTATTAAATCATATTAAAATTTTCAACCCCGAAACCTTCTCGGAGTAATCAGCTAATATTTTATAAAAGTTAAGGTTGTTTGGTGGTGATAGTTTGAAAGTTAAAAGATGTGTGAAGGTGTATACTCAGGATTTGGTTGACAAGAGTATTCGTTGTTGAGAATCTAAAACAAAAAAACTAAAAAAAGAGTGTTGCAAGCGTCGAACTCACAACCATAGTGTTAACATACAAGGGGAATTACCACTACACAATCTTCCATTTTGATGGTATGGTGTCCATCTTAATATTTTTATGGGGTCCTTACAAAAATTGGTATACTAGCTCTACTACATTTTTAAAAAAGATTGATGTCCGGGGACCCAGATCCGATGCATGTGGGTCCGCCCCTGCCTATTCTTAGTGGGTGGTGGTCAGCAGTGGCGGATCTAGAAAAAATATCAAGGGGTAACATTTTATAAAAAGTATTTTAAGGGTTAACAAAAAATTTGTTTTAAGGGTAACATTTTATAAAAATATCTTAAAAAATAAACTTTTTCCACTTCACCAGGAAAATCAAGGAGTAACGGATGTTCTCCCTGCTTCTACTACATCCGCCACTAGTGGTCAGGGGTTAGATTTAGGATTTAGAATTACGTGGAGGTGGTGGATTCGATTCGCATAGGATGTATAAGCTTAGCGGTTAAAAAATGGTAATTCATGCACCGAGGTAAAATGTTCGCTTGTTAATCATCATTCTTTTTTATTGCTTGAATCATCCCATCCAAGGAAAACCAAATCTGTATAAGACCATTTTCATTGGCAACCAAAGTTTGTTTGTGGCATTAGGGAATAAAAAAAAGAAAAAATAGATAAAAACCCACGAACAAATAGGTGGAACAAACAAAGTTACAAACTTGGTTGGGGACAACTGTCAAGATGTTATTAGACATAATATTATTATAATTTTTCCTTTTTACTTCAACCTAAATAGTTATAAATAAAACTTGTTTTTATTTAATAAATATTTCTACTAATTAATAATTATAAAAAATATAAAAATACAGTCTTGATCAGTATTTTTATGAACATGCCGGTATAAATTTTACTAAAAACAGAGTTCGTTTAAAAAAAATATATTTTTTAATATAAAATAATATTAACAATAATTCATATTTTCCCATTATCTAAAAAAACTAACATTATCTAAAAAGTCGAACACTTGGCGGTTTTTTATTGGTTAAGTTTATTATATAAAAAATCTAACATTATCTGTTTAATATATATATATATATATATATATATATATAGGGTAAGGTTCGTGTAAAAAGTCCATTTTTCCTAAGAAGTGTAAGAAGTTTATATAAGCATTGTGTTTCAAGTTTTAGAATAAATTTTTACACTCTTTTGGTATTGTATTATATAGAAAAACATTAAAAGTAACAATTTAAAACACAATCAAATGGATTCAATGCATTAAATTGCAAAACACACTGATTATCTTTCTTCGTATGGTGTTTTAGATTTAATGCTTAGAATGCATTTGATTGTGTTTTAAATTGTTAATTTTATTGTTTTTCTATATAACACAATACAAAAATAATATAAAACATTTCTCCTAAAATTTAAAACACAATTACTACATAGACTTCTTACACTTTTTAGGAAAAATGGACTTTTTAGCCAACTCTTTACCTATATATATATATATATATATATGATTTGGTTCAAATGAGAACCTTTTCCTAAATCGAGAACTGTGAGAACCATTCTGGACCACAAATTTCTCTAAGGCAACAATTTTTTTTTTGTTTTAATCGCTGCTTTATACGCAGGAATTTTTTTTATTTTTTTTGTATTTTTTTTCAATATACACTTGTGTATAATTGCATTATACACATATGTATAATACAATATACATATATGTATAACTTAAATATACACTTATGTATAGCTGAAAAATGCTATATACACATATGTATAATTGCTATATGCACATATGTATAAATGAAAAAAAATTTCAAAAGAAATAATTTTTTTTCTTGCATAAAAATGTGCGATTAATGCAAAAAAAAAAAAAAAATAAAATAAAATAAAAAATTGCCTTTATATGAAATGTGTGGCCTAGAATTGTTCTCTCAGTTCTCAAATAATGGTTGGTTTTCTTAGGATCCCTACCCTATATTTATATATATATATATATATATATATATAATTCATTATTTTTTCCTATAAATATAGTATCATATTAACATAGTTTTATATCCAATACCATTATCTCTTCTTTTTTTTTTCTTTCATAATTTCTACCATGGATCCTTCGTATCCAAATCTTTGTATGAACCTTGAAGATTCTGAAGATTATCCCAATACTCAATACTATCAAAACTCTCATTTTTTTTTCAAATGCAAGTCAAGTTCTTATCACTGATGAAAACCTTTAAACCTCACAAACTTATGAAAATCAATCACAAGGAGCTAGTAAATGGGATGTTGCTGAAGATGTCGCGTTAATGTCAGCATGGTGTATGCTTAGCGAAAATAGTATTGTTGGCAAAAACCAAAAAATAAAAAATTTGTGGGCACGAGTAAAGAAAATGTACGATGCAGCTCAAGCAAAAAATCCAGAAAAGCTTAGTGCGAGGAATGAAGCTCAAATGGCCAGAAATGGGTTGGTGCGTATAGAGAAGCATATCGCCAACGAAAAAGTGGAATGAGCCAGCAAGATATTGAGAATGTAGTTCATGACTTGTATGAGAAAGATAAAAGGAGCAAGTTTACTAACTTTGTTGTTTTTAATGAAGTTATATGTAAGCACCCAAAGTGGGATTTACAGATAAACCATGACACAAGACTTTATCGTCCTGAAGAGAATAATGCAGAAAGTGGTGGTAGCTCAAAAAGAACTAGGACTACTGAAGAAGGTGAGTATTGTGTCAATCCCAACCTAGACACACCAACTAGTGGTAGTTCCACAAGTCGACGTCCAATTGGTAGAGATGCAGCTAAAAAAGGAAAAGAAACATGTAAGGTTTCTACTGACTTTGTTGAAAAGCTTCGCTCAATGAGGCTTACTAGAGACAATGAACTTGAACTCATGAAAGAAAGGCTCGAGTTTGAAAAACAAAGGGAGCAAAGTACGCATTTGAACACACTATTACAAAAACCGTTCTTGACGCCCGAAGAAGAAAACATAAAACACCATTTATTGTTGAAGTTTTATGGGTCTGTCTAAGTAACTCAAGTTTAGTGTGTGTTTTTATTAGAGTCTGTAAGAATATAATTCACAGCTTGATTTCATTCATCACTATCGCAGGTATATATAGGTACAACATATCTCCTATTTTGGGAGGTTGGTCAATACAATAATGGAGGTTGGTCAATACAATAATTGACAGTCAAACACATTTATACTATACAATTAATATGATGATTTGTATTGACTATTACACCCCCGCAGTCGAAGCCGGAGGAGAACGTATGCTTAGACTGGAGCGAAAATCATCAAAGAGAACCCGTGGAAGACCTTTGGTGAAGATGTCTGCTACTTAAAACCTGGAGGGAACATGTAATATGCGAACCAGCCCTTTTTGAACATGTTCACGAACAAAATGTATATCAAGCTCAATATGTTTTGTTCGTTGATGTTGAACCGGATTACTCGATAAGTAGATTGCACTTATGTTATCACAATACACGAGTGATGCCTTGGAGAGCGGTCGATGAAGCTCGAGAAGAAGGTTTCGGAGCCAACATATTTCAGCAACTACATTTGCGACCCCGCGGTATTCAGCCTCGGCACTAGAGCGTGATATGGTCGATTGTCGCTTTGATGACCAGGAAATCAAGTTGTCACCCAAATATACGCAGTAGCCGGATGTAGAACGCTTAGTGTCGGGACAACCGGCCCAATCCGCGTCTGTGTAAGCACGGATAGTGATGGAAGAAGCAGCATTAAGGTGTAAACCGAAGTCAGAGGTTCTCTGAAGATAGCGTATGATACGCTTTAATGCATTCCAGTGGGCCGTGCATGGAGCATGCATGTGCATACAAACTTGCTGTACAGCATAAGTAATGTCGGGGCGGGTGAAAGTTAGGTATTGCAAGGCTCTTGCGAGACTACGAAATGTAGTAGGGTCATCAAATAGAGTGTCAGGTTGACTGCTGAGCTTGTTCTGAGTGTCAACCGGAGTAGCTGCTGGTTTGCATGTGTCCATCCCGGCACGGTGTATGATGTCCTTGGCATAAGCTTGCTGAGAAAGGAATAAAGAATTTCCTTTGCGTTGGACGGAGATTCCAAGGAAGTAAGTGAGGGGACCCAAGTCTTTCATAGCGAATTCACCTGCTAGAACTTGCATGAGTTTCTGACGAAGGGAGCTAGAGGAAGTCGTCAGAATGATGTCATCGACATATAGGAGAAGGTAGGCGACATCGTGTCCATGATGATAAATGAACAAGGAATTGTCAGATTTGCATTGTGTGAACCCCTGCAAGATAACAAAATTAGTAAACCGTTGGTACCAAGCCCGAGGTGCTTGTTTGAGGACGTATAGAGATTTCTTGAGGCGGCAAACATAGTCTGGGTAGTCACGATGACGAAAACCCATAGGATGATGCATGTAAACAGTTTCCTGTAAGTGACCATGAAGAAATGCGTTTGTCACGTCCAACCGGTGAATATCCCAACCCTGTGAAATTCCCAAAGTAAGGACGGTCCTAATAGTGGTTGGTTTGACCACTGGACTGAATGTTTCGCCACAATCAATTCCGACCTGCTGACTGCGACCATCACAGACTAATCGTGCCTTGTATCGTTCTAGAGAACCATTTGACCTGAATTTATGTTTGAATAACCACATACATCTAGTAATATTCATATCCGGGGAGTGAGGTACCAGCTCCCAGGTCTCATTTTTAATTAAAGCACTAAATTCGTTAGTCATGGCTGCATACTATTCAGGACTAGACAAGGCAATTTGTGGGGTCTTAGGTATAGGAACAATGGAAGTGGTGTGGAGGTTGAATGGGATTTTGGGCTTAGATATGCCGTCCATTGCACGAGTGCGCATTGTACGAGCATTCGGTTGGTTGGGAGGCGGTTGAATAGGTGAAACATGGGCTGGTGAGGAAACGGCAGGTGATGGGCCGGTGGGAGTGGTCGTGTTGGGGCTGTGGGATGGTGTAGGGTTAGTGGGCTGGGCCGTAGTGGTGTTGTGAGGAGGGTTGGAAGTGGGCTGATCAGTAGGATTGGGATGGGCTGGTTGATTTGGAGAGATGGGACATGGGCCGTGGGCATTAATATTAGGTAGTGAGTTAGTATCAGTTGGGCCAGAGGATGAATTGGAAGTAGGTTGGGTATTAGAAACATGGGGCCAAATTAGAGGGGATAGATTTTGGAATAGAAAATTATAAGAGGAGGGTGTACTTGGATTTTGAATAGAGTAGGGAAATATGGATTCCTCGAAGTGGACATGGCGAGAAATAAATGTTTGTTTAGTATTTAAATCATAGCATTTATAGCCGCGGTGGTTCGAAGGATATCCAAGAAAAATACACGGTTTGGAACGATTTGCTAATTTGTGAATGGTAGTGGAGGGGAGAATAGGATAGCATAGGCAACCAAAAATCCATAGATGATCATAGGTGGGATTGACGTTGTAGAGGAGAGTGGTTGGGGTGAGAAATTTGTGATTCTTTTTGGGTAGAATGTTGAGAAGGTAAGTGGCAGTTTCTAGCGCATGATGCCAATATGAGGGTGGCAGTGAGGTTTACGCGAGGATGGTACAGATCATATTGTTGATGGTGCGTATGGTGCGTTCCGCTTTGCCGTTTTGTGAGGAAGTGTGAGGGCAAGAGAAGCGAAACTGCATGCCATTCAAGTGACAAAAGGTTTTAAATTGATTATTAGTGTATTCAGTGCCATTGTCACATTGAAATTGTTTAATTTTTCTTTCAAACTGTGTATGTATGAGGTTGTAAAAATTGGTGAAAGTGGTGTAAACATGGGATTTATTGGTGAGAGGGTAGGTCCAAAGAAAATCTGTATTATCATCCACAAACAATATATGATAACGGTGTCCACCGGTACTAAGTATCGGTGACGTCCACAGATCACTATGGATAATGTCAAACGGCAAATGAGTTTTATTAAATGATTCATAAAAAGGAAGGCTAACGCTTTTGCCAAAAACACATGACTGGCAAAGCGTATTATTTGGTTTATTAAACTTAATAAAGGAACAAGACTTTAACGAATGCAATAAATTGTTGCCCGGGTGCCCAAGGCATTGATGCCAACGGTCTTGGGATATAGCAGAGAGGGCAACAGGTGATTTTGGTGACTTGATGAAGTTGGTTGTCAAGGGATATAGGTCTCCCATGCTATTGCATCGAAGGATGGGCTCCTTGGTCTTGAGATCCTTCACAAGAAAACCAAAAGGGTCAAACTCTATAGATAATAAATTATCGGTTGTGAGATGACGAACGGATATAAGATTTTTTTATTAGGTGAGGGGCATAGAGTATATTGTTAAGTTTGAAGGGTGGAAAGGGTGGAGGTAGGGTTTTATTTCCTTGTCCAACGACCGGAATGGTCGAGCCATTTCCAACAATTATTTGTTTATTAGTGCCAGAATTAAAAACAGACGGGGATAGATTACATGGTTGTTCCATGTGTCCAGATACACCGGTGTCCATGTATCCTACAGGATCAGTTGGTTGGTTCAGTGAAAGAGTATAGAGGGCCTGAGCAATATCGGTGGGTGTGGGAGAGTATGTAGCCACGTGGGCCTGGGCTGGACCAGGTCCAAGAATACCTTGGCCATTATTGGGCCGTAGATTTGAAGGATATGGACACAGAGTGTATTGGGCCGAGTGAGTGGAATTATTATTGTTGCGGGCCTGCTGCAGTAAATTGGTCCATTGATTTTGGGCCCAAGAGTTAGGAAAAATAATGTAAGTGTGAGATGGTTGATTAGGGGAAGCAGTGTTACGATTTCTGGGCTGTGAGGAGGTGGCTGAGCGGCGGCGGCCTTGGCCCCTGGAGCGACCTTGGCCACGGAACCGTGGGGTATCAGTGGAATTGCTGGGTGGGTTATTAGGAGTCAGAGTGGTGTTGGTTTGGCCCTGCACATGAAGGGTGGTTGCAGCGGTATTGGCCGAGTGGGTGGCTTGATTAGCTTTTGTGGTCTCATTCATACACAATTGGGATCAGACCTCAAAAAAGGATGGAAGTAGCTTTGTGTTATGAAGAATCGTACCCACAGTCTCATATTGCTCAGTTAATCCTGCTATGGTTTGAAGCACCAGGTCTTTCTCATCAACAGAAGCGTCGACACCCGCGAGTTGGTCGGATAATACCTTGAGTTCCTGACAATAGGCTGTCATGGAAGGGAAATTTTCAAGACTAGCATTGGAAAATTTCTGTTTCAAATACAATGCACTGGTGGCTTTGTTATCTTGAAATAGGGATTCGATCGCCTTCCACGCATCGTAGCCAGTGGTGCGTTTGATGATAACGGTTTTGAGAAGGCATGGAGTGATTGTGCCATATATCCATTAAAGGACTATGGCGTCCAATCGCTCCCAGGAGTCGGGTGCAGGGGAAGTGGGAGTTTCGTCGCTGGTTTAGGCGGCCGGAGGTGGGGGACGTGGTGCTATATGATCAGACACAAGAAAAGCGGTGCAGTGGATTCGAAACAATTCGGACCAAAGGTTGTAGTCCGATGCTTCGTTGTCAAGAGTGACCGGGATATAGGCTTTTATGTTTGTGACGGTGACTGCTGGATGAAGTTTCGAGTCAGCCATTTGTGAATGAAGAAGAGTAGAGGGAGATTGGCCATTTTGGTGGTGGTCAGAGTCGCAAGAACAGCGAGACAGAAGCGAGACAGGGAAGTTTTATGGAGGATCAATGGGAAGAGGATGATACCATATTAGAGTGTGTAAGAATATAATTCACAGCTTGATTTCATTCATCACTATCGCAGGTATATATAGGTACAACATATCTCCTATTTTGGGAGGTTGGTCAATATAATAATTGACAGTCAAAGACATTTATACTATACAATTAATATGATGATTTGTGTTGACTATTAGTTTTATAATTAGTTGGTTTAGTCAAGTTAAGTGTGTGTTTTATTTGTAATGCATTTGTAACATATTTCATTAGTCGTTTAGTTTCGTATCTTATGTATATGTAATATGAATGGTTGTAATGCATTTGTAACATCTTTCATTATCAACTATTATCATCTCTAACATTATTTAGATTAAAAGATTTAATGTTATTATCCGGATATCTAACATTATCTTTGTTTCCACATCTCAGCATTTTTCTGGAAGCTTGGATTTTAGTTAGATAAAAAAAAGATTTAACATTATTATCCGGATATCCAACGGTATCTTCGTTTCCACGTGTCAACATTTTACTAGAAGCTTGGATTTTGTTTATATGAAAAAATTTAACATTATTAACTGGATATCCAACATTATCTTCGTTTCCACGTGTCAACATTTTACTAGAAGCTTGGATTTTGTTTAGATGAAAAGATTTAACATTATTAACCGGATATCCAACATTATCTTCGTTTCCAAGTGTCAACATTTTACTAGAAGCTTGGATTTTGTTTATATGAAAAGATTTAACATTATTAACCGGATATCCAACATTATCTTTGTTTCCACGTGTCAACATTTTACTAGAAGCTTGGATTTTGTTTAGATGAAAAGATTTAACATTATTAACCGGATATCCAACATTATCTTCATTATTTTTCTTTTATAAATAAGAGCATTACTTTGACATATTTTATCAAGCACCAACTCTTTATTCTAGCCTTCTTGAAAAATGTCTCATAATGAAAATCTATCAGCAGGTTCCAATTCATCAGACTTGAATGAATTTGATGAATGGGAAGCCAGGCTTGCTGAGCAAAATCGACAACTTGATCACATCATTTGTGAAATATTTGTAAGCATGCCAAATATGATCATAGGAGATAATCCTCCTAGAGCAAGAAGAAGGTATCGTGACCGTGAACGCGAGCAGGGTGAGGCACGGTTAATGAACGACTACTTTATTGACAACCCAACATATGATCAAGACATATTTCGGCGTATATTTCGAATGCGAAAACCATTATTCCTTCGTGTAGTGGCAGCTATTATAGCGAACAATATCTATTTTCAACAAATATGTGATGCCACCGAAAGAAAAGGTCTTTCATCATTGCAGAAATGTACTGGAGCTATTCGGGTGTTGTCGTATAGAACATCAACAGATGCACAAGATGAATACTTGAGAATGAGTGACACATTAACAAGGAATGCTCTTATAAGGTTCGTAGACGGTGTCATTACATGTTTTAGTCAAGAGTACCTTAGAAGGCCTAATGAAGATGATTTAAGAAGACTGCTCCATGTCGGGGCAGAACGCGAATTTCCAGGTATGATAGGAAGCATTGATTGCATGCATTGGGAATGGAAAAATTGCCCCACCGCTTGGCCCGGGCAATATGCAGGTAGAAGTGGCAAACCAACAATCATTTTGGAAGTCGTTGCATCATATGACTTATGGATATAGCATGCATTCTTTGGAACACCAGGTACGTGCAATGATATTAACGTCCTCCACTGATCTCCTCTTTTTGATGATGTGTTATCAGGTCGATCACCAAAGGTGAGCTATGTCCTAAATGGTCGGGAATATAATAGGGCATACTATCTTACTGATGGCATATATCCTCCATGGGCTGCCTTTGTCAAGTCAATAACTTCTCCACAACTGCGAAAACATAAGTTGTTCGCTCAACATCAAGAGTCCGCTAGAATAGATGTTGAACGAGCATTTGGAGTTCTACAAGCTCGTTTGCATTTCAACGACACACATGTCATGTGTGGGACAGAGATATAATGGGGAAAATTATGATTGCATGTATTATCATGCATAATATGATCATTGAGGATGAACGAGACACATATCTTAACTATTATGGTCCATCCGAATTTCTAGATGTCAGGCCTCAAAATCGGCAACGGAGAAGCTCTAGTCAGGATGATGAACAAACTTTTCAATATTCTACTCAACGAATTGGAAGCTTATCTAGTTATATGACCAATAGGGAACAACTTCGCAATAGAGAAGCTCATATCACATTAAAAAACGATTTGATTGATCACATATGGCAAAAGTTTGGTGATGATGAATAATTATGTAGTTTGTATTATTTTTAAGCATAATGTTATATTTCATGCTATGAGTGTAATTTGGTTTATCTATTTAATTAAGTATGCTTGATGAATATAAATATATATTTTTTCTTTTTTTGTTTTTAATATTTTTAAATTAAATAACTTAATTTTTTAAACATAAACTAACTATTTTTTATATTTATAATATGTATTAATAAATAACCAAAAATATAAATCACATTTATTTATTTTATAAATAATGTGAAGGTTTGGTTGTTAATGAGAGTGAAAAATTGGGTTTGGTTGGGTTGTATAGTTGGAAGAGAGAGAGATTAGTTTTTTATTAAAAGGATGGATTAGCTTGGTTGTGAATGGGGATGGTCTAAGTGTATTAGATTCACTAGTTTATCCCTTGGGAACCTTCCAGGATAGATAGATCTAATATAAAGTGACGAAACGTGTGTACCATAAAAGGAATAGGCCGTTTCTTTCAAAGAATAAAGAAATTTGTAAGGGATCATCACTCAATAACTCATAAAACCTACTTCTGATTCTACATGTAACGTGTGCACCTCTTGCTCGAGTGAAGTCTCTGTACAACTTTATCATTTCTTGAAGACACTCTAAACCCGCGATGTGAAATTAGGAAAATAACAATCAAATTGATATCAATGATATGTCATGATGATGATAGGCGATTCTGATGTGTAAAGTGAGCATATGTGAAAGAATGACATACTTGTTCAATTTTTATTATGGATATACAATCGATCACTTTGGATGGCATCGAATAAAAGAATCAATAAGTAAGTAGTAAAGATCCATTTTGAGGATATATAAAAAGGATCTAACTGTTATCGACTAAAAAGATTGTAGGATGGTAACTTTCATGTCTGCCGACTATTTTCTTTATTCATACATAATTGAAGTATCTATTTCAATAATTACCACATGATAGTCGATTTCGAAGTACACACATTAAAAACAATCTAAAATGTGTGCATGGTAGGGTGATTAATTATCACTTATTAGTTACATATTTAACTGCTGTCAAAGAATCATAGGCTACATCTAACAGGCTTAGCAACTTTAGTTATCAATGTTCCTATCAACACCAATCAAAATACATTACCAAACTGATTACATCTGTGAATATATATGTAGTTAGCAGGTTCTTAGATGTAATAATATGTTCAAAAACATATATACTATCCTAGACATGATTAATTAATTACCTAAACACATTGTGTTTTTTTTACATGAACAAAAACTCACTAAAAAGTCGTGTTTTTCGTTTTGTGTATAATACTATGGTACTCGTTGTAAAGATAATAAAACGCTCGTGAATTTGATGAATTTTTTTAAATGTCTTATATAAAATTTATTTACATTTAAAAATCATGGGAAAAATGCATGTGCCATGCACATGAAAGAGAAAAAAAAACTTTTAGAGGGAAATCAAGGGATAGATGATTTCACTAAATATCATGTGTCATACCCCTTTTCTTTTATTATATGTATAGATTAGAAGCTGAAAATTGGGCGGGGGTAATGACTTAAAATGCATAAGGGACATTCGTGTACTAACAAATCCCCCTTGGACCTAGCTAGTATGTTTACAAAAGACATAAATTTCAAACAAACAGCAAAAACAAACTATTACAAGCTACAAAACAGAAAACACAACAACGTCTTGATCATCATTTCTTCGTTGTCCTGATCTTGGTAAGCTTTGACCAGTCGCATCCAGCATGTATCTTGTAGGCATGGGAGAACCGGATCGGATACAAGAACAACATCTCAACATCTTTCTCTGACAAGTTGATCAGCCACATAGGATCCCAGATCCTTATCTTCCTGCACATCTTTAGAGCATTGTCGAGTATGATCACCGCTTCCGTCGTGATCGAATTATAGTGCCAGAACCAGAACTTCGGTGTGAAGTCTTATTCTATAGGAGCGATCAGAATCCTCGATATGTAATTAGGTGGCTTGATCTTGTGCTGCCATATCGGGTGCTTGGTGATCGGATGTATCTCTTTGGTCTTGTAGGATGATGGATATTGTGGCTTGAAGTTCCACTGGCTGTTGCTTTCTCTCTTCATGATATTCACAAACAACTCAAATCCTGGACATTTCTCATAGTAGAAGGGGTGAAGACGTGCGAGATCTCGGACATACCATAATGGTAGGTTCCTGATACTCAAATAGCAATTAAAGTATAGCATCCCCTTTTGCCATTTGATGTTGAACACCTTTGCATGTTGTATGTAAGTCCAAGCAATTATGTTCCCATGCATCCTTGACAACCTCTTCTTAAACACAGTAGCTTGCTCTGGCCTTTGCTTCACAGTATGCTCAGCAACTGATGGGTACCATTGAGAGCATAGTCACATGATTTGTTCGGTTCTAGATAATACCTCATCATGTATAAGAATCGGCTCAGAGCGAAGCTTTTCTTCAGCTTGCTTGTAACACCCCAACCGATGGCGGAATCATCGAGGTGTCACGTAGTGACGATTGTTCAAAAGCACATGGTACTAAAATGTAAATATATTATTGAATAATTTAAATTGTCTTACATAGATGAAATGGGAAAAATACAAAAGTCTGAACAAAACATGAAATTTGAAATAACTTATTAAAAACAATCACTAAAATCCAATGCTATGGAACTAAGATCAAACTGCACATAAAACATGTACAAAATAAGTTTTGTCAACATATAAAATGTTGGTGAGCATTCCTAGTTTTAATATATATAGTAAGATGGAAAATGTTATACAATTCAAGTGCAAAGCTACAGTGCATCTATGTAAACTATGTATCATACAAATGAGCGAAATCAATCCTGTGATTGTATAAATGTACTACAAAATGAACGGCGGTGTACTTATCCAATAAATGGATAATAACTTAACAATGACCATGGATTCTCCGATGAAAAAGGGGGAGAATCACCTAGGTGGGTTGTTAATCCAATAGCGCTATCCAATGTTAAGGTCGGCTTGTACATGGTTAATGATTTCACTAAGTACAAATGTATTCTACATGTAATGTCTAAGCATAAAGCACGTATATAAGCAAATGCACAATGTACTAGAATTGTATTGTAAAAATGTGAACTTGTATGTGTATTTTGTATAAGTGTACATGTAACACCCCAAAAGTGAATAAAGACAAAAATGGGATAGGAAATACTCACTTTCGCCAAATAACTAGATGACTAAGCGAGCGTGAAAATGCGAGCAATCCAAAGATTCAACAACGAAACTAGTCCAATTTAGAAGAAAAGAAACCGAATAGGAAAAATATCAAGCTTCCAATTCGCCAATTACAAGAGCTTATAATCAAAGCTTCAAATGTAGAAGTAATATACTCTAGAAGAAAGGTATGAGGGAGAGTTTAATCGAATTGAAACAATCGATTTAGAGGTGCAAAGTGTAATGGGTCATAGGTGGGTTTTTATACTAGTTTTGGATTCAATTAGGCTTTAAAATTGGCCAACACAATAAAGTAAGGTTTTAAGATGAATTGACTATTTGACTAGGACTTTGACTAGGATTTTGACTGAGACTTTGACTAGGACTTTTGACTAGGACTTTGACTGGAACTTTGACTGTCTTAGCGGACCGCGAGGGCTAAAAAATAATTTTTCTAATTTAATCAATTTTAAGTTATAGACTTGTTTCCTTCTGTTTCTAAGTTGTTTTAGGACCGAAAATTAAGGGGTTTGAGTATCAAGATCTGAAACATACGTGCTCGGGTGTAGATGTGAGTATAAACCGTGCATACTTTTACTTATAAAAATTATAAGTTTTATTAAATTGTGAATTTTGGTCCTATTAAAATACGAGGGTTAAAAATGAAAATTTTGAAATAGTTAAGGAACTAATTATGCACATTTATGAAAAGTGAAGGGTGCAATTTGTCACAGTCTCCCCTACTTTAGAAAATTTCGTCCCGAAATTACTTTCAAGTGAAGGTTTCCATGAAACAAAAGACATTTGTAAAGAGGCAAGTAGATTTTAAGAAATGCATCAGCCATGATTTGACAAAGTTTGAAGTAGTTGTTTAATACCCAAAATAAGAGTTTGAAAATCCTTAAAGTTTAACCCAAGGTTAAAGAATTAAGAGTTTATAATGAGCATGGTTTGGGAAAAGTATGTAACTTGTGAGGGCAGAGCAGTGTTATAGTAGCTTCCCTTACTTTAGAGAGGTTTCTGACCGAACTTTATTAAGGACATGCAACAAGATTTCAACTAACAGAGAGGGTAAGAGTATAGAAAGTTTGTGTTTTCTGTGTGGATGGTCCAGAGAAAGACTATAGGAAGTCGAATTGAAGCTCGTGTAAAAACATTCTTATCAAAAATGCTAGCTATTAGTCAACGATCTAATAAAGAGACAGTAATGGGTAGGTTCTTGGTCAGACTCTTAGTCCGCTCCCGCCGTATCGCTCGTGTTTATATATAGGGTGTACCGCAGCTAACCCACCACACTACTGATACTTTGGACTCGTACTGATTGTCTACCAATAGCCTAAGTAGAATCACACACCACCCCCATGTACCTGTAAATCCATGATTGCGTTTCGGACCGTAATCATCGATTTACCTTACACTAGGGTGCTATGCTTTTCCATAACACTAACATAAGTAATACAAGAAACAATGCGTGCAACCAAAATGTGTTAAGTAGTAGATACTGCTCAAGTATAAGATGCGATTAGAGGTTCTTCCCCTTTCAGGTTCACCTTTTAACCGTAATGAGATTAATGTGTAAGTATAAGACATGATTAGGGGTTCTTCACCTTTCGGGTTCACCCTTAACCGGTAAATTTTTGTTCACATCATTGGGCTCTAAACAACCATATTGATAAACTCTGAGGATTACACCGTTCCCATTGGGTTAGAGGAATACTCTGAACCGAGTCGTACACGGGAACTGGCTTAGATCTCATACGAGCTATCAATTAGTATGTTCGTTGGTCATGATGATGAACAAAATAATGTAAAGTATAACAGGGTTTTGCTCACAACAAAAAAATATGCATACCAAATATGCGTTCATGTAAGTATATAAGTATAACATAAAATTTCGATTGAAAGAATAACATAACGTAAATCGAGTAAATCACACAATTTGCACAAAATGAAAGTAAACGAGTTAAATTAATGCTCAAAACTAGTGTTGTAATAATAACTACTAATAACTAGTGCGACAATAGTTGTGAATAACGTGTGAAAATAACTACCAACAAAAGAATAATACAAAAATAATAAGATAATGTACGAACGTAACTATAAATAGAATGGTGTAAAAAATAATGAAATTTACTGTAAATGAAAGTGCGTAGAACAGACGTATAGTCTACTGGTATGAGGATAACTTTTTGGAAACCGAAGAATGTTTTAAGTTCAAAACAGGTTCACTTGAAAAGATTTCGTAGGTACACATTTTCATGTGTTTACAAGAAGTCGAGTTTGGAAAGTGTTATAAGGTATATTATTAGTTACAAATTCCTCCCGAAAACATATATTGGATACGTTATATGAAAACATGCAGATTTACATTTGATTTGTAAAATATGTAATGCAAGTTTATAAAATGAAAGATGAAACCATTTCATGAAGTGTGTGTAAATCTAATGTGTTTCGAAAGACCAAGATTTAAAATGATGTGAAGATTGTGAATGATCCCAGATGCCCTGACGAATTTTGAAAAATAAAATTTTCTGTATTTAAACATTTCTTTAACTTGTGGGTTGAAAAGTCAAAAATTTTTAATTGTTATGAAATGTTGAGAAAATCGAAGTGTTACCCGTTAAGAGTGGGTAAACTTGAAACCTTTTAAATTTTCAAACTTTGACGAAAATTATACATTGAAAGATCATTTATTTGCAGGATCGTTAAGGCATCTCTTTGGGCTCATAGCGGGCTATTTGTTTCAAGGCACAAGGTGTATGAAAAGTGTGTTCTAATTTGGCGAATAGGCTTTGTGAAAAGACTTATAGAATAAGTTGTCAAATTAATCGTTTTAGAGAGTAGTGTACTAGTGCGTATCGTGTAGGTAGGCATTTATGTATGAGTTTAGTCTGACTAAGAAGTTCTAACTAATGGTAGTTGGCTATGGCTTAGGAGACTGGGTGCAGCAATATTAGTATTAGGTATATGAGGATATACTATGACTTCGATCAAGTAAGTTTGTAAACATGAAGGTATAAAACAGGTTGAAATACTAAGTTTGGAAAAACCATGTTCATTTTAACTGTATGATGACGCAACATTCCTAAAATCAGGATGTGATCAAAGTTAAACACAGAGTTTAAAACTTAAGTCGTGGGTAAAAATGTTTTAACGCAAAACGAGTAATACCTTATAGTGTAAGAATCATGAGCATAAGTGAAATAGTGTAAGCTTTAATGCGATAATATATCGAATAAAAGTTTTAGTAATGATGATAAGGGATTCAAAAGCGAATGATCAATGAATAATGGCATATGAAACATCAAGTGATTAAATGGAATCTTCAAATGATAAACAAACATAAATATCAATGATATAAAACATTGGAATTGTTTCTATAGGAAACTTTGACCAACTCAAGTATTTGAAATTTCCTAGTGACTTGTGGGGGCGTACTTTAGCCTATAAGTGAATGCTCATTCCAAGAGTTCCCAGGTAGGTATACGGATCCCTCGTCTGATTAGGATTTATACGAAATACCAGGCCTAGACAGAAAACTCAGGATATAGGCGCTCACCCTTCCAGATTGCACGTGCCCCATCACTAGTGAATTCCAAAACTTTAGCGAGATTAAAAACGAGATGCAAAAATAGATCCTTGATATTTGGATTTCACTCCTAACTCAAAGATGTATTTCAAAATTGAAAACGATTGTGGAATGAAACCAATCACTAAGTTAAGGATACCAGGGACAATGAGACTCTAACAGGGGGTGAATGTGACACCCTAGGAACACACCTCATCAGGGACAATGAGACTCTAACAGGGGGTGAATGTGACACCCTAGGAAAATCCCACATCGACCGTGGCCAGGAGAGATCCTTGGTTCATAAGTAATGTCTTGCCTCTTAAATCTCCAACGCGTTTTGGGGCTTAATGTTAGTGGATGAGAGGAGAACTCCACAGTTAAGCGTGCTCAGGTGGGAGAAATTTCAGGATGGGTGACCTCCTGGGAAGTCTCTACTTGGGCAACCGAAAACAAATCCGTGAGCTCTAGATGGGCAAAGCGGACAATATTGGTGATGAGAGGGGCGGGGTGTTACAAATGGTATCAGAGCCACTCCTGTGCCGTTCGGGATGGTGGGTGCACACCTCATCAGGGACGATGAGACTCTAACAGGGGGTGAATGTGACACCCCAGGAACACACCTCATCAGGGACAATGAGACTCTAACAGGGGGTGAATGTGACACCCTAGGAAAATCCCACATCGGCCGTGGCCAGGAGAGATCCTTGGTTCATAAGTAATGTCTTGCCTCTTAAATCACCAACGCGTTTTGGGGCTTAATGTTAGTGGATGAGAGGAGAACTCCACAGTTAAGCGTGTTCAAGTGGGAGAAATTTCAGGATGGGTGACCTCCTGGGAAGTCTCTACTTGGGCAACCGAAAACAAATCCGTGAGCTCTAGATGGGAAAAGTGGACAATATTGGTGATGAGAGGGGCGGGGTGTTACACAGCACCTGCAACTACTAAAGACATTGAAACTGTTGAACCAGATATAATAGACCTCAGTAGTTTGTTTGAAGAACATGAGCCACCAACATCTGTCAGTGGTTTACAAAAACTGATCGAACACAAAGATCATCCACTTGATCAAATCATGGGTGATATTGCATCAGGTGTTCTTACAAGAAACCAGCTTTCCAACTTTTGTCTCTTCTCAGCATTTATTTCACAGTTGGAACCAAAGAAGTACCAGGAAGCCCTCAAAGACAACAATTGGGTGCAAGCAATGCAAGATGAATTGCTTCAATTCAACAAGCAACAGGTTTGGGAAATCTGTCCCTTACCACCAAACAAGCAACCAATTGGCACAAGATGGGTTTTCAGGAACAAACAAGATGAAGCTGGTATGATTATAAAGAACAAGGCAAGACTGGTAGTACAAGGTTACTCTCAAGAAGAAGGAATTGATTATGATGAAACCTTTGCTCCAGTTGCAAGGCTTGAAGCCATCAGGTTATTTCTGGCCTATGCCATTTCCAACAAAATAAAAGTTTATCAAATGGATGTTAAAAGTGCATTTTTGTATGGAAAGATAAAAGAGGAAGTGTATGTTTGTCAGCCACCTGGGTTTGAGGATCCTTCTCATCCTGAGTGGGTGTACAAACTAGACAAAGCTCTTTATGGGCTCAAACAGGCTCCAAGAGCCTGGTATGAAACACTTTCAACCTTTTTACTCAAAAATAACTTCACAAGAGGTGCCATTGATAAAACTCTTTTTATAAAGCATGTTGGAAATCATATCTTACTTGTTTAAATATATGTTGATGATATCATATTTGGTTCAACAAACAGAAAACTGTGTGATGAATTTAAGAAACTCATGCAATCAAAATTTGAGATGAGTACAATAGGAGAACTACAGTACTCTCTAGGACTGCAGATTAAACAACAAACAAGTGGAACTTTTATACATCAATCAAAATATGTTAAAGAATTATTAAACAAATTTTCTTTACAAGACTGTAAATCATGTTCCACTCCCATGACACCAACCACACAAGTTGAACCAGATGATCAAGGAAAACAGGTTGATCAAACCATGTATAGATGTATGATAGGTTCCCTTTTATATCTAACTGCTTCTATGTGATACCCCGCATTTTCAGGTTAAATACTTTTACTGAACTCTAGTTAACTTACATGTTCATACATGGCTAGATACTTAACTAGGGTTAGTTAAGTAGGCTTAACATATGTTATAAGATGCTAACATATGTTATACGTAGGAAAATCCTTGTTAAATACACACATGAGTCCTGTATCCCAAACGTTGGTGAATTATGTGACATACATAGCAATAATATATACAAGTGAATTTTGGTGAACATGAAGTACGTGCTTATGTGAATTACATGTTTTTGTGAATGATCGCCTAACTGAAAGGTAATGCGTAGATTATGCAAATTACGTGCACAACATGAATAATATGTTATGTAATAATAAAATAATGGTTTTTATATAATTTAGCATGGTTAATAATATTGGGTTCGGTATTGGGCTAGAACATGGTTAACGGGTTAAGTTAATGGACTAGAAGGGCCCTAATACCAATTGCTTGGGGAACAAGCAAAGCCCATTTACAATTAGGAGGCAAGGAAAAAGATAAAAACCCTACTCCCTTGCCCCCTTGGTGCCGTGCGAAACCCCCCACCCCTCTCCCTCTTTGTTTTCAAGCAATCAAGCAATCTTTCACTAATCAAGCTAGTTCGGGTTTGATTTCAAGGCTCTAGGAAGTTTAATCTTTCACAAGGTATACGTTCTTACGATTCTTGATAAATTATAATGATTGAAAAACTTTAAAAACCCTAAAAAGAATATATATAAAATCGCATACATGCATGTGTAGGAGTTCTTGAATGTTCTTGATGATTTGATGATGATGATTGTTATTAGCAGCCATGATTAGGGTTTTCACATGATAATATATGTGTTTTGATATGATTAATATGGTGTTTAATCAGTACTATAGGTGTTATACATGTATAAGGGATGTTTATGAAGAATTAGGGTTTGTAGATTACTTGGGATGCAAGTTTCAGATTCTGACAGATTTGTTTGAACGTGTTGAAGGGGCTGTAACGGGTTGGTAAATCGATTGTTTTGATGATTTCTTTGCATGATTGTAATGTACAAGGTCTTAGCTTTTCATAATGGGCAAAACCATCGATTTTGGACACCGTACGAGTCGTTTTTGGAATTTTAATTGATTAGGGGTCATATCAGATTTTCGGATTTATAAATTGGGCTAACTTTAAATGGTCATAACTTGAGATTTACAAGGAGTTAAGTTATGAAATTTTTACAGTAGGTCAATACTGGAAAAATAGAGCTTTTCCAAGTGGATTCATCTCGTTTGGATGAATACACAATTTTTAAGAATTTTCCTACTAAACTGACCTGTTGAGGAAATTTTCTGGACACTGCTGTGTTGTACGAATTTTTATAATTTTTGTGTTTGGAACTAAGACAAAAAAAAAATTTTTATTGTCGAGTGAATCCCAAATAAAATTCAGTAAAAATTTGGGACTCTAATTCATTCGTTAAGTATTTTAAATAAATTGTTTTTCACAGCGCACAATCTGTCCTAAAAACACAGATTGTGTACGGGGTCTTTAAGTGACTATTTAGGGTTCTATGTGGTGTGTAATTGACATGTACTTGTGTGGAAACTTGTATGAGATGTATTTGATGCATTAAACTGATAATAATTGCTATGATCACCAACGGGATACGTAGGACATACTTGAGCATGTAGAGTCATTAGGTGTCACTACACGGTTTTGAACTTTTAAAAGTCTTGGATAAACGAGTTACATGGTGTGTTGGTTACGCACGTATACTCACCTAGTGACATTTGTAATAGGGAGTCGGTAGCATGTTACTATTTGTGGAATTTGGATTTTCACTTGCGACCTAAGGTGAGTTTCACTACTCTTTTTCTCAAAAGCATGCGTCTCAGGTATGAGACACTTTACTTAACATTTTCTAGTCGGGTTTGGGACTACTTACACATCCCGGGTTGGGATGCCATAGATCCTTATGAGGGTCGGTCACTTTGCTAATTCGCAATTGTGTCCTTGATAAACTGAACCATCTCTATCATTTTGTAAGTCCTCACGTACCGAATGAGTTGCCAGGGTTGGCAAGCGGGTTATTAGTTGATAGCGCTATTAGGTCTTACAAACCTCACACCGGCTCGGGGAGCGCGGGCGTGAACTATAACTACGAAACATTATCATTGCGGATAGACAATGATGTTAGGCATATGACACACTTATGTGGCTACACGTACATAGCAGTTCGATATAATCGGTTAGTTATCATGAATGGGTTAGCTACCCTTGGCATGCGATGAATTAGTGGTTACACGGTGCGGGGCACCAACATAACTTACTTACTTACGTGGTTTTGAAAACCAGCGCTTTTACATATCAAGTTACTTGACTTTGTGAACTCACCAACTTTATGTTGACACACGATAGCATGCTTTTGCAGGTCCCTAGGTACGGAGCACGATAGGACATGCATCATTGTGTCATGGGCTGTGAACACTATTTAAACTTATACTTTACTTTGCATTTAACGGTTTTATTTTGGGCGCGTTGTTTTGCGCATGAACTTAATTGGTTATGTTTGAATTACGCTTTCGCAACTTAACTGAACTTTTTGGTAAACGTTAAACGTGATTTTCAAATACGAACTAAATGGTTTGGGCATTTAGAGTCGTTCTTATGACTTATGGCTATGGGATCCTGGTACGTCACGCGCCTCGCGGTATAAACCCCGCAGTGGAAATTTGAGGGTGTGACAGATTGGTATCAGAGCCATTGGTTATAGTGAACTAGGACTGCATGTTGAGTCTAGTCTATAATCATCATAGCATAAGTACACTCACAACTTAAGTGCACAACTAGCTTTTAGCTACATATATCTACAACATATGATTTCGGGAGATATGTTATCTTCTAGTTCTAGACCTAATTCTAAACACGTCAATGGTGGGAACCCAGGGTTACACCAGGTGGCGCATTACTGGGAGTAGTATCCTAACAAACCTCATGGATGAGGAAACAACAATAGTACAAGGGAAGGAGCCCTTGCGAGCATTGTGGCACACGTATACAGGAAGCTGCACAATGCGTATGACGTGATACCATTGAACCGAATCCAATTCAAATACTGAGACTTATCCTTTTTCACTGAGCAAGGATACAATTAGTTTCTGTTCCTTGTTATTTGAACTTTCTTACACTCATTTGGAACTCAGACGAGACTAGGTTACTCATATAGAAGTTTATCCTTACTCTAATACATTTACGCCCTGTACGAGCAAGCGATACATGACATACGTGTCCCTGTTCCTCGTGAGTATATAGTAGATTCAAGGGAACACATTAGATCGGGGCTTGTCACACACACTCTTGGGGAGTTATGTAAGGCCTGCGATGCAGTGCAATATCTCAAAGGAAGACGAAACCTACCAGAGACCGATAGTCACGATTGGAGGAACGAGTGGTGCTGTTGATCACTGAATTGACTTACACAGGACCGGAGAAGGAGACTGTACGTGAAAAGAACCATATAACACTGACACCGCGAAAGAGGAAGAAGAAGGGATGGAAGGGGAACCTGAGCAGGACGAGCACATGGAAAGCGAGGATGAAGGCTCTACTATCTAGACAGAGCGTGGCGACGATTTGCTATTACATTTTCTTACCTGTCTTTTCTTTCCTTTCCCTTTGTTAACTTAGATAAGACTGAGTTCTTATGATCAATGATAGGGTGGTTGAGGCCCTCGCAACTTTCCAACCTAATAAAGATCTATTTTGCTAAATCATTCTTTTCCCCTGACTTCCACATTTGAACTTTCTTATACCTTAAACGCACATCGTATTTTCAAGCCTTTTATTGGTTGTTAACCTCGATAACTCCAACGGAACTGAAGGAGACCGTCTGATTGCTTTGATGGTATAAGTCTTTACCATGTGCATTTGCCCCAGGCAGGATGGGGTAATGTATGCTACATGCACACTCGATGAGTTACAAATACTTGGATGGAGAACGTAACACCCTGTGGTGAAATCTAGAAATTTTATTATATAAGGACGGATGGGTCTGAGATCGACGCCTACACTACCAAGCTACAGGAGATAGCCACTATAGGCTCAAATCTATTTAACCTACCTTACAAATACCGAAAGGGTGGGCCCCTCAGATTCGTGGCTTGGCCACTGCAGCTCACCTACAAATCTTTCACTTGACTCGCAAACTCACAGATGAGACTGCCGATCATGGTACTTTTCTGAAGCATGGTGTTCATTTTCTACTGTTGGTGATAGCAAGAGAACGTGGGATAGTGTGAGGTATAAGTCCTGCAACAACAACAACCGTAACGGTAGCAACAACAACGGGGCTCGGGGAAGAGCATTTGTGATTGGCCTGGGGAAAGCTAGGACTGATAACAATGTCGTGATGGGTATGTGCTCCTTGAACGACACTCTTGCTTCTATTTTATATGATACTGGTGCGGACTATAGTTTTGTTTCATCAAAACTTAGTAAACAATTAGGGATGGTTCCTACTCTTCGAGATACCCCATACTCGATTGAACTGGCTGATAGGAAGCCTGTCGAGGTAACCCATATACATCGTGACTGTAAGCTCGAGTTGAATGGGCAATTATTTGCCATCAATCTCTTACCTATCACCCTAGGTAGCTTTGATCTCGTGGTTGGCATGGACTGGTTGTCCAAGCAACACGCTGAAATTCTGTGTCAGGAGAAGATTGTTCGTATTCCCCCTCCCAAGTGGAGAACTTTTATCTATACAGGGTGATCGTGGTGGTGCCATGGTAGGCATCATCTCCTATCTGAAGGCCCAGAAGTGTATTCGTAAGGGCTGTCCAGCCATTTTGGCTAACATATCAGGTACTCGAGCTGGAACTGAAATCAAGATTGAGGACATCCCAGTGGTCCGAGATTTCCCAGATGTCTTCCCAGAGGAATTACCTGGACTTCCACCCGTTCGTCAAGTGGAGTTCCAGATTGACCTTGCACCTGGAGCAGCGCCAGTTGCATGCGCACCATACCGTTTAGCACCAGGTGAACTTCAAGAACTATGTACCCAACTCCAAGAGCTATTGGATAGGGGTTTCATTAGACCTAGTTCTTCGCCATGGGGAGCTCCAGTTCTGTTTGTTAAGAAGAAAGACGGGAGCTTTCGCATGTGCATAGATTATCGGGAGTTGAACAATGTGACGATTAAGAATCGTTACCCTTTTGCCTCGTATTGATGACTTGTTTGACCAACTGCAAGGGTCGAGCTTCTACTCTAAGATTGACTTCAGGTCAGGATACCATCTACTGAGAGTCCGAGAAGAGGATGTGGCAAAGACGGCGTTTCGAACTCGTTATGGACATTATGAGTTTTTGGTAATGCCATGTGGGCTAACTAATGCACCGGCCGTGTTTATGGATCTAATGAACCGTGTGTGCAAGCCCTACTTGGACAAATTCGTCATAGTGTTCATAGATGACATATTGATTTACTCCAAGAGCAGGGAGGAGCACGAGCAGCACTTGCAGTTAATCTTGGAACTACTGAGGGATGAGCAGCTGTATGCAAAGTTTTCTAAATGTACGTGATTTTTGGATTCGGGAGGTCCAATTCCTTGGGCATGTGGTCAACGAGGCAGGAATACATGTGGACCCAGCCAAGATTGACGCTATCAAAAAGTGGGAGGCTCCTAAGACCCCTACTGAAGTGCGCCAATTTCTTGGTCTCGCGGGATATTATCGCAGGTTTATTGAGGGATTTTCTAAGATCGCTCAACCCCTCACCGCCCTAACGCAGAAAGGTATCACGTATAAGTGGGGAGATGCCCAAGAATCTGCCTTTCAGCTACTAAAGTCCAAACTTTGCAGTGCACCGATATTATCGTTGCCTGAGGGTACAGAGGACTTTGTAGTATATTGTGATGCGTCTATCCAAGGCTTAGGGTGTGTACTGATGCAACGTGATAAGGTGATTGCATATGCATCGCGACAACTGAAGGTCCATGAGAAGAACTACCCCCTCATGATTTGGAACTGGGAGCGGTAGTTTTCGCTCTCAAAATCTGGAGGCACTACCTCTATGGAACCAAGTGCACAATTTTCACTGACCACAAGAGCCTTCAGCATATATTTGACCAAAAGGTACTAAACATACGGCAACGTCGTTGGGTTGAACTTTTGAACGATTATGACTGTGCCATCAAGTATCATCCAGGGGAAAGCTAACGTAGTAGCTGATGCCCTCAGTCGAAAGGAAACGAAACCCAAAAGAGTGCGAGCCTTACAACTCACCATTCACTCTAATCTTCCTGATAAGATACGTGAAGCCCAGGGTGAGGCATTGAAGGAAGAAAACATCGGGCTAGAGACCCTACATGGTGCAGATAAGCACTTAGAACTGAGAACAGACGGTCTGCAGTACTTCATGAATCGAGTCTGGATACCACGATTTGGGGATCTCAGACAACTGGTGCTCGATGAAGCACATACCTCTCGCTATTCGGTACATCCTGGTTCGGACAAGATGTATCAAGATCTTAAGACTCTGTACTGGTGGCCAAACATGAAAGCCGAGATAGCCACTTATGTTAGTAAGTGCTTGACTTGTGCGAAGGTTAAGATTGAATACCAAAAACCTTCAGGCCTACTCCAACAACCAGAGATTCCAATGTGGAAATGGGATGGAATTTCCATGGACTTCATTACAAAGCTTCCTAGAACGCCAACGGGCCAGAACATGATTTGGGTTATCGTAGACCGCTTAACCAAATCGGCCCACTTCCTGGCAATAAAAGAAACGGATTCGTTAGAAAAGCTGGCGAAACTATACATCAAGGAGATAGTCTCTAGGCATGGGGTGCCTACTTCCATTATATCTGATCGCGATGGGCGATTCACTTCTCGTTTCTGGACTACTCTCCAAGATGCGTTAGGAACTCGTCTTGAAATGAGCACAGCCTATCACCCACAGACGGATGGACAAAGTGAACGCACCATCCAAACATTAGAGGATCTGCTACGAGCATGTGTGGTGGACTTTGGTAATAACTGGGATAAGCACTTGCCCTTAATCGAATTCTCTTACAACAACAGTTACCACACTTCGATACAGTGTGCGCCTTTCGAGGCACTTTACGGGCGCAAGTGTAGGTCTCCTATCTGTTGGACTGAGGTTGGGGATAGCCAACTAACAGGTCCTGAACTCATGCACGAAACATCTGAGAAGATAGTGCAAATTAGAAACCGGATGGCTGCTGCTCGGGACCGACAGAAGAGCTATGTTGACAAACGTCGAAAACCTTTGGAGTTCCAGGTTGGGGACAAGGTTTTGTGAAACGAGGGAAGTTAAATCCCAGATACGTCGGACCTTTCGAGATCGTTAAAAGGATTGGTCCAGTAGCTTACCAGCTAAATCTACCAGATGAACTCAGTGGAGTACACAATGTATTCCACGTCTCAAACTTGAAGAAATGCTTATCTGATACGACACTGTTAGTACCACTGGAAGAGATCCAGGTGGATGATCAGCTGCGGTTTGTGGAAGAACCAGTGGAGATTCTTGAGCAGGGCGTCAAGAAACTCAGACAAAGTACTATACCTATTGTTAAGGTACGGTGGAATTCCCGTCTAGGACCGGAATACACGTGGGAGCGCAAAGATCAGATGCGGCTCAAATACCCACACCTCTTTACTGAACCTGAAATCGTACATAGATCCAACGCGGAACATAAAGCAGCTCTTTCAAAGTGAATTTCGGGGCGAAATTCCTTTCAACTTGGGGATGATGTGACATCCGGGAACCAAGCACACATTTTATAGCTGGCTTTACTGTTTACTTGCTGAATTTCGGGACGAAATTCTTTTCAACTTGGGGATGATGTGATACCCCGCATTTTCAGGTTAAATACTTTTACTGAACTCTAGTTAACTTACATGTTCATACATGGCTAGATACTTAACTAGGGTTAGTTAAGTAGGCTTAACATATGTTAGAAGATGCTAACATATGTTATACGTAGGAAAATTCTTGTTAAATACACACATGAGTCCTGTATCCCAAACGTTGGTGAATTATGTGACATACATAGCAATAATATATACAAGTGAATTTTGGTGAACATGATGTACGTGCTTATGTGAATTACATGTTTTTGTGAATGATCGCATAACTGAAAGGTAATGCGTAGATTATGCAAATTACGTGCACAACATGAATAATATGCTATGTAATAATAAAATAATGGTTTTTATATAATTTAGCATGGTTAATAATATTGGGTTCGGTATTGGGCTAGAACATGGTTAACGGGTTAAGTTAATGGACTAGAAGGGCCCTAATACCAATTGCTTGGGGAACAAGCAAAGCCCATTTACAATTAGGAGGCAAGGAAAAAAGATAAAAACCCTACTCCCTTGCCCCCTTGGTGCCGTGCGAAACCCCCCACCCCTCTCCCTCTTTGTTTTCAAGCAATCAAGCAATCTTTCACTAATCAAGCTAGTTCGGGTTTGATTTCAAGGCTCTAGGAAGTTTAATCTTTCACAAGGTATACGTTCTTACGATTCTTGATAAATTATAATGATTGAAAAACTTTAAAAACCCTAAAAAGAATATATATAAAATCGCATACATGCATGTGTAGGAGTTCTTGAATGTTCTTGATGATTTGATGATGATGATTGTTATTAGAAGCCATGATTAGGGTTTTCACATGATAATATATGTGTTTTGATATGATTAATATGGTGTTTAATCAGTACTATAGGTGTTATACATGTATTAGGGACGTTTATGAAGAATTAGGGTTTGTAGATTACTTGGGATGCAAGTTTCAGATTCTGACAGATTTGTTTGAACGTGTTGAAGGGGCTGTAACGGGTTGGTAAATCGATTGTTTTGATGATTTCTTTGCATGATTCTAATGTACAAGGTCTTAGCTTTTCATAATGGGAAAAACCATCGATTTTGGACACCGTACGAGTCGTTTTTGGAATTTTATTTGATTAGGGGTCATATCAGATTTTCGGATTTATAAATTGGGCTAACTTTAAATGGTCATAACTTGAGATTTCCAAGGAGTTAAGTTATGAAATTTTTACAGTAGGTCAATACTGGAAAAATAGAGCTTTTCCAAGTGGATTCATCTCGTTTGGATGAATACACAAGTTTTAAGAATTTTCCTACTAAACTGACCTGTTGAGGAAATTTTCTGGACACTGCTGTGTTGTACGAATTTTTATAATTTTTGTGTTTGGAATTAAGACAAAACAAAAATTGTTATTGTCGAGTGAATTCCAAATAAAATTCAGTAAAACTTTGGGACTCTAATTCATTCGTTAAGTATTTTAAATAAATTGTTTTTCACAGCGCACAATCTGTCCTAAATACACAGATTGTGTACGGGGTCTTTAAGTGACTATTTGGGGTTCTATGTGGTGTGTAATTGACATGTACTTGTGTGGAAACTTGTATGAGATGTATTTGATGCATTAAACTGATAATAATTGCTATGATCACCAACGGGATACGTAGGACATACTTGAGCATGTAGAGTCATTAGGTGTCACTACACGGTTTTGAACTTTTAAAAGTTTTGGATAAACGAGTGACATGGTGTGTTGGTTACGCACGTATACTCACTAGTGACATTTGTAATAGGGAGTCGGTAGCACGTTACTATTTGTGGAATTTGGATTTTCACTTGCGACCTAAGATGAGTTTCACTACTCTTTTTCTCAAAAGCATGCGTCTCAGGTATGAGACACTTTACTTAACATTTTCTAGTCCGGTTTGGGACTACTTACACATCCCGGGTTGGGATGCCATAGATCCTTATGAGGGTCGGTCACTTTGCTAATTCGCAATTGTGTCCTTGATAAACTGAACCATCTCTATCATTTTGTAAGTCCTCACGTACCAAATGAGTTGCCAGGGTTGGCAAGCGGGTTATTAGTTGATAGCGCTATTAGGTCTTACAAACCTCACACCGGCTCGGGGAGCGCGGGCGTGAACTATTACTACGAAACATTATCATTGCGGATAGACAATGATGTTAGGCATACGGCACACTTATGTGGCTACACGTACATAGCAGTTCGGTATAATCGGTTAGTTATCATGAATGGGTTAGCTACCCTTGGCATGCGATGAATTAGTGGTTACACGGTGCGGGGCACCAACATAACTTACTTACTTACGTGGTTTTGAAAACCAGCGCTTTTACATATCAAGTTACTTGACTTTGTGAACTCACCAACTTTATGTTGACACACGATAGCATGCTTTTGCAGGTCCCTAGGTACGAAGCACGATAGGACATGCATCATTGTGTCATGGGCTGTGAACACTATTTAAACTTATACTTTACTTTGCATTTAACGGTTTTATTTTGGGCGCGTTGTTTTGCGCATGAACTTAATTGGTTATGTTTGAATTACGCTTCCGCAACTTAACTGAACTTTTTGGTAAACGTTAAACGTGATTTTCAAATACGAACTAAATGGTTTGGGCATTTAGAGTCGTTCTTATGACTTATGGCTATGGGATCCTGGTACGTCACGCGCCTCGCGGTATAAACCCCGCAGTGGAAATTTGAGGGTGTGACATTCTAGACCAGATATTATGTTTTCAACATGTGTCTGTGCTAGATATCAATCAGCTCCTAGGGAATCACACCTCATTGCAGTCAAAAGAATCTTCAGATATCTGAAAGGAACTCCAACACTTGGAATTTGGTATCCTGCTTCAAGCAATACCAAGTTATCAGCTTTTTCAGATAGTGACTATGCAGGGTGTAAAATGTCAAGAAAATCAACATCTGGTGGTTGTCAATTCTTAGGAAACTGTCTAGTGTCCTGGCAATCAAAGAAACAAACATCTGTTGCAACTTCAACTGCTGAAGCTGAATACATTGCAGCTGCAAGTTGTACATCACAGATACAATGGCTCCAGTATCAACTTCTTGATTATGGAATCAAAGAAACCAAGACACCATTGCTTGTAGACAGCAAATCTGCCATTAGCATCATTCAAAATCCTGTTCAGTTTTCAAAAAACCAAACATATTGAAATCAGGTATCATTTCATAAGAGATTGCTATGAAAAAGGCAAGATTGAAGTGAAACATGTAGCAACAGCTAATCAAATAGCTGACATATTCACTAAACCCCTTGACACATCAACATTTCAGAAGTTAGTATCCATGCTTGGGATGCTAAATTTGTAAGTGTTTCTCTTTACTTTTCTGCACATATTTTTCATTTTTCACTTACATCTGTTTTCAAAATTGAAAACTTCTGAAAAACAAACAAGAGAGAAACTATTGATGAACAAAACATCAGTATAGGAATATTTTCTGAAAAGTGATTAACTTCTGATAAAACAACCTTTAGAAGTTATGAATAAAGTATTTACAAAATATTCTCATCAGTTGTTCAAAACTACTGAAGAGAAAGTGGGAACTACTGATGAAAATAATTCTTCATCGGCAGTTTAGTCAAAAAGGGCAAATCAGACTTTTCCCACATCAGAAGTTTGACCTAGGCGGTTTAAAACTTCAGATAAATACCTTTTTCAACACTTATCCATTCAAAAAGCAAAAATTCCCTCCTTCTCTCTCAAAAAGCTCTCAAACCCTGAACCTGCAAAAACACTGTTCGATCCAAATCACACACAAACCACATGGCTCTAGTTCTAAAACAGGGACACAATCTTAGAGCCTACTTAGAGAAACAAGAAGGCTGGTCCCAATACGATGAGATTATTGATCTTGTCGTCAAATCCCAATATATCACCGCTCTCACAATAGACCCACCAATACATCCTGAAACTCTCAATGAGTTCTGGGCTAACGCTGAGACAGTGATGGTGGATAATGAGGTTATCTCTCTCAACTCAACAATCAAAGGGAGAAGAATGGCCATCACACCGGCCACTCTTGCAATTAGACTGGGGTTGAATGATGTGAATGCCCCTGAACAGGTTGCAAACTCTGAAATCCACCTAACCATGACAGAATGTGGTTATCAAGGTACTCTCTCACAAGCTACAATCTTTAAAAAGTATTTTGAACCAAAATACAAACTTTTGTTTCATTATATAATTATGTGTTTGAGTCTTAAAACAGGGTCTTATGACCAGATGCCCAAAACCTTTCAACCAATTTTTCATTCCATAGTGAATGAAACAAAATACAGGGCATCAAAACTTTTCTTTAATGAGTTGGTGTTACATCATAATAACACTAAAAAGAAGTTTTTGTTATACCCAAGGTTCATTATGCAATGCATAATCAAAGAACTGGGTGATGAGGTGCTTGTGGGTAAAACTGCAATTTTGAAACCCTTAACCTCACAACCATACTCTACGCACAACAAACAGGCTGCTTGGCCAGAAGATGACCAAGGGGAACTAGAACCAGTCCCCATGGAACCCTCATCTTCCAAACCTACACCCCCAAAGGCCAAGAAACACAAACAACAAAAACAACAACCCACCAAACCAAAAAGAAAAGCTGTTCAGGAGGTTGAGATGCCTGAACAAACTATTGTGCAATCTGCACTTCCTAAAGATGTGACCGAAACATCCTCTCAGTCTCATCCATCTCAAACCCCACCAAGAGCACCAATCACAATTCTTTTCAAAAGAAAAAGACTTAAGAAAACCATTTCTATTGATGCTTCTTTTGAAACTGCTGAACCCACTGCCCAATCTACTGAAACAACACCCCAACTTTTTGAAACCATAGAAATAGCCAAACTTCTCTCTAGGCTAAAAGAGAGAGTCCCATCCGAAATTGTCAGTCCCCAACAACCACATAAAACAGGGGACATACCCTCAGAATCAGACATGGATGTGGACACTCATAGCCCTGACCAAAGAGATGAGGATGAACCAGGGTCTCTAAGCCCATACTTAGAAACTCTTGGTACTTTTGAGGCTGCTACTACTCATTTACCACCCAGTGGTGGATCTGAGGAAAGAAGCAACATAGCTAAGACCTCAACTGTGGCAACTACTGATGAAGGCTTAATGCTTGAGGTAGGAAATCCTCTGAACCAAGAAAAAGAGGTACATGAGACAACTGAGTTGGGCTCAGCTCATGATGTAACTGATACAGTCCTCATTGAGGATGTAATCAGGGATTCAGATGATTCCATTGACTTGGATGATGTTTCAAAACACAAAACTACTGAATTGACGGCTACAAGTGAAGGTCCTACACCTGGTGTATCTATGCTCAAGAAGCTAGTCACACCAGATCAGGTTAAAGTCCACTTAATCCCTGATTCCCCTATAGTGGCATCTTCTGTACAACAAGAAGATCAACCAAAAACACACCCCTCACTACAAATGCCTACCCAATTCCCTGGGCAATCCAACATAGACATGAACCAGCTATGCAGCCCAGATGGTCCCTTATATCACATGATGAACACCCTCATCAAAAATCACTTCCAAACATACACATCTAACTTGGAGCTGTCCATAAAGAACCAATTTGGAGTGATGCAGACAAAGATGAACGATCTATCCAACAAGATTGACTTCAACAGCAAACAGATTGCTACTCTTACAGGTCATTTCTCCCAACCTTCAACATCAAAACCTGATGAAGCCAAAAAGGGGGAGAAAACCAAGGAACCTATGGAGTCACTTGAAGCCAGGAAAAAGTCAAGAGTGGCTATCCAAGAAAGGGAGCAGAGAGACCAAGCCAAAAAAGAAAAAAATGGCACAACAATTTGGTGTCTCTGTCCAAGAAATTGAAGACTGTGAAAAGTCTGATGAAGAAAAGTCTGATGAATCCCAAGGGCATAATGAAGAAACATCTGATGGACAAAGTTCTGATGAAGACTCAGAAAGTACTGAAGACAATCCTTCAGTAGTTGACAAACCTTCAGTAGTTGTCAACCCATCAGATGTTAACACTTCCAACACTCAAACTGCTGAACAAGAGCCTTCCAGATCAACTGAACCTACTCAACCAACTCCTGTTCCTCCTAGGCCTACTACAACAGTTACCACTATGACTGTACTAAACCCTTCTCCAATCTCTCAATCAGCAGAACTTCTTGAGAAGAGTTTAGTGGCAGTTCAGAAGAAAGCCAATGAAGATCAGATTTGGAAAAATCTGGAAGAAAGGGATGACTTGGACTTAAGCCTGGATGAAAAGCTACAGGCTTATGAAGCTGAACTTCAAAGGCAGGCTAGCCTAGAAAGAATTGTTGAGGAAGACAAAAGACAACAACTGATGTCTTATATTACCAAGAACAGCAAGATCAAAGCCCATACATTAAAGAGACTCTCCATGGAAGAGCTGACAAGAAGAGCTCAACTTAATGTAGACAAACTTGCAACAAGTAAAGATGCAAAAGCCAAGAGAGCCCAAATGATAGAAGAACTAGTAGCTAATGGTTATGGTTCAAAAGCCTCTGTGTCCAAATGGAAAGAAGAAAGATTAATGGACACTTACAGAAAATACAAGGCTGCAAGGGCTGCAAATCCAGAGAAGTTTGAAACTACTGAAGTATCAACTTCAGTAGTTAGAACTTCTGGTGTTCAAAGAAGACCAGCTACTCAAAAGAAGAAATCAGAGGAGAATGTGAAGACTGATTTCAGAATGGTACTACTAGAAGGAAGTACAGTAGTCCATTCTGACTTTGACATTGAAGAAAAACCTCTGATCACACAATTCAGGGATCCTTCCACCATTTCCTATCAAATCCAGAAAACCATCAAAGACAAACTGCACACTAAGGTAGTTACTGAGCATCATTTGCCAACTTTTCAACTACCTAATGTGATGCAACAAGAACAAGGAGGTGAATCCCACCTGAGAGTCACTGAAGTTGAAAACATCCAACACTTAGGAGCATCCCATGATACCACTATGGTTCCTTACACTTTAGACTTTGACAAGTCTAAAGTACCTATCATCAGATGGTCCTTTACTGATAACAACTCTGTACAAGTGACAAGAAGAGATCAGACAAGCAGAGCCTATAAGTCGATGAATGATCTGAAGAAGCTATCAACTCAAGACCTGCTTACAATCCAACATCTAGAACCACAAAAAGGATCTCTCACTGATGAACAGCTGAACCAGCTGAAGAATTCCATGTTCAAAGGAATATGGAAGATTGTGAAGGACAGAAGAAAACAATAAGGAATTAGGAAGGTTTTGGCTTCATCAATCCAGGGGGAGATTGTTAGGACAAAGAGGATTGGTGAAACCACTTTTGCAAACCTTAGTCTAATTCACTTCTGTCAAAATATTCTAAGTATAGAACTGCTGAAGAAGGAAGATCAAACTGCTGAAGAAGAGATTACACAAGTACTGAAGAAGAAAAGTCATCAGAAGTTCTGAAGTCCAAACCAGACATTTCTACTGAAGAACTACTGAAGACAAACTACTCATCAGTAGTTTGTCATTCATCAGTACTTATGAGAAGATCTTTTCCACCGCCTTTTGTATCAGTAGTTTATTAGTTTAGTATTACTTTTACTTTTTGTACAAGTTCCAAGATTGCAACTTGTTTCTGAACTTGCTTTTTGGCAAGGTTCATGTATTTGTAAAGTCTATAAATAGAAGGGTTCATCCCTCTGTTTTAGACATTGATTTCAATACAGAGTCTCCTAAATCTAGTTCTCTTCTTTGACCTTTCAGGTGATCTTTGGGACTTTCTCTTCATCCATCCACCCTTAGTCTTTGTCTTTATCTTACCATAGGGAGGAGTGTCTAGCTCATATTTGAGTTTTTATGAAGTTTTAAGATATATTGGTTAAGTTAGTTAAGTTTTGTTAACTTCTATTAAGGAAACTTAACCAAATAATATCAAATCACTAACATTACTAACCTAAGGGGCCACTTTTGCCAACTGTTGAAACTTGAAATTGAAATCAGACAAACCCCACCCCCTTTCTGTTTTTGTTCTGGTCACATAGTTGCCGGATCCGGCAATGATTCCGGCAACTCAAACTTGGTTTTTATCGTGACTTTGACTAAATTGAAGGTGCCATTTACGTTTCTCCATCCTAATTAACTCATTCCAATCGGTTATCATACGTTTTAAACAATCATTTAACAAGATTATCAAAACCCATTTAGTAACCGTCGCGTGAAGTTCGGCGATGAAAAACGACCCATTAACGAATTGATGTTTATAAATGGACCCTATACTTGATCTTGGAAACACTTTGCGAGCCTAAACCATGTCTTAGGCCATTCAAATCGTGTTCTAGTGACTTGCAAATCGATGCCTATTCCATTCCAGTCGTTCTCACATTCTAATCAAATCGTGCTTGTAACTTGTTTTTTATTGTTGCTGTTTTGATATACAATAGTCTCTGATCAATAGCCCTATGTTTCTTGTGGGTTGAATTAATGTTATTGGGTTTATTGATTTTAGGTTAGGGTTAGGGTTTATAAGCATTTTGGGGAAGAAGATGACATCTATGAAGTGTTTAAATGTTATTAACAATCAAAACTATCAACATCTGGATCAAGTGCCCTAGTTGTTGTGTCTGTGTTGGTGTCTAGAATCCACTCGGGTTTGACTCCCATAACAACCATGTTTTTTTTCTTTTTTTTAGTTGTTATACCATATAAGTTTTTATTGGTTTTAAAAAGATATAATACATAAAATTTTAGAATATTTATAATAAATTCATTTTTGCTCCAAAAATTATGAAAAATTAGGTGTAGCATCTTGACACCATAAAGAAAATTACTACACTTTTACTTTCTGAAAATTATTTAATTTTCGTAATTTTATTAATTTAAATTGTTTTAATCGTATTTAATTGGTTAAAAATTCATTTTTAATGATTTTAATCTCAAAATTTTTGGGAAATTATTTTTAAATATCAGAAACTAATATAAAAATTAGTTATCCAGAAAACTTGTATTTTTTTATTGAATTTATAATTTATAATCATTTAAACATGATTTAAATTCATCAAATTAGTTTTAAATGCAAATAAATTGAGAAAAATTATGAAAAATTTATTCTAAGTTTTTTTTATCAGAACATTTTCATTTTTCTCAAAATTTTAATTTTTGAATCATATATTGTATTTTTGTTGTATTTATGCTTATTTAAATACAATAATCATTATACTCTAAATCAGATTTATTAATTTAATTCTTTTGTCCAAAATAATTTCCATTACTTTTTCACTAAATATTCAATTGATAATAATCATATTACATATCCACATTTATTAACTTTTTCATATCATTTTTGATATAAAAGTTTTATATTAATTCGATTTATTGTAAAAACTATATTTCCCCAAATCGACTTAGCAACCCTGATGCCTTAGACCCTAGATGTCTTAGACATTTCCCTTATTAGCATTGTTAAATGTTATAGGTAAAATTCCTCGGAATTCCCATTTCTTTAACTCACCATAGCTTAAGTTGGATTTGATCGCTTTCACAAACTGTGAGTATATCTTTCTCCTTATTCATTTTATTGTTTAGGGCTAATCATGTACCTTATGTCAAATTACTATTTCTTTTCACTATGTGCAATTCTCATGTGTGTTTGCTTTTTGTTACTTTGTGTGTCTGTGACTTGTCAAAATCATTAACCGTTGCGGCCTAGCATTTCAATGTATAGTACTATGGTATATACCCCTTGTGACTCTGTTGAGAGACCTTGGTGATTGCTATGTGTTTCATTACTACTGTCAATAGCGCATACTATGTATAAATTTCATTTCACTTTCGTAGGGTTGATTTTGACCCGGATACTACTTATTACATAAATACAAACAATGTACAACACATGAATTGCAAATATTTCTTACTATATGTATTCAAAACGGGGTATGCTCACCAATACAATTTTTGTATTGACAAAATTATTTTGTACATGTTTCAGGTTATTTTGAGATGCATTCCTTAAGCTTTTGGATTTATATTTAGATTTGATTCATTGTATTTCAGTTTAGTTTAGTTGGCATTTAGAATCGTTGTATTTCATTTCAATGTAATAAACTATTTAATCAATGTATCAATATTTACACTTTTAGTCCATGAGCTATTGAACAATCGTCACTACATGGCACCTCGATGATTCCGCCATCGGTCGGCGGGTTACAGATTGGTATCAGAGCCGTGGTCATAAGGAATTAGGTTATTAGAATACCTTTAGCCTAGTCTATAACTAAGCTGCCTCATATACGTATTTCTCATTATCCTTATATTTGTTTTCGATTTCATTTTCATTTCCTCTCCTTTTTCATCACCCTTTTTGGCATAATACTTGGAGAAGAAGACACTCGTATTTCACAAACGAAACGATATCACCAAGTTAGGAGTGGTATCCATACCTTGGTGATTAGTTTCACTCCTCTATATACTATATATCTTTGGAATGTATCTTTGGGATAGGAGTGACAACCACACCTCAAAGAGTATTTCCTCCAAAAAAAAAAAAGAAACTTAACCACTAAGCTGGGAGTGATATCCTTAACTTAGTGATTGGTTTCACTCCACCGTAGTTTTCAATTTTGAAATACATCTTTTTGTTAGGAGTGAAAACCACATCTCAAGGATCTATTTATGTATCTCGTTTTTAATCTCGCTAAAGTTTTGGAATTCACTAGTGATGGGGCACGTTCAATCTGGAAAGGTGAGCGCCTGTATTCTGAGTTTTTTGTCTAGGCCTGGTATTTCATATAAATCCCAACCAGACAAGGGATCTGTATACCTACCTAGGAACTCTTGGGATGGGCATTCAAATACTTGAGTTAGTCAAAGTTTCCTATGGAAACAATCCCAACATCTTTTGTTATCGATATTTATGTTTTGTTTATCATTTGAAGACTCAATTTCATCGTTTGTTGTTTCATATGCTATTATTCATTGATTATTTTCTTTTGGATTTTTCATCATCATTATTAAAACTGTTGTCCGCTATATTATCGCATTAAAACTTGCATTATTTCACTTATGCTTTGTGACTTTCACACTATAAAGCATCACTTCTCTTGTGCTAAAACATTTTTCCCATAACTCAAAATTTTAAACCTTATGTTTAACTTCAACCACATCCTAATTTTGGGAGTGTTGCGTCATCACACAGTTAAAAAAAGATATGGTTTCCCAAACTTATTAATCAGCCTGTTTTATAACATCATGTTTATAAACTCATTTGATCGATTTTTGTATCCGCTTGTGTATCGCTCTCAACACAATATACCCTCATTTACCCAATACCAATTTACTGATATAGCTACACTCAGTCTCCTAAGCCATACCAACTACCATTAGTTAGCATCTCTTGGTCTGATTAAACTCATACATAAATGCCTATCTACACGATACACACCAGGACACTACTCTCTAAAACGATTAAACTTATCCTGTGTTGTCTTTTTTACAAAAACCCAAATACCTAGTTTCTGAAAAATCTATACCTTGTGCCTAGAAACAAATAGCACACTATGAGCCTAAAGAGATGCCTTAATGATCTTTACAAACAAACGGTCTTTCAATGAATAAATTTCAAAAAAATTTTCCAAGGTTTCAAGCTTACCCAATCCTAATGGGTAACATTTGACTTTCTCAAACATTTCATAAAAACCAAAAATTTTCAACTTTAATGAAATTTTAACTTACAAGTTAAAGAAATGTTTAAATACACAAAATCCTATTTTCCAAAATTCGTCAACGCATCCGGGATCATACTCAACTTTACACGTATTCTATCCACACTTTCCAAGTATTATCAAAGAGAATCAACCTAAACCTAACCATTCTCCATTTGTATTCATAAACATCTAACATATTATACCGAGTTGATTCACTTGATCAACGCAAGAACTTTGTGCATTGTGGACTTTCAACGTTGATTTAGGTTCAAAGCTAGGCTACCGGCTATAGTAGAAACTAGAAACTTACACGTTGTTCACAACCCTTATCACTTTCCTTGCCGTGACTCGATCTTCTTTTCAAAATTGGAAATTTGTTTTCAGAAATGCTATGTAAGTATAGGCTTTTCGCATCCACGTTATTTCGAAACCTCGCAATGTTTTTGAAATCTATTCGTGTCATACACGTTGCTTTATATCATTCAAGCCATTTTTTTAAATCTTGGTCTTTTGAAACACATTTGGTTTATATGGTTTCCTCTTGCATTTTATAAACTTGTTTTACATATTTACAAGTCAAATGTAAACCTTTTTTGTTTTCACATAACGGATCCAATATATGTTTTCGGGAAAAGAGAATGAGGAAACTTGCGACTGATAATATGCCTTATAATAATTTTCCACCTGACTTCTCGTAAACACATGAAAGTGTGTACTTAAGAAGACTTTTCATGTGAACCTGTTTTGAATTTAAAACATTATTCGATTTCTAAAAAGTTATTTTCATGCATTACTACTATTCTTCCAACTGTATCACAAAGTTCGAGTAAACTACGTTTTTATAAACGAATTTTTTTTGCACTTGCACTCTCTCAGTCGCAAAACTTTTGGTCTAATAAAATATTGGACATATCCTTATCAGAATGTTGCTAAATGTCTTTTATCGTATAGTGCATATATGCAAAATTACTAAATTTAAACCTTCATGCCAGTAGACTATACACGTCTGTTCTGCGCACTTTCATTTGCATTAAATTTAATTATTTTATTCTTACACCATTTTATTGTATTTATAGTTATGTCCACGCATTATCTTATTTATGATTATTCTCGCATTATCCTTTTATTGGCGGTTATTCTTACGCGTAATTTGCGGTTACTTTCGCACTATTTATTAGCAGTTATTCTTACATCACTGATTTTCAACTTTGGTCCAACTCATTTACTCTTATTTTACGTAATCGCGATTTACTCGATTTATGTTATATTATTCTTTCAATCGAAATTTTATGCTATACGTATATACTTACATGAACGCATATTTTGTATGCATATTTTTCCTGTTTTGAGCAAGACCCTGTTATAGTTTCTCATTATTTTGTTCAACACCATGGTCAATAAACATACTAATTGATAACTCATATGGTATCTACGCCAGTGCCCACGTACGACTCGAATCAGAGTATTTCTATAACCCGAGGGGAACGGTGTAATCCTCAGAGTTTATTAATATGGTTGTTTAGAGCCCAACGATGTGAACAAAAATTTACCGGATAAGGGCAAACCCGAAAGGTGAAGGACCCCTAATCAGGTCTTATACTTGCACATTATTCTCATTACGGTTAAACGGTTAACCCAAAAGGTAAGAACCCCTAACCATGTCATGCTAGAATATTATTTCTTTGCAGTATCTATTACTTAACGCATTTTGTAAGTCCCAAATACTAGATCTTGTTAAGTGCAAGAGATTGTTATCACTTAGAAACACCTATGAATTAGGTGTTTTAAGTGATTAATCTTCTACAAACAAAGAAACTAGATGAATGCTATAAGAACCGACACACAAGGTGAATAATAAGATAATTCCATTGATGATTTGTTACTGAAGAACCGTGGAAATGATACAAGTACGCACCTATTCTTCTTGTGCTACAAAGATAATAACCAAAATCCCTGAACCTAGAGCTGCACACAAGCTTTCTTTATATAGGAAGTCTGATTGGCCTGCGCACTTAAGCTAAGTGCGCAGGGCTCGTCCATTAAGTGCGCAGCCTAGGGTTTCTAGCATAAACTATGTCATAATTACATAAACAGCCCTTCAACTTACAAACTACACAACAAGCTATCAAAAGTCTTTGATCTAGTATCTGTGGTCTCAAAATAACCCAACAATACTCCCCCTAGACCACAGCTACCAGTTCTTCTATCTTCAATCAATCTCTACATCGCTTGGCTCCCCCTCTGCCTGACCCGGGGAGGTCTTGAATGTACATGGCGGCCAGATCTTCTTCAACCACAGGTGAAACTTGAGTAGACTCTGTTGCAGGTCTTTCTAGATCAGTTGCTGTTGCAGGTTCTTGTGTCTGCACCTCTGAAGCGGTTTCGGCTTCAGTTTGTGTTACTTATGCAGCAGCAACTTGGGCAGCTTTCTCCTTTTGTTCTTTTTCCTTGTCCGCTGCGTTGATCCTGTCTACTATGTCAAGTAACTCCTGTTTCAGCTTCATCGCCCGATCCACTGCTCTCCTGAATAGGACAACTTCTTCAAATAAGACGTTTCCAGCACCTACATTGATCTGATTGGCAAACAACATATTCAAATCCGATAGATTAAAGGCAAACACATCTACCGGATCCAGAATCCTCATGGCCTCTGAATCATCCTTCAGCTTGATAACGGCTTCACCAGTATTGCTGTCATAAAACCATTTCTTGAAGTCTCTTAACATAACTGGAAGCTCAGGACGTATAGGAACTCATGTGATGACCTGGGGGGGGGGGTCAATCACATAAGTGATAATTCCTTGTCCTGTGGCAGGAGCGATTCGCTTCTTGGAGATTCGTCTCCTCGGCTTTTGCGGCTTGAAGATCTAAAAATCATTCTCACACTCCTTCTCTATGAACCAAGCAAGCATGGAACCCGTGGTGTCATTGGTGTGGTTGATGAAAGGGCTCTACGAAGTTCCCTGATGTCCCAACGAGGGAGAGACTTCAGTTCCTTTTGACCTCTGAAGTACTGTATAACTCCCCCTCGTCTCTTTATAGCAAAGAACCTTTTCACCTTGTCATACTTCCATGAAATGATCCTCTCTTGATTAGTTTCTCTCGTATGATGGATGTTCTGATGCAGGGCTGGAATAGTGATAGGCCTTCTGGGAAACCATGTTGATCTTTCTGGGTCCAACTTATGGCCATTTGACGTCTCGTACACTGTTTCTTCTTCCATACCCATCTCCACAAACTTCTCAGGCATCTCATCCTCGCTGATCTCGTCCACATCACTTTATTTAGCGATTCTTTCTTTCTCTTTCTCCTCCTCAAGAAATTTCCCAAAATCAAATAGCTCATCGGATGTTGTGCTAGGAGCACCAGTCTGCTGTTACTGCAACTCTTGAATCATATCAAACATCTTCATCTGAACCTGAGTCTGAAACTTGATCAGATATCGTTGATCCTTCACAACTTTCTCGAAATTCCTGTTCTTGTGCTTTAGCTTCTTGACTTTTCTTCTGAGCTCCTGATTATTGTGCACATCACTCTTTAGGTTACAAATCTCCATAGCAGCAGTCTTTCCAATCTCCTTGACCAACTTCTCATACTGTTCCTGGTGCACCAGTTTGCGGCGTGGTGCAGCAGGAGCTGAGTAGGAAGGTTCAGTTGGCCTTTGAGCTGGTGCTTTAGGGGCTGGAGCAGTAGTTGTGGATGGTCCTTGTTGATCTTCTCCCCCGAATATAGACTCCAAAATCACTTCTTGCTCAATATCGTCCTCAGTCATTACGCGAGGAACCTCAGACTCTGGTAACTGTTCCCTCCATTTCTTTCTTTCGGCCCTCTGCAACTCAGCAACTTGTCGTAGGGCCTCAGCAGTCTCAAGTTGTTCTGGTGTCAGTGATTCTCTACCCTCTTGTAACAGACCAGTTGGCCTTTTCCTCTTGGTGGGCTTTGATGGAGATGCTTCAGTTGGCACCCTTTTGCCCCTTGCCTTTTCTAGAGCAATTTCTTCAGCAGTTGGTTAGGCTAAAGAGTGAGCAGGGTCAGATGGTCTAGGTGCATCGGTGGATTGCTGACGAGCTTCTGTTACATCCTGCTTCCTTTCCTTAATCTTGTTGTAGAGTTCCATGACCATAGGATATCGCTGCGCTGCATACATGTTCTCCAGCATGGGTTCCTAATCAGCCGTATTGCACTCAGTGAAGAATCGTGCACCTTTGGTGAAGTTGTACTGGTCACCAAGGGGCAGATTCTCGTGCTGTGCGTTAATCATCATCTGCACGAATCTGGGGTACATAGCCCATTTGCCTGAGTCAGTCTCGGCATTCTTCACCAGATAATCGAAGATCATACCCGACAGGTTAAAAGGTTCATTCTTGTAGATCTTTATCATAGCAGTCGACTATTCAGTGCTAAGAGCATTGTAACCTCCTTTCCTGGGACACAGAGACATAATAAACACGTGACTGATGAGTCCCCAGTCTCTGGTTAGCTGGCTCTTTTTGATATCCCTTCTCTTGTCAAAATCTCCTTTGTATCCGAAATTCTTAAACTCTCGGTGAACATCGGCTTTTGATAGAAATCTGACTGTTCCTGGATGGTCTTGAAGTCTCAGCACGTTTCTAACGGTATCTTCAGTGATGATTACAGCCTTGTTTCTGACTGTAGCATTGATTCGCTTGACACGACCAACAACTTCTACTCGAGCAGATCTACAAAAATCTTCAATGTGAGAGCAATAAACTTGTAAACTATGCTCCACAGCGTGTCCGATTCTGCTTCGTCTGATCCAGGTAACTACGTCTTTGAACTTTACGTCGTCGGTCTCAAGATTCATCGGCTGATTATGCATTCCTCTTGGATCCCAATCAAGCGCCTTCTGTTTTAGATCATGTGCACGAAAAACATGTTAGAGCTCTTGATTGTGAGTGGACAACCAAATGACTGATCATATACTTCTACGGAAAACGTACTTAGACTGTATTTTATTATTATTTTTTTTAAGTTTTTCATGTGTGGTCTTTTGGACAGTCATAAGATTGTGTTTGATTGATTTGTTTTATCAGTGTGCAATGTACATTTGATTTTCCAGTTTATGATCATTAACGTCCATGTTTAAGTGTACGGGTGAACAGGTCTAAATACGCAATCCGATCAATGGTCTTGGAAGTCAAGTTAATGGTCATATTAGGTTCAATGTTCAAGTACGCAGGTCCTGTAATTGCGCATGTTAGGTCAAAGACTTATGATCTAAGTACTCAGTCAAGTACTCAGCCAAGTACTCACACTATGGGCTGAGTACTTAGGTTGAGTACGCAGGGACCTGATCAATGATACACGAGATCACAAGTGCGCAGGTCAATCAAGAATTGGGCATGGTAACCCCTAGTCAAGATAGGCCAATCTGCGTACTAACCAAGTATGCAGATACTTAAACCTTCGTTTAAGATTTAAATGCGCAACATAAGTGCACAAGATTCTAGGGTTTCAAAGGTTTGAACATTTGATGAGACAAGTACGCAGTTTCTAAGAAACAACTGCGCACTGTTCATCATCAAGTACGCAGCCTTCAAAAATTTAAACCCAATGACACAATAAAAACCCACAACTGAATCCTTTAAACGTGCTAATAGTCCCTGTAATCACAAGCAAGAAACAATCAGTACATATCAACTACCTTAATCAGTGGTGAAGATCAACAAAATGAGAAGAATGAATACTGATTAAGATTGATAAGGTGTGATTAGATGGTGATTAAGGGGTTAATAGGAGAAGATGAACGGTGATGATGAAGATGATTGTTGGGTAAAGAGAATTAGGGTTTTATGACACTGTGACTGTTGTAAATAAAAATTTACATTTGTATATATACTAAAGCCATATGGGCCTGCGCACTTGGGTTAAGTGCGCACGGCCCATCAAGTACGCAGCAGTTTGAATTTTTGCCCAATAGGAGTTCAATAGCCCAATTTCATTTTAATAGGTGGGGATTCACCAAATCTCATGACGTGTGCGTAACTATACATATTTTACAATGGATTTTAACACACGTTTTTGCTTTAATATTTATAAAAATGGTTTCGACCTTCATATTAAAACACACACACTAGGGCAAGTGTACCCTGTCATATATGTAGTAAGTACAGATAAGAACCAAGTATCGATCCATGGACGCGCGCGGAGCAATGGTACTAAAACTCTATCCCCGATTCACCAGTAAGTAAAAGATAAGTTTGAGTTTTGTTTAAAACTAAATTAATTCTAACACATGTAAATAACTTAACTACGACTCCAACTACAAAATATAACTATATAAACTATAATACGCCAATCCTAGCATGTCATCTATATAAGATATAAAGGCGTGATCAACATTCCCATTTTCCGACAGTTAGTTTCCCTTTCGGGCATCCTAACATGACAACTATATGGAAAGCTAACACGAATACACACGTTAACCACCTCAAGTCGTTTATTAGCGCGCAGCTGATATGATCTCATGAGAATCTTTAAAGATAGGTTAGTATCACCTTTCGTGAGTCCTCAACCGCACTAGTTAAGGAAAGCAATATCGAATACACAATACGACCACCGAAACTAGCATGAAGTAGAGCATTTCACAACCTATTCCATTTTACTAACTTTGAACACAAATCTACTAAGATCGCCATTTTCACTAAAATAACTAACAAAGATCATTAACCGTGTCAAAGATTAGTAACAACACCATTAAGCTTTTTAAACTCTTTTACGTGCCGGTAAACATCTATAATCGTTATCCGAGTGACTTTAACCAAACCAATACCCGGTTACAGTTTCATGGTGTAAACTTTATTAACAAGTTAACTAGTTTACTACCGGACGATTAAACGGACGGTTTCCTCAACAAGTAATCCGCCTAACACATTCGATAATCATCAAAGTCATCTGAACACAACTACAAATCTATCAATAATGAAACAAGGTTGCATTATGATCATCAAGATTCAAACATGAAAAACGCCAAATTTATACAAAACTTGATTTCACGCAAACGATTGTTTTAACTACTAACTAATACTAATGTTCTTGCCCGTAGGCGTACGATTAACTAAAATAACATCAATATAGCTAACAAAATCAGATTTGGATCTAAGAAAGCTCAAAGGATCAAACCATAAGATTGCTAAAGAGATGGATTGGATGATGAAGGATGGATCGGATGGATTCCCGAGCTTGTTAAACGGCCTTCCAGCAGCTCCTTTGGTCCAGAAATCGCCTAAAATCGCCTCCCCAAAACCCAATGAATGATCAGTGGGCTGAATGGTACATTTATAGAAGAACAGAGCCTGTGAGCGGCCGCTCGAAGCCTGTGAGCGGCCTCTCACTTTTCAGACAAGTGGACCAGTTGCACGATTGCTGACGTAGGCCATCTAGAGTGTTTCTGGAAATATCTGGAGGAGCGAGCGGCCGCTCGAAGCCTCCGAGCGGCCGTTCACAGGACCCGAGGTCCTGTATGCGCGCCGAAAACTGCGTTTTTCCTTCAGTTATGCTTCCGGGACATCGTTTAAGACCTGAAACTGGAAAGATACCAAAATAAGCACCAATTCCTGTGTATAAGGTCAAAAACGTCTGAAAATGGGAGTTAAATGGGGACTTTTATATGTGTAAATTAACGTATATCATCTCACCTTCTGCATTCAAGATCATACTAACCATACCTGCCAGAACCCGTTTGAACTTCCCGTTGGATAGCTGCAGCCTAAGAAAAATTGTCGGTATGCTTGTCCACTTAAATCCATGCCTTTTCTCTTTCAACATGTGTTTGGTGATGATGTTTATCATGTTTTCGGTAATATTGACGAAAATTTGTGGACCCCACTTGTGCTAGGTATGAGCCTACCGATCCTCAAGGTTTATCAAAATATAATGATGAGAGCTTCAGGTCTATGTTTCCATAAGCAAAGAAGATGTTCATTATCTTGATCAGATGATGAGAGCTTCAGGTCTATGTTACCATAAGCAGAGAAGATGATCATCTGATCGTTTTGGTGAGCTATCTAAATTTGTTTGCACGTCACTAACATTGCGTGCCTTTTGCTGCTCAGTTGATTAATTTTCTTAGCCCCGCATTGGTAGCTTGCACACTTAGGTGTCTTTTGATTTACCTATGCACAAAATTTTCTGTGTCTTTTGATTTCTCAACCTGTGTATGACCGGACTCAGCTTGTACAGACCTATAGCACAGTGGGAATCCAGTTTTCCGTGTAGATCTTTACTGTAAATCACCTATTAGCAGTTTACTTGATCCCAGGCTGAATCTACCGACACATCGTTGCTTGAGGCCACAACATCCTCTGGGTCCTATTCACATGCTGACGAAATATGATTAGTTTCTATCATTTCTTGAATTAATTCTTTTGAAATTTTGTAGTAGGGATGGACCGGTTTTACTTTCTCCCCCAAAAATCTTGTTTGAATAAAAAGAAGATTTTTACTTTTATATAGTAAAGATTTTTTTTTTTAAATCATTCAAAATTTATCATCTCCAGCCATGTTACCAACTGATGAAAACGTGTTTTGTCAAAAGCTTTTGTGAATATATCTGCCTTTTGATCAGCAGTATCTATTGGCAACACCTGTATATATCCTTTGTCGTGAGCATCGCGAATGGAGTGAATCCGAATTTCAATATGTTTGGTTTTAGAATGATCAATTGGATTCTTCACGATGTCACGACAAGCATCATTATCAATGAAAATAGGTGTATGCATGACATTCAAACCGTAGTCCAAAAGCTGATTTTGGATCCATAACACTTGACAACAACAACTGGATGCAGCTGTGTATTCAGCTTGAGCAGTGGAGATAGACACTGTAGTTTGCTTCTTGCTCTGCCAAGACACCAGCCTGTTACCCAGAAATTGACAACCACCAGAGACAGACTTTCTGTCAATCCTGCAACCTGCATGATCACCATAAGAGTAAGCGATTAAATTAAAATTATCACTCTTAGGATACCATAAACCAAGTTTCAGTGTCCCTTTGAGGTAGCGGAAGACTCTCTTTACTGCAGTTTCATGCGATTGCTTGGGATTTGACTGAAAGCGTGCGCAGGATCCAACTGCCCACATAATATCTGGTCTGCTGGCTGTAAGATACATCAGTGAGCCAATCATTGATCGATAGGTGTGAGGATTCACTGAAAGGCCTTGAAGATCTGGTACAAGTGTTGTTTGGGCCGCAAAAGGATTGTTGGACGGCTTGCAATCAGTCATGTTGTATTTTGCCAGGATGTCTCTTGTGTACTTGGCTTGATGGATGAGAATTCCGTCTTCCTTCTGCTGAACTTCTAGGCCTAAGAAAAATGACAATTCTCCCATCATGCTCATTTCAAACTGAGACTTCATAATGCTTTCGAATTCCCTGCACAAATTTTCATCAGTGGAGCCAAAGATAATATCGTCAACATATATTTGAACAAGAATAGAATGTTTGTTGACTTCTTTGGTGAACAGAGTCATGTCGATCTTCCCTCTGGTGTATCCATTTTGCAGCAAATACGAAGATAAGGTCTCATACCAAGCTCGAGGCGCTTGATGAAGTCCATAGAGAGCCTTATCCAATTTGTAGTATTTGTTGGGATGATGAGGGTCTTCAAAGCCCGGCGGTTGACAAACGTAGACTTCTTCCTTGATTTTCCCGTACAAGAATTCGCTCTTCACATCCATTTGAAAGACTTTGAAGTTCTTGTATGAGGCGTATGCCAAGAAGATACGGATGGCTTCAAGTCGAGCAACTGGAGCGAATACTTCCTCATAATCAATACCTTCCTGCTGATGAAAACCCTGAACTACCAGACGAGCCTTGTTCTTGATCACCACACCACGTTCATCCATTTTGTTGCGAAAAACCCATCTTGTTCCGATAGGATACCTCCCTTCAGGTAGATCCACTAGCTCCCAAACCTTGAGCTTTCTAAACTGAGATAGCTCATCCTGCATGGCTTCAACCCAGCTTGCATCTCTAACAGCATCTTCAATGCTGAAGGGTACCGTCTGAGATAAGAATGCTGAGAGTGCAATATTGAGCTTATCTGCCTGATTTCTAGTGAGAACACCATCAGTGATTGGTCCGATGATGTTCTCAATAGGATGATACTTAGATGATTTAAATCCCATGTTTGGCTCTTCTTGAACTTGGGAAGGCAGATTGGAGAGGTGATCTACAGGGATTGATGAGCTGGATGGATCATTTACAGACTGTTGTGCTGAAGATGTTTCTTCTGAAATTGGAGTACTTTCAAGAGATTGTGTAGTCTCAACAGTCGCATCACCATTTGTGGATTGAAGAGGAACAATTGGATCAGCTACTAGTGGAGAGAATCGGGTGGTGAAGGGTGCAACGTCGTCTTCAGAAGAGTAAAGAGTATCTTCGAGAGGAGAAGGAGCGGCTGCTTGATTGTCAGATGTTTGTTCTTCAATGATACTGAAATTGTTGAAAACAACATCCACGTCAAAGACCCAGTCAGGACCGGCTCCTGTGTTAGTGGAGTTGGATTCCTGCCAATCAACATAGAAAGATTTGAGAACCATCTTGGTGCGTTTGTTGTATACTCTATAAGACTTTTGACTTGAAGAGTATCCAACAAAGAAGCACTCATCTCCAACTGCATCGAACTTCATTATGTTCTCATAGTTGTTTAGAAGAGTACATGAGCATCCGAACGACCTGAAGTAATCAATCAGAGGTTTTCTTTTGAAAAGCAATTCATAACCTGTTTTCCCGCGCGCCTTAACAATCAAGACTCTGTTAAGAACATAACAGGCGGTATTCACAGCTTGTGCCCAGAAGATGATCGGCAACTTGGAGTCGATTAGCATAGTTCTGGCAGCTTCAATAAGTGTACGATTCTTCCTTTCAGCAACTCCATTCTGTTGAGGACTTCTCGTAGCACTGTACTGAAGATGAATTCCTTTGTTGTTGCAGAAAGTCACGAAGCTTTGATTATTGAATTCAGTTCCGTGATCGCTTCTGATTGATCTAACCTTTGTCTTCACTATGTTTTCAATGAGAGGAACAAACAGCATCAATATCTCGGCAGCTTCACTTTTGTATTCTAAGAAATACACCGATGTAAAACGAGAAAAGTCATCTGTTATCACCAAACAATAAGATTTTTTAGCTAAGCTTTTAACACTAATGGGACCGAAAAGATCCATATGCAATAGTTGAAGAGGTGAGTCTATAGAGTTCACTGTTTTGGACTTGTGCGATTTCTTGTGTTGTTTTCCTTTGGCACATGTTAAACATTTTTTAGAAAAAGGGAATTCCTTGGAAGGAAGACCTCTGACAAGATTTAGTTTTGAAAGTTTGTTAATGTTTTTAAAGTTTACATGTCCTAATCGCCCGTGCCATAACAGTGACTCTGACTCGGATGCCTTTGAAAGTAAGCATGTCATTTGACATTCTGACTTGGCATCTCTCATATTTATCACATATGTGTTATTCTGTCTAGGAGCTTTTAGCATAATCATATTGGTAGGCGGTATGAATCCAGGCTTCAGAAAGATGCACTCCATGTCATTGAATAACACTGAGATTCCTTTGTCACAGACTTGTGATACGCTCAAAAGGTTGTAGCACAATTCTGGAACATAATTCACATCTTCTAAAGTCAGTGCGTCTGAGACCACATCTCCTATTCCAACTATCTTCCCGCCCTTTTCATTCCCGGCAAAGGCAACAAACTCTCCATCAATAAACCTATAGTTCTTGAGGAGTTCCTTTAGACCAGTCATGTGTCTTGAAGCCCCGCTATCAACATGTCATAGATATCTCATGAGTGCGATCAACCATTTCTGTAACTTATTCTGAAATACAAGAGAAAACACAAGAAATACACATATAAATACAAGAGACTCTATGTACAATCACGACTCAAACCTTTACTTAATTAACTTTGGGAATCCAGGTCTGGTTTAGTTTTGATCTGTCGTGATTTTCACCCAAAATCGACTCTTGTCTTTTCAAAATTTTTGTGGTTTTATCAAAATTTTTTACTGTTTCTTGAAGGTTTTTAATCTGATCAGAAAGATAGTTTAGTGTTTTGACGTCATTAGATTTTAAATGACATTTTTTAACCACATGACCCTCATTTCCACATCTAAAGCATTTTGAGTGCTTTGGCTTGATCTTTGGAGAGGGTCTGGATGATGATGGTTGTGATGCTCCTTTCTTGATCTTGCTTGAGCATGAGCTTTCACTGGAGCATGATTCATCAATTTTGTTGTTGCTTGATTCTTCATTTGTGTTGCAGTCTGGCTCGCTGATGTCGCTTTCTGTATCACTATGTGATTCTTCAGGAATTGAGTTATCTGTTTCACTTGTGATTCTTCAGAACATGACATATCTGTGGTTGATGGAGTAAACTCTGGAATTTCTTCAGTGAGAAATTTCCCAAACCTGTTTCTTTTTAGTTCTGGTACAAACGGAGATGGTCTATATACATTTTCATTATCAGAGAATGCATCATTAAGATCAACACAAACTGGCATAACATTGTCAACACAAATATTTGAGCGTTTGATAGGATTCTTCCTATCATCAGGGTCCACAACGCCCTTTAAATCAAGTTTAGAAGTTAATGTAGTACAATCATCCGGCCTAGATAAACTATTACAGTTATCCATCCTAGACAAACTATTACAATCATCCAGCTTAGTTAAGTTATTACATTCATCCGAATTCAAAATAGTTTTAGACTTATCATTACTCCAGATGAACCAATTCACTATAGAGTAATTGGCACCTGGGTGACCTAACCCCATCGTTTGTCCACCACAACTCTCATCATCGTCCACCTGATCCTGTTGGGTCACATCTGCACTGCTTTTACTTATATTAGAGTTTGACTCAGATTTGGCACATTCTTTTTCAAAAAGATCATTTTTTGGATGAGGTTTTGGAATGGTTATATATTCACTTTTGCTCAAAGGTAAAAACAGAGATTTTACAATTCCCTTTTTATCCTTATACCCAATTCCGTCTTTGACGAATGATTGCCTTGAGCAATCTTCGATATCTGTATGAGCATGTTTGCTTACATTCCATTTGTCCACAACAATTTGGAGATGATTTGTTTCATTTCTAGATTTTTCTAATTTTTCTGTTAAGTCATTTATTAAAAAATCTTTTCTCAGGACAAATTCTTTTAGAGTCTGCATTTCAGCTATAGTTGCATTTAACTTTCGCTGATATGCCAACTCATTTTCTTTCATTTCAGTGTTGATTTTTCGGATGTCATCCATCTCTCTTAAAATTTTCCTATTGTGGGACAAACATGTTGGATCAGTATATTGCTCTTTTGTTGAACTTGCTAGTTGACACTTAAGTGTTTAGCAAGTTCTTGAAGAGTGATAGCACAGCGGAATGTTTATAAGTTTAAAGCTACACTTATCAACAGGAGTTATTACTCCCCCTGGATTCAAGAACTAATAAATGATAAGTGTTTATTGAGAATCTAAGTATTGAATGAGAATGAAACACTTTGACAGATTCTCAATAAACATGAAATGGAAATAACAATAATAAGTGTTGAAGGATTTCTTGTATTAAAATCAATGTCTAAAACAGAGGGATGAACCCTTCTATTTATAGACTTTACAAATACATGAACCTTGCCAAAAGCAAGTTCAGAAACAAGTTGCAACAAGTTGCAGTCTTGGAACTCGTACATAAAGCAAAAAGATGAAGCCAAAACCTTACTAATTCCTTATTGTTCTTTTCTGTAATTCACAATTTTCCATATTCCTTTGAACATGGAATTCTTGAGCTGGTTCAGCTGTTCATCAGTAAGAGACCCTTTATGTGGTTCTAAGTGTTGGATTGTAAGCAGGTCATTGGTTGATAGTTTCTTCAGCTCATTCATCGACCTATATGCCCTGCTTGTTTGATCTCTTCTTGTCACAAGTACTGAGTTGTTATCAGTAAAGGACCATCTGATGATTGGTACTTTAGACTTGTCAAAGTCTACAGTGTAGGGAACCATGGTGGTACCCTTGGTTTCTCCTGAGTGTTGAATGTTTTCAACTTCAGTGACTCTCAGGTGGGATTCACTTCCTTGTTCTTGTTGCATCACATTAGGTATCTGAAATGTTGGTAAATGATGTTCAGTTACTACCTTAGTGTGCAGTTTGTCTGTGATGGTCTTCTGGATTTGATATGCAAAGGTGGAAGGATCCCTGAATTGTGTGATCAGAGGCTTTTCTTCTATATCAAAATCAGAATGGACTACTGTACTACCTTCTAGTAGTACCATTCTGAAATCAGTCTTCACTTTCTCCTCTGATTTCTTTCTTTGTGTAGCTGGTCTTCTTTGAACACCAGAAGTTCTAACTACTGAAGTTGAAACTTCAGCAGTTTGAAACTTCTCTGGATTACAGCCCTTGCAGCCTTATATTTTCTATATGTGTCCACCAATCTTTCTTCTTTCCATTTGGACACTGAGGCTTTTGAACCATAACCATTAGCTACCAGTTCTTCTATCATCTGAGCTCTCTTGGCCTTTGTGTCTTTACTTGTTGCAAGTTTATCTGGAATAAGTTGAGCTCTTCTTGTCAGCTCTTCCACAGAGGGTCTCTTCAATGTGTGGGCTTTGATTTTGCTGTTCTTTGTAATGTAAGACATCAGTTGATGTCTTTTATCTTCTTCAGCAATTTCGTCTAGGCTAGCCTGCCTTTGGAGTTCAGCTTCATAAGCCTGAAGTTTTTCTTCATGTCTTAGATCCAAGTCATCCCTTTCTTCCAGTGTTTTCCAGATCTGATCTTCTCTGGCCTTCTTTTGGGCTGCCACTAAACTCTTCTCAAGTAGTTCTGCTGATTGAGAGATTGGAGAATGGTTTAGCACAGTCATTGTGGTAACTGTTGTAGTAGGCCTAGTAGGAACAGAAGTTGGTTGAATAGGAGCAGTTGATCTGGAAGGGTCAGCAGTTTGAGTCTCGGAAGTGTTAACTTCTGATGGGTTAATAACTGTTGAAGGTTTGTCAACTACTGAAGGATTGTCTTCAGTACTTTCTAATTCTTCATCAGAACTTTGGCCATCAGAGGTTTCTTCATTGTGCCCTTGGGATTCATCAGACTTTTCAGCATCTTCTATTTCTTGAATAGAGACACCAAATTGTTGGGCCAGTTTTTCTTTTCTGGCTTGATTCTTTTGATCTCTTTCAAGGATAGCCACTCTTGCCTTTATCCTGGCTTCGAATGACTCCTTAGGTTCCCTAATTTTCTCCCCCTTTTTGGATTCATCAAGTTTGGAAGTTGAGGGTTGGGAGAAATGACCTGTAAGAGTAGCAATCTGTCTGCTGTTGAATTCAATCTTGTTGGACAGATCGTTCATCTTTGTCTTGATCACTCCAAATTGGTTCTTGATTGACAGCTCCAAGTTAGCTGTGTATGTTTGGAAGTGATTCTTGATGAGAGTGTTCATCATGTGGTACAGGGGACCATCTGGGCTGCATAGCTGGTTCATGTCTATGCTTGTTTGCCCAGGGAATTGGGTAGGCATTTGTAGTGAGGGGTGTGTTTTTGGTTGATCTTCTTGTTGTACAGAAGATGCCACTCTAGGGGAATCATGGATTGAGTGGGCTTTAACCTGAGATGGTGTGACTAGCTTCTTGAGCTTAGAGACACCAGGTGCAGGACCTTCACTTGTAGCCGTCAATTCAGTAGTTTGGTGTTTTGAAACATCATCCAAGTCAATGGAATCATCTGAATCCCTGATTACATCCTCAATGAGGACTGTATCAGTTACATCATGAGCTGAGCCCAACTCAGTTGTCTCATGTACCTCTTTTTCTTGGTTCAGAGGATTTCCTACCTCAGGCATTAAGCCTTCATCAGAAGTTGCCACAGTTGAGGTCTTAGCTATGTTACTTCTGTCCTCAGGTCCACCACTGGGTGGTAAATGAGTAGTAGCAGCCTCAAAAGTACCAAAAGTTTCTAAGTTTGGGCTTAGAGACTCTGGTTCATCCTCATCTCTTTGGTTAGGGCTTTGAGTGTCCACATCCATGTCAATTTCTGAGGCTATGTCCCCTGTTTTATGTGGTTGATGGGGACTGACATGTGTAGATGGGACTTTCTATTTTAGCCCAGAGAGAAGGTTGGCTATTTCAATGTCTGGTTCAGAAATTTGGGGTGCTGGTTCAGTAGTTTGGGCAGTGGGTTCAGCAGTTTCAAAAGAAGAATCAATTGGAATAGTTTTCTTAAGTCTTTTTCTTTTGAAAAGGATAGTTATTGGTGCTCTTGGTGGGGTTTGAGATGGATGAGACTGAGAGGATGTTTCAGTCACATCTTTATGAAGTGCAGATTGCACAATAGTTTGTTCAGGCATCTCAATCTCCTGAGCAGCTTTTCTTTTAGGTTTGGTGGGTTTTTGTTTTTGTATCTTGGGTTTCTTGGCCTTTGGTGGAGTAGGTTTGGAAGATGAGGGTTCCATGGGGACTGGTTCTGGTTCCCCTTGGTCATCTTCTGGCCAGGCATCCTGTTTGTTGTGCGTTGAGTATGCTTGTGAGGTTAAGGGTTTCAAAATTTCAGTTTTACCCACAAGCACCTCATTACCCAGTTCAGATATTATGCATTGCATAATGAACCTTGGATATAACAAAAACTTTTTCTTAGTGTTATTGTGATGTAACACCAACTCATTAAAGAAAAGTTTTGATGCCCTGAAATTTGTTTCATTCACAATGGAATGAAATATTGGTTGAAAGGTTGAGGGCATCTGGTCATAAGACCCTGTTTTTGGACTCAAGCACATAATTATATAATGAAACAAAAGTTTATATTTTGGTTCAAAATACTTTTTAAAGATAGTAGCTTGTGAGAGAGTACCTTGATAACCACACTCAGTCATGGTTAGGTGGATTGCAGAGTTGTCAAACTTTTCAGGGGCATTCACATCATTCAACCCCAGTCTGTCTGCAAGTATGGCCGGTGTAATGGCCATTTGTCTCCCTTTAATTGTTGAGTTGAGGGAGATAACTTCATCATCCACCATCACTGTCTCAGCATTAGCCCAGAACTCATTGAGAGTTTCAGGATGTATTGGTGGGTCTATTGTGAGAGCGGTGAAATATTGGGATTTGACGACGAGATCAATGATCTCATCGTATTAGGACCAGCCTTCTTGTTTTTCTAAGTAGGCTCTGAGATTGTGTCCCTGTTTGAGAACTAAAGCCATGTGGTTTTGTGTGTGTTGATGAATCGAACAATGTTTATGTTGCAGGTTCAGGGGTTTGAGAGCTTTCTTGAGAGAGAAGGAAGGAATTTTTGATTTCGAATGGATAAGTGTTGAAAAAAGATATTTATCAGAAGTTTTTAACCGCTTGGATCTTCTTTATTAGAAGTTTTAAACCGCCTAGGTTAAAAACCTCTTTATCAGAAGTTTTAAACCGACTAGGTCAAACTTCTGATGATGGGAAAAGTCTGATTTGCCCTTTTTGACTAAACTGCTGATGAAGAATTATCTTCATCAGTAGTTCCCATTTTCTCTTCAGCAGTTTTGAACAACTGATGAGAAGTACTTTATAAATACTTTATTCATAACTTCTGAAGGTTGTTTTATCAGAAGTTAATCACTTTTTAGTAAATATCCCCATATTGATGTTTTGTTCATCAGTAGTTTCTCTCTTTTCAGATGTTTTTCAAGTTTTTGAAAACAGATGTAAGTGAAAAATAAAAAATTTGTGCAGAAAAATAAAGAGAAACACTTACAAATTTAGCATCCCTAGCATGGATACTAACTTCTGAAATGTTGATGTGTCAAGGGGTTTAGTGAAAATGTCAGCTATTTGATTAGCTGTTGCTACATGTTTCACTTCAATCTTGCCTTTTTCATAGCAATCTCTTATGAAATGATACCTGATTTCAATGTGTTTAGTCTTTGAAAACTGAACAGGATTTTGAAGTTGATATTGGAGCCATTGTATCAAGAAGTTGATATTGGAGTCATTGTATCTGTGATGTACAACTTGCAGCTGCAATGTATTCAGCTTCAGCAGTTGAAGTTGCAACAGATGTTTGTTTCTTTGATTGCCAGGACACTAGACAGTTTCCCAAGAATTGACAACCACCAGATGTTGATTTTCTTGACATTTTACACCTTGCATAGTCACTATCTAAAAAAGCTGATAACTTGGTATTGCTTGAAGCAGGATACCAAATTCCAAGTGTGGGAGTTCCTTTCAGATATCTGAAAATTCTTTTGACTGCAATAAGGTGTGATTCCCTAGGAGCTGATTGATATCTAGCACAGACACATGTTGAGAACATAATATCTGGTCTAGAAGCAGTTAGATATAAAAGGGAACCTATCATACATCTATACATGGTTTGATCAACCTGTTTTCCTTGATCATCTGGTTCAACTTGTGTGGTTGGTGTCATGGGAGTGGAACATGATTTACAGTCTTGTAAAGAAAATTTGTTTAATAATTCTTTAACATATATTGATTGATGTATAAAAGTTCCATTTGTTTGTTGTTTAATCTGCAGTCCCAGAAAGTACTGTAGTTCTCCCATTGTACTCATCTCAAATTTTGATTGCATGAGTTTCTTAAATTCATCACACAATTTTGTGTTTGTTGAACCAAAAACGATATCATCAACATATATTTGAACAAGTAAGACATGATTTCCAACATGTTTTATGAAAAGAGTTTTATCAATGGCACCTCTTGTGAAGTTATTTTTGAGTAAAAAGGTTGAAAGTGTATCATACCAGGCTCTTGGAGCCTGTTTGAGCCCATAAAGAGCTTTGTCTAGTTTGTACACCCACTCAGGATGAGAAGGATCCTCAAACCCAGGTGGCTGACAAACATACACTTCCTCTTTTATTTTTCCATACAAAAATGCACTCTTGACATCCATTTGATAAACTTTTATTTTGTTGGAAATGGCATAGGCCAGAAATAACCTGATGGCTTCAAGCATTGCAACAAGAGCAAAGGTTTCATCATAGTCAATTCCTTCTTCTTGAGAGTAACCTTGTACTACTAGTCTTGCTTTGTTTTTTATTATAATACCAGCTTCATCTTGTTTGTTTCTGAAAACCCATCTTGTGCCAATTGGTTACTTGTTTGGTGGTAAGGGACAGATTTCTCAAACCTGTTGCTTGTTGAATTGAAGCAATTCATCTTGCATTGCCTGCACCCAATTGTTGTCTTTGAGGGCTTCCTGGTACTTCTTTGGTTCCAACTGTGAAATAAATGCTGAGAATAGACAAAAGTTGGAAAGCTGGTTTCTTGTAAGAACACCTGATGCAATATCACCCATGATTTGATCAAGTGGATGGTCTTTGTGTTCGATTAGTTGTTGTAAACCACTGACAGGTGTTGGTGGCTCATGTTCTTCAAACAAACTACTGAGGTCTATTATATCTAGTTCAGCAGTTTCAGTTTCTTCAGTAGTTGCAGGTGCTGAAGCAGATGTTTGAGTTTGTCCTTCAGTATTTGTTGAATCAGAAGTTTGTGAAACTTCTGATGGTTTTGAAGTTGACTTAATGACTGTTTGAGGAGACCATGGTGCTGGATCCTCATCATCAAACCTTTGATCACCATAATAAGTAGGTTTGGATGAAGTGACAGTCTTTTCAGGTTCAAAATGGAAGTTGTCAAGGTCAAAGAGTTCAGCAGGATGTGCTGGAATGAGAGTGTGTTTTGACTCATTGAACTTGACATTCAGTGTTTCTTCTACTATCCTGGTTCTTGAGCTAAAAACCTTATAGGCTTTTCTAGTTGAGGAATAACCAAGAAAGTAACCTGAGTCAACTTTGGCAGCAAACTTTGAAATAGATTCCTTGATGTTCAAGATGAAACATTGACACCCAAAAGCCCTGAAAAAGGAGATAAGGGGCTTCATGCCATGAAGAACTTCATAGGCAGTTTTTGAATGTCTCTTAACAATAAGAACTCTATTTTGAACATAACATGATGTGTTAACTGCTTCTGCCCAGAAGTATAAAGGTAGGCCAGAATCAGCTAACATAGTTCTTGCTCCTTCTATTAAAGTTCTGTTCTTCCTTTCTACCACACCATTTTGTTCAGGAGTTCTGGCAACACTGAATTGTCTAATAATCCCTTTAGACAAACAGAATTCATCCAGAGTTTTGTTCCCGAACTTTGTCCTATTATCACTTCTAATGGTTTTGACAGGTAGAGAGTATTGCTTCTCTACTTGTAGAATGAAGAACTTGATGATTTCAGCAGCCTCATCCTTGGAAAATAAGAAGAATACCCATGTAAATCTTGAGTAGTCATCAATGATGACTAAGAAGTACTTCTTCTTACCAAGGCTCATGATTTTTACAGGCCCAAATAAGTCCATATGGAGTAGTTGAAGACATGCAGTTGTTTTTGATTCTTCAATAGACTTATAGGAGGACTTATGCTGTTTACCCTTCAAACAGGATACATAGTGTTCTTGACACTGGTATACTTTTAAGGGTAGACCTCTGACCAAGCCCATTTTTGTGACTTTATTTATGGTTTTAAAGTTCACATGGCCAAGTCTCCTGTGCCAGAGATCAGTTTCTGAAGTTGATGCCCTTGAGAAGAAACATGCAGTGTTGTTCAGTACTTTGTCTTTTTCAATGTCCACTGCATAGACATTGCCACATCTTTTGGCTATTAACAAAGTATGATCTTCAATGATCTTCTTTATCAACTTCTGGTCTTCAGGTGATATGATCTTGCATGCTGTCTTTGTGAAAAAGGAAGAATATCCTTTATCACACATTTGTGACACACTCAGCAAGTTGTACTCAAGGTTTTCAACCAGATTGACCTTGTCAAACTGTATTTTGCCAGAGGAGACATTGCCATGTCCTAGCACATATCCCTTAGCATTGTTCCCAAAGGATACATATCCATCTCTTTGACTGATAAAATTGTTTATCAAGTTCCTGCATCCTGTCATGTGCATTGAGCCTCCACTGTCTACATACCAAATGCTATTTAAGTGTCTGGAAACTCTCTGCACAAGATAGCAAATTAGTTAGATTTAGGAACCCAAGCCAGTTTGGCTTTGGGTTTGCTCTTGAGAACATTTACAGTTTGTTCTTGACCAAGTTTAGAAATCCATGTCTTTTTGGCAATGGATTTTGCATTAAGAACAATGGTGGTATCCTTTTGAGGACCACCATCAACTTTGGTCATCAGTAGTTGTACCAAGTTCATGAGATCTTTAATCTCAGCAGTTTGTGAAACTGCTGATGATTCAGGTCTAACTACTGAAAGAAAATTTTGAGAAAAAGACTTTTGTTGAGATTTTGTCTTTTTCTGAGAAAAGGTTTTTGCTGGTTGTTGTTTCTTGGGAGAAAAAGTTTTTACATAATCAGTTTTGATTTGTTTCCCCACAACCAGTTGTTGATTTTTCTTATTGAACTGAATACCCTTTCTATATCTGCAAAATTCTGTTTTGTGGTTGAACAGACCACAAATTTCACATTCTTTTGTCTTTTCTTTCAAAGACAAGTCTCTGACTGTTTTGATTGGTTTTAGGTCATCAGTAGTTTTCAGGTTCTCAACTCCTGATGTAGTTGAAACTACTGATGGCTTAAACTCAGATTTAATCAGTACTTCTGAAGAACTTTCTTTGTGTGACTTTAGAAAGTTTTCATGGAAATATGTGCATTCTTCCTCTTCAGAAGTTTCACCTGAAACAATTTTTCTCCCATCTTCAGTAGTTTTGGGAGAGAAATCTATTGGTGTTTCAGTGTGATTGTACCCTATGCCAAACCTAACATTTGAAGCACTTTTTTTGTTTAGCAATAATTGGTACCCCTTACAAGATTCCACCCATTTTTCACATGTGACCTTGGTGTCAGCAAGCTCTTGTCTGACATTTCCTAGGTCATTAATCATGATTTTAATTTGTGCTTGGGTTTCAATAGCAGAGTTAGTTAATTTAGAAACTTCTTTTGTTTTTGCAGCAAGTTTTCTTTCTAAATCACATTTCATCTGAGTGAATTTTCTCTCAAAATCATTTGCTTTTCCTTGTAAGTGCACATTTGTCTCTCTTATGAGAGCAAAAGACTCTTTGCATGAATTTGAACATAATTTTGTCAAAGATTCTTTTGATACCTGTGACAAAGCAGATTTTGAGGAGCATCCCTCAAATGCCATTAAGGCAAAGTTCTTTCTGCCATTGTCAGGCTCTCCCCAGTTGATGTCAAACATTTTGTTGTCTGCATCAGGATTGCACTCTGTGGTGTCAAAAGGAAGACTGCTCCAGTCAACATACCCTGAGGTAAATAGACTTTATTGAGAGGGTTGATGTTGCTGTGGAGGTTGTTGAGCAGCTGGAAAGGGAGGGATTGATTGTTGGCTCTGCATCTGTTGAGCAGGCATCTGTACATATTGTACTTGTGGCACATATTGGTGTTGTGGAGCTTGTGCCTGTACAAAATGTGCACTCCCTTGTGTTCCATTATTCCTGTTATAATTGGGGTTAAAATTGTTTCCAGACTGAGATTGATTAAAGCCAGAGCTTCTACATTCTCTAGCAAAGTGTCCCAACTTTTGACACTTGTGACATCTAAGTTTAGATTTGTCAAAACCAATTTTTGTAGAACTGTTAAGTCATGGAAACTTCCTTCCTGACCTTTTGTAAAATTTATTTGTTTTTAAACTTAACATGGCCAGTTGGTGCAAAATATCCATTTCTTCTAGGTCATCACTGCTGAAACTATTTAAGTCATCCATGATAAAACACATGTTATCAGCAGTTTGACCAAAGTCATTATTGTCATAACCTGGGAAAGATCTTTCAGATGAGATCCCAGCAGTTATGTCAATGTGGTCAAAAGATCCAAAACTATTTGAACAAGTTGGTGAGTCTTGGCCCAATAGTGTTGTACTACCTGGTAGATAGTCATCAGCAGTTTTGCCAGAATTTTGTAACTTTTTCTTTTGATCAATTTCTCTCTCAAAAGTAAGTAATCTCCCATGAAGTTTTGTAAGAGTGAGGGAGCTAAAATCTGGTGAAGATCTTAAGACTATTGAGTATGTTTCCCATTTATCAGGTAAAGACCTTAAAAATCTATGAAGCATAGATACAGTTGTGTAGGTCTGACCATTTAGCTTTAGCTCAGATATTAATGAGGAAAATCTTTCAAATTGCTGAGTTAAAGTTTCCCCATTAATGTGAGCAAAAGTTTCATACTGTTTAGCCAAGATTTCTCTGGTGTTGGCAATCACCTCTTCAGTTCCTCCAAACTGTTCTTTTAGGCAGTCCCAAAGCTCTTTGGCACTATCACAATGTAATAGGCCAGTGTAGATTTCATTTGGGAGTGCCATTGCCAACATAGAAAAAGCTTTTGCATCAAGCTCAAGTTTTAGGAAATCATCATCAGTATAGTCTTTTGGTTCTTTTGGAATCTCTTCCTTAGTTTCAAGATTTATATTTACTGGTTTATGAGGACCATATATCACAGATCTCCAACAACCTGTGTTGGTCTGTGACAAGGTATGTGCCATTCTCTTTTGCCATATGTTATATTCATTTCATACAAGCATGGCGGGTTTAGTGGCAGAACCAGTATTATGAGGATCCATTTTAAAGAGTATTGATTTGTCAAATATCTCTAAAAGTGATGGATGTTGATAAAAGTGAGCTTATAATCCTTTATTGAATATCAATAAGAGCCTGTGTCTGATTCTCAATGTGTTAGATTGATATGTGATCAGATAAACCAGAAGCTCTGATACCAATTGTTGGATCAGTATATTGCTCTTTTGTTGAACTTGCTCGTTGACACTTAAGTGTTTGGCAAGTTCTTGAAGAGTGATAGCACAGCGGAATGTTTATTATTTTAAAGCTACATTTATCAACAGGAGTTATTACTCCCCCTGGATTCAAGAACTAATAAATGATAAGTGTTTATTGAGAATCTAAGTATTGAATGAGAATGAAACACTTTGACAGATTCTCAATAAACATGAAATGGAAATAACAATAATAAGTGTTGAAGGATTTCTTGTATTAAAATAAATGTCTAAAACAGAGGGATGAACCCTTCTATTTATAGACTTTACAAATACATGAACCTTGCCAAAAGCAAGTTCAGAAACAAATTGCAACAAGTTGCAGTCTTGGAACTTGTACATAAAGCAAAAAGAAATACTAAAGTAATAAACTACTGATATACAAAGGCGGTGGAAAAGATCTTCATGTAGTACTGATGAATGACAAACTACTGATGAGTAGTTTGTCTTCAGTAGTTCTTCAGTAGAAGTGTCTGGTTTGAACTTCAGAACTTCTGATGACTTTTCTTCTTCAGCACTTCTGAATCTCTTCTTCAGCAGTTTGAACCTTCTTCTTCAGCAGTTCTATACTTAGAGTATTTTGACAGAAGTGAATTAGACTAAGGTTTGCAAAAGTGGTTTCACCAATCCTTTTTGTCCTAACAAAACAGTAAGCAACAGCTATAACACACCTTGGTGAGCACAACTTTGATTTTATTTCAAGAGGAATACTTACCAGATCTCTTTCCTCAACTGTCTTGGGCACGTTTTGTGGCTTCTCATTTGCTTTGCTGGTTGAAGTCTTCTCGGCTACGAGTGCTTCCTCAGAAACAACTTCTTTTCCCTTATCGGCCACCAGCACTCCTTTCAGACCTGCATTCTCCAGCATTCCACCCTTTGGCATTTCAGCCGACGACCCTCCAGAGAATTCACCCCGTGTGTTGATTTGGTGCAGATTTTGGCCATCAATGCCTTGTTCACATCAGCTTCAACCGCAGCAGCCTCCTCTCCCCAATCAAAGTCCTCAACTACCAACGCCTTCTGTTGATTAGCTTCCCTTCCATCAGTTATTGCCACCATTCTTTTTGCCGGCTTGATCTCTGCTTGACTTAGAGTGGGGCACTCATACTTGAAGTGCCCAAGAGTCTTGCAGTTGTAGCATCTAATCTTAGACTTATCAAAACCCGCTTTTCCCATACCAACTCTTCGACCGGTTCTATCTTGAAATCTCTTCACCCTCAGAGTGATCATAGCCATCTGCCATTTCAGATCCATTTCCTCCATATCATCCGGGTCAACCTGATACATGTCTTCAGGATTCATCATCTCACTCTTAAGGTCACCTGTCTTCAAAGCCTCAAAACTAGACATGAATGTGTTGAAGAGTTCAACATGTTCGTTTGCAAGCTTTGTGAGCTGTGGGTTAAGTGTCTTTGCAGCTGTGTCAAAGTATGAGACTGTCTTTCCCAAACTTGAACTACCACCACCCATTGCATCCACATATGCATGTGACGAGCTTGAACCCATGTTACCTACTGGATTCATTAGTGCCAAATTCTTCATAGCAGTGCTGGGAACGACTTTAGGAGCAGTCTGGTTCATCTCTCTTTTGGTGATATCCATTTCGAAAGACTTCAGAGTGTTGATGAGATCAGCCAAAGTAGATTAAGCATCTAGATACTCTTTTCTAATCAACATGCATTGTATGCTCCATTCTTTGGGCAGGGAGTCGAGCAGTTTCTTGATGGAATTTCAGTTGTTGATGGGAATTCCTGTCTTCTTCATCTTGGTTAACATACTCATGAATCTTTCGATATGTGAGCTCAAGCTCTCACCACGAATGCTACCGAACATGTCATATTCTTTCTGCACCATATCTTGCTTATATTGGCGCATTTCTTCATTCCCTTCATAGTACTCGTTTAATGCAAACCACAGGTCATGTGCAGTGCCATATTCCTCAAACATGTTATAAACATCGCATGATAAGGCCATGGTAAGGGCACCATAAGCCTTATGGTCTCTCTGAAGAAGTTGTTTGTCGACATCAGTGTAGGTAGATGGATCAGGGTTAAACTCTTCTCCTGTGGCAGTGGTTCTCATTGGAATGTGTGGACCTAGCTGGATAGAAGTCCATTGGGTGAAGTCTGTGACATAGAAGAATGACCTCATTCAATTTTTCCATGTTCCATAATCTTCTACACCTTTTGGCTTAGGAACTCTAGTTGTTGTTCCAGTTTCAAGTTCTTGTTGAGTGATAGAATTTACAGTTGAGTGGTTATCGTTACCGGCCATGATTTAAGTTAATTTTAAGAGTTTGGTTTTTCAGATTTTATAGTTAACAGTCCAGAAAATTGTCCAATGTCCATAAGTGCGCAACGAAGTACGCAGTAAGCCAGATCAAGTGCGCAACAGCCTGTAACAATATAAACAACCTTGTCAAGATGTTTGTCTTCTGATAAGTGCACAGTCTTGCAAAGTACACGAGTAGCTGTTGTTTCTTGATAAGTGCGCAGATCAGTCAGCACTTGGGCATGGTAAGTGCTCAGTCTTGACTGATCAGTCTGCGTACTAAACGAAGTACGCAGACACTTAAACTCTCGTTTAAGATTTAAGTGCGCAGAAACCCTAGCCAAGTACTCAAAACTACACCTCTTTAGTAAGTGCGCACAACACCGGAAATCTCTGTTTAAGTGTGTAGAAACCCTAGTTAAGTGCTCGTAGACAGTGAAAAAAATAAGTACGCAGAAACTTAGTTGCGTACTAAGACAAATGGATCTAAGTACTCAGATAAGCACAAGTATGCAGTTTATGAGCTAAGTGCTCAAAACAAGAAATAAGTACTCAACGTATGAAATAAGTTCGCAACTCAAGAAACAAGTGCGCAAAACAGGCTGTTGAAAAACACAAAAACTCAGCTGAATTCTATCCAAAACTTTTTCATTCCATTCTGAAATGCTTGGATGAAATTTCTACTTAAAACGAACCACTTTTAACTCTCAGAAACATAATTTCCACGAAATTTTGAAGCAAAAACATAAGAAAAACACCCAAATTTTTGATAAAAACAAAATTTTATAAAATCTTAATAATAAAAACTAACAAGATGAGGGTTTTGGTATCTTTAAATAGATACAATCTAGAGCATAATAGCTCTGATACCAAATTGTAAGTCCCAAATACTAGATCTTGTTAAGTGCAAGAGATTGTTATAACTTAGAAACACCTATGAATTAGGTGTTTTAAGTGATTAATCTTCTACAAACAAAGAAACTAGATGAATGCTATAAGAACCGACACACAAGATGAATCATAAGATAATTCCATTGATGATTTGTTACTGAAGAACCGTGGAAATGATACACGTACGCACATATTCTTCTTGTGCTACAAAGTTAATAACCAAAACCCCTGACCCTAGAGCTGCACACAAGCTTTCTTTATATAGGAAGTTTGATGAGCCTGCGCACTTAAGCTAAGTCCGCAGGGCCCGTCCATTAAGTGCGCAGCCTAGGGTTTCTAGCATAAACTATGTCATAATTACATAAACAACCCTTCAACTTACAAACTACACAACAAGCTATCAAAAGTCTTTGATCTGGTATCTGTGGTCTCAAAATAACCCAACACATTTAGGTTTCACGCAGTTGTTTCTTGTATTATTTATGTTAGTGTTATGGAAAAGCATAACACCCTAGTGTAAGGTAAATCAGTGATTACGATCCGGAACGCAATCATGGGTTTACAGGTACATGGGGGTGGTGTGTGATTCTACTTAGGCTATTGATAGACAATCAGTACGAGTCCAAAGTATCAGTAGTGTGGTGGGTTAGCTGCGGTACACCCTATATATAAGCACGAGCGATACTGCGAGGGCGGACTAGGAGTCTGACCAAGAACCTACCCCATTATTTTCTATTGCAGTTTGGGCTATTTAATAGCGTTGGGAACGACCTCTTTAATAGGTCATTGACCAACGGCTATCAGTTCATTTTCCTTTTCCCTTTCATGAAGAAATTCTTACACAAGCTTCAATTCATCTTCCTTGGAATCTTTCTTTTAACCGCACACACAAAAGGTTTAATCCCTGTATACACTCTCGGTTATTTGGAATCTTGTTGTATACCCGATTAAAGTCAGTCAGAAACCGTTCTAAAGTAAGGGAGACTGATTCATCAGTACCTCTGCCCTCACCAGTTACATATTCCTAAAACCTTTCTCATTATAGTCTCTCAACTTTCTAAACTTGGGTCAATTGTCAAAGATTTTGAAACTTTTACTTTGGATATTAGACAACTACTTTAAATTTTGTCAAATCATGACTAACACATTTTTTTTAAAAACCTACTTGACTTTTACAACGCCTTCTGTTTCATAGAAACCTCCACTTAAAAGAAATTTCAAGACAAAATTATCTAAAGTAGGGGAGACTGTAACATTCGCCACCCTTATCTTTTATCAATTTGGCAAAACTAGTCCTTATACTGTCAATTGTTTTTTTTTTAACTTATTAAAAGTTTGAGTTTATGTTGATTAACACATTTTTTTTATATATTTAAGTGCCTACGTTTTATCCAAAGATCTGAGTTTAAAAAGATTTGAGTTTTTATGAAGTTTTAAGATATATTGGTTAAGTTAGTTAAGTTTTGTTAACTTCTATTAAGGAAACTTAACCAAATAATATCAAATCACTAACATTGCTAACTTAAGGGGCCACTTTTACCAACTCTTGAAACTTAAAATTGAAATCAGACAAACCCCGCCCGCCTTTCTATTTTTGTTCCGATCACCTAGTTGCCGCATCCGACAACAATTCCAGCAACTCAAACTTGGGTTTTAATGCGATTTTGACTCAATTGAAGGTACCATTTACGTTTATCCATCCTAATTAACTCATTCCAATCGGTTATCATACGTTTTAAACATAAATTTAACAAGATTATCAAAACCCATTTAGTAACCGTGTCATGAAGTCTGGCGATGAAAAACGACCCATTAACGAATTGATGTTTATAAATTGAACAATCGTCACTACGTGGCACCTCGATGATTCCGCCATCGGTCAGGGTGTTACATAGAAGCTGCAGCAACGCTGTCTGGGATGTTCTTGCCCAATTCTACTGTGTCCCGACCTATATCATCTCCTTCTTTGAACGTACGCCTCTGAAGTGTAAAGTCATCCTTAAAAGCACTTGTCTCATTTCTCCATTTGTTACCCTTTAGGTCCCTTGTATTCTGGATCACTGAGGTGTCGACATAGACATCTGTTCTTGGGCCACTTGTCTTTAGGATGACCCCTAAACGCCTTCATCCTCTCCATCTCCTTCTCATCTATAAGTGTCAGTGTGTAGCTTTCCAATTCATTCTTTACCAGATCCGGTAACTACCTGTCGATGATCATCTGCAGGAAGCGAGGATAAACTAAGAATGGACTCTTTGTTGTCTTAGTCTGAATAACCTCCTTCAAGTGATGCATTATCAGGGCGACCACTACAAATGCAAGAGTGTCTCTGATTGCATCGAATGCTGTCTTCCTCGGACCAAGACACTGAAGGACCACGTGGATAAGATACTTGAATGGAAGAGACAGTTGAATTTTCTGTAACATCTCCTATTTGGTGACTTATCCATTATACTTCATCCTCAAAAAGCATCCACGGATCAGAATGGAGTATAAAGTGATTGGGTCATTGGATGAATCTTGAAAGCGATGCTCCTCATGTACATGTTGTTCAGTGAAAAAAACTACCTTTCCTTGGATCTTGCTATGAATAACGGTTGGAACAACTGAGCAATCAACTTTGACGTTATGGTAAAACTCTCTGAGGACGTCTCAATAAGGCGCGTGCTGCTTCGTGATAGCACAGGCGATCCTCGGCCGCTTCAAGAAATCTAGAACCCTTCAAACAACTGATTTCTTTCTTTCTCGATTGGGCCAAGGAATGCACACACATTATTCTTCGAAGAACTTTCCCAATTCATGATTTTGTAGACAAAGAAGGCATTAGATCACAAAATGACGCAAAAACGGACAAAACGACCAAAATACCATAACTTTTCTACAACAGGCGACTAACATCTTCTAGTAGCCCCAATTTCACACGACTAGGACTCCAGTCGTTTGAAAAAGGCACGAGTATGACTGTAGTCATGTCACTGTACACGCGACTAGGATTCCTGGTCACCTGTACATTTCTGATCAAAGTTCAAATCAGTCAACTTAGTTATAGGTCGATTTGGTTTATAATTTTTATGTCATTTTGATCTATTATAGACGATTAACAAACCGCAACAAAGATTTTTCATTAATAAACATGTTTATAGGGTCTATTGATCATTTAAAGGTCGGTTAGGGATTCTAATGATAGACACTCAATTTAACCCCTAAAATAGTAAAATGTTGTTGTTAGGATCTGAAATTCAAGGTATAAGTTACCTATATGATGTATACTAAATTTCAAAGATCAAATAATCACGGGCACAAAGGGTTTTGGGAATCGTTTATAGAGGGAAACAAGGAGCAATAGTAAACTGAGTTTGAAAAGTGAGTAAATTTGTTCCAACTATTGCTTATATAGCAATCCCTAGTCGCTACACTATAGACGCAACTAGGGAGCTACTCGCCCTTGCCATACACGACTAGAAGCCTAGTCGTCTATGTCCTCACACGATTGAAGACCTAGTCGCATGTTTCCATAAACGACTAGATTTAGCCCTGTTAACAACCTAATCGTGTCTACCAACACACGACTAGGATATAAACACATGACTAGCATGCTAATCATCCCTAATGACAGGCGATTAGCTTTAGCTAGTCGTGTATTTTCACTGAATTACTAAATTGCCCTTGAACATTTCAAAATGACATTTTAACCCCTAAGAAGTTAAAACATGCATTTAAAACAGTTTTTCAAAGTTGATTCAGATCCAGACTTCAAAATTTCAAAATTTTCAACTTTTTCTCCCCGATACTTGAGAAAACACGGGTTTGACCGACAATTTGCAAGTTTCGAATAGTTGGCTTTTCGGCTTCAATTTCTGAAAGAATTAAGATTACAATGGATTAACATTCCAACATCGGTAATCAAGAATAAGATAAGGATAAAATATTTTTGAGTTTTTCAAGATAATCAAACATAAATTGAAATGCAGCAAAGGAAATAACTATCCACAAGCATATTTTTGTGAGTTTCATCTGTTAGGGAATCATATCAGTGCAAAGACTAAACTGGAACCCTTGTTTTTCTCAGTTTAATTTTCTTTTACCAATAAGCATCCTACAACAACTGCCAATATTGTTGTCCACCTAAACTCAAAATCAAGTTTTATCGCTAGACACTTTAGATACGTTAAGGTAATATTAGGACTGATTTATATGGTGTTCCACGCACACGCGACACATTCCCGTATCAAGGCATGCACAAAGCTTCCTTATAACAAATGAATAAGCTGTTGTCATCCATATTTACAAGGAATAGACTCAATGGTGATCAGGTCTGCATGAACGATGCAACAAAGAGATCAGTGAGATCCAAACCAGGGTTCAAGTCAAATATTGTTAATTGATTTATCGGTACGATGCTTTACGTATATGATTTGATACCTTAGAGCGAATTCTCAAAGAGAATTAGGGTTTTGGCATTTCGAATCTTTTTGCTCTTTTAGGATTCCCAGTCGTCACCTGATCAGAATTTATTATATTTTTTGTTTTTCATTTTCTTTTCATTTTCTTGGAAATGACATAGAGGTGCCACAGTTGTAGGCTGCGAACCTAACGTACGCGGTACGACACCTGTGCCACTCCTTTTATTCTAAGAGACGTCCTGTTCACGCTGGATGTACCAACCTCTTAATGACCATGAAACCTCGGATTTTGGCATTCTATCAAACGAGATTTCGGTACCAAGACCATATGCCAACGCACGTTGATCCACACAAGTTTCAGTTGATTTAAGTTTATGTCACCGTGCCGAACCTGGAAATGATTTTAAGCCTACTGACACATCATTGTAGAGGCTGCTTATCGATTCCAAATCTTTTATAATTTTAAGGATTCAGATAGTCCACTGATGAGTACATATCATTTTCCCCTTTTCACTTAATGAAAGCTCAAGTTTTGCTTTTCTCATTTTTTTGATTTTTCTGATGTTTTTGTATTTTTGTATTTTTCTGATTTTCTCTCCCTAAAAATCTAAACATTTACAGAAAAGCCAATATATTTTTTTTTTTTGGATTTTTCAAGTTTTTGAAGAAAAATATTTTCAAAAACGATCACCGATGGGAACTTAATCCTGCTTTTCTTTAATGCCATTTAATATTAACAGGTACTCAAATCGAGGTCTGTGAAAAGCTTTGGTGAATAAGTCGGCACGTTGGTAATCAGTGTGAATTTTAACAGCATCAATCAATTTCTTTTGATAGCAATCGCGTATGAAATGATACCGAACGAGTATGTGTTTCGCCTTGGAATGATTTATAGAGTCATTATCACAGTAGATGGACGTATTTAGAAATTTCAAACCGTAGTCTCTCATTTGTTGTTGTATCTATAAAACCTGGGAGCAGCAGCTGGACGCAACTACGTATTCCAACTCGCAAGTTGATAAGGACCCAGTGGCTTGCTTCTTGCATTGCCACGAGACTAGTCTTGCACCCAAAAACTGGCGTCCAGCCGATGTGGATTTTAGATATGTCTTGCATCCGCCATAGTCAGCATCACTAAAAGTGATGAGGTCAAACTTATCGTCATTAGGGCACCATAGACCTTTGGTTGGACAACCCTTTAGATAATGTAAGATCCTCTTCATAGTAATCAGGTGGGACTGTTTTGGCCTTGACTGATATCCGGATAGAAGACACGTTGCGAACATTATATTGGGTCTTGAAGTAGTGAGGTACATCAACGAGCCAATCCTCGCTCGATAGATGATAGGATCAATGGCTTGTCCTTTCTCATCAACACCAATCCTGTGATTGGTTTGAATGGGGTGGCCAAAGGAGTAGAATCTTTCATCTAGAACTGGCTCAAGATGTCAGCAACGTATTTGGTTTGGTGGATGAAGATCCCCGACTCTAGTTGTTCTACTTGTAGTCCAAGAAAGAATTGCATCTCCCCCATCGAGTTCATCTCGAACTTCTCCTGCATTAACTTCTCAAATTCCCTGCAAAGTTCATCATTAGTAGACCCAAAAATAATATTGTCAACATACGCCTATACAAGAAGACAGTCGCCACCGTTTTCCTTGGTGAATAAGGTGCAATCCACGAGTCCACGATTGAACACGTTAGATATCAGATAGTTTCTAAGAATTTGATACCATTCACGCGGAGCCTGACGGATTCCATACAACACCTTATTCAGTTTGTAGACTTTCTCACGATGAAACGGATCCTCAAAGCCCGGCGGTTGTGCAACATACACCTCTTCCTTCACGATACCATACAGATAAGCACTTTTCACATCCATTTGATAAACCTTGAATCGTTTGTACGAAGCATAAGCTAAGAACATCCGAATGGCTTCAAGGCATGCACCTGGAGTGTATACTTCGTTGTAATATATTCCTTCAATCTGTTTGAAGCCAAGTACAACTAGACGATCTTTGTTTCTGATAACCACCCTTCGGTCATCCCGTTTACACTTCTAGATCCACTTTGTTCCAATTTTCTTCGAGCCTGGGTAAGACAACTAAGTCCCACACCCCTAGCTTTTGGAACTGTTGAAGCTCAGCTTGCATTGCTTCGATCCATGGTTCATCCCTCAATGCCTCTTGCACCGTTCTTGGTTCTTGTTGAGATACATATAGAGCGAAGGACCAATCATTGTGATCACCTAATTTCCAGATGTCTGAATAGAGAGCCAGGGGTACCAGAATTGTCACTTGAGCTAGCATTTCTGAGTTGACCACGTGTCATAACTCGGCTACCTGGATTCCCAATCACATTATGCAAATGATGAGTGTTGTGAATCCGAGATTCCAGATGTGCCGGCACTGGATCATCCGAATGCAGATTATGATTTTCCATGTTCTTTGAAAGATTTGTCTCTACGGCGCTTGAACTAGAAGGAGTAGTGGGTTGCACACTAAACCTTGAGAGATCAATCCACAGATTAATCCCTGGAGCTGTAGAAGACGAAGGAACTGCTTGATTATTACCTGTAGGAATGACTGGAGCTGTAGTGGTAGATTCACCATTTCCAGCTTGTTCATCAGTGAGTGTCTCATGAGACTCTGCAATTTCCTCGTCTAAAGATGAAGATTCCTGAATATCTGCTAACGCTTCCGGAAAAACTTCCTCTGCCTCTATTGCTGCGGTTTTGGAAGGGGGACCCGTAGATGCTGAAGCTTCGGATGTTGCTGGTGTATTGACGATGATCGGATGCACCTTGTGGTGAACTGGCAGCGTTTTCCCTCTCATAATACATTTGTACAACAACATCATCAACAACATTATCTACGTTGAAAGAATCAAACAGACTTTTTTAGTCGAACAACCAATCGGGTCCAACACCATGAGCATTGATAGTATAGCGGTGAACATCAACATTTAGCCATTCTTCAATGCGTTAGGTTCTTTTGTTATATACTCTCTTGTTAGGAGTGTTGTACCCAACAAAGAACCCTTCTTCTACCTTAGCTCCAAATTTCACGTGAGGTTGGATCATGGTGCATGGAGCTCTGAATGGTTCCAGGAACTCTAGGTTCGGTTTCCTACGGTTCAGCAATTCATAAGAAGTCTTACCATGTTTTTTAACCGTAAGAACCCTATTTAGAGCATAATACGCGCAGTGAACCGCCTCATTCCAGAAGAATACAGGTAGGTTCAAATTTGCGAGCATTATTCTGGCTGCCTCTATAAGAGTCTGGTTCTTTCTTTCTGTAACCCCGTTTTGCTGAGGAGTGTATGGCGATGTGAATTCATGATGAATACCCTTTTCTGCATATAAAGACTCCATAGCATGATTCTTGAACTCTGTTCCATTGTCGCTTCAAATCCTGTGGATCTTTAGCTGATAGATATTTTCAAGTTTGGTGAACAACCTCCTTCCCCTGTTGTTTTAGGGTTACCCTTGGGCTTGGTCACTAGCTTAGCTTGTGGCTTTGCCGGTGCTTCAGCCTTAGTTGGGGCTGGGCTCCCCCTTACCTGAATAGCCTTAGCACCTTACTGCTTTTGCTTCAGCCTTAGTTGGGACTGGGCTTCCCCTGTTCTTTTCAGAAAGTTTTGGGGTTATTGGTTGTTTTGACTTGATAGAACTAGGAGCTTCATCAACTTCTATTCTGTTGTGTTTATGTTAAGGGCACACAACAACTAAATGCCCACGTTCCCCGCACTTAAAATAATCTCTGTAATCCTCAAACTTTGGAGCTTCAGGTTGATTCTCCCTTCTATCCTCGCATTTGTACTTAGTGGCAAAAGTTTTCTAAATATTTTAGATCTTCAAGACAGTGTTGTTGTATTGGGATCTGAGGTTTTTGTTCTTCCTCATCCTTAACTTTGCTAGTAGGTCTAACAAATGCAGTGAATGCTTCTTAGGATTTTGCCTTTGAGCCTGATTTGGAGGATCATTGGTGTTTTTCTTTTGGTTTTTCATGTTAATCTTATTAGGTTGATTTCCTTGTCTTTCTTACCCTTACCCTTGCCCCAATTTTCCTTTTCAAGAGTAATGGTGGATTCTTGCCAGATTTTAGCTACAAGACCAGGAGCGATAAATTTGATGGGAAATTCCTCATCAACATATATCTTATCAGACCCTTTCATTTTGTAAAACAGCTTCAAAACCTCCTTAGCGTCAATGAGTTGCACTTTCGGTTCAGGATCACAGAAAATGTGATTTTGAGGAGGAATAAACTCATCCTTAGCCGGTGCATCCCTCTGAAGTTCTTCAAGCTTATCATCGGAAATGTGTGTCTCATAGACACTTGCATTATTCGGTATCTCACTAGCTCGTTGTGGTGGCTTCACATCAGGTTAAGGTGAATTGCCAACACATGCAGTAGCAGCAACTGCTGCAGATATATCCACAATTTCCTCATTTGGTAGAGCATCAAAGGTATGAGTTTCAAATATCATTGCTGGTGGACATTGTGTATATATGGGGCTATTGGGATCGGGATTGTCGATTACGTGACCAAGAACATACTTGCAGTTCAGATAACCCTCAAGGTTTTTCTTAATTTTTTCATAATCACAATTCACTATTGTCAATTGTTTCTTTGTGTCTTACAACTCATTGATATACTTATTTATCGCAACTTGTTTGTTATGTAGAGTTTTCGACAGTTTTGTTTGTCCAAAAGGATAAATAAAAGGAGGAACATCTGTCGGGGGACCATAGTTATCAAAAGCAAAGACATGATCTTAATTCAAGACAAAAGTTGTATGTGGTTTAGATCCTGCAACGCTCAGATCTTGAGGAGTCGTTGCGTAGTAGATGCTGGGATTCTGAGGAATAAATGCCTTGGTCGCCCTCCTGATTTCATCAATTCTGAGGAGTCGTTGCGTAGTAGATGGAGATGGTTTGATAAACATTGTTGGCTTTCTGGATGTCAAGCCACTGATGCCAGTGTGGAGGAAGCGCATCTACAAACCGTTCTACAAGTTCAGCAGATGTATAGACCACTCCATACTGATACATCTTCAACATCAGATGTTAGTATCGTGATGTCATATCTCGCAGTGGTTCATTTCCAATAGCAGTAAAGTTCTCGAACTCCTTCTTGAGCTGATTCATTTTAATCTTTCGGGTTTCTCATTTCCTTCATTCCTTTCTACTAGCGCAAGCCAGAGCATCTATGATGTAGTACACTGATGTAAGATGTCTTTGGGAAGTGCTTGTGTCAATGCAGGCATTGCCTTCTTCTTATAATTGTATTTTCTTCTCTGATCTTCTGTCATTTATTCTAAGGCAACAGGAATGTTGGAGTTCTCAATCATCATCCTTGTATACCGATTCTCTATAGCTACCAATACTAATCCGTCATTACCCTCAACATGCATCTTGAATCTGCCCTTCCAGGAGTGGTAGTCGGCCATGAATTGTAGCTTAGGATCCCTGTTTGAACTACCCGTATCCATGTCACTGAGAACTACTGAAGATAAGTGTTGTGTCTGTTGAGTTGCAGTGGCTGCGAGTGTCCATGGATTTAGGTTCATCATTTGCTGCTGTTGAGCGCGTTGTTGAGCTGTGAGCGCCCACGGACTTGTTCCGGCAACATTAGCTTGGTGTTGCTATTGTTGCATTCGTTGCGCATTTCTCTTGGCCAAAAAATGCCATGGATTTGTGGGTACATTCATTTGATTGTTCATTGGGTGATTATACTGATGTCTTGGCTGGTTTAGATGTCTCTACGGGTTAGCCATATGTTGTAGTTTGAAAATGGTCAGATACTTAGACAATTTTTGAGTTCAGAATAGTAACACACGACTATGAATGAACACACGAGTAGGAGACACGACTATAGGGTTTCGTGTGATTTTCAGGCGATTTGGGGTATACTCGTGTGAACAGTGACGCGACTACGAGCTTTGAGACGAGTAGGGTTCACCTAGCGACTAGAAGTTTAGTTGTGTGTTTTAAGGCACGATTAGGCTCTAGTCGTGTGAAATAAGTAACGAGTATGAATGCTAGTTGCCTCAAGCTGAGCTAGTCGCTACCTGCAGGTCTGTTGACTTGTTTTGCACGGAAATCATCATTTTTGCGAAAAATCTATAAAAAACACTGTGTTTGATTCCTAAATGATTAGGAAAGTTGTCAAAACAATTTTGGAGTAAACCCTAATAAAAAAACACATGTTTATATCCGTAAAAACGACCTTAGATTTTGAAAAATTTTGGTTTTTGACAAAACACAAAGTTTCAAACTTTCAAAACAGGTTTTTGATTAAAAATACTTCCTTTGAATCTGAAAACACACCATTTTGAATCCGTGTTGTTATCAAAACACTTGTGATAAGAGCCAAGGCTCTGATACCACTTGCAGGATCGATTTGGACAAGCCGACAATCACGAGCTTGATCGTCTAGAGTGCAGAATCTACTAAACGATGTTCGGACAACAAAAACGACAAGAAACAATATCAAACGAGTTATCAAACACACAAACATACGGTTAGAACATTGTTATTGCATAGAAAACATAGCTCAGGTGTTACAAAACAATCACAGACCTGAAAACCTAGACCTGGGTGCTTGGAATGTGTGATATGACATCTCAGGAACGATTAGGGCAATCATTAGAGGTATTTATACCTCCCGTAGTCGTCCAGGGCACTTGGGGCGACTAGGGATGTAACAAGCGACTACGAGGGGCGACTAGCAAGCTAGTCGTCTTGAGACCCAGGCGACTAGCAAGGCTAGTCGTTTTGAGACTAGTCGCCCCCAAATGGTCCTAGTTGCTTGTCAATTACCAGACTGCCCAAAATCACCCGAAACACATCCAAGCACGTCCAATACATCAAAACTAACACCTATACTAGGCTGGGGACATTCATGTACTAACACAAGTTTAGGGTGTTACACTTAAAAAGCCCACAAAATCCCATGATCAACCCATCACTAATTTCATACAATCAATAAAAATCTTAGTTGATGAATTAGCCATCCTTGGGAAACCCATGGATCCAGAAGATGTTACTCATATCATACTTTAAGATTTAGACTAAAAATTTATAAACCGGTTATTGAATCTGTCCATTCTCGTGACCACCTAAAATCTTTTAACGAACTACATGAAAAGCTCACTAACCGTGAGCTTTCACTCGCCTAAATCCCACTCGAATCCACCTACATCCACCATCCTGATCCTGCCACTGCCTTCGTCGCCCACAGCCGCCAAACCTCCAAACCGTGTTCTTCATAACCACCCAACAACAGTCCTGGCCTCCTACTTACCCCCACTTTCGCACTAAACCACCGACCCTTCATTAGTAAGTGCCAATGGTGTTTCACCAAAGGCCACTTCTTAACCTCCAGCCCATATTTTAAGAAATCCCATCCCACCATTTGTAACACCCCAAAATTTCATTTAGTCTAAATACGCCTTTAGGCGTAATTGATAAAATAACAAAGCGAGTTAAATGGTGGATGTTTTTAACAACCAAATAACAACAAACCCGAGACTAAACTTGAAGGGCCATAGTTGTTTATATGATAAAGTGGGTTTTATAAATAAAAAATAAAATCATAAAAACACACACATATGTGTGTGTGTGTCGTATATATGGCAGGAGAATCATCTCCTTCATGAACCAAGCCCTAAACACTCAAGAACATGCTTGAATCCAAGCCAAATCAAGGGGCTTTTCGATGCTCTAGCAAGAAACAAGTCATCTAAGGCCTAATGAACATCAAGGTACCTTCTATTTGATGTAATTTGATGTTAATACCCGTTTTTGATTTGGTCAAAAACTAGGGTTTTGATAAAACGTGAAATTTATGGTTAAAAGAGGTTGCTCTAGTCTTGGGGAACCTCAAACATACCTAATTTAGTTACAAATCACACTTAATATGTGTATTTGGTTTTGATCATATGATTATGTTCATGTGTAGAAATTGGGGTTTAACCTCTAGGTTGAATCCACTCATATCTAGTAACCTTTCGTGACTCTTAGAAGTTGTTGTATGAGAAATTTAGGCAAAATGGTCTAAATAATGTGTTATGATGATGATTAGGCAAATGGTGATGCTTTGGCTATATCTTGAACTTTTGAAACTAAACAAATTGGTGGGTGCACACCAAGTGTTTGATTAAATGCCAAATTGGTGAACACTAGTGAAACTATGAAGTTAGAATCATGTAAGAGCCATCAATTGTATGTAATGTTGGTTTGTAATAAGCCAAGTTGATTACACATTCTATGTAAGGAAATATCTATGGATTTAGCTATAATTGATAATGAATACATGACATGTGGATAGTGAAATAATTCCATGTTGGGTATTCTAATAAACGAGTTTGACTCATCCTCAAGTTAGGTACAACAAAGAGGGAGCAAACGGGTCAAACGGATGCAAGGCGGATGCCATGGAAGCAAGAACGGGTATGAGGTAAGTCGTACTTACACCACTAGACTATAACATAGCTTAATTGTTGTATACATTCGTCTCGAATCTAGTGTATGTGATAATGGTAAATCCCAAGGGGTGGAATGTACTAAATGAGTTGCCTTAAGTGCACTCAAAACAAAACGTGGTTTACGACTTTAATCGAGACAATGAGTTATGACCGAATGGTGAAATTTATCAAACGGGTCAATTAAGAAGGTATGTGAGAAATGATGTTTTAATCCAAATGGAATCAATTGAATGAAATCATTAACCATGTTGTTAAATGGGTCAAGTTGTGTCACTTGAACCATAGGTAAAAACTTGTGTAATATAGTAACTTGAACTATGGGTCTAAACGGGTCAAATGGTGAAGTCCTCATCATTTGGGTCCAACACTTGATGCTTGTATTTCAAGCATTAAAATTTATGAGGTTAAACGGATCAAATGGCAAGGTATTACCATTTGAGTTCCGAGGAATTAATGTGTATATTTAGAAAGCACGCAGGTAAATGCACTTGCGCATGCACGCTTGGTGCTAAGAATCATGGAGGATACGCACAAGGTATGAGAATGGGTCAACACCACCCGGTAAGTCCGTAGCTAATTAAACACCTTCGGGCGAAGCAACATGGGTACTAAAACTACCCACATGAAGTGTGGGTGCAAATCAAGTAAGTTATTTCCCTAACTATGTCTAATGCGCGCAAACGCGCTTGGAATCTACTAAACAAGTGAAAACTTGAGAAATGATGAAACTCTAGTCCGGAAGGACTTAGAGGTTTTTAAACAAGTCATTGAGTCAAAAACATTGGATTTGAAACAAGATGTTTCGCCACGAATGGCTAAATCGAAAGATTTGACCATGAGGGGCATTTTGGGGATTTAAAGGATTTATAAAGGTTGATTCTAAGAAACCAAGTCATAATGAAACAAATCGGACAAACGCTTTTGTTGATCAAGTGTCTAATGACTTGACAACTCAAACGGTATGCACTTTAAGTGGTCAAAAGTGCCTTGTTTGAATTAAGGCCTTAATGGGTCAAATTGGGTAAAAGTCGCCATAAACATTCAAAACTAAGAACCGGATCATGGCGACATAAACCGGACCATAATTTCAGTCAAACAAAGGTTTATTTAGTCGGCAAGTCATTACTTAGGCTTCGGGAATCATCAAATGCGGTTGCGACATGATTCCCACGCTTAAAAGCCACCAAAATCACATCAGAAGCTTCGAGCGGCCGCTCACAGAGACCGAGCGGCCGTGCGCTTTGACCTGCATGTCAGCACGAACTTTAAAATTGCGTATAAAATCGTAGAAAAATCGTTAGGAGGTGTTCTTTATATGCCTGGAAAGCTCTCGGAGCGTAGAACAATTCGTATTTGAAAGTCGAAGTCGAATTTTGGGTTTTAGAAGGGGTAAAAGCGATCCGAACAGCTGCTGCGCAAAAGTTGCAGCAGTTTGTTCTCCTGATAAAGGGCCGTTGGGCCTGGTTCGTTCCGTTTCGACGTGTAACGACTCTCACACTAGTTTAAATGTATTATTGACAACCCACTAACCATTCTTTGTGTGATGGTGCTAGGTAAACATTCAAGGGACGACCCGGAGCAAGGATCAAGTCGCGAGAAGAACCGAACACGCCCGAACACTCATCAAGCTTCCGCACTAGAATCTAAGGAACTCCCATTAAAACGCAACATCTTAAAATATGTTTCAACTATTAAAAAGTTAAAATTTGTGTGAATCAAACATGTATTTGATCTTAATGGGTTGACTTATAAAGAAAATTTCAAAGTTTTAATCGGGAGTGGTTTTTAGTTAAGGTCAAAACCCGTAAGATTAGGCAATAATCGCGTGATTACGGGTTAGGGTCTTACAAGTGGTATCAGAGCCATAGGTTTGAGGGATCCGAGTGTCGGGAAGGATACTTGGACTCAAACCGTGCGCTCAAAGTGTTGAAGGGTGTTCGGTTCAAGACTTGATCAAGGAATCCGGTAAGTAATACCTATAATAAACATCCGTTTTGATCGGAAATTGTTATAGGTAATCAATAGTGATATCGCGTAGATACTCGCTATCTCAAAATCTTGATAAGGAAATGGTTAGGTACTCATGGGGCCTATCCAAAAGATTGATTCGGGCAACGGAAATCTCGCATAACAAGAACTCTAACATCACTATTGCAGTGATGCATACTAATACTGAAATGTCATGTTACTAATTAATTGAAATTATAAACGTGACAGGGATGATAACATCTTATTTGATCGAGAGAGGATCAAATGATTCATCAAACAAGGTTGTAGAGGTTTCGGGAGCACGGCTGATAGCATGCTCACTAAGGACCAAATCAAGTAACGACTCGGGCTAATGGATCAGTAACGAAAGGGAACATGGGAGCAAGTATCAAACAGGTACATGCTCGAAACCATAGTAGGTGCGTTAGTATGCAATTATCACCTGAAGAGTGGTAATTGCATATGCAAGCAATAGGAAAAATGTGAAAGGTGCATAGTTCACGATAATGAACGATCAATGCACCAACTTAACTTGAACATCGAGACCGGGTTGGGGGTAATCATCCCAAACTAATGTTTAGAAAGGCGTTGTGATCATGCCAATGAGTATGATCACACAAAGCTTATTAAATTGAAAAACACATCGCTTTTTCTTAATGAATAAAGGTAAAAACCTAATATTGAATAATTTATCAAGGAAGGGTTTTACCAAATAAAATAGGGGGCACAAGCATGAGCTGAAAATTTGTTTGCATAGGGTGTGATGCCTTAATTATAATGAGTCTGTGCGTACCATATGCGAATTACTTACCCTGGCCAGGTAAGTGTTAAACATATGATACCATGGGTTTCTTATGATTAATACATATACAACCTATGTGACAAAGGCTTAGTAAGTGTGAGGTGCCAAGGGATTTTGGACGTAGTCCACTGTCTAACACGGCAGGGATGCGAACCATGCAAGACCTTGAGCGAGGCACCAGCTAATACGCTGGGCTAGCAAAGAGGACAACAAACTGGAACGTTTGGACGTAGTCCACTGTCTAACACGACAGGGATGCGAACCATGCAAGACCTTGAGCGAGGCACCAGCTTATATGCTGGGCTAGCATACAGGCAATATACGATACAAGTTATCCTGGGTTAATACAAAGATTGACTTGAACCTTAATCAAGGTTTAGTCATAAAGAGATTCAGTTTGGAAATAGACTTGAACCTTAATCAGGGTTGAGTCATAAACAGATTTAGCTTGAAAACAGACTTGAACCTTAATCAAGGTTAAGTCATAATTAAACTCGGACTTTTATAGAAGGTTAAATTCGTAAAGAGGGACTTGAACCTTAATCAAGGGTTGAGTCATAATCACATTCGGGTAAGTCGTGAATCTCCGGATTATAACATAAACAGCGGGATTGGGCCATGATAAATCAGTAATTCTTTCAACCCTCGGGTTAAGGATGAAAAAGGGTGTAAACTACAATAACATTAGATTGTATCGTTGGTATGATTTAAAGCAAATTATGATAACAGTCGGATTGTGTAGTTATTACAATCTGATGCACACCGTGATAATAAGAGATTAGTCGATACAAATACGTTGTAATGACGAATCAACACCAGGTTTTATAAAAAGGAAACCGACCTCAATTTATATTGAGATTGGTAATCAGAAAGAGGACTTTTAGAAACTAAGCGTTCTAAATATATATATAAACGATTTGAAATCTGAAACTCAAAAGTCTTTAAACGGGTCGGTTGGGGCAATGACCACCAATCGAGTTAGCGAAACGGGAACTTGGGCAAAACAAATAAATGGCAAATTCTTAAAATAAGGATTAGCCAAAGAAAGGAAAATGTTAGTGTAAAGCAAGGTTTGTTTATAACATTATAGCAAACCAAAAAGAAACGAGGATTGGATTCGAGGGTGAATCCAAGAAGCTAGAAAACGGCTATGTTAAAAAGTCGGGTTAGTCTTGGAAACCAAGACAAATTACTTGATAGAAATAGACACATAGACATGTATGCATACGCATGCTACAATCGAGTATTGTAGTAGATGCCCTAAGGTGCCAGATAGAATGGACTCTTGAACCATTACATCATTCGTGATAATAATAGACGGAGAATAGACTACGGTTCTGAGTCGGGTCTATGAAAAATACATGAGTAACTAGAATACCCTGTAAGGGTATGCAAATAGATGTTATGCAATGAAATAACGCCTAGTTAAACAAAAGAGTAGCATAACATAGGTTGCGTTATGGAAACTAAGGTATTAGAATACAATCGAAAGGGTGAAGTCGAATAAAGGGAAAATCGCCCTAAGTATATAGTACTAGTTGTTTAGACTATAGAATGACAAACGAATGAGCGGTTCTCAAATCGGTTTAGAGAACCAAGGTACTTTGGGGTAGCCAAAGCAAATATAAGAGAAAGGTTTCGGGGACGAAACCTCTTTAAGGGGGGTAGAGTTGTAACACCCCAAAATTTCATTTAGTCTAAATACGCCTTTAGGCGTAATTGATAAAATAACAAAGCGAGTTAAATGGTGGATGTTTTTAACAACCAAATAACAACAAACCCGAGACTAAACTTGAAGGGTCATAGTTGTTTATATGATAAAGTGGGTTTTATAAATAAAAAATAAAATCATAAAAACACACACATATGTGTGTGTGTGTGTGTCGTATATATGGCAGGAGAATCATCTCCTTCATGAACCAAGCCCTAAACACTCAAGAACATGCTTGAATCCAAGCCAAATCAAGGGGCTTTTCGATGCTCTAGCAAGAAACAAGTCATCTAAGGCCTAATGAACATCAAGGTACCTTCTATTTGATGTAATTTGATGTTAATACTCGTTTTTGATTTGGTCAAAAACTAGGGTTTTGATAAAACGTGAAATTTATGGTTAAAAGAGGTTGCTCTAGTCTTGGGGAACCTCAAACATACCTAATTTAGTTACAAATCACACTTAATATGTGTATTTGGTTTTGATCATATGATTATGTTCATGTGTAGAAATTGGGGTTTAACCTCTAGGTTGAATCCACTCATATCTAGTAACCTTTCGTGACTCTTAGAAGTTGTTGTATGAGAAATTTAGGCAAAATGGTCTAAATAATGTGTTATGATGATGATTAGGCAAATGGTGATGCTTTGGCTATATCTTGAACTTTTGAAACTAAACAAATTGGTGGGTGCACACCAAGTGTTTGATTAAATGCCAAATTGGTGAACACTAGTGAAACTATGAAGTTAGAATCATGTAAGAGCCATCAATTGTATGTAATGTTGGTTTGTAATAAGCCAAGTTGATTACACATTCTATGTAAGGAAATATCTATGGATTTAGCTATAATTGATAATGAATACATGACATGTGGATAGTGAAATAATTCCATGTTGGGTATTCTAATAAACGAGTTTGACTCATCCTCAAGTTAGGTACAACAAATAGGGAGCAAACGGGTCAAACGGATGCAAGGCGGATGCCATGGAAGCAAGAACGGGTATGAGGTAAGTCGTACTTACACCACTAGACTATAACATAGCTTAATTGTTGTATACATTCGTCTCGAATCTAGTGTATGTGATAATGGTAAATCCCAAGGGGTGGAATGTACTAAATGAGTTGCCTTAAGTGCACTCAAAACAAAACGTGGTTTACGACTTTAATCGAGACAATGAGTTATGACCGAATGGTGAAATTTATCAAACGGGTCAATTAAGAAGGTATGTGAGAAATGATGTTTTAATCCAAATGGAATCAATTGAATGAAATCATTAACCATGTTGTTAAATGGGTCAAGTTGTGTCACTTGAACCATAGGTAAAAACTTGTGTAATATAGTAACTTGAACTATGGGTCTAAACGGGTCAAATGGTGAAGTCCTCATCATTTGGGTCCAACACTTGATGCTTGTATTTCAAGCATTAAAATTTATGAGGTTAAACGGATCAAATGGCAAGGTATTACCATTTGAGTTCCGAGGAATTAATGTGTATATTTAGAAAGCACGCAGGTAAATGCACTTGTGCATGCACGCTTGGTGCTAAGAATCATGGAGGATACGCACAAGGTATGAGAATGGGTCAACACCACCCGGTAAGTCCGTAGCTAATTAAACACCTTCGGGCGAAGCAACATGGGTACTAAAACTACCCACATGAAGTGTGGGTGCAAATCAAGTAAGTTATTTCCCTAACTATGTCTAATGCGCGCAAACGCGCTTGGAATCTACTAAACAAGTGAAAACTTGAGAAATGATGAAACTCTAGTCCGGAAGGACTTAGAGGTTTTTAAACAAGTCATTGAGTCAAAAACATTGGATTTGAAACAAGAAGTTTCGCCACGAATGGCTAAATCGAAAGATTTGACCATGAGGGGCATTTTGGGGATTTAAAGGATTTATAAAGGTTGATTCTAAGAAACCAAGTCATAATGAAACAAATCGGACAAACGCTTTTGTTGATCAAGTGTCTAATGACTTGACAACTCAAACGGTATGCACTTTAAGTGGTCAAAAGTGCCTTGTTTGAATTAAGGCCTTAATGGGTCAAATTGGGTAAAAGTCGCCATAAACATTCAAAACTAAGAACCGGATCATGGCGACATAAACCGGACCATAATTTCAGTCAAACAAAGGTTTATTTAGTCGGCAAGTCATTACTTAGGCTTCGGGAATCATCAAATGCGGTTGCGACATGATTCCCACGCTTAAAAGCCACCAAAATCACATCAGAAGCTTCGAGCGGCCGCTCACAGAGACCGAGCGGCCGCGCGCTTTGACCTGCATGTCAGCACGAACTTTAAAATTGCGTATAAAATCGTAGAAAAATCGTTAGGAGGTGTTCTTTATATGCCTGGAAAGCTCTCGGAGCGTAGAACAATTCTTATTTGAAAGTCGAAGTCGAATTTTGGGTTTTAGAAGGGGTAAAAGCGATCCGAACAGCTGCTGCGCAAAAGTTGCAGCAGTTTGTTCTCCTGATAAAGGGCCGTTGGGCCTGGTTCGTTCCGTTTCGACGTGTAACGACTCTCACACTAGTTTAAATGTATTATTGACAACCCACTAACCATTCTTTGTGTGATGGTGCTAGGTAAACATTCAAGGGACGACCCGGAGCAAGGATCAAGTCGCGAGAAGAACCGAACACGCCCGAACACTCATCAAGCTTCCGCACTAGAATCTAAGGAACTCCCATTAAAACGCAACATCTTAAAATATGTTTCAACTATTAAAAAGTTAAAATTTGTGTGAATCAAACATGTATTTGATCTTAATGGGTTGACTTATAAAGAAAATTTCAAAGTTTTAATCGGGAGTGGTTTTTAGTTAAGGTCAAAACCCGTAAGATTAGGCAATAATCGCGTGATTACGGGTTAGGGTCTTACACCATTACTCCTCCTACCTACAATCGTAACAACACCCAACCCAACCCAAACCTCAAGCACACATGATGACAACACACTCTAATGTGGACTCTGATTTATCGTGGCTAAAGGATAGGGGTGCTTCTCACCACATCACTAATGATCTTAATGCACTCTTAATGCATAGCCCCTGTGATGGTATTGAGGATCTCATAATCGGTGATGGTTCGTCACTTAAAATTACTCACATTGGCACTATCACTCTATATTTCTCTAACGTTCCTATCATTTTAAAAAAAATGTTCTTTGTGTTCCTTCTATATCTCGCAACATAATTTCTATATCTCGTTTATGCATTGATAACAATATACTAATCTTAGTTTTCTCTTCTTATTTTATCATCAAGGACTTTCCAACTCGCCGAACTATCCTTCAAGGAATATCTAGCCATGGTCTTTATGAACTATCCTCCACCAAGTCTCCACGAGCGTTCCACTTGCAAACGAACAAGGCATCTTCTTGGTACCATCGCCTAGGACATCCACATTTGCAAATTTTACAATATTTAGCTTCTTTTATTCAATTTATTTCTAGCAAATATGTCTCATGTAATTCACGTCATGTCAATAAACGTCATAAGCTTCCCTTCCACACATCTTCTTTAACCTCAAATACAGCTCTTGAATTACTATTTTCTGATGTTTGGTCATCTCCAATTATATCTTTTGATAGTTACTAATGTGTGAAATGTGTAGTAAATAAATCGGTCAAGTTTTAAAAATGGAAAACCTACAAAACCACACACTAACGGCAAGTGTACCGGTCGCAGTGTAGCAGAGCAAGTAAGTCCGGAATATCGAACTGTGGACACAATATGGCGACTCTCGGTACTAAACCTCTGTCGACTCCTAGCCTATTAATTTGGATTTTTAATAATTAATTATAAGCTAAATGCAAATAAAATAAAAACAATTAAAATAAATAACACAAAGACGAAAACAGGAAGCTAAGAACACTGGATCGAACTCAGATAATGTGGAAGGCAACTACCTAGGTCTAGAATCCTACCCGCAGACTCACAACTCTCGGAATCGAATAATGGATTGGCTACCAGGTTTTCTAAAGATACGCCCGACCCCGGAAACCCCTACAGCATGCTAGATCACCTCCCGGTCTTACTAACACCTCTTAGAAAATCCTAAGGGACGTGTAAATCACTGGTTACTAGTTCGGATCACCTCCCGGTCTCACCTCACTAGGGAATGCTAAGGTACTCGAAAGACTCGCTCACCTCCCGGTCTGGCTAGTCACAACACACCCAAAAATGCGAAGGAGTAATCTAATTGGTTTGGAAATAATTCGGAATTACAAGAATCTAAAGACACACTAGGCAAGGATCACCTCCCGGTCTCACCTCTACCCGATACCTAAAGATCTAGACAACCCGACACCCTATCACCTCCCGGTCTCAAGGAATGGCAGAATACCTAAGTCCTCTAAACTCTCAAATCATGTTCCTATGGAATTAGACGTCAGAAACCATAAATAGTTACAAGCACAAAGCAGGCAACCTAACATGCATCTATAACTGAAAGACATTCAACAAGACACATGTGGAACTATCAAAGATCATAAATTAGACTTAAATACGCAGACGCATCATAACCAAACACAATTAAATCATTACCAAAACATAAGCCAATTATATAATTAAACGAATCCGAAAGTCATAAAAATGCTAAGTATTCATCAACACGACCTAGGTAACCTAAAAAGTTTAGCTATTCGTAACAACGGAACAAGATAAAAACATAGGTTCAAAATAATATATAGTCATTAAACTAATATTTATAAACACGAAGTAAATAAATATAAAGCCAAAAATTATTATAGTCGAACCCGTAGCATGAATCTTGAACCCTAGCCTTCCTGGCCTTCACTCTTCCACTCTATTTTGATTAGTGTTGCTGTTCGATGTCTGCTTCTGCTTTGCGGCTCACCCTCCCTTCGAAGAATGATCTATTCCTCTTTTAAGATGATGTTATCCCAACTAATAAAACCTTCACACAAGAGTGGGCCTAGAATAATAAGTCCACGTGACTTTCTTTTATTTCCTTTTTAAATTATTATTATTATTATTATTATTATTATTATTATTATTATTATTATTATTATTATTATTATAATACATAGTATTATACTCCGTGCTCTTGACCCGGGTATTCTTGACTTGACCAAAGTAGCTCGTTTACACTCCAACGTCTATGAACACCTGCTCTCAAATATTCGTGTCCCGATTTAAAATCATTCGTTTTGAGCTTTTTTCCACGAACACCTATAAAATAATAAAATATATAATTACATAATAAAAACGACACGAAACTAATAAAAATCTAATAAAGCGCTAAAATAAATAAAATAGACAAGTACAAGCCTAAAACTACTAAAACACTAACAAAAAGACTCTAAAATGACTACAAAATACATAGGAAATTAGATGTGTTTAGCAACACATCAAACATCCCCACGCTTAAACCTTTTTCGTCCCTGAAAAAGATTGCAATGGAATCATAATTAGAATTCTTGGTTTCAAAAACTTTTAGGTTCATTAATTAAGATCTAATTGCGCATCATCAAAACTGTCGGTATTGTTGTCCACCTAAACCCAACCACTAGCTAATCAGGCCCCAATCATGTAAAGCATTTAAGTTCATATTATTACAATCAATCTATCGGTCTCACACTCAAGATATCCAGCTTCACCTAATCCGACCTCAAGCTTTCGAAGCAAAGGTTAAACCATATAGATTTACCAACAACTGCAAGCTAAACTCCCTAATGTATTAGAAATTAAATTTATGATGGATGATGGATGAAGTGTATGAGCTTAGACACATTTATTTTTTCATACCTAACCCAGAGGTTGTCTCAATCAGAGTCACCATCCCCGAGAGGGACAGCATGAGCTTCGGTATTTTTTTTCAACTTGACCTCGAGGGAGTTTCGATCAGAGACTTCAGTTTTTTTTTTTTTTTTTTTTGTTTTTTTTTGTGTGTGTGTGTGTGTTTAGCTCAATTGATGGACATGTGGATTTTTTTTTATTTTTTTCTGCGCCACTTTTCACCGGATTTATTCTCATAAAAAGGATCAAGTGTGCCATTTAATTAATAATACATATGGGCTTTCAACCTACAGTGGTACCTCTAATTACTATCAGCGGTTTCAGTTCTACTATTTCTCCTAAGATGAGAACCCACAAGATATCATGATTATTAAGTATATTAAGACAATCTTGGGAACCTTTCAAAGCTAGCTGGGCCTACCGACACATCTTAAGCAAACACACTTTCAATCTATTTATTTTCTCATATATATAATATTTTGAAAACCAAAAATCTCAATTTTACTATCATTTTCCATATAAAGTGCGCATGTGCTCCAGGATACAACGTAAACTAAAAATAAAAATGCAAAAATAAAGTCAAAACAAACTAAATATATAACAACAACAAAATAAATGAAACGAACTCCCCTGGAATATGTGGCGATAGCTCGCAGAAAGTGTTCCGTCCGTCCATCATCTACAGCCATATAGCATTTCCTTCGCGGCCATAATCAGAATCCTGCAAAAATAAACTAAAAAGAAAGTGAAAGTAAAATGACTCAATGACAAGTGAGATGCCTGTTTACAGAAAATAAGTTTATGATCGACCCCCACCCGAATGGAGATTGAATACGGGCGGGGGAGATCCAATAGTGAAAAAGGCCAAGGCAATCCCACAAGACTCGATAAACTAAAAAAAATAAAAATAAAATAAAGAAGAGTGAAAATAAAATAAAATAAAAACATACATGGCGAATGATGATACAAAACTCTACACTTGGGTTTTCACCCGTGTGATCCTATTCTTATCAAGCACTCTAACCTGGATCAATGAGGATATCCGCATCATCCTCATACAAATCAATCGTTCTACTTATGTTATCTCTCCCAAGGCATGATCTTTTCCACCTAAATCTAAGATCACCAGAAAATATTCTTAAATGCGAGTGGTGAATCAGGATCCTATCCCCACACTTAGGTTTATTCACTACCTCAAGGCTAGATTTAAACAGTGTCTTATTCTCCTCATCTATCTGGTGATCACTCTCACACTCGCAGGATAGCAAAATATGAATTGAGGGCTCATCCATCACCTCCTCGGGACGCTCAACAACCTTAACTACCTCTAACCTATCAGGAGGCTCACCGGCTGCAGAGCCCGGATCATGCTCCACGGGGAATACAGTCTCTATCTCTACCTCATGCCTCTCTTCTGTTTGGTGCCGCCTATCTAATAAGTCTGCTCCACAGATGTAGTCAATACACCGGTCGACATGTGACATGAAAGTGCCAAGAAAGCACACAGATTCAACCTGACTACTCATACTCTCCCTAGACCTATTAACATCAATAGTGATGGAGTCATCCCCTACACACAGTGTAATCTGACCGTCCGAGACATCTATCAGTGCCCTTGCAGTGCGTAAGAAGGGTCGTCCTAAGATCAACGGCACATGCTCGTCCTCCCGTATATCAAGTACGACAAAATCAACGGGAAACACGAAGCTCTCCACCCTTACTAGCAAATTCTCTAGAATGCCCATAGGGTACTTAACAGATTTATCAGCCAACTGTAAGCACATCCTAGTTGGATTCAACTCCCCAAGATCTAATCTCTTAAACATAGAATAGGGCATGAGATTAATGCTAGCACCTAAATCAGCGAGGGCGTTCCTAACTGTCAAACCACCTATCTGACAAGGGATAGTGAAACTCCCAGGATCGGTCATCTTCTCCGGTAGTTTATTAAGAACAACAGCCGAACACTCCTCAGTCAGAGTGACGTGGGAAAGCTCTTTCAACTTCTCCTTACGGGACAACATCTTCCTCAAGAACTTCCCATACTTAGGCATATCTCTACGAACATCAATGAATGGCCTATATTGCTCTAAGTTCTCACTCTTATTCAACCTACCAGGATAGGGCGGTACTGGTTCATAAGGGGCGGGTGGAACATAAACCTTTTTGGGCTCCCCCTCAGACTGTTTCTCCTTCAACCTACTTTTGGGCTATGCGGTACTTGCTGGGTCTAGCCTAGTAGGGTGCACCTTGCCCGAAGACTCTACCCTAATCTCCTCATCGACACTCTCCTCCTCAACTACCTCACTCTCTCTCGACACCGGGTGAGCAACTCCCGTGCTCTTCCCACTTTCGGTGAACACCGCATTCACCTGAACATCTGTTGAATTCCTAGTCATCTTACCAACTAACTCTCCTATGACCCTCTCCAACCTCTGAAGCGTGGACCCTTGATTCCTAAATAGTAGCTCAAATTCCTGATTTTTCTTTTGCTGCTCCTGATAACGGGTCTCACGCTGCATCACTATGGTCTCTAGGAGTTTATTCGTCCTAGCCTGATTCTCCTCACTTTTCTTTATTAACTCACTAATCTCAGACTTAGGATCTCTTATACCCTGCCATCCAGAGTTGTAACTTTGGACATAGTTCAACTCCTCACTAGGACCTATGTGGCAATCTATGGTCTCATGACCCCCTCTACAAATCTCACACTTAGCACTAATCTTAACCTGAATGTCCTTCATGACCTTAGCTAAAGATTCTACCTCGGCGGCTAGTGCAATGCTACTCTCAACAGAATGGATACCCTTAGGGGCAGTAGTAACGCCCCCAGAGCCAGGCTCAATGTACGTGCTAGTGGCTAGGTCCTCTATCATCTCAAGGCATTCAGCAGCGGTTTTGGTTTTCATCGTGTTACCGCCTGCTGTAGAGTCAAGAAATCTTTTGGTCGCGTCAGAAACTCCAGTATAGAATTTCTCCATGACTCTCTAGTCCTCAAGACCATGATGAGGGCACTTATTCAAAAGTTCCTTGAATCTGTCCCATGTCTCATAGAAGGACTCCCCTGACTGCTCAGTAAAGGCATAGATAAGATTTTTAAGACGAGCGGTTTTAGCAGGGGGGAAATACTTCTGCAGGAATTTCGTCTGAAGATCAGTCCAAGAGGTGATGGCTCCCTGTGGGAGGGAGTCCAACCAAGTAAGGGCCTGACCAGTAAGTGAGAACGGGAACAAACGCAAACGAATGGCGTCATCAGTGGCACCATTAAGCTGGAAGGTGCTACAGACTCTACTAAATCTAGTTAAATGGCCATATGGGTCTTCATCACGCATGCCGTGAAACTGAACTGAATGAGATATTGTGTTGATCAGAGTGGGTTCAATGGTCCAGTTGTTCAACTCAACAGTAGTTGTGTAATACTGGACCGGATGTGAGCGGGTGTAATGCTGATGTGTTCAGAGACAGTCCTACGTGCAACCATTTCTATGTGATCTATCTGGTGGACAAAATGTTCTAGGGCTGCAACGGAGTACTTCCTATGCACACAGAGAAACTAAAACTATACTAGAATAAGAAAAACAAATAAAAAATAATATTTTTTTATAAAATTAAAAATAAAAATCTATCAAACTACGAAAGCAATAAAATGACTAGATCCCCGACTCGGGTCGTCCTCGAAAGCGCACTGTGTCCCCGGCAACGGCGCCAAAAACTTAATGTGTGAAATGTGTAGTAAATAAATCGGTCAAGTTTTAAAAATGGAAAAACCTACAAAACCACACACTAACGGCAAGTGTACCGGTCGCAGTGTAGCAGAGCAAGTAAGTCCGGAATATCGAACCGTGGACACAATATGGCGACTCTCGGTACTAAACCTCTGTCGACTCCTAGCCTATTAATTTGGATTTTTAAGAATTAATTATAAGCCAAATGCAAATAAAATAAAAACAATTAAAATAAATAACACAAAGACGAAAACATGAAGCTAAAAACACTGGATCGAACTCAGATAATGTGGAAGGCAACTACCTAGGTCTAGAATCCTACCCACAGACTCACAACTCTCGGAATCGAATAATGGATTGGCTACCAGGTTTTCTAAAGATACGCCCGACCCAGGAAACCCCTACAGCATGCTAGATCACCTCTCGGTCTCACTAACACCTCTTAGAAAATCCTAAGGGACGTGTAAATAACTGCTTACTAGTTCAGATCACCTCCCGGTCTCACCTCACTAGGGAATGCTAAGGTACTCGAAAGACTCGCTCACCTCCCGGTCTCGCTAGTCACAACACACCCAAAAATGCGAAGGAGTAATCTAATTGGTTTGGAAATAATTCGGAATTACAAGAATCTAAAGACACACTAGGCAAGGATCACCTCCCGGTCTCACCTCTACCCAAAATAATATATAGTCATTAAACTAATATTTATAAACACGAAGTAAATAAATATAAAGCCAAAAATTATTATAGTCGAACCCGTAGCTTGAATCTTGAACCCTAGCCTTCCTGGCCTTCACTCTTCCACTCTATTTTGATTAGTGTTGCTGTTCGATGTCTGCTTCTGCTTTGCGGCTCACCCTCCCTTCGAAGAATGATCTATTCCTCTTTTAAGATGATGTTATCCCAACTAATAAAACCCTCAAACAAGAATGGGCCTAGAATAATAAGTCCACGTGACTTTCTTTTATTTCCTTTTTAAATTATTATTATTATTATTATTATTATTATTATTATTATTATTATTATTATTATTATTATAATAGATAGTATTATACTCCGTACTCTTCACTCGGGTATTCTTGACTTGACCAAAGTAGCTCGTTTACACTCCAACGTCTATGAACACCTGCTCTCAAATGTTCGTGTCGCGATTAAAAATCATTCGTTTTGAGCTTTTTTCCACGAACACCTATAAAATAATAAAATATATAAATACATAATAAAAACGACACGAAACTAATAAAAATCTAATAAAGCGCTAAAATAAATAAAATAGACAAGTATAAGCCTAAAACTACTAAAACACTAACAAAAAAACTCTAAAATGACTACAAAATACATAGGAAATTAGATGTGTTTAGCAACACATCAAACATCCCCACGCTTAAACCTTTTTCATCCCTGAAAAAGATTGCAATGGAATAATAATTAGAATTCTTGGTTTCAAAAACTTTTAGGTTCATTAATTAAGATTTAATTGCGCATCATCAAAACTGTCGGTATTGTTGTCCACCTAAACCCAACCACTAGCTAATCAGGCCCCAATCATGTAAAGCATTTAAGTTCATATTATTACAATCAATCTATCGGTCTCACACTCAAGATATCCAGCTTCACCTAATCCCACCTCAAGCTTTCGAAGCAAAGGTTAAACCATATAGATTTACCAACCACTGCAAGCTAAACTCCCTAATGTATTAGAAATTAAATTTATGATGGATGATGGATGAAGTGTATGAGCTTAGACACATTTATTTTTTCATACCTAACCCAGAGGTTGTCTCAATCAGAGTCACCATCCCCGAGAGTGACAGCATGAGCTTCGGTATTTTTTTCAACTTGACCTCGAGGGAGTTTCGATCAGAGACTTCAGTTTTTTTTTTTTTTTTGTGTGTGTGTGTGTGTGTGTGTGTGTGTGTGTCTAGCTCAATTAATGGACATGTGGATTTTTTTTTATTTTTTTCTGCGCCACTTTTCACCGGATTTATTCTCATAAAAAGGATCAAGTGTGCCATTTAATTAATAATACATATGGGCTTTCAACCTACAGTGGTACCTCTAATTACTATCAGCGGTTTCATTTCTACTATTTCTCCTAAGATGAGAACCCACAAGATATCATGATTATTAAGTATATTAAGACAATCTTGGGAACCTTTCAAAGCTAGCTGGGCCTACCGACACATCTTAAGCAAAAACGCGTTCAATCTATTTATTTTCTCATATATATAATATTTTGAAAACCAAAAATCTCAATTTTACTATCATTTTCCATATAAAGTGCACAAAAGATCAGGGACAATTTCTTTTTTTTTTCAATTTTTTTGATTTTTTGATTTTTGTATTTTTTTTTTACTCAACCTACAACTAAGCAAAATAAAGACGAAGTCTCCCATCCCCACACTTAGAAATGCACAATGTCCTCAATGTGCTCCAGGATACAACGTAAACTAAAAATAAAAATGCAAAAATAAAGTCAAAACAAACTAAATATATAACAACAACAAAATAAATGGAACGAACTCCCCTGGAATATGTGGCGATAGCTCGCAGAAAGTGTTCCGTCCGTCCATCATCTACAGCCATATAGCATTTCCTTCGCGGCCATAGTCAGAATCCTGCAAAAATAAACTAAAAAGAAAGTGAAAGTAAAATGACTCAATAACAAGTGAGATGCCTGTTTACAGAAAATAAGTTTATGATCGACCCCACCCGAATGGAGATTGAATACGGGCGGCGGAGATCCAATAGTGAAAAAGGCCAAGGCAATCCCACAAGACTCGATAAACTAAAAAAAATAAAACCCTCACACAAGAATGGGCCTAGAATAATAAGTCCACGTGACTTTCTTTTATTTCCTTTTTAAATTATTATTATTATTATTATTATTATTATTATTATTATTATTATTATTATTATTATAATAATAATAGATAGTATTATACTCCGTTCTCTTGACTCGGGTATTCTTGACTTGACCAAAGTAGCTCGTTTACACTCCAACGTCTATGAACACCTGCTCTCAAATGTTCGTGTCCCGATTAAAACTCATTCGTTTTGAGCTCATTTTCCACGAACACCTATAAAATAATAAAATATATAAATACATAATAAAAACGACACGAAACTAATAAAAATCTAATAAAGTGCTAAAATAAATAAAATAGACAAGTACAAGCCTAAAACTACCAAAACACTAACAAAAAGACTCTAAAATGACTACAAAATACATAGGAAATTAGATGTGTTTAGCAACACATCAGTTACAAATACTACATAATTTTTGTAAATCACTTCACAAAATATATTTTGATTTACCCATTAAAACATAAATCGGATTCCCTCAATACATTCATTCATTTTCAAAACCTTGTTGAAAACTATTTCAAAACCAAAATCAAACAATTATTTTAAGGCAATGGTGGAGAATATATTAAACTTTCTTCTCATATATCTTCTTGTGGCATTTCTCATCTCACTTCCCCTCCTCAGACACCCGAACATAATGGCTACGCCGAACACCGTCATCGTCATCGAAACCGGTCTAGCCTTACTTTTTCATGACAAAATGCCTCTCAAGTTTTGGCCATTTGCCTTCACCACTGCCACCTACCTCATCAATAGACTATCCACCCCCAACTTGAACAACGACTCCCCCTATTTTTGACTCTTTCACATTCTACTGAATTATGAAAAACTTCATGATTTTGGTTGTATTTCTTACCCTAGGTTACACCCCTACTCAAAACATGTAACATCCCGAAAGTTATCGGTTAATAGTCTAATCGGGTTTGGCATGACTTTGGGCTCAACTTCATTTATTGGAGGGACCCGGATGTCATTATTGGAAAATAACTTGATAGCTTTGGGAACAAGTCATCATCTTAATAAAGAGAAGGGGCCGTATAGTAAAATTTATGGTTATATATATATATATATATATATATATATATATATATATATATATATATATATGCATGAGGAGAAAACCCTAGACCACAAATACTTGGAGAACCGCCGTCGGTTATCCAAAGAGCAAAAATCAGATCAAAAGGGGATCAAGGCGACGGACCCGGTGATGGTACTCGGTGCTCCGCGATAGTCTGGGTGTGTTTGACGTCCCAAAACGATTATGTACAGGCCTGATGGTGGTTCACGGTGCATCTTCCTATCTCGTATCGGTTCAAGTGATGGTTATTTAGGTTGATTGTTGGTGGTTCAGATTCAATAGCTGAATCTAGTTATGGCAGCGGTGTTCATGACTACGTTGCTAGAAGAAGTGGTTGTCATCAAGGTCGGCTAAGAGGAAGGTTGGTTTGGGAATGTATGTGGAGATGCATGGGTTGTGCAGGTGTGTCAGATTGTGTGAACACAATCATATGTGTGGGTATATGCATGAGATTTCAGTTCTATAAGGAATGAACAAGGGGTAGTCTTGCTACGTTGAAGACAATGCATGACTAAAGGAGGATCTTGTGTTATCGTGGCGCGCGGCATGATTCGAGACGATTAGCTCTTGGAGCGGAAGCTTGTAAACAGGTGAGTTCTAATCCATACTGTTTTACGTTTTTAAATTATTTGGTGTATCATACATGCTTTAAAGATGTTTTACTCACACGTTTCGATTTAACGATCTATACGTTTTATAAAGAAATCCTTAACGTGACGTCTATGGGATAGAGTATAGCTAGATAGGGGGAATGAACCCTTTGTGATGCTTGAGGCGCTTAGTCTCTTGTTATAGTAGAGTTAGGGCAGGTAACTGCTGTGTGTCGATGCGAATGACTTGTATAGTCATAGTAATATGACGATGGGTCAGTATTGGGAAAGGTAAAGATAAAGTCTAAAGCGAGGTGGTTAAGGGTGACTATGAGATGTGCAGGGATGGTCTAGGAGCCGATAATGGTCCGAGCACCTTCGGGGTGACGGCCGGTTACCAGAGTTATGTGATGAAGCACTCGCTAGGTACTTATGTGTAGACCCTAGGCATAGTACTTATGTGTGCAGGTGTCTACATGTGTTATGTGAAGAAGCACTCGCTGGGTGCTTAAGGATGATCAGAAGGATGTAATGAATGACGTTGGATTCCTACGGGAGACGACGATACACCGCTAAGGACTGCGGTGGTAGTCTGAGGCGGGCGAGACGACACTAAGGGTTACAAAAGTGATCCGAGGAGGGCGAGACGATGCTAAGGGTTGCGGTGGTGACCCGAGGCGGGCGAGGAAAAGGTGATGGGTTGATGTGCGAACGGAATGTTGGGTCAAGTCAGCCATTCGATGTTTTGGGATAATATGAATAATTATTATTTTTAATGAACCGGTATTGTGTAATATGTATTTCCGCTGCGTAAGTAATAAAAGATTGGTTTATTTTAAACAGTACCGGGTGATGTGATCCAACAGTAGGGTGCCCGGTTCGGGGCCTTACAAGTTGGTATCAGAGCCATGGTTTAAGGGATTTGGATATATTAAAACACCTAAACTTAAACCGAAATTGGGACCAAAGTAACGAATGCCACCACGAGTAACCGCCAGCCAAGAGGTATGATTTGAGTTTTGTAGTCAGTTTTTTGAATTCTTTGTGTTGTGTGCGCTTTTCTGTGAAAGGTTGTGAGTAAAGTATGTGGATGGTAGTATACTAGTATGACCATGCTGGGAAATGTTTAGAACTCAGGAGGTGCCATGGACAATCAATAACACTTGATCAACGTTATTGGCAGTCTACTGTTACGATAAGACTCTAAATGATTGCCTAAGATGTTTGTGCGAAGGTTCTGCCTTGGGCGGCTGAGGGTAAAGCCTAATATGGGTTACATGAGAACTGGGATTCTGTTACCAATGGGGCTTCTTGGCATTTTAAGTCGAGATGTGTCTCCTTGTTTAACGATTTGAATGAATGAAACATGGCAAGTAGTCTTACGTGATAAGTGAAAGTTGTTGTTTCGTCAGCAATGTGTGTTCGACGAATGAGCTATTGATGAAACTTTTTAAATGCATTATGTGGCCTATTGCCTTATTGCGAGACTATGTGATGGTATGTTGTGCGCTTAGGTTAGCGCCAAGAATGCGTAGTATGTGGCGCGGGAGTCCTTTGTGGACTAATGCGTATAATGGTATGTATGCGTATAATGGCATGATGATTAGTGTGTGTCATTAGCCTATGTGTAAGCGCCTTCGGGAGGCAGAAAATGTCATGTGTGATGTTATGTGTGTAGGTTCTTGATTGAGACCTATAGAGAATGTGAATGTGGTGCCTAACCTGGGGATGATGTCAGTATGATGCTATTGGGTACGACCTGGATGCTGGTGTGGCCTATGTGAACCCTATATCGGTGGAATGAGTGGTGATGACCACGAGAAGGATGGACACTTCCCCTAGGTTGAGGACGACGAGAATGTGAATGGTGATTTCGGTCGCTAGTGAGTGAGTCCGTAATGATTCACTAGGAAGAATGTGTATGAGTTAAGATATAGTCATGTAATTAGTCTTTTATAAGACATGAGTTTTGAGTATTAAAGTATGCCTCAGTTATTAATTTACTAGTGATAAGTGATAATGTTTTGTCCATTGCGATAAAGTCTTAGTGATGTATCGTAGATGAGGCGTGTATTGTAGATACACGAAGTGCGACTAGTGCTATTGAATTGCGAATTCCATTATGTTTGGTTGATTACAGGCAGTCGAAGGTGGAATACAATTGGTCGAAGGTAGATTAGTTTGGTCGAAGAGAGCTCTGAGAGGTCGAATGAAGACTTTGTTTATTATAGGTGCTGATTCACCCACATAGAATGGTCGACCCTGCACATTCGCCCAATCAAATGATCGAATGTGCAGGTCTGTATAAGGCTGAATCATTTTTTGAATGTTAACTTTTGGTCATTTTGTTTCTCTCTCAGAGTGTTTGCCTCCCTAGGGTTTTTGTCAAGTCTGTATTGAGTCTAAATCATTATAAACAACTTTGTAAAGATTATTAATGATGTTTATCAATAAAATGAAAATGTTTGAGATGATTTGCGTGTTTTGCTAGATATATTATCATTTCGTGATCAATTCAGGGATTCCACACCTGAATTTAACTTGTTTGATCATATTCTTTGTTTGAAGATCGATCCTTAATCACATACAAAGTGATTAAGGATCAACAGGACATAAAGGATTATCTTCATCAGAATCACTGTTGGCATTCCTGGCTTTATCAACACCTAGATCTTCATAACCTGGATTGATCAGGTGACCAAACAAGTTCTTCATTGGTGGTCTTTCATTCATCGGCACACCTTTGTATCCCTTCATTCTTACTAATGTACTCAAACTCATGTGATGCTGTACTACTATCTGTGTAGGATCCTTTCTCAAATTCTTGTACTTCTCATGAAAGATCATTTGCAGGAATCTAGGGTATAACAAAAACATCTTATTCTTCAATCCTCTCAATGGTTCCAGCATATGTTCAAGTATCACTACAGATACGTTGATTGGCTTATTCAAGATCAGGGCAACAATTAAAGAGCTAATACTCTTTCTCATTACGTCATAACCTCTACTCACAGATCCGAAACCATGTAGCATGACGTGAGCAAGGTACTTGATCTGCGGGCATAGTTTACCTTTATGTAATGAACCATCAGTAATTGGTCCATTGTATTTCATTCTCAGGAAACACTTCCTCTGCTCAATCCAAGAAAGAACTCTCGGATCATTCTTCTTTTCCGTCAGCTTCAATGTTTCTCTAATGTCGTCTTCAGAAATAATCACTAACTCCCCCTGAATCATACACACAATAGCAGATTCGTTGTTCCAAAAATCCATTCTAGCATTCGTCCAGAATTCTCTTTGGTGGTCTCTGTATATGATGGTAGGAGTAGCAATAGCAACAACAACACGGCTTCTCTTCAAAAAGTCAACAATACCGGTGAATTCGGTATGTTTCTTCAGATCGCCCAGATAAGCACAGCAGTTATGTGCTTCTTCAAATGGTAAGTCTTCTACTGGTTTCTTCCCGGCTGCCTTGTCTGACGATCTTGCGGGAATATCAGTACTTTGTTGTTCAGACATGATTAAACTGCAAAACAAAACAAGAAAACACGTTAAAAACGGACAAAATATTCAAAATTTGAAATTTTTGATTTTGGAAATCCACATTCGACCAATCGAAGGTACGAATGTGTAAAATAGGGTTCGAATGTGGAAGATAAGGTTCGAATGTGAAAAATCAGTTTTAAAATTGTACATTCGACCTTTTTATCCACTTTCGATCGTTCGAACTTGGTACTTTTGACCAAAAAGTCACATTCGACCCTTTTGAAGTGGTCGAACGTGTCTGTTCATCTTCAAAATTTGCAGATTTTGATTTAATGTGTTTTAACATGCCATTTTGATTTGTAAAGCATCTAACATGAATGATTAACCTTTTTCAATCATCAATTGTTATGATTATTCAATGTAGGGTTTATAGGTTTTGAACAATCAATCCACCAATCTGTTGTGATTAAACCCTGGATTTTGGTTTATTATCCCCCAAAACACTTAAACAATGAATCCATTCCTTCGATTAACATTATAACAGTCAATGATCCATGGTTTGATTCATTCAAGCGAGGTTTGGTAGATTGCACAATGTTCACAACACGAACAGGAGATGACTTGCTTCTAGTGCAAATTTATGTTGATGACATTATTTTTGGATCTACTAATGAACTTTTGTGCAGGGAATTCGAAAAAGTTATGTAAGAAAAGTTTGAAATGAGTGCGATGGGAGAGATACAGTTTTTCCTAGGCTTGCAGGTGGACCAAAGACCAACGGGGATCTTTATTCACCAGACCAAATATGTTTCTGAAGTCTTGAGCCGATTCCAGATGGATGATTCGAAGCCTATGGATACCCCGATACAACCTAATCATGGGATTGGTGTTGATGCTAAGGGGGAGCTAACTGATCCTTTTACATACAGAGCAATCGTCGGATCTCTGATGTACCTCACCACATCCAGACTAAACATAATGTTCGCAACATGTCTTTGTGCACGTTATCAATCGAAGCCGAAACAAAGTCATCTAGCAGCTGTCAAACGTATCCTTAGATATCTGAAGGGTTGTCCGTCGAGAGGACTATTGTCACACCCTCAAATTTCCACTGCGGGGTTAATACCGCGAGGCGCATGACATACCAGGATCCCATAGCCATAAGTCATATGAACGAACCCTAAATGCCCAAACCATTTAGTTCGTTTTCAAAAACCAAGTTTAGTTAAGCTGCGGAAGCGTAAACCAAATTTAAACCTTTTAAAAACCATGCGCAAAACAACGCGCCCAAATTAAAACCATATGAAAGAAAATGTAAAAGCATAATATGTAATTTAGGTGTATGCCCAAGACCCCAAATGCAGTGAAGTGTGCAGTGCTTTCTAATCGTGGCACCGGAAGCTAACTACCTGCAAAAGCATTTATATCGTGGGTCAACAAACAATGTTGGTGAGTTCACTAAGTAAAGAAAATGAGTAAGTAAAGGCGCTGGTTTCCAAAACCACGTAACCAAGTAAAAGCGTAGGTCCTCCAGACCATAATGTTCAAGTACCATCAGTTTAAGCGTGTCAGGGGTAGCTAACCCACTCATTGTAACTAAACAGAATTATTGGGACACCTTCAGTAAAATAGTAATTTGCCTCAATAACTGGTGTCTATCAACACCAGTTCTCAAATGTGGTCAGAAGTTCATGCCCGTGCCTCAAGCACCTCAGACATGAGGTTGCTGCACAACCTAATAGCGCTATCAACTAATACCCCGCTCGCCTCCAGCGATTAACCCAATAATATGCAAGGACTTTTCAAGTGATAGAGTGTTTAGTTCACAAAGGACCAATAAGTTTTAAACTGATCAAAAACCCGATCCACACAAGGAATCGTAAAACCGACCCACACAAGGAGTCAAAACCCGAACCACGCAAGGAGTCAAAGCATCTTATAACCCGAGATGTAAAAGTAGTCCCAAACCGGACTAGAAAACGTTTTGTAAGTTGTCTCAAACCCGAGACGCATGCTTTTGAGAAAAGAATAGTGAAACTCACCTTAGGTTGCACGTGAATGATCCAAATCCCTCAAAAAGTAACAAGCTACCGACTCCCTATTACAAGTGTCACTAGGTGAGTATACGTGCATAACCAACACATCATGTAACTTGTTTGTCCAAAACTTCTAAAGTTCAAATCGTGTAGTGACACCTAGTGACTCTACATGCACAAGTAAATCCTACGTATCCCGTTGGTGATCATATTGATTATTATTAGTTTTATACCTCATACACATCTCGTATAAGTATTCATGCAAGCTCATGTCAAATACATATCATATAAGACTCCAAATAGTCACGTAAACATCCCTCACACAATCAGCGTTTTCAGGGCAGATTGTACGCTGTGAAAAACGAATTATTTAAAATACTTAACGAATGAATTAAACTCCCAAATTTTTACTGAATATTTATTGGGATGCATTTGACAACCCATATTTTTATTTTGTCTCAAAACCAAACACAAAAATTATTAAAATTCGTACAACACAGCTATGTCCAGAAAATTTTCACAGCAGGTCAGTTTAGTAGACAAATTCCCAAAAATTGTGTATTCACCCAAACGAGGTGAATCCACTTGGAAAAGCCATGTTTTTCCAATATTGACCTGCTGTCCAAATTTCAAAACTTAATTCCTTGTAAAACTCGAGATGTAACCGTTTAAAGTTGACCCAATTTATAATTCCGAAAATCCGATATGACCTTTAATCAAATAAAATTCTAAAAACATATCAAACGACATCCAAATCAGATGATTTTGCCCATTCTAAAAAGCTAAGACCATGTACAATTCATTCATGCAAAGAATCGATCAAAACAATCAATTTAACATCACAATACAGACCCTACAAAACATCATAACGAATCTGTCAGAAAATCAGAATTTTATCAACATGACTCTTATAAACCCTAATCATCCTTAATAACCCACAATCATGCAATAAACTCATATTGACACAACAAAAATCCATATTATCACGTTTAACTTCTGATATCTATGTACCATGCGCTCTAGATATAATTTTTATTAACAATATTCATCAACAACATCAACAAACATCATAAACATTCATCCTACATGATTTGCGATTTTAGCATGCATGTTTCTTAAAGTCTTTCATAATTTTTCCAACCTAAAAACATATCATTTAACATGTAAAACGCATACCTTGAATTGCTAGAGTCCCTAGAATCACAAGATAACACCCGAAATTGCTTGAACTAGTGCAAGATTGGTGAAGATTGAGATTGAAAGGGGGTTGTGGGGGCTCTTCTTAATCCACGGCGCCTATAGGTGTTTAGGGTTTGATTATATATTTTTTTTTATAAATACTATGCTAGGGTTAGGAACATGGGCCGAGGTTTCGGGCTCTAGCGATTTTTATCTCATAAGCGAGCCCATTAGCCCTATCTAACTCTCGCGATCAATCCCGACAATAATAATCATATTAACTCATATAAAATTATTGTTTTTATCAATTCATATTATGTTTATCATAAGTGCACATATCTCATAACGTTTACGTACAGTTTACTAACACACAGTAGTTCACATAAGCATGCAATTCACATACGCGTGTTACACCACATTCATCAACACCCGGTCATTCATATAATCATGCATGCCTAATAATTCACCAACGTTCGGGGTACAGGGTTCATGTGTGTGTCCAAACAATTATTTTCCTAATTATAACGTACGTTAGTGTCACCTAACATGTGTTATTGTTACATAACACATTCAAATGCCCTATTAATTAACCCTAGTTAAGTGTTTAGCCACATACGAACATGCAAGTTAACTAGAGTTCAGTTAATGTAGAAACCTGAAAATGCGGGGTGTCACATCATCCCCAAGTTGAAAAGATTAATTTCGTCCCAAAATTCGGCTAGTAAACAGTAAAGCTAGCTAGAAAAATGCGTGTTTGGTTCCCGGATGTCACATCATCCCCAAGTTGAAAGGAATTTCTCCCCGAAATTCACTTTGAGAGAGCTGCTTTACGTTAAGTGTTTGGTTTATGCGTAGTTTCAGGTTTAGTAAATAGATGTGGGTATTTAAGCCGCATTTGATCCATGCGTTCTTACGTGTATTCCGGTCCTAGACGGGAATTCCATTGTACGTTAATAATAGGTATAGTGTTTTGCTTGAGTTTCTTGACGCCCTGCTCAAGAATCTCCATTGGTTCTTCCATGAATCGTAGCCGAACGTCCACCTGGATCTCCTCCAGTGGCACCATCAGTGTTGTATCCAACAGGCATTTCTTTAGATTCCATGCGATACGTGGGATACATCATGTACCCCACCGAGTTTATTACGCGAGTTTAACTTGTCAGTTACCGGACCAATCCTTTCGGCAATCTCGAATGGTCCAATGTATTGCGGTTCAGCTTTCCCCGTTTTCCAAAGCGTATCACCCCCTTCCAAGGTGACACCTTCAACAAAACCTTGTCCCCAGCCTGGAACTCGAAAGGTTTCCTACGCTTACCAGCGTAACTTTTCTGTCGATCACGAGCAGCAGCCATCCGATTTCTGATTTGCACTATCTTCTCAGAAGTTTCGTGCATGAGTTCGGGACCTATTAGCTGGCTATCCCCAACTTCGGTCCAGCAGATGGGAGACCTACACTTGCATCCATAAAGTGCCTCAAAAGGCGCACACTGTATCGAAGTGTGGTAGCTGTTGTTATCCGAGAATTCAATCAAAGGCAAGTGCTTATCCCAACTATTGCCAAAATCCACCACGCACGCTCGTAGCAGATATTCCAATGTTTGGATGGTATGTTCACTCTGTCCATCAGTCTGTGGGTGATAGACTGTGCTCGAATCTAAGCGAGTCCCTAAAGCGTTTTGGAGAGTAATCCAAAAATGAGAAGTGAATCGCGCATCGCGATCAGATATAATAGAGGTAGGCACCCCATGCCTAGAGACTACCTCCTTGATGTAGAGATTTGCTAGTTTCTCCAGCGAGTCTGTTTCCTTTATTGCTAGAAAGTGTGCCGATTTGGTTAAACGATCCACGATAACCCAATTCATGTTATGGCCCGTTGGCGTTCTAGGAAGCTTTGTGATAAGATCCATAGATATTCCATCCCATTTCCACATAGGGATTTCTAGTTGCTGGAGTAGGCCTGAAGGTTTCTGATGTTCAATCTTAACCTTCGCACAAGTCAAGCACTTATAACATAAGTGGCTATTTCAGCTTTCATGTTTGGCCACCAGTAAAGAGTTTTAAGATCTTGGTACCTCTTGTCCGAAACAGGATGTACCGAATATCGTGAGGTGTGAGCTTCATTGAGCACCAGTTGTCTGAGATCCCCAAAACGTGGTATCGAGACTCGATTCATAAAGTATTGAAGACCATCCATCTTCAGTTCCAAGTGCTTATCCGCACCATGTAAAGTTTCAAGCCCGATGTTTTTTTCTTTCAAAGCCTCGCCTTGGGCTTCACGTATCTTATCAGGACGATTAGAATGTACGATAAGTTGTAAAGCTCGCACTCGTTTGGGTTTCGTTTCCTTATGACTGAGGGCGTCAGCTACTACGTTAGCTTTCCCTGGATGATACTTGATGGCATAGTCATAATCATTCAGAAGCTTGACCCATTGACGATGTCGCATGTTCAGCTTCTTTTGATTGAATATGAGTTGGAGGCTCTTGTGGTCAGTGAATATCGTACACTTCGTCCCATAGAGATAATGCCTCCAGATCTTTAGAGCAAAAACCATTGTTCCCAGTTCCAAGTCATGGGTGGTGTAATTCTTCTCATGAACCTTTAATTGACGTGAGACATACGCGATCACCTTATCACGCTACATCAGCACACACCCTAACCCTAGGATAGACGCATCACAGTACACCAGAAGTCCTTTGTACCCTCAGGTAATGATAGTATAGGTGCACTGCAATGTTTCGACTTTAATAATTGGAAAGCAGATTCTTGGGCATCTCCCCACTTGTAAGTAATACCCTTCTGTGTCAAGGCAGTGAGGGGTTGAGCGATCTTAGAGAATTCCTCAATGAATCTGCGATAATATCCCGCGAGACCAAGAAACTGGCGCACCTCTGTGGGAGTTTTGGAGCCTCCCACTTTTAGTAGCATCAATCTTGGCGGGATCGACATGTATTCCTGCCTTGTTAACCACATGTCCAAGAAATTGGACCTCTCGAATCCAAAAGTCACATTTAGAGAATTTTGCATACAACTGCTCATTTCTCAAGAGTTCCAAGGTCAGCTGCAGATGTTGCTCGTGCTCTTCCCTGCTCTTGGAATAAATCAGTATGTCATCTATGAACACTGTGACGAATTTGTCCAAATAAGGCTTGCACACGCGGTTCATTAGATTCATGAACACAGCCGGTGCATTGGTTAGCCCAAATGGCATCACCAAAAACTCATAATGTCCATAACGAGTTCGAAAGGCTATCTTCGCCACATCCTTCTCTCGGACTCTCAGTTGATGGTATCCTGACCTCATGTCAATCTTAGAATAGAAACTCGACCCTTGAAGCTGGTCAAACAAGTCATTAATACGAGGTAAAGGGTAACGATTCTTAATCGTCACTTGTTCAACTCCCGATAATCTATGCACACGCGAAAGCTCCCGTCTTTCTTCTTAACAAACAGAACTAGAGCTCCCCATGGCGAAGAACTAGGTCTAATGAAACCCCTATCCAATAGCTCTTGGAGTTGGGTAGATAGTTCTTGAAGTTCGCCTGGTGCTAGGCGGTAGGGTGCGCGTGCAACTGGCGCTGCTCCAGGTGCAAGATCAATCTGGAACTCCACTTGACGAACGGGTGGAAGTCCAGGTAATTCCTCTGGGAAGACATCTGGGAAATCTCGGACCACTGGGATGTCCTCAATCTTGGTTTCAGTTTCAGCTCGAGTGTCAGATATGTTAGCCAAAATGGCTGGACTGCCCTTACGAATACACTTCTGGGCTTTCAAAAAGGAGATGATGCCCACCATGGCACCACCACGATCACCCTGTATAGATAAAAGTTCTCCACTTGGGAGGGGGACACGAACAATCTTCTTCTGATAGAGAATTTTAGCGTGTTGCATGGACAACCAGTCCATGCCAACCACGAGATCAAAGCTTCCAAGGGTGATAGGTAGAATGTTGATGGCAAACAATTGTCCATCCAACTCGAGCTTACAGTCACGATGAATATGGGTTACCTCAACAGGCTTCCCGTCAGCTAACTCTCTAGAGTACGGGGTATCAAGAAAAGTAGGAACCATCCCTAATTGTTTGCTAAGTTTCGATGACACAAAACTATAGTCCGAACTAGTATAAAATAGAAGCAAGAGTGTCGTTCAAGGAGCACGTACCCATCACGACATTGTTGTCAGCCCTAGCTTCCCCAGAGCCAATCACAAATGCTCCCCATTGTTGTTGTTACCGTTGTGGTAGTTGTTGTTGAAGGACTTATACCTCACACTATCCCACGTTCTCTTGCTATCACCAAAAGTAGAAGATGAAGCATCATGCTTCGGAAAAGTACCATGCACAATAGCCTCATCAGTGAGCTTGCGAGCCAGTTGAAAGATTTGTTAGATTATGGATAGGTGAGCTGTAGTGGCCAAGCCACGAATCTGAGGGACCCACCCTTTTGGTATGAAATTTGATCCGCTGGTAAAGTTGGTTAATTAGATTCGAGCACGAAGTATCTAACTCCTGTAGCTTGGTAGTGTAGACGTCGATCTCAGACCCATCCGTCTTTATATAACCAATTTCTAGGTTTCATCACAAGGTGTTACGTTCTCCATCCAAGTATCTGTAACTCATCGAGTGTGCATATAGCATGCATTACCCCATTATACCTGGGGCAAATGCACATGGTAAATACTTATACTATCGAAGCAATCAGACGGCCTCCTTAAGTTCCGTTGGAGTTATCGAGGTTTACAACCAATAAAAGGCTTGAAAATACGATGGCAGGTTATTCTTGTGGCATGTACGTTCAAGGTATAAGAAAGTGCAAACGTGGAAGTCAGGGGAAAGGAATGATTTAGCAAAATAGATCTTTACTAGCTTGGAAAGATGCGAGGGCCTCAACCACCCTATCGTTGATCATAAGAACTCAGTCTTATCTAAGTTAGCAAAGGGAAATGAAAGAAAAGATAGGTAAGAAAAGGTAAGAGCCAATCGTCACCATGCTCTGTCTAGATAGTAGAGCCTTCATCCTCACTTTCCATGTGCTCGTCCTGCTCAGGTTCCCCTTCCATCCCTTATCCTTCTCCGGTCCTGTGTAAGTCAGCTCAATGGCCAACAGCACCATTCATTTCTCCAATCGTGACTGTCAGTCACTGGTAGGTTTCGTCTTCCTTTGAGATGTTGCACTGCATCGCAGGCCTTACGTAACTCCACAAAAGTGTGTGTAATAAGCCCCGATCTAATGTGTTCCCATGAATCTACCATATACTTATGGGTAACAGGGATATGTAGTCATACGTCCGCCCGCTCATACTAGGCGTAAGGTACTAAAGTAAGAAATAAGTTCTATATGTGTAACCCAGTCCCGTCTGAGTTTCGAATGGAAGTAAGAAAGATCAAGTAACAAGGAACAAAAACTAATTGTCTCCTTGCTCAGTGAAAAAGGATAAGTCTCAGTATTTGAATTGCTTCACAGTTGATTCGATTTAATGGTACCACGTCATGCGCATCGTGCAGCTACCTGTGTACGTGCGCCACAACGCTCGCAAGGGCTTCCTCCCTTGTACTATTGTTGTTTCCTCATCCATGAGGTTTGTTAAGATACTACTCCCAGTAATGCGCCACCTGGTGTAACCCTGGGTTCCCACCATTGACGTGTTCAGAATTAGGTCTAGAACTTGAAGATAACATATCTCCCGAAATCATATGTTGTAGATATATGTAGCTAAAAGCTAGTTGTGCACTTAAGTTGTGAGTGTACTTATGCTATGATGATTATAGACTAGACTCAACATGCAGTCCTAGTTCACTATAACCAATGGCTCCCTCAAATTTCCACTGCGGGGTTTATACCGCGAGGCGCATGACATACCAGGATCCCATAGCCATAAGTCATATGAACGAGATCCAAATCCCTCAAACAGTAACAAGCTACCGAATCCCTACTACAAGTGTCACTAGGTGAGTATACGTGCATAACCAACACATCATGTAACTCGTTTGTCTAAAACTTCTAAAGTTCAAATCGTGTAGTGACACCTAGTGACTCTACATGCACAAGTAAATCCTACGTATCCCGTTGGTGATCATATTGATTATTATTAGTTTTATACCTCATACACATCTCGTATAAGTATTCATGCAAGCTCATGTCAAATACATATCATATAAGACTCCAAATAGTCACGTAAACATCCCTCACACAATCTGCGTTTTCAGGGCAGATTTTTCGCTGTGAAAAACGAATTATTTAAAATACTTAACGAACGAATTAAACTCCAAAATTTTTACTAAATATTTACTGGGATTCATATGACAACCCATATTTTTATTTTGTCTCAAAATCAAACACAAAAATTATTAAAATTCGTACAACACAGCTATGTCCAGAAAATTTTCACAGCAGGTCAGTTTAGTAGAAAAATTCCCAAAAATTGTGTATTCACCCAAACGAGGTGAATCCACTTGGAAAAGCCAAGTTTATCCAATATTGACCTTCTGTCCAAATTTCAAAACTTAATTCGTTGTAAAACTCGAGTTGTAACCGTTTAAAGTTGACCCAATTTATAATTCCGAAAATCTGATATGACCTTTAATCAAATAAAATTCCAAAAACATATCAAACGACATCCAAATCAGATGATTTTGCCCATTCTAAAAATCTAAGACCATGTAAAATCCATTCATACAAAGAATCGATCAAAACAATCAATTTAACATCACAATACAGACCCTACAAAACATCATAACGAATCTGTCAGAAAATCAGAATTTTATCAACATGACTCTTATAAACCCTAATCATCCTTAATAACCCACAATCATGCAATAAACTCATATTGACACAACAAAAATCCATATTATCACGTCTAACTTCTGATTTCTATGTACCATGCGCTCTAGATATAATTTTTATTAACAATATTCATCAACAACATCAACAAACATCATAAACATTCATCCTACATGATTTGCGATTTTAGCATGCATGTTTCTTAAAGTCTTTCATAATTTTTCCAGCCTAAAAACATATCATTTAACATGTAAAATGCATACCTTGAATTGCTAGAGTCCCTAGAATCACAAGATAACACCCGAAATTGCTTGAACTAGTGCAAGATTGGTGAAGATTGAGATTGAAAGGGGGTTGTGGGGGCTCTTCTTAATCCACATCGCCTATAGGTGTTTAGGGTTTGATTATATAAATTTTTTTATAAATAATATGCTAGGGTTAGGACCATGGGCCCAGGTTTCGGGCTCTAGCGATTTTTATCTGATAAGCGAGCCCATTAGCCCTATCTAATAATCATATTAACTCATATAAAATTATTGTTTTTATCAATTCATATTATGTTTATCATAAGTGCACATATCTCATAACGTTTACGTACAGTAAACTAACACACAGTAGTTCACATAAGCATGCAATTCACATACGCGTGTTACACCACATTCATCAACACCTGGTCATTCATATAATCATGCATGCCTAATAATTCACCAACGTTCGGGGTACAGGGTTCGTGTGTGTGTGTCCAGACAATTATTTTCCTAATTATAACGTAAGTTAGTGTCACCTAACATGTGTTATTGTTACATAACACATTCAAATGCCCTATTTACTAACCCTAGTTTAGTGTTTAGCCACATACGAACATGCAAGTTAACTAGAGTTCAGTTAAAGTAGAAACTTGAAAATGCGGGGTGTCACAACTATGGTACCCTAATGATGATAATTTTGATCTAGTTGCTTTTAGTGATGCAGATTGGGGAGGCTGTGACAAAGACAGCATATCCACAATGGTTGGATGTCAGTTTATGGGGAGCAGGCTCGTGACCTAGCAATGCAAGAAACAAACTGCAGTTGCCTTATCCACATGTGAAGCAGAATACGTCTCAGCATCAAGCTGCTGCTCACAAGTTCTCTGGATACAACAACAGATGGTGGACTACGGTTTGCAATTTCTTAAAACCCCTATTTACTGTGATAATGAGGCCGCAATTGCATTAACAAAAGATTTAGGCAATCACTCAAAAGCTAAACATATCTGGATCAAATATCATTTTATTCGTGATTGTTACGAAAAAGAGTTGATTGATATGGTCAAAATCCACACTGACTATCAACGTGCAGATCTTTTTACCAAAGCTTTTGATAAATCAAGATTCGAATATCTTTTAAAAGCTAATGGTATAAAAGAAAAACAAGACTGATCATCACCTCGGTTTATCACATTTTAGCTTTTAGTTTTTATTGTTTTTCAGAAAAACGCCCTACTTACGGTGTGCGCATATAATGTATATATGTGTGGCCATCGGGGGGCAAAAGTAATGTTGCACTAGTTTTAACATTATTTTACTTATTTCGTGAAAATAACGTTAAAAACGACGGACGGTTAATCATGCATCATGTGATGGCGTTGATAGCCAAAAGACAAAGGGGTACATGCACCGATCGGGTTTGTCCCGATTGCTAAGTGTTATGTCCCTTATGTCTAAGGCTTGATACCAAACCACATCGAGCCGGGGGTCTCACTGGAAGCAGCCTCTCTATTCTTAGGGGTAGAGGTAAGGCTGTCTACATCTTACCCTCCTCAGACCCTACCTTAGCTTTGCTATAGGTGTGATTAACTGAGTATGATGATGATGATTATTTTTCAGAAAAATACAAAAACCCAAAAATATGTTTTTCATTTTAGGGGGAGTTTATTTTCAGAAAAACCAAAAACATTGAAAAATTCAAAAACCCATAAAAATTAGAAAAACCCAAAATGATTTCCAGGAGAAAAAGAAGAAATGATAATACATCAGTGGGGATCTAACACATGCTAAAGAAGTGTAATGCAATATAACGCATGTGTTTGAGTATGTGTGATGTGTTAATAGGCTTCGTAGACCTATTACTACGTGCCTGATACATACATACCAAACGAATTGTTGTGTGGATGAACTCCTCATGGGCATATGGTCTTAGTACCGTAATTGCGTTTGATAGGGTATTTGTACAAAATTCGGTGGTTTTGGGTCGTTATGTTATTAGTTATCTGGGGATTGCCTTTCTGATCTTCTGCTGTAAGTCATTACGGACCTAGCTCAGACAGGGTATCTTTATAAAAGAGCTGTAAAGCCAAATCCTAAAGTTACCGAATTGAGGAACTTTCAAAGTATGACGATAATCAAAGATTATCTAATACATCGTATCCAATCATTGATGTAAATCATGATTGATATCAGCCCTCAACCTGGTAGAGTGCGCATGTTACTTTTTAGCATAGAGTTGCTGAGCTGTACACCTCTGTGCATCATACCTTGTAAATTACAGATGACGAAAACATAATCACGCGTTACAATGAGTCTTTGTGCATCTACTTCTTGATACGGGAGTATGTCATGTGCGTGGGAACCACAGACAATTGCGTTTATACTATAACTAATCGTATCAGTCTAAAGCACTGCACAACAATATGCATGTGAGCTTATGTGGATAACAATATTAGCAGTCGCCAGATCACACATTGTCTTTAATGATAGTAAATCAAAAGATCAACGGTGTGATCAGATTTCTCAATAACTGATATAATCTTCTTACCGGAAATCACAAAACATTTACTGCTTTTTGTTTATATTTCTGCATTTCAAATTTCTCGTCAAAAGTACAAAACTCAAAAAGATTTTAGGTGTGTTTTAACAAAAATTTTAGAAAATCCAAAAAGATTTTACACTTCTAGATTCTTTTTGATAACCGATGGTGGTTGACGGTGATTTTCTAAAACTTGATGGATCATTTGAGTTTTGTCATCTTTAAATGAGAAATAATGAATGTCGGATGCTTAAAAGTTGAGAAAAATATTGAACGGGACTCGATTTTGAGATTTGGTAAAAATTTCAAAAATTCCAAATTTCATTCGCCCTTCGATGGGTCGAATGTGGAATTTTGCTTTTCATTTGTACCTTCTGAACGGTCGAATGTGAGTGTTCTTATGTCTGATTGTACATTCGAACCATTTTTCTTCCTTCAAACCTTTAAATAGGGTCGAATGTGGAAAAATTTTCACATTTGCCCAAGTCAAATGGTCGAATGTGGAGCCTATATATATCTAATATGCACATTCGAACCCATTTCAATTTTTTTTGTAAATTCTGAGATTAAGACCCCTTGTTGCCCGATCGTTAAAAATCATACCATTGTAATCCTCATCTCTTACTGATCATTTTAATACAATAATTGCAGGTAATCATTCAGTAATCACATCAAAATCCTTGATTCTGTTTCATAACCCTAAAATGAATCGAACCATGGATCATTGACTGTTATAATGTTAATTGATGGAATGGATTCATTGTTTAAGTGTTTTAGGGGGAGAAGAAGACAAAATCCAGGGTTTAATCACAACAGATTGTTGGATTGATTGTTCAAAACCTATAAACCCTAGATTTTAGGATAAAACACTTAAACATTGAATAATCATAACAATTGATGATTGAAAAAGGTTAATCATTCATGTTAGATGCTTTACAAATCAAAATGACATGTTAAAACACATTAAATCAAAATCTGCAAATTTTGAAGATGAACAGACACGTTCGACCACTTCAAAAGGGTCGAATGTGACTTTTGGTCGAAAGTACCAAGTTCAAACGGTCGAAAGTGGATAAAAAGGTGGAATGTACACTTTTAAAACTGATTTTTCACATTCGAACCTTATCTTCCACATTCGAACCCTATTTTACACATTCGTACCTTCGATTGGTCGAATGTGGATTTCCAAAATAAAAAATTTCAAATTTTGAATATTTTGTCCGTTTTTAACGTGTTTTCTTGTTTTGTTTTGCAGTTTAATCATGTCTGAACAACAAAGTACTGATATTCCCGCAGGATCGTCTGACACGACAGCTGGGAAGAAACCAGTAGAAGACTTACCATTTGAAGAATCACATAACTGCTGTGCTATCTAGGCGATCTAAAGAAACATACCGAATTCACCGGTATTGTTGACTTTTTGAAGAGAAGCCGTGTTGTTGTTGTTATTGCTACTCCTGCCATCATATACAGAGATCACCAAAAAGAATTCTGGACGAATGCTAGAATGGATTTTTGGAACAACGAATCTGCTATCGTGAGTAAGATTCAGGGGGAGTTAGTGAATATTTCTGAAGACGACATTAGAGAAGCGTTGAAGCTGACGGATAAGAAGACTGATCTGAGAGTTCTTCTTGGATTGAGCAGAGAAAGTGTTTCTTGTGAATGAAGTATAATGGACCGATTGCTGATGGTTCATTACATAAAGGAAAACTGTGCCCGTAGTTTAATTACCTTGCTCACGTCATGCTACATGTTTCGGATCTGTGAGTGGAGGTTACGACGTGATGAGAAAGACAATTAGCTCTTTAGTGGTTGCCCTGATCTTGAACAAACCATTCAATGTATCTTGAATGATACTTGAAAACATGCTGGAACTAGTGAGAGGATTGAAGAATAAGAAGTTTTTGTTATACCCAAGATTCCTGCAAATGATCTTTGATGAGAAGTAGAAGAATTTGAGAAAAGATCCTACACAAATAGTAGTACAAGATCACATGAGCTTGAGCACTTTAGTAAGAATGAAGGGTTACAAAGGTGTGCCAATGAATGAAAGACCACCAATGAAGAACTTGTTTGGTCACCTGATCAATCCAGGTTATGAAGATCCAGGTGTTGATAAAGTAAGGAATGTAAACAGTGATTCTGATGACGATAATCCATTATGCCCTGTTGATCCTGAAGCGAAAAGGAAAAGGCAAGTTGTAAATGTTGGTGCGAAGAGTGGAAAAGGGAAAGGAAAGGAAAAAGAGGATGATGCTGAACCAACAAAGAAGACATCTCGAAGAAAGAAAAGTGTTCCGAAGAAAGGTACACACTTGGTTGATGAAGAATCGATGGATTCTGAAGAAACTCAGGTAGAGGAGAGATGGGATTCTGATAATTAGATTGTAAAGAGCACCACGCCCAAGGCCACTGTGGCTGGTGAGTCTGAAGTCTAAACAAATCATTAGAAGAACAAAGATTGAAAAGTCCGATTGTGATGTTGATGAAAGTATGGGATTGGGATCTGAAGATTTTGGAGGATCACCAAAGACTGGATAGAAACAGAAAAATCCTACTTATAAGAAGAAGGCTAAAGCTGTAGAGATTGAAAAACCGATGAAGAAAAGAGCTAAGGACATTGAGAGCCTAATTGCAGGAAAGAAAGTGCCTGTAATGTCTAGTTCGAAATCTCCCATGACATCCCCAGCAGCTAAGAAACAGAAAACATCTGCTACTGAGCAATCTGAACTTCCAACTGATGATTTCAATGAAGCGTTGGATAGAGTCTTGAAGAAATTTAAGAAACAAAAGACTCCAGTTGCTGAGGCTTCAACTCCAAAGGTTACTGTATCAGGAGATGTGATGGATGCAGTGAACCAGAATCTGACTGACATGATGAAAATCATTAACCAGCAACAAGCTGACATTGAACAGCTAAGGAAGAATGACAGGAAGATGTTGGATGTAGTCGAATTTTCACATGAGAGCCATGAAGAATTATCTGCTAAAATCAAGCTGCTCCAGAAAGAAAATAAGAAGTTGTTATTACATGAGCAGAAAAATACATGAAGATATATCACTATGAAACTTGAAAACAAGAAGTTGAGAGAAAACAACAAGAGCATGAAGAATATCATAGATGAGTTATACTCGAAAGCTCCTCAATTGAAAGAAGGAGAAGAGGATAAAGAAAAAGATGAATAACTTGTTGATTTCGAACCATCAGAATCAGAAAAAGATGAAGAAGATGATGAAGATTTAGAACATGATGCCGGTGATGCTCCTGAGAAGAAGAAGAAGAAGAAAGATAGTGATGATAAAGATGGTTCAGGAGATGATTCTAGTGATGGTAATAGCTCTGCTGATAGTGATGATGATGATGATACTGATAAGTATAAGTATGAGAAGAGAGAAACTGGTAAAGGTGTAGGAGAGTCTAGTTCTAAAGCTCCTGGTGGTACTACTGACGATGATGACATTTTCTGGAATGAGAAGACCAGGTCTTTATCTGAAAAAGACAAGAAGTTATATCGCCAGATGTTGACTGATAGAGTCTGGACGATTGAGATGACTGGCAGATTTCTAGAGATTTTTGAGTCAGATGATATGAGGTTTGAACTATAGTATAATGATCCTGATCTGGAAGATGGAGAGTTTCTATAGCTGTGACTAAAGAAATACTGGAAGGATTAGCTATACAGGTTGGTAAATCTCTTGAAGAGCTGATGAGTGAGAATAAAATACCAAACATTCCTGAGAAAGACGCAGGAAATCACTCTGATGATAGAGATGTTCCAGTGTTTGAAGAAGTTGAGATGGAGGATATTACTAGTGAGGAATATCCAGAATACTTCAAAAATGATAAAGATTCTGGATTTCCTGAATTCTCTGAAGAGTTATTGAGTCAAGCTGAGAAACTTACTCGGGAGAAAAGAAAGAAATTTGTTGAAGAAGTGTTTAAGAACTCAGATTGTCAAAAGCCGAATGTTGAACAATCAGACGATCTGAAAGACTTGCTGAGGAAACTTAAAGAAAAAGAAGCTAACCGCCCTAAGACTGAAGTTCAGGGTAGTTTCTACAAATTTTACAATGAATTGTTCAAAGGCAAAGCTCTCGGATGGAAATACTTGAGGCGGCTGAGGTGTGTCGCTGTGAAGTGGGAGAAAGGAATTCTATACTTCAACAGATTCCATGATATAAAGACATTACCTTATTGGGTTGTTCGCGATATTTCCAGGCATACAATGTCAGGTGCTTCAGTGAACAACAATCTTGTTGGTTACTTTGCAGATCGCATGGCGAGGGAGAGCAGAACGAAATGGGATGTGTTCACCTCGCAGTATCCTAAGAGGATAGTACACAAGAATGAGAATGATGAGATAACGGGTTGTGTAAGGTGACTTTGAAGTATAAACCACCAAAAGTGTTGAATCATATTCCTTTGATGCCGATTCCACAACATTTTTCAAAAGATTTTATGTGGTGGTATTATGACTGGAAGACGGCAGAGGCTATTATTGTTTTGAAGGATGGGAAAAAAGATTTCAAGAAGATACCTATCTTTGACCCGATGTGGTTAATAAATTGCTCTCATGAGGATATCATCATGTTATAATACAATCCGATTTACTGTGAAGAAAAAGATAGTGAGCAGGCTGCTAAATACCAACGTGTGGTATTCTTATGTTTTGCATGGGATGTCAATGCGGGTTGTGATTTTGATAAGAAACTAGGGAAGTTTGTTCAGATTCAGAAAGCTGAAAAGAAGAAACCAAAGCAAACTTTTGAACCAGTTATGACAAAAGAACAAAAGAAGTTGTTGAACATTAAGCTGATGAACAAGAGATTGGATGAAGAGCGAAGGCTGAAACAATTCAAGCAATATTCGAGGGGGAGTTTGTAGATACACGAAGTGCGACTAGTGCTATTGAATTGCGAATTCCATTATGTTTTGTTCATTACGGGCGGTCGAAGGTGGAATACAATTGGTTGAAGGTAGATTAGTTTGGTCGAAGATAGCTCAGAGAGGTCGAATGAAGACTTTGTTTATTATAGGTGCTGATTCGCCCACATAGAATGGTCGAACCTGCACATTCGCCCAATTGAATGGTCGAATGTGCAGGTCTATATAAGGTTGAATCATTTTTGAATGTTAACTTTTGGTCATTTTGTTTCTCTCTCAGAGTGTTTGTCTCCCTAGGGTTTTTGTCAAGTCTGTATTGTGTCTAAATCATTATAAACAAGCTTTGTAAAGATTATTAATGATGTTTATCAATGAAATGAAAATGTTTGAGATGATTTGTGTGTTTTGCTAGATATATTATCATTCCGTGATCAATTCAGGGATTCCGCACCTGAATTGAACTTGTTTGATCATATTCTTTGTTTGAAGATCGATCCTTAATCACATACATGTATGAAGTTGAGGCGGCATGCCTTTGCGAAAGGAATGCGCAAAGTTGTTTGACCGTTTAGAATGTTTCGTGACTAAAGTTGTGGGCATCCATGTGTGAAGCGCACCATGTTGCGCGTGTGATTAGCAAAGCAGCCATTTTGGTGGCGCATGGGTGCTAGGTGTTTCGGCATTCGGAGATAGTATGACGCGACGTCTGGTGACGGAGCGGATTGAGGAAAGGACGTTGTCGGCACAGATCCTTAGCATGAAGGAAGAGTACCTCGCGGGAGGCAGAGCGACGGGAATGTTCGCGTTCAAACTCGATGACGATGCGGAATGTAGCTTATGTTCCTACGTTGAGGAATTTATGTCAGGTTACACATGAGCTCCGAGATCAACGGAGTATATACGCTGGTAGACCTGAAAGAAGTTTGCGCGAGCACCAAGGTATCGTCGTTCCTTTGGAGAGGTGGCTCTGTATCGTTAGTATATGTTAGTAATGCGCCGATATAGTCACTCCTTGAAGTTCGAGAAGCAATGGCGGGGCCAGTGCGCTCTACATTTGGGTGTGATAGTCAGTGACGATGAGACTTGGCAGAATTGACTAAGTGTTCGATGCCCTTGTGGTTGACGATGTCGAGAATGTCAAGGCAGGGTTTTGTGTGGCGCGAGTACCACGCGACTAACATTTTAGTGCGCGGTGGTCTGAATGTGAGACATGATGTGTCTCAGAGTTTGCTTATGTTCTAGTGGTATGCCTTTGTGCGGTGCTTATCCTCATCGCCTAGGTTGTGGATTGTCAGAGTAGCGCAACGAAGCACGAAAGGGACCTTGTGTGAACTGAATGGTTAGCAAGGGAAATTAGCATGGAGATGCGCAGGGTTAATGTACCAGCGCCAGGTGTTCGCGCAATGGTCTGCGGCGTGAGGCATCGGGCGGCGGTCTTGACGGCGCGCATCCAAGTGTGTGGAGGCTAAGATCGTCGGTTAGGGACGTAATGATTGATGCGGAAGGGGAACGTTGGAAGCTCAACTCTAGCATGAAGTTAAAGATGAAAGTTGAACTTTGCGATCAAATGTTGCAGCGATGATGATGATGGTTAATGCGCCCATGTTGTGTTTCTGGAAGGCCTTGCACAGGCTTCGGAAGCTCATGTGCCATGTGTGGCGGTGTGATAGTGATGGAATAAATAAAAAGAATCGTGCGTGTGTGCAAGTTATCAGCAAGTGGAGGTAAGAAGAGTTTCGTGTAACCAAAAAGAACCCTCAGTGATGAGTGTACCATGAGTGCGCTATGTGGAAGACGTGGCAGGAGACCGTGGGTTTCCTCAAGTTTTGTCTGAACCTAGAGGCTGCAATGCTAATTTCGGATTCTTGGAGCTCTTCTGTGTTATGGTGTGAGGTGGCAAATGGAGTTTGGCAACTCGTGCTGGATTGTTAGTGACGACTTATGTTGGATCGCCTCTGGATGTAATGGCATGAATGGTGTTATCATTCATAGTAACCACGGGTGCGGTGAAGTAAAAGTATATACGCTGATTGCGCAATTACATGCAACAATTAGTACCTCCTTATGAAGGTCACCGCACAAGCAATTGGTGGTGATCAAGCGCATAGTAGCAATCAATTAAGAATGTGTAATGTGGCCAAGGAATTTTATGCGATGAGGGATGATCTAGAAAGCGATTGTGAGGTCTTGAGGTTTTAACCTTGGATATTGGAAGCGCTTGCGGATGAAGTTTAACAACCTTTTCTTTGAGTAAGAGGTTTATCTTTGGAGTAAAAGCCACGTTAGTGATGATTTGATGGTGATTAGGTTTCGCGCAGGGATGCGAGTCTTTATGGTGAATGCGTATTGTTCTAAGTGCGCAGGTTTCGAGGACGAATCCTCCTTTAAGGGGGGTAGACTTGTAACATCCCGAAAGTTATCGGTTAATAGTCCAATCGGGTTTGGCATGACTTTGGGCTTAGCTTCATTTATTGGAGGGAGCCGGATGTCATTCTTGGAAAATAACTTGATAGCTTTGGGAACAAGTCATCATCTTAATAAAGAGGAGGGGCCATATGGTAACATTTATGGTTTTATATATATATATGCATGAGGAGAAAACCCTAGACCACAAATACTTGGAGAACCACCGCCGGTTATCCAAAGAGCAAGAATCAGATCAAAAGGAGATCAAGGCGACGGACCCGTTGATGGTACTCGGTGCTCCGCGATAGTCTGGGTGTGTTTGACGTCCCAAAACGATTATGTGCATGTGTGATGGTGGTTCGCGGTGCATCTGCCGATCACGTATCGGTTCATGCGATGGTTATTCTGGTCGATTGTTGGTGGTTCAGATTCAATAGCTGAATCTAGTTATGGCAGCGGCATTCATGACTATGTTGCCTGAAGAAGTGGTGGTCATCAAGGTCGGCTAAGAGGATGGTTGGCTTGGGAATGTATGTGGAGATGCATGGGTTGTGCAGGTGTGTCAGATTGTGTGAACACAATCATATGTGTGGGTATATGCATGAGATTTTAGATCTATAAGGAATGAACGAGGGGTAATCTTGCTACGTTGAAGACGATGCATGACTAAAGGAGGATCTTGTGTTATCGTGGCGCGCGGCATGGTTCGAGACGATTAGCTCTTGGAGCTGAAGCTTGTAAGCAGGTGAGTTCTAATCCCCACTATTTTATGTTTTTAAATGTTTTGGGGTATCATACATGCTTTAAAGATGTTTTACTCACACGTTATGATTTAATGATCTATACGTTTTATAAAGAAATCCTTAACGTGACGGCTATGGGATAGAGTATAGCTAGATGGGGGGAATGAACCCTTTGTGATGCTTGAGGCGCTTAGTCTCTTGTTATAGTAGAGTTAGGGCAGGTAACTATTGTGTGTCGATGTGAATGACTTCTATAGTCATAGTAGTATGACGCTGGGTCAGTATTGGGAAAGGTAATGCTAAAGTCTAAAGTGAGGTGGTCAAGGGTGACTACGAGATGAGTAGGGATGGTTTAGGAGCCGGTAATGGTCCGAGCACCTTCGGGGTGATGGTGGGTTACCAGAGTTGAGATGAATTTTTGTTTTAGTATGAGTAGACCCTAGGCATAGTACTTATGTGTGTAGGTGTCTACATGTGTTATGTGATGAAGCACTCTATGGGTGCTTAAGGATGATCAGAAGGACGGAATGAATGACATTGGATTCCTACGGGGAGACGACGATATGACGCTAAGGATTGCGGTGGTAGTCTAAGGCGGGCAAGACGACACTAAGGGTTACAGAAGTGATCCGAGGTTGGCGAGACGACACTAAGGGTTACAGAAGTGATCCGAGGTAGGAGATACGACGCTAAGGGTTGCGGTGGTGACCCGAACCGGGTGAGGAAAAGGTGATGACAACCTGTGGTGACGGGCTGATGCGCGGATGGAATGTTGGGTCAAGTCTTTGTGACGCGACCATAATGTGTTAGATTTCTAACATTATGTGATTTGCTTGCATTCTTGTAGATGGACCAGTGGGTTATGTGTATTGATGATTATGTGACAGATGGGCCACTACAGGTCGTGCCTATGAATGTTAATGTGAAAAGAATGAGTTCGTAGGGTAAGTCCTGGACTAGATAAATGAGAAAAGAGTCATGGTAGGTTGCTCTAGTTGTCTATAGTGACCTACTGAAGTCTGGTTACGATACAGTTTGGTCTTAGATGGGAATCGGGGATGGTAAGCCTCGGTAATGATATCGGTTAGGTTATGAATGGGTAATGTGATGGCAAGAGTAAAACTGGTTAATCCGTTTATGAATGAATGGTAAAAGTGAAATGGTTTCTTAAATGCAAACTATTAGTACTCACTTAGCGTAGCTGACTTTTGCATGTATGGTAGGCTGTTTTGTAGGTATATGTTAAGCTTGGATGCGCTTGTCTATGCGGATGGGATTACTCGTGGCATGGTGGTCAGGCATTCGATGTTTTGTTATAATATGAATAATTAAGATTTTTATTGAACCGATATTGTATAATATGTATTTCCGCTGAATAAGTAATAAAAGATTGGTTTATTTTAAACAATACTAGGTGATGTGATCCAACGGTAGGGTGCCCAGTTTGGGGCCTTACAAAACAAAAACTTGATTCTCGGTCAAAACCATGTGTATTCATCAGGTACTCTTCATTTGAAAGTGCATTCCATCTCCTTGATCCTCTTAATAATCGGATTTACACATGTCGCCATGTTCAATTCATTGACCACATTTTTCCTTACGAATCTATCTCTTAAACATCTACTCCTCCAATGCCTTCCCTCAATACGTGGTTACCACTTACCACTCAATCCATTCCTCTTGCCACATGTTCTAACCCAAACCCACCAACACCCACGCCCAACACTACATCCATTGCTAAACCTACATCACCCGATCCCAATCCTCCTATCATCACTTACCAAAGACGTGCACCACCCACATCATCCCTACCCACCGTTCCTCCACCAACGAACGAACGACCCACCTAACGGTCCTCCTCCACCTATCAATATTGTATCACCTAAGCCCTTAGATAACCATTATGGCATGACGCCATGCAATACGAGTTTGATGTTGTAAAACGAAACCAAACTTGGACCCTTGTGCCTTCCAATAACGCTCCTAATCTCGTTGGATGCAAATGGGTATACCAAACTAAATTCAAGCCCGATGGCTCGGTTGATCGCCTTAAAGAAAGACTTGTTGCTAAAGATTTTCACCAACGCACTGACTTAGACTATGATGAAACTTTAGTCCTGTAGTCAAACCCGCTACCCTACGCCTAATCCTTGCTATCGCAACTTCCTTTAATTGGTCTCTATGCCAACTTGACATCAACAATGCCTTCCTACAAGGTACTTTAACCGAATCGCTTTACATGTCTCAACTAGCCGGGTGTGTGGATCCTTCCTGTCCTACCCATGTTTGTAAGCTTAACAAGGCCATTATGGTCTTCATCAACCTTCCCGGGCTTGGTATGACGAACTCAAAAACTATCACCTCTCGGTTCATTTTAACCCTTCTATTTCAGATCCTTCTTTATTCATTAACAAACCCACTTCTTCCCCTATCTTTATCTTAGTCTACGTTGATGATATCATCATCATTGGTGCCAATCCATCTCTTATACACTCATTCATGCAATCTCTTGCCAATAGATTCTCACTAAAAGATCTTGGCGATCTCTCCTATTTTCTTGGTATCGAGGTTATCCCTCACAACCACGGTCTCTTCTTATCTCAATCTAAATATATTCTTGACATTCGAACTAGAGCCAACATGAGTAATTGCATGGCGTCACTCACACCCATGTCGTGTTCCTCTACCATCACCATACCGGATGGTGATTCTTTACCATCCCCAACCGAATACCGTGCATTTGTAGGACCATTACAATATTTCTCTTTAACATGACCTGATTTTGCTTTTACAGTTACCAAGCTCTCACAATTTATACATAAACCAACCACTACACATTGGGATGCCTTAAAAAGATTGTTCTGATACTTGCATGGAACTTTACATCATGGGATCCTTTTTAGGCCCAACTCTCCTCTACAATTTCATGCTTTCATTGATGCGTATTGGGCCAGTAAAAATCCTATCTTATGGAACTCCAAACGCCAACCGAAACTTGCTTGCTCATCCACCGAAGCTGAGTTTCAAGTCATAGCTTCCACTACAACCGAAGTGCAATGGCTCATATCATTAATGATTGAACTTGGGTACAAATCATCAGTCACTCCAGCCATCTATTGTGACAATCTAAGTGCTACTCACTATTTGGCAAATCCAGTTTTTCATTCAAGAATGAAGCACTTGACCTTAGACTTTCACTTTGTCCATGAAAAGTTCATGACGGTAATATACGTGTGACTCACATCTCGGGAGACGATCAAATTGTGGATGCTTTAACCAAACCTCTACTGCACCAACGGTTCCAACTTCTCACCTCCGAGATTGGTCTCCTCTCACAATCGTCCATCTTGCGGGGGCATAATAGACCACATTCGGTCAAAGAAGTTTGAATTCAAATTAATTTTCTTGTTGTAACTTACCAATTAATTGGTCAATATTCTTGCTTGTTTTAGTTCCTTAATTCTAGCTTATTAATTCCTAGTCAATAACTCCAATCTTGTATATATGTGATCTTTTGATTAATGACAAGAATCAACTTTTCATACTTTTATAGTAATTACTATTCACCTTCCACCGTATATACTACATAATACGGTGGTGGTGATGATGTTTCGATGATGTGTTAGTTGGCTTGTATGAGTGTGGCTTTACTTGGGAGAATTTAACAGGGGCATGGTTACTAACGCCTGAAAATTGAGGGGAGGCTGTTTTGATACAGTCTTTTGCTGTTATAATTACATTTATTGCGTGATACAATAGTCCCTCAAGATTCAAATGCCATGTCCGAACCATTTAAAAAAATGTGCCTTTGACCTTAAGTTATGAGGTTTAAATGAATATTGGGCTTGAAAATGGCCTAATAAGTGTTTGAGTTTTAAATAAGTTTTCAGTGGGCCCAAATTTTAAGACTAAAATGGGATACATGTGCACGCACACACACGCACATAACATAACATATGCATATAGGATTTTTTTTTTTAAAAAGATGTTCTCAAATAAAGCAAGCCCTAGTCGGGGGTCCTCTCCGAGCACCTTAAGAGCCTCCAATGACAACACAAATAGTATAAATAGATAAGGAAACCCTAAGGTTTATAAGCTGGCCCACGGGCCAAGTTGAAGTACACAACTTTATACATTATTAGTTTATTACAATGCAGGCTCTCTACTAAAATAAAAAGTTTATCGTGGACTTATAGTGTATGTGCTAAAAGGATCGACAACTCAACAAAGAATGATCAAACAAGTTTGATTTAGGTGCGGAAACCCTAAAGCAATCACAAAATGATAATCAAACAGATCAAAACAAGTAAATCATCATTCAAAGCTTTTTCATTAATAATCAATACTCAATTACATGTTGATAAATTGAAAACAACAAGGTATGAACGTGAATTAAGCTAAATAATATCCTAGAGAGAGAATCAGAAAGTGGAGGGAACAAAATGACTCAAAGTTACATTCAAAAAATCAGCTTGACTATATATAGACTGCACATTCGCCCACATTGTTCGTGCGAATGTGCAGGTTCGACCACTTCAACCGGTCGAACCAAGCCATACATAATAAACCTATTCACATTCGTCCAAAACTTCTCCTTCGCACCTTCTGAATCTCCTTCGACCAAACAAACTTCTTCCTTCGCCCATTCGATTATCAGCAAAAACAAGTTTATTGTAAATCCAAAGCATTAGTCGCATAAATGCATCTACAAACTCCCCCTCGACTATTGCTTGGATTGTTATCGACGTTCTTCGTCCATTCTGATGTTCATCAACTTGATATGCCGCTGAATCTTCTGTTCCTTAGTCAACTCCGGTTCATGAAATGTCTTCGGCTTCGTCTTTTTCACTTCAGGAACTTTCTGTATCTCTACAAACCTCCTGAGCTTCTTGTCATAGTCACATCCAGCATTTTTATCATATGCAAAGCACAAAAATACCACACGTTGGTATTTGCCTGCTTGTTCAGTATCCTTAACCTCAGAATAAATCGGATTATAGAACAACATTATTATATCCTCATGTGAACAATTAATCAATCACATGGGATCAAAAATGTGTATCTTCTTGAAGTTCTTTTCACCATCTTTTAGCACGATCACAGCCTCTGCTATCTTCCAATCATAGTACCACCAAATAAAGTCTTTGGCGAAGTGTTGTGGAATCGGCATCAAAGGAATCTTCTTCAACACTCGTGGTGGCTTATACTTCAGCGTCACTGTGGGCATTCCAGTAATCATATCAATATCCTTTTTATGAACAATTCGTTTTGGATATTGAGGTGCAAATAAATCCCACTTAGTTCGGCTCTCTCTCGTCATCCTCTCAGCAAAGTATGTAATTTGATTATTTGACGCTCCCGTTAAACGGTGACGACAAATATCACGAATAGCCCAGTAAGGAAGAGTCTTCAAATAATGGAATTTATCAAAATATAAGATCCCCTTCTCCCACTTTACTGCTACACATTTTATTTGCTTAACAAACTTCCAGGCCAATGCACGACTTTTGAAAATTTCACTGTGAAGTTTGTAGAAGCTACCTTGTATCTCAGCTTTAGGACGGTTATTCTCCTTCTCTTTCAACTTCCTCAAAATTTCTTTCAAACTATTAGATTGCTCGAACTGTGGTTTATCATGTCCTTTGAATATTTCGTCTTCAAACAATTTGCTCTTTTCCTTAGCAAGTTTCTCGGCCTGGTTTAGCACTTCATCAGAAAATCCAGGAAATCCAGAATCTTGATCATTCTTAAAGTATTGTGGATATTCCTCACTTGTAATGTCTTCCATCTCAACTTCTTCAAATGCAGGAATGTCACGGTCATCTGAATGATTACCGGCTTCCTTTTCAGGTATCTTTGGAATGAAATTATCAGCAAGTAGCTCTTCCAAAGTCTTTCCAACCTGTCTAGCTAAACCTTCAAGTATTTCCTTAGAAACTGCCGCAGAAACCTCTCCATCTTCTAGATCTGGGTCATCAAACTCCAACTCAAACGGCTTATTACTAGACTCGAATATTTCTGGAAACCTGCTTGTCATGTCAATCGTCCAGACTCGATCTGTAAGCATCTGGCGATACATGTGTTTGTCTTCTTCAGATAAAGACTGCAGTTTTTCATTCCAGAAAATGTCATCATCTACATTTTCACTTGGAGTCTTTGAGCTTGACTCTCCACCTTTGCTCGAATCACGCTTCTCATACGTATATTTCTCAGCGTTGTCATCATCATTGTCATCATCACTATCAAAAGCAGAGCTGTTTGCATCACTTGATCCACCATCTGAACCACCATCATATCCATCATCTTTCTTCTTTTTTCTTTTGAGGATTGTTACCAGCATCTTCATCAAGATCTTCATCCTCTTCATCATCAGATGGTTCATAATCAACTTTCTCTTCTTCTTGTTCTTTATCTTCTTCACCAGCTTGAAGTAGAGGAGCTCGAGAGTACAGTCTTTTATCAGATCGTGCATGTTCTTGTTACTCTTCTTCAGCTTTTTGTTCTCCTCTTTCAAGGCTATTATCTGTCTGGTGTTTCTCTGCTCGTGCTTCAGCAACTTTTTGTTCTCTTTCTTCAACTTCTTGATTGTTTCCTTCAACTCTTCACTGTTATCATGAGATGTGACTACAACTTCCAACATCTTTTTATCATTCGACTTCAATTTCTCAATTTTGGTTTGCTGTTTGTTGATAATACTCATCATTTCAGATAGCCTTTGGTTCACAGCAGTTATTACACCACTATCAACTATGACCTTCTTCTTAACAGGCACCTCAGCAACTTCAGGCAGTTTGCCTTTCCTCATCTTCTTGAGCACATTGTCTAATGCTTCATTGAACTCATCAACAGGTAATTCATCTCCCTGTTGTGTGCTAGAAGTAGTTGCAGTCTTTTGCTTCTTAGATACAGGTGCAGTAACCGGTGACTTGGAACTAGAAGCTGGTGGTAGTTTCTTTCCAGCAATGAGTGACTCAATCTCTCTCTCAATCTCTTTTGACTCGGTTTCAGTACGTTCTCTTGTTTCTTGTACTGAGGCTTCTTCTTTGATTTCACAGCCTGTACAGGTGAACCAGGAAAATCTTTTTCTATATTCAGACTCTCTTCATCTTCATCAACAGGAATTGGGCTCTTATTACCTTGATCTTCAACAGACTAACAGACTCACCCGCCACAGTGGCCTTGGGCGTGGTAGTCTTTAGCGTTTTAGTTTCCGAATCCCAATGTTCATCTTCTTGCGTCTCCTCAGAATCAATCGACGCCTCATCCACAATATGCAAACCTTTTTTTGCCATTGTCTTGTTTCTTCTTGGTGTGCTCTTCTTCTTAGCAGGTTCAGGAACAACCTCTAATCTGATCTCTTTTTCCTTACCCTTTCCACTCTTAGCACCGACATTAACAACCTGTCTCTTGCGCTTTGCATCTGGATCAACAGGATGTAATGGATTATCTGGATCTGAATAACTATTGGCATGTCTTACTAGCCCATCACCTGAATCCTCATAATCAATCCTTGCTAGATGTCCAAATAAACGTCTTACAGGTGGACGTTCATTCACTGACAATCCTTTGTAAGCTTTCATCCTAGCAAGAGTATTGATCGACATATGTTCTTGAACAACAATGTGCTTAGGATCCCTCTTCAAATCTTTGTATTTATTATCAAACACCATCTGGAGGAATCGAGGATACAACAAAAACTTCAAATTCCTCGTGCCGTTCACAGGCTCCAACAAATGTTCCATTAGCATTCCTGATACATTGAACGGTTTGTTCAATACCATTGCCACCATCATCGAGCTAATACTCTTACGCATCAAGGCATATCCTCTAGCGGCTGATCCAAAGACGTGTATCAAAACATGTGCCAAGTATTTGAATTGTGGACACAGTTTTCCCTTATGCAATGAACCATTAGTGATCGGTCCATTGTACTTCATCCTCAGGAAGCACTTTCATTGATCCATGAAACTAAGCTCTTTGGGATCCGTCTTCTCATCTTGCAGATTCAATGCTTCTCTAATATCCTGCTCACATACAATCACCATCTTCCCTTGGATCTTGCTAATCACGGATGACTCGCAATTCCAGAAATCTAACTTCGCTTCAGTCCAAAATTCTTGCATCATGTCTCTGTAAATAATGGTAGGTGTAGCAATCGCGTCTATCACCCGACTTCTCTTCAAGAATTCTATGATCTCGATAAACTCAGTATGCTTTTTAACTTCTCCAAGATACGCACAACAATTATGCGCATTCTCGAAGGTTAAAAGCTCTTCAGTAGCTTTCTTTGCAGGTTGTGAGGATGATCCGGCTTGCTCAGTAGTCTTCTCCTGCTCAGACATGGTTTGATCTGCAAAACAAAACAAAGAAACATGTTAAAAATCGAAAAAAAATTCAAACTTTGAAAATTTGGTAATTAATCTTCTCATTCGCCCAAACGGGGTTGCGAATGAGAAAAACATGGTGCGAATGAGAAATTTAAAGGTACGAATGTAACAGTTGTTGATAAAAAGTTTCATTCGCCCAATTTTTGTTCATTCGACCAGTTAATCATCTCCTTCGCCCATTCGAAAGGTGCGAAGGAGTTTGTCTGCAATTTTAAATTCTCAATTATGAATTTTGTTGTTTCTAATCATGTTCTTTTGATTTGTTTGGCAAGTAACAATGCCGATTAATGTTTTTAAAACAACAATTTTATCCAACATTCATTTCATCAATGTTTTCAATTCAAAATTAGGGTTTATCCATTCATCATGATCAACTGATCATTCTGATGGATTAATACCACTAATTGTTGTTTCTTCTCCCCCTAAAACATTGATAGAATGAATCCCCAACATCAATTAAAGCAATGAACATGTTTTTGTCAGATTTTTAAAAAACTAGGGCTCAAAACTGAAAACCATTGATTATTCCTTGTTGTGGAAGTATTAACCTGTAAAAATGAATGGCAAATGATCAAGTAAGATAAACGATCACAATGGTATGGTTCAAAAGATCAGGGCAACAAGGTGACTTCAGTTCAGAAATTTTGAAAAACTTTTGTAATGGGTCGAATGAGGCTGAAAGGTTATATATAGGCAAGCTCCTTCGACCATTCTTACCAGTCGAATGAGATGCTTTTGTCTCCTTCGACCCTAGTTAAAGGTTCGAATGAGGCAAAAGGGTTCGAATGGCACAGATGGTCAAGAACACTCTCATTTGCCCGTTTTAAAAATACGAAGGAGCATGAAAAATCCCATGTTCGACCAAACGAATGGGCGAACGAGAATTGGAATTTTTGATAAATTTTTCAAATCTCAAAAACGAGTCCCGTTCCAATTATTTTTCAACTTTTAAGCATCCAACACTCATATTTTCACATTTAAAAGATTACAAAGCTCAAATGGTTCATCAAGGTTTAGAAAATCGACATCAACCACCATCAGTTATCAAAAAGAAGATAGAAATGTAAAATCTTTTTGGATTTTCTAAAGTTTATGCTAAAACACACCTAAAATCTTTTTGAGTTTTGTAATTTTTGACGAGAAAATAAAATGCAGAAATGTAAATGAAAAACAATAAATGTTTTTGTGATTTCCGGTAAAGGGATCATATCAGTTATTGAGAAATCTGATCACACCGTTGATCTTTTGAATTATTATCATTAAAGACAATGTGTGATCTGGCAACTGCTGATATTGTTATCCACATAAACTCACATGCAGACTTTTGTGCAGTGCTTTAAACTGATACTATTATGTATAGTATAAACATAATTGTCTGTGGTTCCCACGCACACGACATACTCCCGTATCAAGAAGTAAATGCACAAAGACTCATTGTAAAGCGTGATTATGCTTTCGTTGTTTGTAATTTACAAAGTAGAATGCACAGCGGTATACAGGTCAGCAAATTAATGCAGCAAAGTAACATGTGCACTTTACTAGGTTGAGGACTGATATTAATCATGATTTGCATCAGTGATTAATACGATGTAATAGATAATCTTTGATCATCATAAAACATGGAAAGTTCCTCAATTCGGTAACTTCAGGATTTGGCATAAAGCTCTTTTATAAAGACACCCTATCTGATCTAGGTCCGTAATGACTTACAGCAGAAGATCAGAGAGGCTATCCCCAGACAACTAATAACATAACGACCCTAAACCTCCGAGTTTTGTACAAATACCCTATCAAACGAAATTACGGTACTAAGACCATATGCCAATGAGGAGTTCATCCACACAACAATTCGTTTGATATGTATGTATCAGGCACGTAGTAATATGTCTACGAAGCCTATCAGCACATCGCACAGACTCAGACACACGCCCTATATAGCAATACATTTCTTAGAATGTGTCAGATCCCCACTGATGTACTATCATTTCCCCTTTTATTCCGGGAAATCATTTTTGATTTTTCTGATTTTTATAAATTTTTGAATTTACTGTTCCCAAGGATAAGCTGGAGCATTTCAAATATGTGACTGCCCAGATATCGTTTGTTCACAGAAATCTGACGACATTAATCTAAGGGAAGAAGATATAGCAGTCAGCAAAGAAAATTTTCTAATTTTTATGAATTTTGAAAATTTTCAATGTTTTTGGATTTTCGAAATTTTTCTGAAAAGCAGTAAAAATTTAAACTAAAAAATGATAGAGTGAGGTGGTGATCAGTCATGTTTTTCTTTAATACCATTAGCTTTTAAAAGATAATCAAATCTGGATTTGTCAAAAGCTTTGGTAAAAAGATCTGCGCGTTGGTAATCAGTGTGGATTTTGACCATATCGATCAACTCTTTAGCATAACAATCACGGATAAAATGATATTTAATCCAGATATGTTTAGCCTTTGAGTGATTTACTAAGTCTTTTGTTAATGCGATTGCGGCTTCATTATCACAGTTAATAGGGGTTTTAAGAAATTGCAAACTGTAATCCACCATCTGTTGTTGGATCCAAAGAACCTGTGAGCAGCAGCTCGATGCTGAAACGTATTCTGCTTCACATGTGGATAGTGCAACTGCGGTCTGTTTCTTGCATTGCCAGGTCACGAGCCTGCTCCCCATAAACTGACATCCAGCCGTTGTGGATTTGCTGTCTTTGTCACAGCCGCCCCAATTTGCATCACTAAAAGCGATTAGGTTAAAATTATCATCGTGAGGGTACCAAAGTCCTTTCGATGGACAACCCTTCAGATATCTAAGGATACGCTTGAGAGCTGCAAGATGACTTTGTTTCGGCTTCGACTGATATCGTGCGCAAAGACATGTTGCAAACATTATATCCGGTCTAGACGCGGTGAGATACATCAGAGATCCGACGATTGCTCTGTATGTAAATGGATCAGTCAGCTCCCCCTTAGCGTCAACTCCAATCCCGTGATTAGGTTGTATCGGGGTATCCATCGGCTTCGAATCATCCATCTGGAATCGGCTCAAGACTTCAGAAACGTATTTCGTCTGGTGAATAAAGATCCCTGTTGGTCTTTGCTCCACCTGCAAGCCTAGGAAAAACTGCATTTCTCCCATTGCACTCATTTCGAACTTTTCCTGCATAACTTTTTCAAATTCCCTGCACAGAAGTTCGTTAGTAGACCCGAAAATAATATCATCAACATAAATTTGCACAAGAAGCAAGTCATCTCCTGCTCGTTTCGTGAACAGTGTGCAATTTTCCAATCCGCGTTTGAATCCTTTCGAGAGAAGATACGTGCTCGGCTCCTCATACCATTGTCTCGGGGCTTGGTGCAACCCGTAGAGAGCTTTGTTTAAGACATAAACCTTATCCCGGTGAATAGGGTCCTCAAAGCCTGGTGGTTGACCTACGTAAACTTCCTCTTTGACCACACCGTAAAGAAATGCGCTCTTTACATCCATCTGATACACCTTGAATTTCTTCCAGGATGCAAACGCCAGAAACATTCGTATAGCTTCCAAGCTTAAAAACCCATTTGGTTCCGATCTTCTTTCTTCCCGGGGGCAAATCTTGAACAACCAAACGAGCTTTGTTTCTCACTATAACTCCTCTATCATCCTTTTTACACTTAAAAACCCATTTGGTTCCGATCTTCTTTCTTCCCGGGGGCAAATCTGTCAGCGTCCAAACTCCAAGTTTCTGAAATTGTAACAACTCTTCTTGCATCGCTTCCACCCAGGCATCATCCAAAAGAGCTTCCTTGTACGTCCGCGGCTCGACCTGCGAAACATAACAAGCGAAAGACCAGTCATTTTGAAAACCAGATTTTTGTATTTTGGCATATAAAGCAAGATTGCCAATATTCTCTGGTGCTTGAGCATTTCTCAATTGCCCTCTTGTCATAACGCTGCTACCAGGATCACCAATAACTTGTTCAAGCGGGTGTATCTGATGGATCCGAGATTCCGGATAATCAGGTACTTGCACTCCCGTTTGAGTCGTCAAATTCTCTGTAGAAACCCAATCATTACCCACATTTGATGTTGAAGCATCAGTTGTAGTTGGGTTCACTGGTGGTGTCACTGTAGCATTGTCCAGAATAGCTTCACTTGTAGAATCATCGTCTTCATCTTCTGAATCTGATGAATTAAGCGTTGTTGAAGCTTCTTGGAACACTTCTTCTTCCATCACAGGAGCAGTGGTATCATTAGAAGCTGCTTGAGGATTTACAGTGATCGGACGCACTAACGGTGAAGTCATTGCGTTTTCGACCTCGTAATATAAGCGGAGTACAGCTTCTTCAACCATGCTATCTAGATTGAATGATTCAAAGAAGTCTTTGTAATCAAACATCCAATCTGGATCGCCTCCCTGTACATTTTGAGTGTGTCTTTGTACTTCGACATTAGCCCACTCCTCGACTTTTCTAGTTCTTTTGTTGAATACCCGTTTGACTGGGGTTGCATATCCAACAAAATAGCCTTCTTCAGCCTTTGGTGCGAACTTCTCCGAAGGATTAAGAATTGTACACGGGGCTCCAAACGGTTCTAGATACTTTAGATTCAGCTTTCGTCGGTTCAACAGCTCATAAGAAGTTTTGCCAAACTTCTTCACTGTTAAAACACGATTTAGAGTGTAACATGCTGCGTAAATTGCTTCGTTCCAGAACATGACCGGAAGATTTGAGTTAGCAAGCATTGTTCTCGCCGTTCCGATTAGAGTCCTGTTCTTTCTTACTGTGACACCGTTCTGCTGGGGTGTATACGGAGCGCTGTATTCGTGATGAATTCCCTTGTTTTCACAAAGATCATCCATCTGAGCATTTTTGAACTCCGTCCCATTATCACTCCGGATTCATTTGATCTTTAGACCATAGATATTCTCCAGACGTGTAAACAGAACTTTCAGGTTGTCAAACGTGTCGCTTTTCTGGTGTAAGCACATAACCCATGAGAATCTTGAATTATTGTCAGTCACCACAAGACAGTACAATTCCCCGGCATGACTTTTACGCTTGACTGGACAAAATAAATCCATGTGCAAACGCTCAAGCGGTAGTTCAACGGAATTGACTTTCTTTGGTCTATGTGTCTGTTTGTGCTGCTTACCCTTTTTACAACTAATACACTTGTCATTCAAATGGAAATGTTTCACATTAACTCTTGTGACAAGTTCATTCTTCACCAACTGGTTCATCTTTCTCAAATGAATGTGTCCCATTCTCCTATGCCACATTATAGATTCTTTTTCTGTAGCCTTAGAGAGGAAACACGTGACTTGGCCATGGGTGGTTATAGCTTTGGACATATCGAGAATATACAAGTTGTTTACTCTCGGTGCCTTTAGCATCACCCACTCTTTTGGAAGTTCAAAACCCGGTTTTAGGATGTAGCAAGATTTATCGTCAAAATAAACAGAGAATTGCTTATCACAAATTTGGCTGACACTGAGTAGATTGTAGTCTATCTGTTTCACATACGATATCCGCTCAAATGTCACTACCCCATTGCTAACACTACCCTCCATCATAATGTAGCCTCCTTTATTTCCTGCAAACGCTACGTAACCTCCATTTATGTTCTTGATATCAAAGAGTAGCGTGAGATACCCTGTCATGTGGCCAGAAGCTCCACTATCAACAATCCAGAGACTGCTAACAGGGCCAGCTGGAGCTCCCTGCACATATCAAGTAAAGCAATTAGATCTTTCGGGGGACCCAAGCCTGTTTGGTCTTGGGTCTTTGAACTGGTTGTTTCAAAGATTCATTAGATTCACAAACATCTTGGGTTATTTCAACCCCTTTCTTCTCACTCTCAACTTTCTTTTTCTCAGATTTCACATTCTGTGAAGTTGAAGCACCCTCAGACTCCTTCGATGACCAAGACTGTTCAGACCTTTTCAAGATCCGGATCTGAGATTTTGAGGTCTCATCCGGTTTCTTTACTTCATCTTTAAATGCAACCTTCTTGGTTACCTTCTCTGATTTAACAGAGACAGGTCCAACTGCTGATTTGGCATTAGGTTTAGCAGGAACCTTTTTATTTTCAGCAGTTGTGTTCATCAATGGTTTCTTCAATGGTTTCTTAGTGGCTATCCGGTTGCATTTGTCATAAGTCATCGGACGATTTTCCCATTTGTTGTAAAAATTGTTTTGGTTATAATAAGGTGCTGGCTGAGGGAAAAACCGTCTTTGTGGATAACTATAATTATCAACCGGATAATCATGTTGTTGCTTCATCTCCACCTCGTGCCTCTTGTGTCGTACATACGGGCAGGTGGCACGTAAATGTCCCGTTTCCCCGTACTTAAAACACGCACGGTATTCTTCATAGTTCTCTTTGATGTGCGACTTGGAAAAACTTGCAATGGGATATTGATCAACCATGCACTGTTTCCTCAAACTCTCAGGAGCTGGTTCCTTTGAGTATGTCGGTTCAATGAAACTATTTGACTTGTCAACTGGCTTAACGAATTGTGTGACATTGACCTTTGCGTCTTTAGAATTATCCAAATAAATTTTCTCTAAAATGGCTGGAGGAATATCATTGGTTCGTTCGTGTTTTGGGAACCAAATTGTACTTTCCTGCCAGATCTTTTCAATTTTGGAATAATTCACAAATTGAATCGGATATTCGTCATCAGACATAATCTTATCGGAGCCTTGCATCCGATAGACAACTTTTACAGGTTTATCACATGATTCGTTGCTCATTTCATTTGATTTCTCAGTTTTAGTTTCAATTTTCTTATCAACAGATTTAACCACATTTTTCTCAACTTTCTTAAACACTTTCTTTTCGACATTTTTATCAACAGATTGCTCAGCATTCTTAGCAACATTCTTTGCTGGTTGATTCTTTCTGTGAGCATTAGCCATGGGATGGACAATCTGAGATGGTGAGACTGGTTCAGTAGTGATTATATGATTTTCATCAAGAATATCACTTTCATTCTCAACAACTATCTCAGACTATTCATCTTCTTCATCAGAATCATCTGCAGCTACCACACCTTCATTGTTTCCCAAAACAGGTCTCACATCAGAATACGGGTCTCCGACACTGGATGTGTTGGACTCGTTATCTGATGTGGAGTCAGATTTGACTAGACTCTCCGGTGCTATCGCATGTAAATTATGATTTTCGAACAACACCGGAGATGGGACAGCTTTGTAGTTTGCACTACTCGACTGTGAAGGTTCTTTGATGATGTGGTCAACTACATAAGCAATGTGCTTATAGCTCTCTAATTTCTTATTCACTTTTTCAGCGAAGCACTTGATGGTTGCCATTTCTAACTTTGTGTTTTCCATTTCATTTATATAGTTGTTAATGGCAAGTTGCTTTATAGACAAAGTCTTTTTCAGTTCAGAAACATCCTTTTTGTAACCATCAAGTACTTTGTTGAAATCTTTTGATTCTTTTTGATAGTTTTGACAGTTTATTTTTGCACTCTCAAGTTGTACCTTGAGTTGCTTATTTTCTTCTGTCAATTTATCAAAATCAGAACATTTAACACAAACTTTAGATTGAGATTCAGTACTTACCGGTTTAGGTGGTTCTGTCATTGCCATCAGTGCGAAGTGAGCTTCCTTCCCTGCAAAGAATTTTGAGTAGTCAATCTTTGTGCAGGCATCATCCACCATGCACGACTTGCGGGTCATTAGGAAATCTGCTTCAGCTAGCAACTGATCAATGTCATCGTCTAGTGAGTTCACACTAGCTTCCGAGTCAGAATCACTTTCCATATCCGAATAAGCTGAATCATATGCTCTCCAACATCTGTGACAAAATCAAGAATCATTCCAGCCTTCTTGTCTTCACACACAACATTCACATCCTCATTCAACTCTTCTATTTTCAACTCCGTCACTTTTTCTATCACAATATCCTCTTCAATCTCCACATGTTCATCCAAACTCATCTTTTGTGCCACACAAGCCACATTTCCAACAGTAATCTTTTCCACTCCTAATTGCATACCCGTCCAATCAAAACCTTCATCTTTTTGAATCACAAGTGCTTGGTTTTGATTTTCAGTTTGGGTTCGGGTTTGAGTGTTAGGTGTAGAGATGGGAACAATGGTTCGGTTTGGATTCTGTTGTGGTTGGTTTTGAGATGTGGATTGTCTAGTATTGGTATTTTGTTGTGTGTTTTGACGGTTCTGGTAGTTGTTTTGAGGTTGAAAGCTAGAGATGTTAGGACTGCTGTATGATACCTGATTCTGATTTTGGTGTTGTCTGTTTTGGTAGCTTGAGTTGAACGGGTTTCGATTACCTTGCTGAGCCGGCTGTGTACACTCTCTCTTGAAATGACCCTTCTCACCACAATTGAAACATGTGACCTTGGCTTTGTTAAAGCCGTAAGTGGTGCTTGGAGAAGTCGAAAGGTCAGTTCTTCCTGTTTTCTGTATAAAATCAGTGGCTCTTCTCATGATGCTAACAAATGCCCACTGTATGTCCATAAGCTCCATTTCCTCTTTATCGATTTGTGCGTAGTCCTCATTGGTTAGATTGTTGTTTCCAATCTGACTAGCAACTAAACCGTTGTATGATGCAACCATAGCAGATACTAATGCTACATGTTGTTGAGCAATCTCAACAGTAACATTATTAAGATTAGAAGTCTCTAACACAATCGGACTTTGATTTGATTGTGTTTGAGTGATCTGCATTTGGTTCATGTGAGGATTATATGGTTGTTGTTGAGGTTGACTTGCTGTGTAACAGGCAGCTTGTTGTAAAGGTGAAAAAGGTGGAATGAAATTTGGTGTTTGATAAGGTTGTGGTGTGTATAATGAAGTTTGGGCAAGATAGTTTATTGGTGCTTTAGTGGGTTCAACAACATTAGATACGCAAGCAATATGAGGTGCAACACTTGAATTAGAGCTAGAAGTAGAAAGAGAAGTAGATGTACCACTCACATACAAATCTGGGTTCTGTGGAATCTGTGCTCTCTTTGCTTTCCTCTTTTCCTCCATTTCTTTGTTCTCCAGTTTTTGTATGAACTCATTGATAGTCCAATACTGGTATGCATCTTTTTCTTTCAACACTTCAATGTGTTGGTTCCAATATGGTGGTAAAGCATCAACAAATTTATCCACCAGTTCTGATATCGGTATGCTAATCTCGTAGCTCGAAAGCTCTGTGAGCAAGTGGCAATACCTTGGAACCAATTCTTTTAAAGTCTCATTACCCATGTAACTAAAGTTCTCGAACTCTTTACGAAGCTCTTCCATCCTCAGCTTACTAGTCTTCTCATTAACATCATGTCTCTTTCTCAGCATATCCCACAACTGTTTTGAAGTAGTACACGATCCGAACTGATGCAACAAGTCAGTGTTGATCGCCTGAGATAACTGAGAAAACGCCTTTTTCTCGATCGCGAACTTCTTTTTCTCATCATAATCCAAATTCTTCAATGGTATAGGTTCACCAGTGTTCTCCAGAATAGGAGCAATATAACCTTTCACTATCATCTGCCATGCCTCAGCTCCCTCTAAGCCTTGTCCCTCCACATGTATCTTGAACTTTGTCTTCCATGTGTTGTAATCCATCATATCCATGAGCTTTGGTGGACGATTGCCACTACCTGATGATATATCATGAATGAGTGTATATATGGCATTGGTCGTCTGCGAGTGAACGGCAGCTGCTGCTAATCCCCAATAATTGTCAATTGGTTGCTGTAATGGTTGCACAACTTGCTGAGGAGTAGAACTAGTCATAGCCATGTAATTGATTGGCTGAGATGGTGGACTAGTCTTCTGAGCTGCAACTGACCATGGATCTCTTGTTGTCTGCTACTGTGGTGCTTGATTAGGTCTTGGCGTAGTTAGAAAGTTCCACATCTTAACCTGTAAATGTTCAAACACGAAAAGATTAGAAAAATTTTAAAATAGGTTTCTCTTTCGCACTTACGAATGTAGACTGTGATAACACTCAAACTCTTTCGACCGTTTGTACTCCTCCTTCGACCGTTCGATCGGTCGAATGTAACTCTGATGGACGAATGTACACAAATAAGCTATGAAAGTCTACGTTCGACCACAAAATCAACACCTTCGACCACAAATTCACTCGTTCGACCAAATTAATTCACACCTTCGACCATCTCTCTAGGTTCGACCCCTGGTATTTCAAAAACGGTTATTCGTTGAAAATCAGTTAATTTTGATCATGTTTATCAAATGTTGATAGATTTTGATGATTTTAATCAGGTTTTGAATCGGAATTGATTTGGAACAAGTTTAACAAAGAGAATTATCCATTTTAACCTTGAAAACAAGTTGTAATCAATCAAATACTCATCAAATCAGTTTGTTCTATGAAAACAGAAACTTTTTGACCAAAATTGGGTCCAAATCAACTGAGAAACTATCAATTTGTGGTTGTTTGATCCAGAATGGCTCTGATACCAGTTTGTAAATCCGTTTTAGGATCGTAATCAAGAAACGTGATCTCACGAATATCAACCGTAGGGTGCGGAATCCCCAACGATCGTGCAAAATGATTCAGAAATAAACGATAAAGATCATGATGAAAATAGATAACGATTCACCGAGCAATTTCCATAACTTTAATCTTTGTATTAGATCAAATCAAGATGTTTATAAAAGAAATCTTAGACCTAACACAGAGAAAAACACACATACACACTCTAGGGAAAAGGCTCAAAATGATAACTCTACTAAAAATTACAAACTTTTCCCTTTATATAGGATTCCACCTTCGCCCCTTTTAGGAGGTCGAAGGTGTTCATTCGACCCTTTTAAGGGTTTGAATGAATCCTTCCACTACATTCAATCTTCATTCGACCAAAGAAAACTACATTCGACCATACGACTGGTTGAATGTAACTTTAAGCTAAAACCTTGGTCGTTTTTCTGATTATCTGAACCTTCGACATTTAGTACTGGATTACTAGCTGGGGACATACATGAATAATGCACTTACATATAGTTTGATCATTTAGATGTTACAAGGAGAAATTTCTTGATATAAACATACGCACACAACCTGTTTTAGAGAAGAGCCAAATCACTTGACACTTTGACAGTTTCAAGAGTTCATTATCTTGATCTTGGACCGATCACGGCTTCTGCGTTAAAGGATAGGTGTCCACTTTGATTATTTGGATTACCATTATAGGCTTTCTCTGCTTGCAAACAGTTCTTGAGATCTATCACCACATTGTTCATAGTCGGCCTTCTGATCGATGTGTGAGAAACACAGGCAATAGCCAATTCAACTACCTTCCAGGCTGTATTGATGTTAAACCTCCCCTCTAATCTAGGGTCAACTAAATTATTAACATTTCCTTGTGCAACCATTGAGTTGACCCGTTCAATCATGTTTATGTCTTCTGATATCGCTCGTCTACCTGTAATCAAGTCCAAGACTGCTACTCCAAAGCTATACACGTCACTTTTCTCAGTCAACCAGTTAGTTAGGTAGTACCTGCAAAACCACATGCAGTTTAATCTTAAGAAATTTGCAATGAAGTAGAAACATAAATATGCAAAGAGCCATTAACTAGCCTTGACATAGTAACCATGGGTAATGGCCATTATGTTGGCATTATAGGGCATGAAAAAGGAGGAGCATTTCTAGTATTATGCCCAAAGAAGGAAAAAAATAAGGAAAGTAGTCATTAAAAGGGCATTAAAATGGGTTATAACCATTACACATCTTTTAAAGGGGCATTATAATGATGATGTGTCAAAAAATGCCCCTTAGGGGCATTAACCATTACCTATGGTCTAGGTATTTGTTTTTACTTTCTAATTTTATGACTTGATCAAGCGAATAGCTAGCAAATCATTATTTTTGCCAAATTTTCAACCATTTTCGTCAGTTATAAAGATTAAGGTCACTAAAATAAAATATCATGATAGTTTCTAAAATATTATTATTTTATTAAAGTTAATTGCTTGTTATTCTATTCGGTGTAGTTAATCTTCTAAACTGAAAAACGTTAAAGAGAAAAACCCACTCAGGGTCCAGGTATCCACGAGTACCGACAACTGCAGTTGATACATGGGTGGCATTGTCAGTTGTAAACGCCTTGGACATCCCAAAGTCTGCTAGTTTGGCCTGGAAACCTTCATTTAACAAGATGTTTGAAGACTTCACATCTCTATGGACTATTGGTGGCTTGCAACTATGATGCAGGTACATTAGCCCCATATTTAATATCACGAGATGCATGGGAAACTTGTTAAAGTGTGTGCTTACAAAATCCAAAAGGTACAAGTCCATATTTAAGTAATTTAATTACTAACCTTCTGCTGCATCACATGCAATTTGTAACCTTGTTTCCCAGCTCAAGACATTTGGACTTCCATCTGATCACCAAATTAAAAAGGTCAAAAACTAAAGATATTACTGAGTTCATTATTGTGTTTTTGAAGAGTGTATCACATAGGAAAATTGTAGGATCGACACAAGAATTGAATATCGCGCGCGTATCGGATCGAGGGCAGAATCAACGATCCGGTTAGTTGTTATAGGTGGGTGTTTAAGGATAAGATAATAATAATAATAATAATATGAGATCACACACACAAAAAGCACACACAAAGGATTGCACTTGTATTGGAATGGGTAAAAGGTTTGGCAAGAGTTAGGCCAAAGTTACAAAATGACTAAGGCATGAGGTATTTATAGTAGAACTCATACAACTCCCTATCTTGCACACTTATCACTCATACATGTAAGGGGTACATGTATGAATCTCATACATCTGGGGGCACATGTATGAGATAACTAAGGAGGTGTATGTAACATATGGAATCTCTAAAATACCCCTAAGCCTATATAAACACACAAATGCAACCCGATAACATCAAAACGCTATACAATCATGCCTACGACTATTATGAACCGATCACTAGCTGGGGACATAAACGAAGTGCACTAACAAAAATGTAATTTGACAAGAGGATATGTTTTGTTTCTAAATGGATAAGTATGTGCACAAAAAAGGTTCTCTACCTAAACTTAGGAAGGTGTAGGTTGGTCGAGTGTATGAGGACTCATAGACAGTGACTTGTGAGACAAAAATGTTAGAAATTAATCTTGACATAGTTTTATGGTTTTTATTATTTAGTATGCTTAGTTTATTTCTAAATAATGTTCATAGAGAACTAGTCACAGGTTGACCGAACTTGATGGATTTGAATATTGGAATGGCTTAAAACCAGGAGAAAATGGGTCTAGTTTTTAGGTTGAAGTTGTTTGTGTAAGCTATTTATAACCATGTACTTTCATTGAATAATATATGTCTTTTCTTCTTTCCCTTTTGCAAGTCACGAACACTCTGTTCCAGAGTTTCATTAAAGGATGGAAGGGAAAGGATTGGGAAGGAAGTGGGAAAAAAATGTGTTCCAGAGTTTTTTGTAGGAGGGAAATGGAGGGAATGAGAGGGATAATAGAGAGGTTTTTAGGGTGATTTTTAATCTTTCCAATTTGGAAGGAAGAGGAGGGAAAGGAAGTGGAGGGAGATCATTTCTCTTCTATCCTTTAATGAAACTCTGGAACAGAGTGGAAGAGTAGTAGCTCCCTTTTCATTTTGTCATCTTCTTTAAGTTGAATATACATACATTCATGTGAGTTTAATGTGTCTATCGACTGTGTGTTTTTGGGGACTGAACCAATAATTGGTATCAGAGCGGAGGTTGAGAAGAGGGCCGGTTTGAGAGTCGTTCAAGAGTAGAGCTGCCCGTAGGGTGATGGGTCGGCGAGAAGAAGTCGTGGCCAGAAAGCAACTTGTGGCATGAGATCGACCATGATGCAAAAGATTGGCTGTTTGAAAAAAGACCGATAAGAAAGAAGTCGCTGAATCCAGATGAAAGAAAAGAAGTGGAGAAGGTGGGATGAAGAAAGAAGAGGCGAAGGAACATTTGGATTGAGAAATCTAAATTGAAACCGTGATTTAGTAATGGGTTGGTGGATAAGCTTTGGAGCCTTAAATGCAAATCCACATAAAAAGGGAAGTAGGTATGAAAATTAAGAATGAAGAAAGTAGGCAATTTAGAAAGTGGCTTTGTTGATTGAAGAAGAGGAATGAAGCAGGAAAGGATATCAAGTCGTGGACAGTTGGTCGTTGGTATAATCAAAAGAAAAGTTTGAAGCAAGCCAGCAGAGATTCAGAAGCAAAAAAAAAAAAAACCAGCTCGTCGGTATTGTTAAAAAGCACCAACAATTGCATGACCGAAGACCGCTGCCGAAAGGTGAATTTCGGTGGGAAAAAGTGAAGACTGAAGCCGTGGAAGAATGAACGGCGTGACCGAGATCACGAGTGTGACAATGAGCAGAGGTTCACACCAAGATAGACCGAGAAAGACCATAGACCGTAATTGTGAACAAAGACCGTGAGTTCACATTAGACCGAGTCGTGAACCGAAGACCGAAAGTGTTCACGTTAGAATGAGAAGACCGAGACTGGATATTTTCCGGTAGAAAGTTTAGACCAAAATTGTGAACCGAAGAACAAGACCGAAGGGATTCACACAAGAGCGAGAGAAAGAAAGTCAGCAGGAAATCGGACCCGTGCTGTTCATTTAGAAAGAGCAAGACCGGAACCATGTGTGGTTCGTAGCAAGAAGTGAGAGCATGTATCAAGATCAAGTCTTTGTTATTTGGATAACAAGCAAGTAGAAAGATGAAACAGGTCAAGAAAGGGGGTGAATCTTAGAAATTAATCTTGACATGGTTTTATGGTTTTATTATTTAGTATGTTTAGTTTATTTCTAAATAATGGTCATAGAGAACTAGTCATAGGTTGACCGAACTTGGTGGATGTGAACGTTGGAATGGCTTAAAACCAGGAGAAAATGGGCCTAGTTTTCAGGTTGAAGTTGTTTGTGTAAGCTATTTATAACCATGTACTTTTTCATTGAATAATATATGTCTTTTCTTCTTTCCCTTTTGCAAGTCACGAACAGTAGAAGCTCCCTTTTCATTTTGTCATCTTCTTTAAGTTGAATATACATACATTCATGTGAGTTTATTGTGTGTATCGACTGTGTGTTTTTGGGGCTGAACCAATAAAAAAGGCATGTAATGGATTTTAATCTTTTTTGACATGGTTTCTTTCTTCTTCAAATGTGTGACGAAAACCTACATGTTATAAGTTTTTTAATCCATACCCTATATGCTGGCGAACAATAAAGTTTTTTCTACTCTTTAAAAACCAAATATAGTGACAAATATATGGGTTATAGACAAATGCATGTTGCAATTGAAAATAATTCTTTCCTTGTAGTGATACTTAAATCTAAAAAGATTCATTAAAATAATATCACATTACCAAGTAGATGCTTTTCTAAACTCCCATTAGCCATGTACTCGTAGATAATCCCCTTGTGGTTGTTGTCATTGCTGTATCCAACTAGTGAGGTTATGTTTTTATGACGCACATCCATTAGAAGCTTGACCTGTAGACAAAATGAATTTGGTCTTCCTTGTTATGTACTTACGTTTTACTTATATATTGCTATAATTTTAAGTAAGTCTTCATGTTGCAAAAGAATTTGCTTCCTCATTCATAGGTAGGTTATTTTTTTTTATTTTTTTTTGAAAGGTATAGATCAATTGGAAACCCAATAACTACTCCAACCCCTTTTTAACGGGAGTAAGCCACCCGAGTTCGAATGATCCTTGCTTATAAGTTATAAGCCAAGGGCAATCATAAAGTAACTTGATAAATGAAAAGCTAATGCCTAATAGTATTTTTTTTCCTCAATAGATGGAAGGCCCTTACAGCATTGACAATATTACCTCTGCCTGAAATTCCTTGTACCCTTGAACTGATGATTCAGTAAGCAACTTTACAGCAACCTGATATTTACCATTATACCCGTGGTACACTGTTCCAAACCCCCCTCTCCCAATAACTGTCTTGAAGTTGTTGGTAATGCTCCTCAGATCCGAAAATGTGAACTGTTGATTTCTTGGTGTAAAAAGTTCATCATATATGACCAAATCTGTATTCTTTGATTCAGACACCGATCCTACCTATTTATCGTTGTTCACTCTTTGTTGATTTCCTAATAGTAAATTAGGTCATATATATCTTATTAAGTGATTTTCCGATAAAACATTATAAGTGGAAAAGTGCAGTGGTGTACATTGTACAATCTTTTTGAGCGATAGGATAACTATTTTGAAAAGATGCTTGCTACAAAAATTATAGATGGAGCCCAACACGTTGATAGCAATAAAACACAAATTAAAATGGTTATTGAGTGTATCAATAGTTAATGTTAAAAAAGCGTACCAATGCAACAATGGTATAAAGGTGTTCAAGTAAATATTTGTAGGAATAAAACACAAGCTGACACACCATTGAAAAGAAGTCCCGACGCACTTTATAATTTTGTTTTAATATTTTTAGGCAAAATCTCTTTTTAAGCACTACATATGTGTGTGTGTGTTAGGTTATATGATGACAATGTTAACGATCTTACGCACCTTTTGTTTTCCGTTTAAGTATCCATACGATGGCTAATGCGTGTTGGCACAGGCAATACTAAATATAAAACAATAAGATGAACACTCAAAGGATTCACTGATTTTATTGAATGATAATTGAGAGTACATAACATCAAATGAAAACAGACACATGCTTAAATAGATAAAAGAACTAACGGCTAACTAATGACTCGAAACAACCCATAAAACCAGGACAATCACCAACAGCATGGCAACGTCTTTATTTGACTTGATCACTGCACGTGCATGCATGAAATCAGGAGGGACTTGAGTTAGTTTTCAACACCCTCCCTTAACTCAAGTTCCCGGACTCCCATCATCTTCTTGAACTTCAAAAACTTTTCTTTGCAAAGGGCCTTGGTGAGAACATCTGCCAATTGATCATTTGCATTGCAATACTCCAAAGTCACTTGCTTTTGAGCAACCAAATCTCTAATAAAGTGATGTTTTAACTCAATGTGTTTTGTCTTACCATCAAGAAGAGCATTCTTTGAGAGATGTATAGTTGATTTATTATCACACCATATAGTAGTAGCTTCTGATTGCTCTAACCCCAAGTCACATAAGATCCTTCTGAGCCAAATGGCTTGGCAAGTTGCACTTGTAGCTGCTATATATTCAGCTTCTGTACTCGACAGAGCTATAGATTGCTGCTTCTTAGAACTCCATGATACAACACCACTACCCAAGCTGAACACATTTGCAGACACACTCTTTCTATCATCCAGACTGGCAGCCCAGTCACTATCAGTAAATCCAATCAACTTGACTTCTGTAAAACGTGCATACAACAACCCATGATCAACAATACCAGCAACATACCTCACAATTCTTTTAGCAGCACCAAAATGATTTTTACTAGGATTTTGCATAAACCTGGACAACACATTTACAACAAAGCTGATATCAGGTCTGGTGTGCTGGATATACATTAGGCCTCCTATTAAACTTCTGTATGAACTTGCATCTAGTGTTTCAGCCTCATCTTTAATCCTGAACTTCTCATTTGTATTCATAGGAGTTTCTTCCACATTGCAGCCCATCATTCCTGCCTTCTTAATCAGCTCAGCAGCATACTTACTCTGACAGACAAAGACTCCTGCTTGTGTTTGATGAACTTCAAGACCAAGAAAGTATTTGAGATGACCCATATCAGTCATCTCAAATTCCTGCATCATCCCTTTCTTGAATTCATGGATCAACCCTGCATTATGACTGGTGTAGATAATATCATCTACATATAGACACACATAAATTAACCCCACTTTCTCAACCTTCTTAACATACAAAGTAGGTTCATTAACACTTCTTTTGTAACCATGACTAGTGAAGTATTCACCAATGCGAGCATACCAGGCTCTAGGAGCCTGCTTAAGACCATACAAAGCCTGGTAAAGTCTGTACACCTTTCCTTCCTCACCTTCAACTTCAAAGCCTTTTGGCTGTTCTACATATATTTCTTCTTCAAGTCTGCCATTTAAGAAGGCAGACTTCACATCTAGTTGGTAAATTAACCACCCTTGGTGAGCAGCAGCAGCTAACACAGTTCTTATGGTCTCAAACCTTGCAACAGGAGCAAATGTATCTTAAAAGTCTACACCTTTTCTCTGTGAATACCCTTTTGCAACAAGCCTTGCCTTGTACTTTAGAATTTCACCATTTGGTCCAAGTTTGGTCTTGAATAACCACTTCAGACCTACAATGTTCTTGTTGACAGGTGCATCTACAAGCTGCGAGGTTCCATTTCTTTCAATTGACTTGATTTCTTCATTCATAGCATCTCTCCACTCTTTCTTAATGACTGCATCTTCATAAAACATAGGATCACTGATATTCAAGGCAAACTCACATACCATATAATCTTCCATGGGACTTGTTTGGTTGTACACTTCAGCAAGAGATTTGGTCTTTATCACTGATGAGGAGGCATCAACAGTAGCTTCCACTTGACTACCACCTTCTTGAGTTGTGCCACTTGAGCTGCTTGGATTTTGACTAGCATTATCAGTTGGTAGACTAGTCTCAGGATCAGTTTGATTGTGAACAGCAGCCTCAGTGCGATCATCAGTGACACCAATTAAGGCATCAATAACACTCAGGTCCCACAAATGATTATTCTGCTTATTTCTGACTTTTGACCAATCCCATTCCTATTCTTCAAAGCATTGTATATCCCTTCTACTTATTATTTGTTTAGACACAGGATTGTGTAATCTATAACCTTTAGAAGGATAAGAGTAACCAATAAGAATACACTTAGCTAATGTATCTTCAAACTTAGGTTTGAGTTGACCTGGCTTTAACCCATATGCAATGCTGCCAAATATCCTCAAGTCATCAACTTCAGGCTTCTCACCTGTCCATAGATGAACTGGTGTTTTAGCATCAAGAGCCTTTGTTGGAGAGACATTCAAGAGGTGCACAGCAGTAGACACAACTTCATCCCAGAAGTAACTTGGCATTGCTTTAGCTTGCAACATGCACTGAGCCCTTTCAACAATAGTTCTGTTCCTTCTTTCACTGACTCCATTCTGTTCAGGAGTGTAGGGGTTTGTCAGCTGCCTTTTGATTCCATGAAGCTCACAGAAAGTATTAAACTCTTGTGAGCAGTATTCACCACCCCTATCACTCCTGAGCACTTTGATAAACCTGCCACTTTGTTTCTCAACAAATGCTTTAAAGACTTTGAACTTTGAGAATACCTCAGATTTCTTTTCAATAAAGTATACCCAGGTCATTCTAGATTAATCATCAATAAACAACAAGAAGTACCTGCTGCTACCCAAACTTTTGACAGGCATAGGGCCACACACATCTGTGTGAATGAGTTCCAGCACTTGTGTAGCTCTCTTGGTACTTGTCAGAAAAGGAAGTTTGTGCATCTTTCCAAGGGCACAGCCGTCACATCTCCCATACTCTTTCATTTTTGGAAGACCAGTTACCATCTGCTTGTTATGCAGCTGCTGCAGACCTTGGGCATGCAAGTGGCCAAACCTGCAGTGCCATAATTTTGTCTCTTCTTGCCCTTTTGATGAATCTCCTGCCTTAACTTTAGTGGCATCAAGGGGAAACATGTTGTTTGCTGCAAGCTGGACCCTCATTAATTCTGTCTGTGTTTCTTTGTGTATAATGGAACAAGCATCATTGTCAAATAGGAGAGCATAACCTTTTCTCATCAATTGACCCACACTCATAAGGTTATACTGAAGGTTAGGAGCATAATAGACATCATCTAAGTATTTAAAACTTCCATTGGACATTTTAATCTTAATTGTACCTTTACCTTCAACAGCAAGATTCTTTTTATCACCAAGCTTGACTCCAAGTTTGAAGGTATCATCTATTGTCACAAAACTGGATCTTGCACTTGTCATGTGATTTGAGCAACCTGAATCAATGAACCAAAGACTAGGATTCACAGATTCATTTGCACAAATGGCCATGAACAAGTATGGGTTTCATCAGTACTTTGCTCCTCTTCTTCTGTATTTGCAGCAACTTTAGCTTGTCCATCTTCATTAAACCAACATTCACATTGAACATGACCAAATATATTACATTGGTAGCACTGAGGTCCCCTTCCTCGATCATTGTTTGGTCTTCCTCTTCCTCTTCCTCTCATGTTCCCACCTCCTTTGGCACGTGGAGATTGATCAAACCTCCTGTTGGGTTGATAGGCCTGCAAGGCCTGTTCATCATTCTTTTCTTTCTCAACAACCTTCGAATCATTGTTGGATCTGCCATTTAATCTTTCTTCTTGTGATTGAAGTGATCCCATCAACTTGACAGGAGTCAAGGTGGTGAGATCATATGCAACTTCAATCGATGGAACCACAAAATCAAATCTAGCAGTGAGACTTCTAAGGATCTTCTCTACTATCTTCTGATCAGAAACCTCTTCTCCAAAGGCTCTTTGTTGACTTACTATTCCCATAACCCTTGAGAAATAGTCACCCACAGTTTTTCCTTCTTTCATAGAGATATTTTCAAATTCTCTCCTCAAACCTTGAAGTTTCACCGACTGGACTTGAGAGTCACCTTGAAACTCCATTTTGAGTATGTCCCATGTTTCTTGAGATGTCTCAGCCCCAGCAATGCGAGAAAACAAGGAGTCATGGACCCCTTGCTGAATCACAGCCATGGCTTGAGCATCCCTCTTCTTTTCTCTTCTGATGGCTTCAAAATTCTCACCATGTTCATGTGACACCCCGCATTTTCAGGTTAAATACTTTTACTGAACTCTAGTTAACTTACATGTTCATACATGGCTAGATACTTAACTAGGGTTAGTTAAGTAGGTTTAACATATGTTAGAAGATGTTAACATATGTTATAAGTAGGAAAATCCTTGTTAAACACACACATGAGTCCTGTATCCCAAACGTTGGTGAATTATGTGACATACATAGCAATAATATATACAATTGAATTATGGTGAACATGAAGTACGTGCTTATGTGAATTACATGTTTTTGTGAATGATCGCCTAATTGAAAGGTAATGCGTAGATTATGCAAATTACGTGCACAACATGAGTAATATGCTATGTAATAATAAAAACAATGGTTTTTATACAATTTAGAATGGTTAATAATATTGGGTCCGGTATTGGGCTAGAACATGGTTAACGGGTCAAGTTAATGGACTAGAAGGGCCCTATTACCAATTGCTTGGGAAACAAGCAAAGCCCTCTTATAATTAGGAGGCAAAGAAAAGATAAAACCCTACCCCTTTCCCTTCCCCTTGCGCCGTGCGAACCACCCCCACCCCCTCTCTCTTTGTTTTCAAGCAATCAAGTAATCCTTCACCTAATCAAGCTAGTTCGGGTTTGATTTCAAGGCTCTAGGGAGTTTAATCCTTCGCAAGGTATACGTTCTTATGATTTTTGATGAATTATAATGATTGAAAAACTTTAAAAAAAACTCTAAAAATAATATATGTAGAATCGCATGTATGTATGTGTAGGAGTTCTTGGATGTTCTTGATGATTTGATGATGAATGTTATTAGTAGCCATGATTAGGGTTTTCACATGATAACATATGTGTTTTGCTATGATTAATATGGTGTTTAATCAGTACTATAGGTGTTATACATGTATTAGGGATGTTCATGGAAAATTAGGGTTTGTAGATTACTTGGGATGCAAGTTTAAGATTCTGGCAGATTCGTTTGAACGTGTTGTAGGGGCTGTAACGGGTTGGTAAATCGATTGTTTTGATAATTTCTTTGCATGATTGTAATGTACAAGGTCTTAGCTTTTCATAATGGGCAAAACCATCGAATTTGGACATCGTTTGAGTCGTTTTTGGAATTTTAATTGATTAGGGGTCATATCAGATTTTCGGATTTGTAAATTGGGCTAACTTTATATGGGCATAACTTGAGATTTACAAGGAGTTAGGTTATGAAATTTTTACAGTAATTCAATACTGGAGAAATAGAGCTTTTCCAAGTGGATTCATCTTGTTTGGATTAATACACAATTTTTAATAATTTTCCTACTAAACTGACCTGTTGAGGAAATTTTCTGGACATAGCTGTGTTGTACGAATTTTCATAATTTTGTGTTTGGAATTAAGACAAAACAAAAATAGGTATTGTCGAGTGAATCCCAAATAAAATTCAGTAAAAAGTTGGGACTCTAATTCATTCGTTAAGTATTTTATATAAATTGTTTTTCACAGCGCACAATCTGTCCTAAAAACGCAGATTGTGTACGGGGTCTTTAAGTGACTATTTGGAGTTCTATGTGGTATGTAATTGACATGTACTTGTGTGGAAACTTGTATGCGATGTATTTGATGTATTAAACTAATAATAATTGCTATGATCACCAACGGGATACGTAGGACATACTTGAGCATGTAGAGTCATTAGGTGTCACTACACGGTTTTGAACTTTTAAAAGTCTCGGATAAACGAGTTACATGGTGTGTTGGTTACGCACGTATACTCACCTAGTGACATTTGTAATAGGGAGTCGGTAGCACGTTACTATTCGTGGAATTTGGATTTTCACTTGCGACCTAAGGTGAGTTTCACTACTCTTCTTCTCAAAAGCATGCGTCTCAGGTATGAGACACTTTACTTAACATTTTCTAGTCCGGTTTGGGACTACTTACACATCCCGGGTTGGGATGCCATGGATCCTTATGAGGGTCGGTTACTTTGCTAGTTCGCAATTGTGTCCTTGATAAACTAAACCATTTCTATCATCTGTAAGTCCTCACATACCGAATGAGTTGCCAGGGTTGGCAAGCGGGTTATTAGTTGATAGCGCTATTAGGTCTTACAAACCTCACACCGGCTCGGGGAGCGCGGGGGTGAACTATAACTTAACGAAACTTTATCATTGTGGATAGACAATGATGTCAGGCATGCGGCACACTTATGTGGCTACAAGTACATAGCAGTTCGATATATTCGGTTAGTTATCATGAATGGGTTAGCTACCCTTGACATGCGATGAATTAGTGGTTACACGGTGCGGGGCACCAACATAACTTACTTACTTACGTGGTTTTGAAAACCAGCGCTTTTGCATATTAAATTACTTTACTTAGTGAACTCACCAACATTGTTTGTTGACCCACGATTTACATGCTTTTGCAGGTAGTTAGCTTCCGGTGCCAGGATTAGAAAGCACTGCACACTTCACTGCATTTGGGGTCTTGGGCATACACCTAAATTACATATTATGTTTTTACATGTTCTTTCATGTAGTTTTAATTTGGGCGCGTTGTTTTGCGCATGGTTTTTAAAAGGTTTAAATTTGGTTTACGCTTCCGCAGCTTAACTAAACTTTGTTTTTGAAAACGAACTAAATGGTTTGGGCATTTAGAGTTCGTTCATATGACTTATAGCTATGGGATCCTGGTATGTCATGTGCCTCGCGGTATAAACCCCGCAGTAGAAATTTGAGTGTGTGACAGTTCAGATACACCCAGATTCACTAGGTCCCACAGATCTCTTGATCTTAGTATCGTCCTCATTCTCACACTCCAGTGTTCATAACCATCTCCTTTGAACACAGGAATAGGAGTGGAGTTAGGATGATTGATATTGTTTACTTCAGCCATTGATCAACAAACACACTCTTGAAAACCTTGCTCTGATACCACGTATTGGCACAGGCAATTCTAAATATAAAACAATAAGATGAACACTCAAAGGATTCACTGGTTTTATTGAATGATAATTGAGAGTACATAACATCAAATGAAAACAGACTCATGCTTAAATAGATAAAAGAACTAACGGCTAACTAATGACTCGGAACAACCCATAAAACCAAGACAATCACCAACAACATGGCAACGTCTTTATTTGACTTGATCACTGCACGTGCATGCATGAGTTACTTTTTAACAATGTAGTCAATAGCATGATGATAGCACCCATTGTTGCTGTCACCTGAACGATAACTTTTTTCTTATTATCATCATCATCATCTTTAGTGCATGAAACTCCGGGGCACGCTGTATCTTCATCACTGATTGATTCGATGATGATGATGATAATGTAATTAATGTTAGAAGAACTGATACAATTAACGTTTGTTTAACTTTTCTTGTAGTCTAGTTATAAAGTGAGGAGCAAACCTCAGCAACAACAATCCTTTCTGTGACTTTTCTAGAAGTTCTGGTGGAAATGGTCTTGTGAAATTGTTTCCCCGTAAGTTGCTACAATGATGACCATGTAAGATCATTATTCATTATGCATCGTGTAAAAGCTTTTAATCCTGTAATCTGGTTAGATATATTATAATCTAGAGTTTCTTCGTGTATGTGTGTTCATTTATTATTAAGCATATATTTTTATGCAAATTGACGTGTTAAACTCTATATGAATCCAATGTAAGTATGATGATAGGCCAATTTATAAACGGAAACAATTTGTAATTATTAGCACCATTATGTTCATATAATTTCCTTGTGTATTTGTCTTTAACTCTCCCTTAATCGCAGGAGAGATTTTTGTAATGTTTGTATATAAATATATAATTGATCAACCCTCAATAGAAATACATTGAGGTTGATTTCGTTATATGGTATCAGCCAAATCTCACGTCATAACCTAATTCCCATCTTTTTTTTTGTTACTCTCTCTCTCTCTCTTCATCTCCTTTCCTGCGACTTGTCTCATGGCCGCCTCTTCTAAACTTCTTTTTGCCCCAACCACAAACACGGTACCTCACCTCTCTCCCCTCAAATTCTCCTCTACTAATTACGTTGTATGGCGCAATCATATGACCCTATTAATCGCCCTTCATATTTTCTCAGCAAATATCGATGGTTCGGCCTCCCACCGCCTGAAACTGTCATGGCAGACAACAAAACCTCACCTAATCCAGTGTATCACACGTGGGTTACTGATTGCCTTTGAACGAGTGTGGTGTTTTGTCTGTCACTTCTTTATTACCTAAACCAAATAAATGCATTTCGTGTCAACTTGCAAAAGGACATAGATTGCCTTTTATTTCAAATAAAAAACGTGCTTCTTTTCCCTTAGATTTGGTGCATTGTAATTTATGGGGCCCCTGCTCCTATTACTTCTATGGATTGATATCGTTATTATGTTATTTTTGTCGATGATTACTCCAAGTTTACTTGGTTCTATCCACTGAAAACAAAAACGGGATTTTATACTGTTCTACCCGTTTTTAGTAAACTTGTTCAGACTCGGTTTTCCAGGAAAATTAAAGTTTTCCAAAGTGATGGAGGAACTGAATTTATGAATCATATTGTTTGCAAAATCTTTAAGGATAATGGCACATTTCATAGATATTTGTGCCCTTACACGCCTCAACAAAATGGGCGTGCTGAAAGGAAACATCGTCATATTGTTGAAACTAGTCTCCCATGATATTCAATGCTCATGTTCCAGCTCAATATTGGGTCGATGCCTTTACCTCGGCCACTTATATTATTAATCGCGTCCCGACTCCAATCTTGAGAACAAGTCAACTTTTGAATTGTTACTTAATCAGATGTCGTGTTCCTCAAATTTCCGAGTGTATGGATGTCAAGTACTCCCTTATTTGCGTGACTACACAAAACACAAACTAGAGCCACGAAGTCTTCCGTGTATTTTCATTGGATACTGCTCTTCTTGCAAAGGCTTTCGGTGTTTGGATTCCTCAACACATAGAGTTTTTATCTCTTGCCATGCCCTTTTTAATGAATCTTTATTTCCATTTAAAGATTCTTGTCCCAACTTGCCTCACCAAAACATGGTTTTCACCACCTTCTATGAATACCTCCATGAGCACCCTTTACCTAACTTCGACCCAACAACACCAAATACCACAACCAAAAACAGCCCACCTACAACCGGCCCACCTACAGCTTTCCCAAACTCATCCTCTAATGGCCCACATTCACAACACTCTACACCTACAATCCGACCCACTTCTCACAACCCATCGGACAGCCCATCAGACCATAACTTTTGTCTCCTTTGCACCTAATCAACCCGCCCAACACATACCACCGCAATTAGTGCAAACCCGCTCAGTACTGACCCAGCCACCTCCCACACAACTACACCCTCACCGGCTTCTGCAAAAGATCCTAAATGGTTGGCCTCTATAGATGATGAAATAAAGGCTCTACCTCAAAATAATACGTGGATGTTGGTTCCACGTCCTTCTTCAACAAATGTTGTGGGATCAAAATGGGTTTTTCGTATTAAATACCACTCTGATAGAACCATTGAGCATTATAAAGGCGCATTTGGTGGCTTAAGGATTCACACAAATTCTGGGATTGGATTATTCTCATTTTTTTAGCCCGGTGGTTAAGGCATATACGATTCGTATTGTGTTGTCTCTTACGGGGCTTAACAAATGAAAGTTGCATCAACTAGATGTAAAGAACGTCTTCATCAATGGTAGTTTGAATGAAACAGTTTTTATGGAACAACCACCTAGATTTGTAAACTCCAACTATCCGGATCATGTTTGCAAATTATCCAAGGCATTTTATGGTTTCAAGCAAGCTCCTCAAGCTTGGTTTCAACACTTGAGTACTTTTCTCATATCTTATGGCTTCACATGTAGTCATGCAGACACCTCTCTCTTTGTTCTTCGCAAAGACTCCTACATCATTTATCTTCTCTTCTATGTCGGCGATCTCATTTTATTAGGAAATGATGAAGCCTTTATTTAAACCTTTGTGACTCATCTGCACCGTGACTTTGCAATAAAGGGTCTTGGAGACCAGATTTATTTTTTGCCTTTAGAAAACGTCTATACTACAACTAGACTATTTCTTACACAAGCCAAGTATGCCAAAGATATTATCCTATGGGCTAATTTATACGACTCTAAACCAGTGAGCACTCCTCTTGCTCCTTATGAGTCATTACCATTAATGGGGTGCCTCATTCGGACCCTACTCAATTTTGTTCATTAGTTGGAGCTTTACAATACTTAACCATTACTAGACCAAATTTATCTTATGCAATGAATCAACTTTCTCAATTCCTTCCTTGTCCCACAGTTTTTCATTCCGAGCTGTCAAACGCCTCCTATGTTATGTCAACGGTACACTTTCCTTTGGACTTACCTACAGTTGATTAAACACCCCTTGTGTCGTTGGTTATTCTGATGTTGATTGGGCACGTTGTCTAGATACACGACAATCAACATATGGTTACTCAATTTTTCTAGGTGGTAATCTGGTCTCATGGAGTGCTAAAAAGTAGCCTACTATCTCTCGATCTAGTTGTGAATCGGAGGATCGTGCGATGGCTAACACTACTGCAGAGCTTGTCTGGGTAACTCATCTCCTACGCGAATTGCATGCTCTTCCGCCCTATCGTCCCACATTGTTATGTGATAATAAGAGTACTTTGTTTATGACTCAAGATCTAGTGTATCATAAGCGGGCCAAGCACATTGACCGGGATTATCATCTCATTAGGGAGCTAGTCAATTCAGGGAAACTTTACACCAAGTTTGTCCCAACCAATCTTCAGGTGGCTGTCATCTTCACCAAGAGTCTTCTGCATGCTCAATTTGATGATTTTCTCCACATGCTTCGCCTTGGACAGCCACCGTTTCGATTGAAGGGGGTATAAACGGAAACAATTAGTAATTATTAGCACCATTATGTTCATATTATTTCTTTGTGTTTGTCTTTAACATTCCCTTAATCACAGGAGAGGGTTTTGTAATGTTTGTATATAAGTATATACCCAACCCTTAATAAAAATACATTGAGGTTGATTTCGTTATACAATTGGTAACAAAAAGGAACATAGAGAACAAATCACGTTCAATATAGAAAAGGACTGGAATAGTTCTTTGGCTTTATCTATCTGTCCCATTTTCCTATTTGGTGTTGGATGCTAAACCTTTAAGACATATATATAGAAACTAACATCTAAGTTTTTTATTTGTAAAGTCGTATTATTAGCTTTATTAAGCAATCAATTTTATTCGGTCAACTCTTTGTATGATCGGTGGTGAGTGGTGGTTAGTAGCGGTGATGGTGGTGGGTGACGAAGGCGGTAGATGGTAACTGTGGTGGGTGGCGGCGGTGACCGTGGTGGCAGAGGGTGTGAGTTGCAGCAACAATGGTGGGTGGCAGGTGGTGGTGGCAGCGGTGATAGTGGGTGGTGACGGTTGTGATCATGGCGGTGGTGATTGGTGGTGGCGACAACGGTGGTGGGTGGTTGTGGTAGGTTGTGATGTTAATAAAAGGTGAAAAGGGGAAAGGAATGAAAAAAAACATCTATGTGTGTCGTGATGGTGGTGGGTGAGTGGAAGGCGTGACGGTGGTGGGTGGTGCCATGGTGGCGGTGGTTGGTGACGAAGGCGGTGGGTGGTGACGGCGAAGGATGGTGGCAACGGTGGTGGCAATGGCGGGGTGGTCGGTGGCAGAGGCGGCAACAATGGTGGGTGGCGGGTTGTGGTGGTAAAGGTGGCGGTAGTGGTTGGCTGTGGCGACGGCGGTGGTCGGTGGCTGTGGTGGGCATAGTTATTAATAGCGTCAATGGTGGATGATAACGTGAATAACATAGCGTGGCGGGCATATGCTGCTACATGGTGCTTAACGGCGAGATAGTGACAGTATAGCGCTAAATTCATGACTTTCGGTGACGATTCTATCACCGGAGCTGCAAGATATGCGAGAAAGTGGCAGGAGAAATATGAAACTAGGAAGAGGAAGTGTGGCTACATAAATGAGTCTTTTAGTCCTTTTAGAGTTTAAATAAGTTGGGCATTTTAACATTTTAACCCTTTTGTCTTTCACTGTTTTAAATTTTTTCCTTAAAAGTTGTAAATTTTTACATAAAAATTTTAAAATAAGTTTGTTTATTTAAACATTTAACCCTCTCTATTTTCACTAGTTTACTTTTAGCCCTCAAACTGATAAATTTACAGATAAAAACTATAAAAATAACATTATAATATATATTAAAGTTATAAATAACTATATATATATATATTCTTTGTCTTAAATTCTCTACCACCTTATCGCTAAACGCGAAATAGCGGGAGCTATTTACGGCATTTCGCTACGTAGCATGTAGGTAGGTTGTCGCTATTTACCGCTATTCGCAATTGACAACTAAGGTGGTGGGTTGTGATGTTATTGAAAGGCGAAAGACGGAATGGAATGAAAAAAAAACATGGGTGTGTGGATGGATTAAATTTGAGTGAATTGTATGCCTTATGTAATGGATGATTCCATTTGCTTGACTCATATTTTTCATTCCCTAGCAATGGCCCCTTCTATTTCGCCTTCTAATCCAGCATGCCAAACGCTACCTAACTATACAAAAACCTTAGATCCTAATTTATAGAGTATGAAACATAATTCAAATAGGAAACACAAAATATAAACTAGGAACTAGAATTCAAATAAATGCTAAAAATAATCTTCAAATTAAACATTAGAATTCAAATAAATGCTAAAAATGAACAACAATCTGATTCATGTTCACAATAAGCTTGACCCACCATAACAGTTTTACTTCATGCGTCGTCTCACATGACTTTAGACCGGTATAAGCTGGATCGAATGGATCACTAGGCTGTCTCTTCACTATAGACCGGTCAAAACAGTTTTACTTCCCGGGTCGTCTCACATGACTCTAGACATGTACCACATGGATCGAATGGAGCACTATACCGTCTCTTCACTATTGAGCTAAACCACTCAAATCTTTCAGCTCCAACTTGGATGTCATGTTGACTATCTTCACTGGAATGGACCCAACTTGGATTTTATCTAAACCAAACAAATGCCCAGGCCCACTAGAACCGGTAGATACCCCATGTGTGTTAATTTCTTTGCACATATTAAATTAGCAGAACCATTCGAACTGTCCAAAACACAACCTTGATGTCCACGTGTCTTTCTATAATCCAAGTCATGTATGTGATCACAAATTTCAAGTACCTCGTACTTATTATTAAGAAAATTGTTCCACCAATTCGTTTTTCAACTTCCCCATGCATGGCATGTGAAAAATCAATATTTCCAACTTTTTGACAAGCCAATGTACTTTGGAAGTTTCAAAATACTACCATTAGAGCATCCACAATGCGGACCCTTTGGACGAGTCCGCTTCTTCGGACGGAGTAGCATTGAAGGGGTTGGTCCGGAGGGGTTTATTTTGGTGTAACAGACGGGTTGGAATTGTACATGGTAGGGTCCACATACATATATACAATATGTTATTATTTCTTTTTTGTGTAAAAGTGGGTGTGATGTGGAGGTTTGGAATAATTTTTGGTTGTTGTCGGCAAGAACTTGTTATAATGGAAAAAAAAACTGAACAATAACAATGAGATAATCGGCACAGATTACTAGCATTTATTGAATGAGATGAAAAACAAAGAGAAAGTGATCCATCAACCGTAGACTTGAACAACTAAAATAAGGAGCCTCACTTCTTAAAAAGAAGGATCTCCCGAAGACTCTCATCACCTAACAACCTAGCCCAACAGCCTTTAGTCAAATTCAAAATACAATGCAACGTAAACTAGCTAGTCATGTGTCGTGCATGCATGCAAACAATTAGGATCATTTTTCAACACCCTCCCTTGATCCTAATTCACCTACACCCATCTTGTCTCTGTAGAACCTGAACTTTGGAGCAGCAAGAGCCTTTGTGAGTGTATCAGCAACTTTTTCATCTGTACTGCAATACTCTAGCACCACCTCGTTTTGTGACACCATATCTCTAATAAAATGAAACTTGAGCTCAATATGTTTAGACCTTCCATCTACTACAGGATTCTTTGACAAATCTATAGTAGATTTGTTGTTATACCAGATAACTGTTGCACCATGCTGTTTGAGGCCCAAATCTGCCAAAATCCTTCTAAGCGATATACCTTGACATGCCGCACCTGTTGCTGCAATGTATTCAGCCTCAGTGCTGAAAAGAGCAATTATGTGTTGCTTTTTAGATGACCAGGCTATAACACCACTTCCCCAGAGAAAACACATTTGCAGACACACTCTTTCTATCATCTAAGCAACTTGCCCAATCACTATCACTATACCCACACAATTGTATTTATTTACTCCTACCATACCAAATGCCATACTGAATTGTGCCTGAAATGTACCTGAGAATCCTTTTAGCTGCACCAAAGTGTAACTTAGTTGGCCTTTGCAAGTAAGTTGATAGGACATTGACTGAGTATGTTATATCTGGTCTGGAATTTGTGAGATGCATCAGCCCTCCAATCAAACTCCTATACACACTTTCATCTGTACTTGTACTACCGTCAACAGCTTGAAACTTTTCATTAGCATTCATTGGTGTTTCATCAGCTTTACACCCAAGCATCCCAAACTTCTTTAACATATCAACAGCATACTTAGATTGACAAATGAACACTCCTTTGTTAGACTAACGCACTTCTAGACCAAGGAAGTATTTATGATGTCCTAAATCTGACATCTCAAATTCTTCCATCATCCCTTTCTTGAACATTATGATCTGATCCATGCTACAACTAGCATAGATGAGGCCATCAACATAAAGACACACAATCAACACATCACCTGTCTGGATCTTTTTCATATACAAAGTAGGCTCACTATAGCTTCTATTGAACTCATGACTTAACAAATAAGAATCAATTCTTGCATACCATGCCATTGGAGCCTGTTTAAGGACATACAAGGCCTTATGTAGTTTGTATACCTTATTTTCTTGACAAGGAATCTCATAACCTTCTGGCTGCTGCACATATGTCTCCTCTTCTAATCTTCCATTTAGGAAATCAGACTTCACATCTAGCTGATAAATAATCCACCCCAACTGAGCAACAACTGCAATCACTATTCTGATAGTCTCAAATCTTGCCACTGGTGAGAATGTTTCTTGAAAGTCCACTCCCTTCTTTTGTGAGTAACCCTTAGCCACCAGTCTTGCTTTGTGCTTCATCACTTCACCATTTGGACCCAACTTTGTCTTGTACAGCCATTTGAGCCCAACTATATTTCTCTTTTCCGACAACTCAACCAACTCCCAATTGTTGTTTTTAACAATGGCCCTCATTTCTTCATCCATAGCTTGCTTCCATTTATCATTAACAACTACTTCTTCAAAATAGATGGGATCAGACATGTTTAAAGCAAACTTCTTCATCTATAGCTTGCTTCCATTTATCATCAACAACTATTTCTTCAAAATAGATGGGATCAGACATGTTTAAAGCAAACTGAGAGGTAGTGAAGTCTTGTAGTGTCACTGTCTCTTGGTAGGGGTATTATGGTCATTTGAGGATGAGTCAGTTTGTGATGAACCTCCCTGGCTTTGAGCTGTTACACTAGCACTTGACCCCTGCACATTTGAACTCCCTTCATTAAGAGTACCTGATTCCTGCTCATTTGAACTCCATGCGTTAACATGATTAGTGCTATCATTTGAAGTATCAAACAAAAAATAATGAGATCAAAGTCCCACAAATGTTTATTGTCAGATGTCTTTGTTTGACTCCAGTCCCATTCTCCTTCTTCATCTGGTTGAACATGTACCCTAGTGATTATTTTCTTGGTTACAGGATTGTAAAGCCTGTAACCTTTTGTTGTTGGATTTGAATAACCAATCAGGATACACTTTTGAGCCTTTGGATCAACAAACTTCTTCCTGAGCCGTGATGAGTCAAACCATACACTATACTTCCAAATACCCTCATATCTTCTACATCAAGTACTTCACCTGACCACATATGAAGTGGAGTACTCTTGTTCTCATTAGGCTTTGTTGGTGCAACATTAGAAATGTGAATAGCAGTAGACACTGCCTCTGCCCAGAAATAAGCTGGCATGTGTTTTGTTTGTAACATACTTTGTGCCATCTCCACAATTGTTCTATTCTTCCTCTTACTTACACCATTTTGCTCCGGTGTAAATGGTGCAGTTAACTTCCTTTTAATTCCATGTTGTTCACAAAAACTGTTAAACTCATTGGAAGTATACTCACCCCCCCCCTCTCTGATCTTAACACCTTAATTGAATGACCACTTTGTTTTTCAACTAGTGCTTTGAATATTTTAAATTTTGCAAAAACATCAGACTTTCTTTTAATGAAGTGTACCCAGCATATACGTGCATAATCATCAATGAAAAGTAGAAAGTACTTACTTCCACCTAGACTGGGTACAAGCATTGGACCACAGACATCTGAGTGAACAACTTCTAAAGGTTTTGTAGCCCTTCTAGTGCTGGTGTGGAAGGTTTGTTTATGTTGCTTTCCCATGGCATATCCTTCACACACACCCAGCTCTTTTATCATAGGTAACCCATTAACCATTTACTTCCTGTATAGTTGTTGCAATCCTTGAATGTTCAGATGACCATACCTGAGATGCCATAGTCTTGTCTCCTCGTGAACTTTGGGATTGCTAGCCCTTACTCTTGAAGCATCTAGAGGGAACATGTTGTTGGGAGCTTACTGAATCTCCATAAGTTCTGCACCAGATTGTTTATGCACTATTGAACAAGCACCGTCATTAAACAAAAGTGCATAACCTTTACTCATCAACTTTCCTACACTTAGTAGGTTGTATTCCAACTTAGGTGCATAGTAAACATCTTCTTGCAATGCAAAGCTCCCATCTTGCATTCTTACTTTGACAGTCCCTCTTCCTTCAACTGTGATCTTTTTTCTTGTTTCCCATCATGGCTGAGATCTTGAAACCTATGTTTAAGTTAGTGAACAATTCTCTTATTCCTGTCATATGATTTGAGCTACCTGAATCAACAAACCACACATTATTTGATGCAGTTTTTGATTCAGTGCTCATCATGGCATATTGTGACACACAAGCCATGCATAAATGTGGAATATCTTCCTGTCCTTCTTCATCATCTTCTTGATTAGCAGCCAAGTTGACTTGTTGGTCATCATTGTACCAACACTCACGCTTGACATGACCATATCTGTTACAATGGTAACATTGTGGGCCTCTTCTGTCATTCAATCTGCCTCTACCCCTTCCTCTTGTGGTCCCTCTTCCATGTCCTCTACTGAATTGATCTCTACCTTGATTTCTAGTTGGTTGAACCACCTGCAAGGCCTGCTCTTCAGTCTTTTCACTTATTTTAATTGTGGATTCACCGGATCTGCAATTCATTCTTTGTTCTTGTGACTGCAATATGCCCATCAACTTTTCTGAACTCAACAAGCGCATATCATATGCAACTTCAATAGAGGAAACTACAAAATCAAACATACTGTGAGGCTTCACAAGATCTTTTCTACAATTTTCTGATCAGTGATTTCTTCTCCATAGGATCTCTTTTGTCCCACTATAGACATCACTCTTGAGAAGTATTCTCCCACATTCTCTCGATCTTTCATCACTAGATTTTCAAACTCTCTCCTAAGTCCTTTCAATTTCACAGCCTGGACTTGTGAATCACCCTGAAATCCCATCCTCAAAATGTCCCATGCTTCCCGTGCAGTCTCAGCAGATGCAATTCTTGAGAAAAGCTGATCATGCACTTCTTGTTGAACGGCTGCCATAGCACGTGCATCATTCTTTCTCTCCAGTCTGTTTCCATCAGTGTTATCACCATGATCAGTTATCCCGAGATTTAAACTTCCCATAATTCTCTTGATTTCAGGATGGTTCTCATGCGAACACTCCAATGTTCGTACCCTTCGCCTTTGAAAACTGGAATAGGGTTAACAAGATTGGGATTGTGAGAGGTGTTTGGGTTAGCCATGGATACCAAGCTCTGATATCATGTCTTGGCAAGAACTTGTTATAATGGAAAAAAAACTGAACAAGAACAATGAGATAATTGGCACAGATTACTAGCTTTTATTGAATGAGATGAAAAACAAAGAGAAAGTGAGCCATCAACCCTAGACTTGAACAACTTAAATAAGGAGCCTCACTTCCTGAAAAGAAGGATCTCCTGAAGACTCTCATCACGTAACAATCTAGCCCAACGAGCTTTATTCAAATTCAAAATACAATGCAACGTAAACTAGTTAGTCATGTGTCGTGCATGCATGCAAACAATTAGGATCATTTTTCAACAGTTGTAGGAAAAAAATGGGTTTGGAATGATGTGGGGTATTGGAATTCCAAATCAACCTTTTCATTGTGGATTTGTGGATGCTCTTATTATCCAGTCACACCCTTTTTGAAAACCAGTAAATCTTGGGTCAAGATGCAAATCTAGTTTATTTTTCGACCTGAATAAAGGGATTACTTTTAATTGTGATCGAGTTCCATAGCTAGCCGTCGAACCACATATCACAATCTTAGGTTCACACGAAGCCATCGCACCATCCCTATTCAATCTCGTTTTCTTCGTTGGTCAGCATCGTTGAGATCCGGAGAGTAAAATTTCAAGATCTCTAAGGCTTCAAACCTCACGTGATGAATAAGAAATCTCATTTAATACTTCTTTCGGTATGGAAAAGGTGTTACGTATCAAATTGTAGAGGGAGGTCATTTGTATTTGTAACAGAATTAAGGGTGGTAGATGCAAGTTTGTAAAAATGTTCGTTACTTAAACGAACCCAGTTAACAAAATAAAGGATCAATGATTTGAGCATTTCTTCTTCTTTGTGTTTCTTCGCTAAACTCTCTCTTCTCTTCCTTTGGTTTTCTCCATTTATCCTTTCCATTAAAACACCATATATCAATGAATTTGTTTGCTTTGCATCAACACGCATGCCACAAGAAACTGATAAATTTTCATGCTCATATGTGGTCTTCTATACCTCTTCATCTTCTCGACCGGTTACTCCGTTAATAGCCCCTTGCACCCATAAATACTTATCTTCATCGTGGTGCATCCCATTTTCAACAAACTTGGGTCCATCTTTCGATACACCCTTTGGATAGGTTGGTTCGTAGAACAGGTGTGGATGACGGTAAAACAATTGCTGCTCTCTGTTGCCACCTTCGAACATCATGATGGTGCTCGCCTGGGTTTCTGTCTTGCACGTATCCTCTTGCAACTTGAGGTGTCGAATCCTTTGTCCGAGCTTTTTAATCCCTTGCTGCAACTCGAGATCTCAGACTCTTCTCTTGAGTCTTTAAAATCCCATGGGTCATGGTTCCCGATCTCATTGCCTTGTCCCGCGAATATACGGTCACAGTTGAATCGATCTTCATGAGTACATGAATCACCAATGTTGTTGTCGATGTCTCAGTCAGTGACTCTTCGAATAGGAAAACACTTGCCCATGTGGTAAGCACGGCTCTGATACCAACTGATGCAGTTTCATGTGCAACCAAATGTCTCAAGAACAATAACAAACTCTTTGAATTGAACCAAAGGTTCCAAGAACAACGTTCTTATCAATTCAAATTCATGGAATACTAACTATGCAAAAACCTTAGATCTAAATTTATAGAGTAGGAAACATAATTCAAATAGGAAACAAAAAATATAAACTAGATGCTAAAATTATAATAAGTGATAAAAATAATCATTAAATAAAACATTAGATATTCCTGCATCAATATGGCATTAGAGCTAAATGTAGCATTGCCAAATAACTAGCCGCCATCATAATTTGCAAGCATAGCCACATTTTATAAAACTTTGATTACAGATCATAGATGCATGCCAGATAACTTACAGTATTCTCAAGTGGTCTTGTTGAGCGAGAAACTCTGGCACATCACCGGTCAAGTTATTGTAGGACAAGTCCCTGAAGAAGAAACAAAGAGAACTAAGCACTTTGTGCAACAATATAATATGGTAAGAGGACTGAAGAAATATAAGACAGAAATAACTTACAGTGATTCTAACATAGTAAGTGAAGATCCAAAAAGTGGACGAACCTGCAATCACAGTTAAAACAGGCACGACTTGAGATGGATCTGAATGCTCCGAACCTAAGCTTAAACCTGCACAAGGTAAAAGACCGTTAGGCTCGTTACAGAGGAGGAGGGAGGGCCTCTCTGTAACCACCCTCCGGCGTGAGGATAAGTATTTGTTTAGTGAGAGAAAGTAGAGAGAGAAAGTGAGATTCGGAGTCTATGCATTTGTGTGCCAATTGTACTTTGAAGGGGGTATTTATACTAGTCAGCCTAGTTGTACTATACTTCGGATCCCCTTCGTACTATCATTCGAAGTCTTTTGACTTTCGGGTGAGGCTTGTACTTTCCTTCGGTCAGAACGTCCGGCTGCGGCCTAGTGTCTTAATAGGCAGGCTGCGGTATAATTGCTTATACCTCTTCATGTCTTCCCAAGTCCTCAAGTTACTTGTAGGTAGCTTGTTGGACTTAGATGTGACCGAATCACAAGTGGCCAAGCCGCGGTATAATTGCGTATACCTCTTCATGTCTTCCCAAGTCCTCAAGTTACTTGTAGGTAGCTTGTTGGACTTAGATGTGACCGAATCACAGGTGGCCAAGCCGCGGTATAATTGCTTATACCTCTTCATGTCTTCCCAAGTCCTCAAGTTACTTGTAGGTAGCTTGTTGGACTTAGATGTGACCGAATCACAGGTGGCCAAGCCGCGGTATAATTGCTTATACCTCTTCATGTCTTCCCAAGTCCTCAAGTTACTTGTAGGTAGCTTGTTGGACTTAATCATTTCGCGGTCTCTCAGTCTTGTTACGGCATCTATAGGGAATTGGTGAGGGTGGTTGACACGTGTCAGGGCCAGCTGTCCAGGAGCTTTATCGTATTCCCCTGACACGTGGGTGTTGTTATAGCCATGCGATTGTATGGCTGATGTGATGGCGGTTCATTTTTCGGGGCAATCTGGACCGCTCATCTGAACCAGTTGTCCCCAACCCTAACCATCTCAACCGTCGCCCCCTCCTCCTATATAAGCCTCTTAATCTTTTTCCTTCTTTACTTTTTACTGTTTCCTCTTACTTTTGCTCTCTGATCTTACTTACCCCCTTCGGCGTCCTTATCATCCGTTCGAGCCTAACTAGCCTGCTTAAGGTGCGTTGTCTTCATCCTTCTTCATATTTCCTATTTTATTGTTTTGTCCTTGGGTCCTGGAGATGGTGAAGGACGATATGAATGTTGCCTTTTTCAAATCTGTCCGCGGATAAGCTTGCCCGGTTCATTGATACTTACTCGATCCCTCGTGAGTTGAACCCGATATTACCGGGGCCGAGGGAGGTGATACACCCCTTTCCCGTTGGCAAGTTTGGCTTTTACACCCGAGTGTGTGATTTTGCCAACTACCGCATCCCCTTTACCAAATTTTTGATGAGGGTGTTAAAGTTTCACGGTGTGCATATTTCTCAAGTGAATCCTTTCGGTCTCAGCCGAATAAATCACTTCGAGCATTCTTGCCGTGCTTTGGAGAAAGGTGCGGATCTGAGTGTTTTCCGATGCTTTTATAAGCTTAGCAAGGCCGGTAGCTGGTACACGTTTGAGAAACAACGGTCGTTGGAGAGTTGTCATGATTATCAGACAACTAGTTTAAAGAATTGGAAGAACCAGTTCTTCTTTTTGGACGATCGATGCTTACCTCCGGATATGGTGTGGCGTGATAGTTTTGAAGCGTCTGAGTGGGACTTGCCCAAGAAGTTCAAATACAATCGTACTTTGTATTTGGATCTGGTGGAGAACAAGAGCAATATCCAGAAGTATCCGGAGCATGTTCTCTGTCTCGGAGGGGTTAGCATGAATTGGAGTTTGGATGATAGGTGGCCGTTAGTGCGTTATAACGGAGAGGGTGAGTGGAGAGCCGCAGCTTTATTTGTTATTTTTTCGTGTTTCTGCTAGCTTTTTCTAACTCCTTTGTTTTTGTTTATACAGAGATGTCGCTGCTGGATTGTCTGAAGTTGACTACCTTCGATGACGCAGCTTTGGAGTATACCAGCGAGGACTTGGGTAATACTGAACCCTTGGTAGCACAGATGGAAAGGACGCACCAGGCAATTCGGTCGGTGGCGGGTACAGGTGTTGGTGCAAGTGGCACCGGCGGGGATGGTCAGACCACGGGGGTCGTGACCGAAACTGTTGTGGTAGCTCTGCCCACCGAGGGCCTACCTTTGTCTTCTGAAGTTCCTCCCGACCCCCCTGTTACAAGTGTTCAACAACCAGACCCTTCTGCCAGTACGGGTCATCAATCCTCCGATCCTTCTCGTGCCTCCAAGGAGGTTTCTGGTGATAAGGAGGGTCGAGCTCTTACCGATACTTCGATCTCCCGGGGCGCAGGAAAGAGGAAGGCTTTGAAGGGCACCACCGCCAGCTCAAAACCGAAGAAGAAGCTACGGTTTGTTGAAGCTACTACCGAGGTATATTCTAACCTTCTCCATAACCTTGAATATCATTTGTTTGGGGGTAAATCTCCCAGAGACTTGGCTCCAATACTAATGGTGGATGATCCTCAGGGCGGGGGGCTTAGTGATGAGGAGAGTTTGGATGGGTCTGCCGGGATACTTAGCCCGTTGAAGGAGAAGGTGGTGCGGCCTGACGATACTTCTGCTGGTGAGTTTAGGCAATCTCCCCTTCTTTCTCAAACCGATGTGGGGGATAAGGATGATACTTTCCCCCCATCGTGGTGCGAGACTGAAGCTTTTTCCCTTTATAATTTTGCAGCGGTGGCAGGGGAGGGTTCTGGTGGTGGTGGTATTGCCGATGAAAAGTTTGTCCCGGAGTGGGATTTAGAGAACGGAGATCGGGTGATTGACGGGCTATCTGCTCGTATGATGTTGTTCAACCTTGATACCCCTGCTGATCGGGAGTATTACCACAACTTGGATTCACCTGCTCTTTGTGAGGCATTATTGGTTAGCCAAGCCCAATCCAATTTCTTGGTGACTGAGGCGTATCGTCGTTGGACGGATGCCGAAGTAGACAGGGATCGGCTGCGGAGAAAGGGGGCTTCCTGTAACCATGGGCCGGCCATGGCCGAGTTAAAGAAGAATTTGAGGGATGCTCAGAATCAGGCCTCTTCTACTCAGTTTGCCGTGGCTTCGGCCGCGGAGGCCAGGGATAAAGCCCTTCAAGAAGTTGATCTTTTGAAGAAACAACTGCAAGAGTCCGAGGCCGCTGCTGCTGCTGATTCCAAGAAGACCAACGATCTTCTGAGACAGATGGACGTTACAATGGCCAACCTAAGGAAAGGTACCGATGCTTTAATTGCTGGTACGTTTTTTATTGTTCAACTTCTTTTTGATTTTTAACTTAACATCGATTTGGCCGTTACTTTGTAGAACGGGACGAGGCCATGGAGGGAGAGAAGTTGGCAAGGCAGGTGCTTGCCGCGGCTGAGAAGAAAATGGCCGGGGACGAAGTAGCATGGAAGGAGGAAAAGAAGGAGCTAGTCGAGAATATCGACGAGCTGTTCAGGCTGAAGACCTTCTTCCTAACCACCGGGGCTAAATTGATAGCGGACCACGTCCACAAGGGCTCAATCATGAAGAAAGCTGTTAGCGACGTTAACAATGCCATGAATGCCTTAGGCTTTAACGTGGGTGTGGGGGCCGGCTATGCTGCAGTGGCGAAGGGCATTCCTTTGGAGAAGATGCCGCTGATTAAGCAAAATGCCCAGGAGGAGCTTGCTGCCGCTCCTCATGCTTATGATTCCCTCGTCTTCCCCAAGGTTGCCAAGTTGGTTGATCAAGTCACCGGTCCCCCTGAGTCCCTGTCCGAGGCCTTTGACGAGCTTAAGCTCGAGTCTTCTGTTTAATTTTGTTGAACAATTTATCATTTGATCCGGGCCTTTGTGAGGTCCGGAGTGTTTTGTAATATTTTGAACAAGTTCCACCTGATTCGAAACTCCTCGTTGGGTTCGAATTTCTTTTAACGCAGGTTACTTCCGGATCTTATCATGAGACCGGATTATGTATTTTTTATTTATGACGTTTATTTTTCAGGTGATAAAAATGTACTTGGACATAAAGTGGCCGATTCGTTGGATCGTGGCTCGATCTTTCGGGCGTCCACGCATCTAGCCACGTCCTAATTTTATCCACGGATTTAGCATATGTGTTGAATAACCATGGTTTGTGGGGTTTTCTCGACCAAGACGCGGCTGTTATCCATGCCGCGTGCTGGTGTTTTATGTTGTCCCCTTATGAGTCATGGCTTTATGTTTGTGCTTAAGTTTTAGCTAGGTGCTTGTTTAGGTTAGTTGAGATCCGGACCAAAACTTATCCACTTTGATCCGTTTCTTTTTGCTACTCCTATTTGATACTTTTCATACCACGTGGCTTTTGTTATGTCGAGCTCATTATTGAGCTGCGACTTATATTAGCACCTCAGAAATTTGTCAAAGTATGGACCAGCTTTTTTATTAATGTTTTGTCGGGGTATGTCACATCCCGAATAATAACAAGGAAATGGAAATGGTGAGGAATGGCACATCTCACATTACAATCAAGAAACTTAGGAAAAATTAGCTGGTCTTGCTTACATATAACATTTTTTAAGGTGAACACCGTTCCAGGTGCAGGGTACATCTTTCCCTTCTAGGGTTTGGAGGGTGTAGGCGCCCTTCCCTCCAGCGGTCTTGATTATGTATGGCCCTTCCCAAGAAGCGGCCATCTTTCCTTTTTCAACCCCACTGGCTTCGTTGCAACGAAACACATATTCCCCTGGCTTGAACCGGACCTCTTTCACCCTGGAGTTGTAAAATTTTTCCAACTCTTGTTTATACCGCGCCTCTTTAATGGCCGCGGCTTCTCGCCTTTCATCAAGCAAATCCAGGTTCATCCGTAGCTCCTGGTCATTATTGCTGATATGTTGGACCCGTAGAGATGGGGAGCCAATTTCCACGGGGATTACGGCCTCAGTCCCGTAGGTTAAACTGAAGGGCGTTTCCCCGGTACTTGTCTTTGTATGAGTACGATGAGCCCATAAGACATTGGGGAGCTCGTCTACCCAGCCGCTCCTCTTTCGCCCCAATCGTTTCTTTATCCCTTCCACCAAGCTTCTGTTGATTCTCTCGACCTGCCCGTTTGCCTGCGGATGTGCCACCGAGGCAAACGACTGTTGGATGTGCAGGTCTTGGCACCATTTCTTGAAGGGGTTGTTTGCGAATTGCGTCCCATTATCGCTGATGATTGTCTGAGGAAGGCCAAAACGACATACTATATGCTCCCATACAAACTTTTTCACCTCTTTTCCGGATATTTTTGACAGTGGACGGGCTTCAACCCATTTCGTGAAGTAATCCACGGCCACTAACAAGAACTTCATGCCCCCTGTGGACTTAGGAAATGGCCCAACGATGTCAATTCCCCACTGTTGGAATGGCCATGCCGCAGTCACGGGGATGAGGTTATTTTTAGCTCGGAGGCTGACGGGTGCATGTCGCTGACATTCTTCACATTTCTGTAGTTTGGTAACGGCGCTGTTGTGCATGCCCGGCCAGAAATATCCTACATTCATTATCTTGGCTACCACCATTCTGGGACCTGCATGAATACCGCATATGCCACGGTGAATCTCTTGGACGATATATGAAGCTTCGTCCAAGTCAACACACTTCAAGAGTGGTCCCAAGAATGGTTTTCGATATAACTGACCGTCAATGACTTGGTATTGGAGGGCTTTTACTTTCAACTTCCGGGGCTTTGCCTTGTCCTCCGGTACGACATCGTGCACAAGGTATTGGACTATAGGAGTCATCCAAGTATCCAATGCTGTATCGACTGACAGTACCGCGGTTGCTTGAATGGATGGGCCTTGTAGGGCTTCCATGTGTACTTCTTGCTGGGTGATGTCATCAGTGGACGCGGCTAGCTTACTCAGAGCATCGGCCTTCTTATTCTTGCTTCCCGGTATATGGATCACTTGACAGGCTTCGAATTGCTTCATTAACTTTTTAGCCTGCATTTGAAGCAAGGATTAGTCGTTTCCGTTGGTGCTAATATCTTTGATCTGATGGTTTTGGGTAGTACCCGTACCTCAGCTAAGTATAGGATCATGTTGGCTTCTTTAGCCTCATATTCCCCAGATATTTGATTAGCTACCAATAAAGAATCGACATGGGAGATAACCTGCAATGTTTACAGCATGTTAAAGGTTTTGGACGAACTTTGCCTATAGCAGGGAGTTTTTATAGTATCATGAGTACCTTCTTGGCTCCGACCTTTATAGCCAGTCGAAGTCCTGCTATGAGTGCCTCATACTCGGCCTCGTTGTTGAAGCTTTTGAAATCTAACCGGATGGCATAAAGCAGTTCTTTTCCCTCAGCTTCTTGCAAGACCATTCCAGCGCCCGATCCTTCCGAACCCGAAGCCCCATCGGTATAGAGGGACCAAGTACTTGTTGGAGCATGCTGGGGCTCGGTCTCTGTGGATTGGGGAATTTCTACCAAGAAATCAGCCACAGCTTGACCCTTTACTGGCCCTCTAGTTTTGTACGTGATATCAAAAGCACCGAGCTCAATGGCCCATTTAGCCATTCGCCCGGAGGCCTCTGGCTTTCGAAGTACCCGGAGGATCGGCTGTTCAGACTGTACCTCAATGTTGAATGCTTGGAAATATCTACGGAGCCTTCTGGAGGTATGAACCAGGGCGAGAGCTATCTTTTCTAGGATCGGATATCGGACCTCATATTCTCGGAGAGCTCGACTGATATAGTATACCGGGTGCTGAACAGTGGCCCTGGTGACAATGAGGACGGAGCTAATAGCTCCCTCCGAGGCCGAGAGATATACCGTGAGTGTTTCACCGGGTTCTGGAGCTGTTAAGGTGGGTAGATTGACCAAGCACTTCTTTAACTCATCGAAGGCGACGCCAGCTTCGGTTGTCCATTGAAACTGTTCCTTTCCCAGACTCTTCTTTAGAACATTCATGAATGGCAGGGTTTTTTCTGCGGCTTTAGAGAGGAACCGGTGCAGGGCCACTAGCCGCCCATTCAAAGACTGCATTTCTTTAAGATTTTGAGGGGGCTGCATTTTTAGCACTGCCTCGACTTTTTCTGGATTGGCTTTTATTCCATCCCGGGCCATTAGTACCCCCAGGAACTTCCCCTCTTCTAGGCCGAAGGAACATTTCTTGGGATTTAGTTTCATGTTTATTTCTCGAAGCTTAGCAAAAGTTTCGGCAATGTCTTTTATCATGGTTTCTTCCGTGCCACTTTTAATGACTACGTCATCCACATAAACTTCCAAATTTCTTCCAATTTGGTTCTTGAAGGCTGCGTCCATCAGTCTTTGGTATGTGGCACCAGCATTTTTTAGACCGAACGACATCTTTTTGTAGCAGTACAGGCCGCTATTTGTGACGAAGGTCGTTTTGTCTTCATCGGCTTCGGCCATTTGAATTTGATGATACCCTTTATAGGCATCAAGGAAGCACTTTAATCGGAATCCGGCCACGGCATCAACTTTCACATCGATCTCTGGCAAAGGATAACAATCCTTCGGACAAGCATTATTGAGATCTTTAAAATCCACACACATTCTCCAAGCTCCGTCATGTTTCTTGACAAGTACGGGATTGGCTACCCATGTTTGGTATCGTACCTCCCGGATTATATCGGCGCTCAACAGGTTTTTGACGTCTTCTGCTATAGCTTTAACACGGTCAGGGGCCATACTTCTCTTCTTCTGAGCCACCGGTTTTATGCCGGGATAAGTGTTCAACTTATGCTCTGCTAATGATCTTGGGACCCCTGTCATGTCTAAATTTTCCCAGGCGAAGACGTCTAAGGAGTTTGAGAGCAACTTCCAAAGTGCCTCTCGAGCTGCGGTTGGGAGCTGCGCGCCAATGGAGATTTTTTGTTCTGGGAAGCGTGGGTGTATTGACCATTTCTCGGTCACAGCAGTGCCAGAGCTTCCTGGGTGATCTTCGTCATTGCTTGTATCTAACGATTGTCGGATCTCCGAAATGGAGAGCCCGGCTTCGGATTCCAGCGTGGCAATACCTTCTTCGGTTGGGAACTTGAGTGCACCGTGGATGGTAGATGTTACCATTCCAAAGGCTTTCATCCCTGGTCTTCCCAGGATGATATTGTGCACGGACCTGGAGCCCACTACCAGAAAAGTTAGGATCACCGTTCGTTGGCAATTCCCCGAGCTGAATGTTACCGGTAAGGACAGTTGCCCTATGGGCTGTACGATTTCTCCTGAAAAACTGATTAATGGCATGGAAACCGGGATCAGCTTTTGTTGGGATGCTTCGGCTAGTAACTGGAAACATTGGAGGTACATGATTTCGGTGGCGCTTCCTCCATCCACATAGATCCGGTGAGTTTTATGTCCAGCCATGATCCCCGACACAACTATCGGGCCGTCTTTGTAATCTTCTGGTGAAATGGAGGGGAAAGTGATGGGCTGGGCCATCCATTCCGTGACATGATCATTACTTCTTTTCATCCCTTGCTACTTGATGGTTCGGATCATGTGTATCCCCGCTTGATCATTTGGATTTGGAATGTTTGTGGAGCCGGCTTTGCCTTCTTTGATCTCCTTTACTAAATGGGACAGCTTACCTGCCTTAAGAGCTTTCTCAATTTCTTGCTTCAGCGACCAGCAATCATCAGTATCATGTCCTCTAGCTCGGTGATAATCACAGTATTTTTTGGTGTTCTTGTCGGATGTGGGCTTCTGTCTTGGGGGCTTAGGGAAATCTACATTCTCCGTGCTTAGTATCTCGCTAGGAGAGTTTAGCAGATCGGAGTAAGTTGACCCCCGGTGTGAAGAAGAGTTTCGGCCAGTAGAACTCTTGTCATTTCTTGAGTAAGGCTGTGACCTGTTTTTACCCCAGGAGTTACTTCGATCTGAGCTTAGAGCTCCTGATCCTTTCTTCCATGAACTACTTCTTGATGAAGAGCGATACTCATTGTCGTATGTTTGGCTACAAGCACTCTTTCCTCGAGCAAAGGCTCGTGCTCGCTCCATTAATACTTCCATGGTTTTCGGAAGATCTTCATGTAACTTTTCTACAAGCTGGTTGTTTCGGACTCCGTGGCAGAAGCCGGAGATCCGCAGCTGATCGAGAGCTCCACTTATTTGCATGCTCTCCTTGTTGAACCTGTCAATAAACCTTTCCAGTGACTCCCCATCTTTCCTACGGATGTTGTGGATTTCGGTGATGTCTTTTGAACACCTCCGTTGTTGAGAAAATTTTTGTAGAAAAGCACGGCGGAGCTCAGTCCAATTCGCTATTTCACCTGGTGCCAGACCATCGAACCATACCCTAGCCGCTCCTGTCAGGGTTTGTGCGAACATGTGGCACCATGCAGGCATGGGCCATAGTTCGATCTCTGCCGCTCCCCCAAAATCATGAATGTGGTCGTCCGGATCTGACGTACCATCATATCTTTTAATTGTTGTGGGCATTTTAAGCTTTGCTGGTAGGGGAGCACTGGCAATACGGGGTGCAAATTTGGAGTACGCGGCCATATAGGCTGGGCGATAAGGAGTGGTAAGGTCATCATCAGCTGTAGTGACAGCTGGCCTTTGCTTTGCTACTGTGGTGACAGGCTGTGTGACTCCGTGGTGTCCCGACGGGAAGCAGCTCCCTTGCGGGGTCCCTAGGTCGGGAGTAGCAACCACGGTGGAGTAAGTGACTTGTGCAACAGGGCCCGTACCATGACCGGATGATGCTTGAACTCCATCGGTGGAGAATAGGTTTACCTGCACGCTCTTAAGTTTTGCTTCTTTTTCTTGTTGTGCTTTAAGTTGCAACAAGAAATCACGATTCTTGAGCAGAAAGTCTGCGTCAAACTCTGGTGCGGTATCTTGACTTGTTCGGGAGATGTTGGTGAGCCCTGCAGACGGGGTTAGGACAACAGAGGCCGCAACAGTGGTTGCTTCGTCGCCCTGTTCAGTGTTTGTGACATCTTCGATAACAAAACCTTCGGATGAAGCCGCCATGGGAAAAACCGTCGCGATCTTTACCTTTTAAGGGTATAGAAAACGGTTGTACAAACGGATGGCGCCAATTGAAGATCCAAAAAGTGGACGAACCTGCAATCACAGTTAAAACAGGCACGACTTGAGATGGATCTGAATGCTCCGAACCTAAGCTTAAACCTGCACAAGGTAAAAGACCGTTAGGCTCGTTACAGAGGAGGAGGGAGGGCCTCTCTGTAACCACCCTCCGGCGTGAGGATAAGTATTTGTTTAGTGAGAGAAAGTAGAGAGAGAAAGTGAGATTCGGAGTCTATGCATTTGTGGGTCAATTGTACTTTGAAGGGGGTATTTATACTAGTCAGCCTAGTTGTACTATACTTCGGATCCCCTTCGTACTATCATTCGGAGTCTTTTGACTTTCGGGTGAGGCTTGTACTTTCCTTCGGTCAGAACGTCCGGCTGCGGCCTAGTGTCTTAATAGGCAGGCTGCGGTATAATTGCTTATACCTCTTCAGTAAGATTAGCCAAGGCAGTAGCTATCTCTCCACTCAACCGGCTAGAGGAAAGATTCCTGCATTATATTTGATTGAGTAATTGTCAGTGGCTGCAAAATGGAACTATTACAAAGTGATAGTTGCGAAATAGCTAGAATACATACAAGGATATGATTTTAGCTGCCTGTGGATCACTATAGTCACAGCCAAGACCTTTCCAAAGAAAGGCACGTGGGATACATGGATCTCCTTGCCAGTTTCCCATTAACCCATATGTCGACTTGATACTCCATATTGCAGCAGCTAGCATAATAAAAAGATGAGGAAGACCATGTTTAAATGTAAAACAAGTCAGAATAGTAGCATGCATACATATATACATACCGTCTTGGTCTTCTGTTTGCTGTAATTGGAACTCCTTTACAATGTAGACCTCCATCGCATTGATGAGTGGAGGGAGGGTTGAATCAAGTGTTTTATTTATTTCAAATGTGTATTTTGAGAAACCCGTACGAATAAGTATGCTTTGAATGGTGAATGTGTTAGCCGGTGGAGAAAATGGTCCATACCAGAGGTCCCCGTTCAGATAAATATTGAATTCTCTGGTCTCGTTGCTTTTTAGTATTTCAACTTCAGCAAAGTGAAGATAGAAGAAATACTTATATATGATAGTAGTATTCAACGTCACGGATATATTTTCTGTAGACAAAGTAGGTGTAATAGCAGTGCTCATGACTCTTGATGGTACATTTGAAGGCCCTGGAGAAACTGTATTCGATGTCCGTACCACTCTAGTGCCGGGCAAAAGCCACCAATACCACATTCGATCATACTTATCATCTGGGTGCCAGCCAAAAAATTGAATATAACATAACTACAAAGTCGGTCCCTTGACATGTGAAGTTCATATACAAAAAGTGTTACATGTAATCTACACTTTAATATATATAATCTTAATTATTAGGTAGTTATGTTAGTTGTCAGACAGTTATCCCTAATCTGTTATAAACATTTATGGTATTATGACACATCGAATGATGAAACAAATTTTAGTATATTTCTTCTTCCTGGTAATCAATCTATATATATTAGAGAGTTCACTAAGAGCATTCACATCCCCAACCATATAAAAATTATGACTGTGAATAGATTAATTAAGGAGTATATATTATAAAAAAAAATCTATATTTTCGTGTATGTAACTTTCTTAGTGTAAACAAAGGTTGATTGATACTCTCATCATACTTGTAATTAAGCCATTAAGGCATTAAGGGAGTTTGAAGATATTGGGCCCTGTGCAAAAGCCCTTGCTCAAAGCTGTACACCCATATCTCCATGCCTGGTAAACGTTTATTTAAATAAGTAATCATAAAATTAAAAAATCAGACTCTCATCAATATGAAATAAACTATCCTTTTGAAATGTAATGAGAAAGTTTTATCTACTTGTCAATATCATTATTAATCTAGTTTTCCTCTCCTTACTTATCTATATATATATATTAATAAAAGAAATCACTAAACCTGACATGACCCTCAATGAGGTCATCCTCCCCTTTAGGTGTGTTATGTGACATCCCCCCCCCCCCCCCCCTATTTCTCTATGCTTACCCCAACAATTTTTAAACATTAATAACTTTTATAAACAATATTTAAAAAAAAAACCCCAAATTAGCGAGCGTTTTATTTTCTTTCCAACGAGTACCATAGTGCTATAAAAAATGACTCTTTTTTGAGTTTTTGTTCATACGGAAAAAAAAACCCAATGTGTGCAGATAATTCATTAATCATATCTAGGCAAGTCACTAATCATGTTCAAACCAATAAAAAAGGCATTCTATTTTCATCTAGACCAGAATAAGTGAGCAGAATAAGTTAAATTCACTCATTTCTAACAAAAGTCACACCTTCAACACCACCGCCTCATTCACACCCTACAATGGTTGTTTCTGTCTCTGCTCCTCATCCAAACGTACATCTTCTTTTTAATATACATTTTCATTCTTATTCACATGATTTAAACTGTGTTTTCTCATATTGTAGTACATTGATTTCTATCTTACATCTTAACACATATTTAATCACTTCATATTAGATTTGTCTATCTTGTAAAGCTTCCGGGATATAATCTAGTCTCTTATAAATAGAAGACGGTATCAGATTATTTGTCACCTTAGGTGAGTCCCACAACATTCTATCCAATATGGGTCATAAGAATTGTGCAACCTCAAATACTATCAACGCGTTTTAGGCGCGTTGGTTGTGAATAAGAGGAGAACCATGTAATTAAGCATGCTTGGGTGATTGTTGGATAATCGGGTTTGCTGACGGGTCACAGGTGGGTCCTAGAGTCAAATATAAAGTCGGGTTGCGGGATTGAGCTGGTCAAAGTAGCTAGTGTTTGTTAGCGTGTTTTTAGGAAGTTACTGCACGTTTTATTTGTTTAGATAGGAGATTAATTTTGTTTTACCATTATATATAGAGTAGGCCATCTGTAATGTTTTTAACCCTTTTTAACCAACCATTGAAATATACACAGTTTGTGTACGTGAGTGTGTGTTTGTGTGTGCAGCCAAGGCCTGAAAGAACACCCTCATGGGAAATATTTCAGACAACCAAAAACAAAGTTCTGAGCTTTCTATGGGCAAAGTAGACAATATTGGTTGGTATGATCAGGAGATGGAAGAAGATTATTGGTTTTAGACAAAGTTTGATGGGGGTAGGATAGGTAAAACAATTTATTTTTATGTCTATGTATTTACATGCTTTGATCATTGTGACACATAGGGAAATTCAAGTGTTCACAAAGAGAAATTATATTCCAGATACGATAATACATTGACTTGGTGCTACTGTTTGCATAACCTGATCGCAGTTTGAGTTGTAATATTTCATAAAGAAATAGAAAATTCAGACCTGATTCGATCATTTGAACCAAAACTGTAGCGGTCGTACAGGTCAAGTGATGTTGATGGACGTGCATCCAGGCTGATATCCAAAAGCCTGAGTTCTATTGCTGAAATGAAGGGGTTTCCTTTACCTGTGTTTACAAGGCAAATGTGTATGTAATCTGATGAGGCCACGTGTATTATCTCATAGAAATATTCGTTAGACACTGGAATATATACTGTATTCCAAAAATCTGCTCCAAGATAGAGATCAAAATTCAAATTCTGGGACTTGACCTTTAGAGTCATAGTTTCCATAGAAAAACCTCACCCTTATCAAATATGTATTATTCTTCCCTTGTTTCGGTCTGAGAGTGTAGCAGTTTCGGGTATTTTGAGGAAAACTCCTAAGAGTTTTGAGAGGGAGATCAAGGTTACCGTAGTTATATTCAGGCAATATTTCTCCACTTACTCCACTCTCTATGAAACCTGCATCTGAAACATAGGTTATGCCTGTTTTTTTATCAGTGTATTTTGAGCCTTCAGTTATTCCGCAATCTATGCTCATGAAACCTGCACATAAAGTTGTATCGGTTAAGAAATATACTTGATAGATACACATATTTCTTCAAAAAAGAAAAGACAAGAAAAAGAAAATTCGTGGGTTACCAGATTCATCATCGTGGGCATGAACAATAGCTAAAGTGAGCGCCACATAAAGGATGCAAACAATATACAAACTTCTCAACATTTTCATTTCTACTGCAAGAAATATGAGGTTTAGGTTTTTACTTTGAAGTATATTTATAAGGTAGAAATTACATATTAAATGGTTTGTATGAGATCAGGCTTACGGGATTCAGGAAATTAATATCAACAACTTGTGATGTTTATAGGGCATTAAAATGTAATAACAAATTGAGGGAACCAAATTCAACTTTAGGGATGACAAGGAAAAGAATGAAAAAGAAAAAAAAAATGGCATGCTGAAACATTATTACACTAATAACCATTGATATGATATGAAGAGTTGGTAGGGCCGGCTCAGAGAGAGGGCGAGGTGGGCGATGCCACGAAGCCCGCTCTCTTCGGATGCCTGATTATTTTTTAAATTATATATATATATATATATATATATATATATATATATATAGGATTAGGTTCCAATGAAAACACACTTTTCGTAAAAGAACCACGAGAACACCGATGTAAAATGTGAATTTTTAAAATTTTTTTTTTTCCACCGGTGAAAAAACGGGTAACCTCGACGTAAAAAAAAAAAAAAAAAAAAAAAAAAATTTTACGATGGGTTTACAGTGGTGTAAAGATCTGGGCCCACCTTGTTTTGTCTTATTAGGAAAGAGAATATTCCTTTTTATATTTTATTCTACTTTAATTATAGTCCACAAATTCTTTTTGGATTAAAATATGTTTGTGGTGGAAAAGTGTGTTCTTTAGTTCTTTTACGAAAAGCATGTTCTCATTTTACCCTTTCCCTATATATATATATATATATATATATATATATATATGGTATGGATTATACGAGAACCAACTTTAGAGAGAGAATCAATGAACCAATGTGAACAGATGGCAGTATTGTAAATTTGATAAAGACATAAAATAAAAAACATGAAACACAATTCATCATCACATTCGTCTCTTCCCCCTTTATCATCCAAACCCTAGCTCTCTAAAATTCATCATCATGGTCAACGTTTCATGTTTATAAACCAACCACTCATTCTATAATATCACGACTCTTTCTTCTTCATCCTATTTTGTACTTAACATACCAACCTTTATAAACCAAACCTTATCTGCAAAGAAATTGATTTGTTTCTTGATTTTGTAGAGGAAGTTAAAGCGATGAATCCCGATTCTATATTGAACATTAGATACAAAATTAACGGAAATAGAAATCTTGGATCTCATACTCCTATGTCTGTGGGAACCAATGGATCTGAGGATGATGTTACACAGTTTTTTACATTCAAGAGTGCGATTGTTTTACAACGCCCTATTCTGGAACCTTGTCTAGCAGTTGGTTTTCTTCCTCTCCCTTCAAGCGGCCTTAGAGTCGGGCAACTTTTTATAATGAAGTGGCGAGTTGAAAGATTAAAGTATCTTGAGGAGGAAAACAATGTAAAGTTTGCCTAACCTTTTTAATGTTCTAAGATCTTTTTTACGGATTCGCCAAAAGGAAAACCGGCATTACTAACTTATGTGTTCCCTAATTTTAATCGTCATTACGAACCCCGATTTCATTCATTTTTTAAAAGCGAACACGTTCAGATTCAACACAGTTTATTAATCCCAACGCTATGGATGCCGCATTTACCTCTCATGCTCTCAGTTTCTCAAAATTGAACGCCTCTAACGTTAGACACCATCGTTCTCTGCAAGTATTTGATTGATTGTTGATTTGTGTGTGTGTGTATATTAGAGTAGTTGGAATGAAAATTATAAATATTCGAAAAAATTGTTTCGCCTTTTAGGTGTTTGATGAAATGTCACAATGAAGAAATTTATATAGGTGAATCCTTATCAAGTAGTCAAATGGATGGAATTTTAGTAGTTCTTGTGTAGAGTTTCCACGTGATGATTGATGATGATTACCACCTAACTAGGACATTCACTGATGGTGATCTTGGACGAGCACTCTAAGCTAGCAACGTGGGCATCTTCAAACTTACGGTCAGTGAAATGTACAACAGGTATCCAATCTTCATTGGACTTGATCATTTTTATTGTTTATGTTGATTTTTATATTGATGCACATGTGCATAATTTATATGGTAATGATAAAATTAATGTTAATGCACGTTGAAATCTTGTTATCATTATTAAGGTCTTTTGCTCTAACGCACATATGAATGTGTTATGTGGTAATGAAAAAAGTAATGTTAATGCACATGTGCATTAAGATTTAAAGTTTGGTTTTATTATGTGTTGTTTATTATTTGTAGACAAAGATGGGATAAAAATCAAAGAATGTAACTTTTGTGTTATAATCGATGTATAAAGGGTCAAAAAAGGCTGCTGGATGCAATCGAGGATGATGACATAATCGTTGATCAGGAAGTTAAAAAAGGTCGGTATTAATTATTTAAGAAATTTAGATATATATGTACATGTGCATATTTGTATATTTATCATGTTAACTAATAAATTTTAATTATTAGTTGTTTAAACACATGAACAATGTGATAAATTTGAGAAGTATACGTTGTCCAGGTTGACAGATGAAAAAACAAGGGAGACGTTAGATGAGGCGTCAATGAGGTATGAAAGAGTGTTGTAAGAAGATAAGTAAAAGGAGAAGAAGAAGATGATGAAAAGAGGGACAAATAAGCAATAGAAGGGACACTGTTGGTGAACGTGAGGTTGTGAGATAATTAGAAGTTTGTAGGTAGGTGGTTAGTGGTAACATTGTTGTTTTGTAATATGGATTTTTTTTTTTGTTATCATTTGTTTTATTGAGTTAATGCGTTTGGTAGAAACTACATGTAGTTGTATCATAAAAACAAATTGGTATAAAAACTTTGTTATTTGAAGGATGATGCATGCATATATGTATATTTTGGGTGGCATTATATGCTGGTTGATAGGTTGATTATGTTTGTAATTATTATTTTTAGCGTATGTAAATTGGTATGATAATGAAATTGACATATGCACATGTACATGATTATAATTAAACCCCCACCAACCGAAAACCTAAACCCACCACCCCTCCCCCATCCCACCATACCTAAAAACTAAGCCTTATAGCTAAACCACTAAAAAAACCTAATTATATTAGTGAAATGCACATGTGCATGCAGTACACGTTTCTTATTTTATAGTTCTTATATAGAGTTGTTTTAAGTTTATTCATGTTTGTTGTTATACACGTGTTTTATTTTCAATTTATGTTATAATATGCATGACTAAATAATTGACGAGTTCGAGTGTATTTTATATCTCACTTTACGTCCATTTAATGATCGTTGAATAAAATTTGTTACCCCTTAAATCTCATATCGCGTCCATTTAATAATTATTTAATTATGGTAATTGACAATTTATTCAAAAGTGTGATTTAATAATGAAATGCACATGTGCATACCGTATATTTCTGTATACATAATAGCAAATTGCACATGTGCATTAGGGATGACGTCATATCAACCATTTTTTATTTTTTATTATTTTTTCCGAAATATTAATACTAAATAATCATTTTGGTGTTTTTTTATGTTATTTAATTTTTTTATTATTTTTTTTATTTTTTGATGGAGGGGTTTTTGTAAACACCCTTCATATTTACAAAAATGTCATCTGTTCACACTGGTTTCTTGGTTATCTCCCTAAATGGTGGTTCTCAAATGATCCAAAACATATATATATATATATATATATATATATATATATAGATTTAGGTTCCTGTACAAAGTGGATTTTTTGTGAAAAGGGTAAGAAGTCTACAAAGTGGATTTTTTTTCAATTAAGATGGTGTTCATTGTGATTTTTGATCTGATCATCGATCACGATGTTTTTGATCCGATCATCAATCATGATGCTTTGGTGGTTTTTTTAGAGTGATGACACCCCTTAAAAATAGGGAGAAGTGAGAGATTATAGGAAATATTAAATGATTGAAGATCTTTAAAACATGTACAATTACTATAATACCCCACTAGGTATAATCATTTAATTAAATTTATTGCATTTTTGCCATCAATTAATCTCAACCACCCATCTAGAGATCCAAGGGTTCAAAACACTTCTTACACTTCTCACAGAAAAACACACTTTGTACAAGATCATTACCTTATATATATATATATATATATATATATATATATATATATGTCTATATGTACGTATGTACACATGATTTGAATCATTTTAGAACCCTTGGCCTAATAAGAACCGAGAGAACCATTCTGGATAGACAATTCTATAAGGCGATTTTTTTTCTTTTTTTTTAGCTAAATCGCCCCTTTCCCTGCAAGTTTTTTTGGATTTATACATATATGAGTTTTTTTTTTTGGATTTATACATATATATATATGTGTCCAAAACTATAAAAATTAGTATTCTACATACATATTTTGTAATGTACATATATATGCAAATGTTTATAAATGATTGCACATATATGTACAGAAAGGAAGATTGTGGGTAAGAATATATTTTAATGTACATACGTGTCTATACATGTTAGAATTTAAAAAATAAGTATCATACATATATGTTTGACAATGTAAACATATGTATAACTGAAAATTGATAACATATATGTTAGTGCACGTGCGATATTCGATTCTTGTGTCGATCCTACAATATACATATGTAAAAATGTGATATGCACATATGTAAATGAACCTTCGGTCGCGTCCCTAGCTTGTCACATAGTCTATATATGGTTTTATGATGTATTTATGATGTTTAGACAACTTTCCGATGTATTCGTAACATCGCTGTTTTGATCCTTGTGAAGGGTCAGGCGTATGGAGTCCGTACGCGTGAACTCTCTTAGGTGTAGGAGTCCATATGCCTGGATGGAAGGTTCCAGGCGTATGGCATGTGTGTCTATAAATTTGACACTTGACTCCTCATTTTGTAACTTTTGCACATTCAATTGAAACACGTCGAAGTGTTGTCAAATTCTCGTGTGATCGTTTTACTTATTGTTTTATCATTTCTAATGGGTTCGCATGACTAACAACAATCCGTATGGTTGATTTCCGCCTTCGATTCTGACATACGAGAGTAGTTCAATTCTTGTTGTGAGAAATTGGTCCTACAACATACACAATACCCAAATAAATACACATTTATTAATACATAGATAACTTTTTTTCTTAATTTTTCTAAAAAATATTTGTTAATTAAGTCATGGTCATTAGTTCTAATTTTGATCATCTTCCAGCTTATTTACTTGGTTTTGTTTTTGTTTTTTTTTTTTGTAATGATGAATTTTCATCACCTCGGGCTCCAACCTCCTATGAGTTTTGTTGATGCACCCGGTTGTGTCCCTAGCTTGTTACATATTCTACATATGTTTTATAATGTATTTATGATGTTTAGGCAACTTTCCGATGTATTCATAACGGTTATATTTTGATCCTTTTGAAGGGTAAGGCATATGGAGTCAATACGGCCGAACCCTCAAAGGTGTAGGAACTCATACGCTTGGAAGGCTTCAGGCGTATGGATGTAGGCTATAAATAGATGCCTTGGGTTCATCATTTGTACCTTTCACATCTTATTGAAATCCACATCAAAGAATTGTCGATTTTTCGTGTGATCATTTTACTTATTGTTTTATCATTTCTAACGTGTTCGCACGACTAACAACACAACGTATCATCAATTTCTGCCTTCAATTTGGATATACGCAAGTAATTCAGTTCTTGTTGTTAGAAATTAGTCCTATAAGTTTATATATAGGATTTGAATCATTGTAAAACCCGGGAAAAGTTACAAAGGGTTTAGCCGCGCATGCTTGTCATGACTTCCATCTTGCGTTGTTGTTGTCGTGTTTCTCCAAAGCTGCTCCTCAAAACTAATTCCGTCGAATTGAGATCCTCCTCTTCCTTTCTGTGTAGCAGCCCTCCCCAAAGTGCCGCCACTTATATATGTCCTTCAAATAATATTGCCCTTGAAATAATATTAGGTTTCATTTGCTTCTTGGACTTGGGCTCGTAAAGTACATTCAATCTTATTATTATTATTATTACTATTATTATTATTATAACTCTATGTTCCCGACTCGGTGTTCTTGGCTCGATCAAAGTTCATCATTTACGCTCCAACGTCCCTGAACACCTGCTCTCAAATGTTTGTATCTCGATTAAAATTCTTTTGTTTTGAGCTCATTATCCACGAACACCTACAAAACACATGCGCACTAATAAATAACTAAGACCTACTAAAAGTACACAATAAAAGACTAAAATATATACAAAACTAACATATTAACAAGGTGTGTTTCACAACACATCAGTCTTCCAACTCATTAATATAATTGTTTATAGCAACTTGTTTGTTATGTAGAGTTTTGGACAATTCAGAAACATCTTTCTTTACACAGTCAACATCCAATAGGAAAGAACGCTTGCTGATGTATTCATCTGCTTCAGCTAGTAGCTCTTCCAGATCCAAATCTTCCTCAGACTCGCATTCAGAATCACAGTCAGAAGAGTCATTCTCAGAAACATTGACTTCTTGAACATTGTTGCATTCTTCAACTTCAACTTCTAGTTCAGAAACCTGTTGGAAAAAGAATGCTGCACCACCCGGCGGAGCCTCTTCTCCTTCTATGTGAAGGTTCCGGTTGAACCCTTCATCAACTTGAATTACCAGGGCCTGTCCTTGATTGTTGTTGACATGAGCCCGCTGGTTCTGGTTTTGCATGGGGATGATAGCTTATTCAGTATTTTAAGGAGGTTATGTCTGAGCTTGTTGCCTTTGGTTCTGGTTCCCTCTGTTGGTGTTGAACAGATTCTGAGTTGTCTGCTGTCTGGGTCTATCACATTCCCTCGCAAAGTTTCCCTTCGTACCACAGTTGTAGCATGTCACTTTGCTCTTATTAAACCCAAATCTTGTGTTGTTGTTTATCAGCACATCTCTTCTCCCCGTCCTATCCATATATTCCTTTGCTCTTCTAACCACGCTTGCGAAGTGCCACCGGATATCGATCACGGGCCCATATCATCTTTATCAATCTGGGCATAATCCTCCTGAGTTAAGTAAGGATTGCCAATCTACCTTGCGACTAACCCATTGTAGGAGTTGACTTAGGTAGACAGTAGAGCCACGTGTTCTTGAGCTAGCTCCACTGTCACCTTCTCAAAACCCGAGGTGTTAAGCTGCTCTACAATTGGATTTGACCGATATCCACCACCTTGATCTGATATTGAAGCACCTCCATAACCCGAAGATGAAGCTCCACTATACCCTGACATTGAAGGACAGCCAAAGATTGATGTTGCTTGTTCTGGTGCTGCAAGATGAGAATAAGGGTTAACACCAAACTGATTAGCATTATAAGTCAAAGGATACTGGTTTGTTTGTCCAAAAGGATAAACAGGAGGAGGAACAACTGCCGGGGGAACATAGTTGTCAAAAGCGAAGACATGATCTTCATTGAGTACAAAAGCTGTATGTCGTTTCGATCCTGCTACGCTCACATCCTGAGGAGCTGTCTCGTAGTAGATGCTCGGATTCTGAGGAATGAACGCCTTGTCCGCCCTTCTGATCTCAATAATTTCCTTCCTTTCAAGATCGGCCATGAAGTCATTGATGGAGATTATCTGATAAACATTGTTTGCTTTCTGGATGTCAAGTCACTGATGCCAGTGTTGAGGAAGCGCATCGATCCATGGACGCGCGCGGAGCAATGGTACTAAAACTCTATCCCCGATTTACCAGTAAGAAAAGATAGTGAAAGTTTGTTTTTTAACTAAATTAATTCTAAAATATCTAAATAACATATGTAAGACTCCAAATACAAAATATAACTATATAAACTATAATATACCAATCCTAGCATGTCATCTATATGTAATATGTAATACAGGCGTGTGATCAACATTCCCATTTTCGGACAGTTAGTGTTGTAACACCCCAACCGATGGCGGAATCATCGAGGTGTCACGTAGTGACGATTGTTCAAAAGCTCATGGTACTAAAATGTAAATATTTGATTATTGAATATTGTTTTACACATGTGAAAAATGAATACACAACAAAAATTGAGATAGCTGATTTATTTAGTCTAAGTCCAAAGTCCTATATGAAGCGTCAAGCAGCTTATCCTGAAACATGCACGAAAATAATTTTTTGTCAACATATGATGTTGGTGAGTACTACTTAGCTTTGAACATATAGTATAAGCTTGAAAAGTAGTACAATTCATGTGTCGAGCATCACCAAGGCATTATGTAAACACGCAAGTAACCAAACAAGACAAAGATCAAATGTAAAGTTGATAAGTTGAAATTGATAATGAGCACCCTAACACGTGTCAAGTCAGAAAGAGCACCATAACATAAGTTATGTCTAAATGAGCACCGTAACATAAGTTACGTCTATATGTAAAGAGCACCATAACATAAGTTATGTCTAGATGTATGATTTTGTATGTAAGCTACGTTCACGTTCAAACATAAGCACAAAGATAAACAAGACACGTATATGAATTGTAAATGAATTAAAAATGTATGAGTAAATGAATATGATAGTTTTGTATACTTGTGCATGAATCACCCCAAAAGTTGTAAAAGCGAAAAAGAGGATAAGTAATACTCACCTTAGCAAGGTGGTAAGTCTTGTGGAATTGAATAAGTGTTATCCAACGTTGCCAAGTATCACCCTATGTATAAGGTAACGAATAAGTCTAAGTCTATCTAGTCTATAAGTATTTTCTAGGGTTCCGAATTGGGGATAAGTATTCGTTTGATTAATAAATTAAACGTTTAATAAAAAGGAGAAATTTGATAATTAATTAAACAAAAGTCTTTTTGTAAATTTTAAATTTAAAATGGTCACAATTTAAAGTTTTAAGTGTGAAAATAATTTTTATAAAATTATTTTCTTATAAATAGAATGTTAAATCTATTTATTTCAAATTGTCAAAATCTAACTTTAATATTTAAAAATATAAAAATTAAAGAATTTTTTTAAATTAAAAGTTGTATTTCTGTTCTAAATGGATAGAAATAATTTGTATAAAATTTTGGTGCAAAAATATTGTAAACTGAATTTATTATGATTTATTTATGATTAAAACTATCAAAAATTAATTTAAAATATAAAATGAACGGTTTTTCAGAAATAAAAATTATTTCTGAAATGTTTATTGTTATACAAGTTTAGGATAATTTTTGTGGAATTTAATAAAATCGTTTAGATATTTTTATTGAATTTTACAATTATAAATGAATAAACTTGTATTATTTATAATATATTTTAAATTAATTATTTTTGAAAAACTAAAAATTGTACAATGAACTTTACCATTAGAAGATCATACAGTAATTTTTGTAGAATTTATAAACCACTTTTAGTATTTAAAAACTATTTTAAAAAATTAATATATTAAATATATATATATATATATATATATATAAAAGGATAAAAAAATTGTTGTTGGTTATGGGAGTCGAACCCGGGCCTCTGGCCGGTTCGAAGCTTATCACAAGTGTGGCCACCAACTGAGCCACACCCTGAGAACGAGTTAAACTGGGTTTGATTTAATTATATAACTACGATGATTTATAAACTTTTTAAAGAAAAGAAATAAAAACGTTGGATGTGGGACTCGAACCTGTGTTCGGTCCGATTCCCACGCCTTAACATACGTGACTGAAACCATCTGATCTGTATCAGATTTGGTGATTTGTTTAGTTTCGAAATATATATAACTTATAATACACTCGAGTCATCTTCCCCATTATCAACATAAGAACCCTAGTTTTCCAATTCGACATGATTAAGCTAAATGAATAAGGGGCTATTGATTAAAAATAGATAACAAACATAATTCAAGATTACAATTCGACTTACAGGTTGTAAAACAATTCAGAATGTGAGTCAAATAAAAAGTCAAACTTTGAAATTTGGACTTGAATGAGAAGGAGATGGAGAAACTAGAGAGTAAGGTTATGTTTTTCGTTCGTTTTTTATTAAGACCATGCGTTCAATTTATAAGGCCGAGGTGATTATGGTATGTTTTAAATTTTGACAGAGAGTTGGTCAAAACAGGCAATCAAGCTCGAAAACGAGTTGTAAACGCGTCAATGACGTGTAGATTCTCAGCGAGATTGATTGTGGGTTTAAAGGAGGCACTTAATTCGGTCATGGTTGCCAAAAAAATGGCTTGATGCTTGCATTCCGGGTTGGGTCCTCTGTTTGGTGCGATCAGTAGCAGGGAGAAGAAGGAGGTCACTTTGGGCCGGTTCTGTGGGCTCGTGATGTTGGGCTCAGATTATTATTTTTATTTTTATTTTACAAATTAAGGATGGTTTTGTTTTTGGGCTCAAGGGTGGTTTGGATTGTTGTTTTGGGCTTAAGTGTGGATTTGTACTAGACTTAGCATTTTTATTATTATTATTATTATTATTATTATTATTATTATTATTATTATTATTATTATTATAGGTGAGGATAAAATGTGACGTACAAGATAGGAGGTACGAAATAAAAATGTATATGTATAATAATAATAGTGATAAAAGTGACGGATGTCACAGCATCCCCTACTTTTAGAAACTTCGTCCCGAAGTTATTAGAAACATAAGGTTATGGATGCTTGGGTAGAGAAAAAAAATAATAGGATAACTGTGGTTTGGAGAATTCAAATGATTTGGATAAGAGGTTTGACAGGTGTGAGTTAAGGGTTTTGGATTAGGTTCGTCTTGAATAATAAGGAGAATAAGAATCTAGTAAAACATTAAACTTCAAGTTTTTAGGAATCCTAAAATAAATGTATGAGTTGATTGATTATAAAAAGACTAAATGAACTACCAAGTAAGTAGAGTTTGTTCCTGGTTCGACTTCTAGTCTCATTTTCGATACGTCATTAGTGTTTATATATAGGGTGTACCGTAGCTAACCCACCACACCTTTGACACATCGAAAACGTACTGGACGCCTACCAAAAACTCTAATAGAATTTCATACCACCTTAACGTACCTGCAAATTCATGATTTCGTTCTGGACCGGAATCATCAATTTACCTTACATTAGGGTTTTATGTCCTTCTATGATCCTAATCTAACACACATTAAAGCAAATAAGTTTCACAAGAAGATGACACAACAAACACGTTGGGTTACAATGAGACGTTATCAAGGAAATAAGGCTATGTAATAATGAGGTCAATTGCATTGGTTTGCAACGACTTGTAAGCATAACAGTATTTAAGTATGGGCTACCACTCGTCCGAGGAGCCCTTTAAATGAAATGTTTATCTGAGTTGCGTGGATAGTACACACATGCAAGCAAGTTTGTAAGTACTACAACCATTAAGTGTAAGTGTTATCTTAGTGGTCTATAGAAATAGTTTACGAGTATTATGAATAATTAATGTTCAATGGATAGTCAAATTAAGGGAAAAATCAAGTTTCATATAACAAACAATGATGTTTTTAGAAAAGCTCTGTAGGATCAAGTATCAAGTTTTTTTTTTAGTAGTTTGATTTTCATGGAAATCAAGTCCAAATGTTTCAAGTAAATGTAAGGTAGAGTCTTTAAACTTCTACGATTAGAATAAACATAACCAAATATGATAAATTTCCAATCTGTGTTCGTACACAATAGTATGCAAGGAAATTTCCAGATGTTATATGCTACTGAGTGCGACAAAATTGGGTACAAAATGATAATAGGATCAAGAAAATGAAAACACATGTATTGGATTCTCGAGTCTTAGGAAGATTCCATCCAGGGCTTAACCAGTGGGGTTAACGTCATCCTGACCGTTTGCTTCGTTGGTATTGATATTGAAAGCTCGTCCATGTGCCACCAGGTTTACATTATTCAATTTAGGGCATCGAGGTCGCATGTGGTTAGGGTCTCCACAATGATAACATGCCCGACCGTTAGTAATCGGTAGTGGTTCCTGGGCAGCTGTTTGATGATTATCCTGTGTCCTAACCATTACTCGACAAGTGGTGACAAAGTGTCCAAACCTTCCACATCTAGTGCATTGACGGCATGGAAGATTTGCAGGGTGATGATACTTGCAAGTGTTGCATTGAGGATGGATTCCCGTGTAGGCTTTCTTGATAGGGGATTGAGTCACAGGATCCACAACAGTATGGTTCAGATTATCGCCCATTTGTTTCTTAGAGTTCGAAGTAGTAGTGGCGGCCTTTGCTAAAACGGTCTTAGATGATTCAACAACATGGGTGGTTTTCTCAGCAGACGTCTTGGTGCCCTTCCTAACCAAGTTTCCTTTCTTTACGTGTTTGTCTGTTAATGTGGCTGCGAGTTGAATTGCTTCTTCTACCGTAGCGGGCTTGCTTCCAGTGACTACATCTTGAATCAGGTCAGGTAATCCCTCGATATATTTTTCGATTGCTCGAGACATCGGGGTAACCATGTGTGGAACCAATATGCTGAGTTCATGATATCGAGTATTATACGCAAGATTCTCACCACTGTCTTGTTTGAGCTCACGAAATTCATCCTCCAGTTTCCTGATTTCGTTCCTAGGGCAGAATTTGGCGATCATGAGTTCCTTAACTTCAGTCCAAGACAAAGATAATGCAACATCAGCTCCTCGATTGCGCTTTTCGCCATTCCACCATGTTAGCGCCCCCTTTTGAAGGACACTAGTAGCATAGCGAACGCGGAGTTCATCAGGACACTCGCTGTTCACAAAGGTGCTCTCCATACTTTCAAACCACTGGAGGAGGCCAGTAGCACCCTCCTCACCAGTGAATTTTGTGGGGTTGCAGGAGTTAAAGTGTTTGAAAGTGCACCGAAATTGAGTCGTACTTCCTGTGTTGGCACTGTTACTATTCTGGGTTATCCCACTGACAAGGTTTGGGATCACTGCAGCAATTTGTTCAGCGACTAAAGATGCGAGGTGACGATCAGAACGTTGTCCAGGAGCACGAACAGGGCGTTCGCTGGCGTCACGGAGCATGCGGCGAGCAGACATCTATGAGGTAGTCAATGAATAATCATGAGATTAGAAAATGTAAGTGTATAATCGTACAGGTGATTATGAAGGTATGAATTTGTAAGCAATATATGGAAATCATGAAATACAAAATATTGTATATGAAACGAGAGAGTATCATTGAAAAGCTTGCATAAGATGCTTGGAGTGCCCTTGTCTAGCTGTGAAGCCCAACAAGAACGTTGACTTTTCAAAGGAATTGAACCCAATGGTGATCAAAGAAGACATGCTTTAGCCTATAAGTGGACACTCACTCCAGGAATCCCCAGGTAAGCATAACAGGTCCGTTATTGGATTTATGCGCTATGCTTGCCTATGCCAAAAAACCCAGTGTACAGGCATCCACCCTTCCAGATTGCACGTGTTCTATCACACTCATTAAAGCTCAGCAACTTTGAAGGAGCAAAATAAGAGTAGGCATTATGCCTAAGAGTGTCTTCATGAAAGGTACTGCTCTCGTTCCATGATGATGTAGACTTTCCACTCTTTATAGGACACTACCTCTATGCACCATGATGAAAGATGAAGAGAAATAGAGAAGAAGGGAATGATAGAGGAAGGAAAGTAGAGGGAAATGAGGGGTAGGGTAATTTAGGAAATATTATGCATGCAAGTTGAAGTTCGGTTATAGTCTAGGCCATCTTGTCTAATAACCTAGTTCCCTATAACCATGGCTCTGATACCAATCTGTAACACCCCAACCGATGGCGGAATCATCGAGGTGTCACGTAGTGACGATTGTTCAAAAGCTCATGGTACTAAAATGTAAATATTTAATTATTGAATATTGTTTTACACATGTGAAAAATGAATACACAACAAAAATTGAGATAGCTGATTTATTTAGTCTAAGTCCAAAGTCCTATATGAAGCGTCAAGCAGCATATCCTGAAACATGCACGAAAATAAATTTTTGTCAACATATGATGTTGGTGAGTACTACATAGCTTTGTACATATAGTATAAGTTTGAAAAGTAGTACAATTCATGTGTCGAGCATCACCAAGGCATTATGTAAACACGCAAGTAACCAAACAAGACAAAGATCAAATGTAAAGTTGATAAGTTGAAATTGATAATGAGCACCCTAACACGTGTCAAGTCTGAAAGAGCACCATAACATAAGTTATGTCTAAATGAGCACCGTAACATAAGTTACGTCTATATGTAAAGAGCACCATAACATAAGTTATGTCTAGATGTATGATTTTGTATGTAAGCTACGTTCACGTTCAAACATAAGCACAAAGATAAACAAGACACGTATATGAATTGTAAATGAATTAAAATGTATTAGTAAATGAATATGAAAGTTTTGTATACTTGTGCATGAATCACCCCAAAAGTTGTAAAAGCGAAAAAGAGGATAAGTAATACTCACCTTAGCAAGGTGGTAAGTCTTGTGGAATTGAATAAGTGTTATCCAACGTTGCCAAGTATCACCCTATGTATAAGGTAACAAATAAGTCTAAGTCTATCTAGTCTATAAGTATTTTCTAGGGTTCCGAATTGGGGATAAGTATTCGTTTGATTAATAAATTAAACGTTTAATAAAAAGGAGAAATTTGATAATTAATTAAACAAAAGTCTTTTTGTAAATTTTTTTTTTAAAATGGTCACAATTTAAAGTTTTAAGTGTGAAAATAATTTTTATAAAATTATTTTCTTATAAATAGAATTTTAAATCTATTTATTTCAAATTGTAAAAATATAACTTTAATATTTAAAAATATAAAAATTAAAGAATTTTTTTAAATTAAAAATTGTATTTCTGTTCTAAATGGATAGAAATAATTTGTATAAAATTTTGGTGCAAAGATATTGTAAAATGAATTTATTATGATTTATTTATGATTAAAACTATCAAAAATTAATTTAAAATATAAAATGAACGGTTTTTTGGAAATAAAAATTATTTTGGAAATGTTTATTGTTATACAAGTTTAGGATAATTTTTGTGGAATTTAATAAAATCGTTTAGATATTTTTATTGAATTTTACAATTATAAATGATTAAACTTGTAATATTTATAATATATTTTAAATAAATTATTTTTGAAAAACTAAAAATTGTACAATGAACTTTACCATTAGAAGATCATACAGTAATTTTTGTAGAATTTATAAACCACTTTTAGTATTTAAAAACTATTTTAAAAGATTAATATATTAAATATATATATATATATATATAAAAGGATAAAAAAAATTGTTGTTGGTTATGGGAGTCGAACCCGGGCCTCTGGCCGGTTCGAAGCTTATCACAAGTGTGGCCACCAACTGAGCCACACCCTGAGAATGAGTTAAACTGGGTTTGATTTAATTATATAACTACATTGAAACTTGATTTATAAACTTTTTAAAGAAAAGAAATAAAAACGTTAGATGTGGGACTCGAACCTGCGTTCGGTCCGATTCCCACGCCTTAACATACGTGACTGAAACCATCTGATCTGTATCAGATTTGGTGATTTGTTTAGTTTTGAAATATATATAACTTATAATACACTCGAGTCATCTTCCCCATTATCAACATAAGAACCCTAGTTTTCCAATTCGACATGATTAAGCTAAATGAATAAGGGGCTATTGATTAAAAACAGATAACAAACATAATTCAAGATTACAATTCGACTTACAGGTTGTAAAACAATTCAGAATGTGAGTCAAATAAAAAGTCAAACTTTGAAATTTGGACTTGAATGAGAAGGAGATGGAGAAATTAGAGAGTGAGGTTATGTTTTTCGTTCGTTATTTATTAAGACCATGCGTTCAATTTATAAGGCCGAGGTGATTATGGTATGTTTTAAATTTTGACAGAGAATTGGTCAAAACAGGCAATCAAGCTCGAAAACGAGCTGTAAACGCGTCAATGACGTGTAGATTCGCAGCGAGATTGATTGTGGGTTTAAAGGAGGCACTTAATTCGGTCATGGTTGCCAAAAAAATGGCTTGATGCTTGCATTCCGGGTTGGGTCCTCTGTTTGGTGCGATCAGTAGCAGGGAGAAGAAGGAGGTCACTTTGGGCCGGTTCTGTGGGCTCGTGATGTTGGGCTCAGATTATTATTATTTTTTTTTTTTTACAAATTAAGGATGGTTTTGTTTTTGGGCTCAAGGGTGGTTTGGATTGTTGTTTTGGGCTCAAGTGTGGATTTGTACTAGACTTAGCATTATTATTATTATTATTATTCTTATTATTATTATTATTATTATTATTATTATTATTATTATTATTATTATTATAGGTGAGGATAAAATGTGACGTACAAGATAGGAGGTACGAAATAAAAATGTATATGTATAATAATAATAGTGATAAAAGTGACGGATGTCACAAGTGTCCCTTTCGGGCATCCTAACATGACAACTATACATAAAGCTAACACGAATACACACGTTACCACTTCAAGTCGTTTATTAGCGAGCAGCTGATATGATCTCATGCAGATCTTCTAACGATAAGTTAGTCATCTGCTAAGAATATTCTAACCTCACTAATTCAGGAAAGCGATACCGAATACACAATACAGCCACCTAAACTAGCATAAAGTAGAGCATTTCACAACCTATTCCATTTTACCAACTTTGAACACAAATCTACTAAGATCGTTCTTTTAACCAAAATAACTACCAAAGATCATTAACCGTGTCAAAGATCAGTAACGGCACCATTAAGCTTTTAAAACCCTTTTATGTGCCGGTAAGCATTTTTAACCGTTATTCGACTGACTTTAACCAAACCAATACCCGGTTACAGTTTCATGGCGTAAACTATTTAACAAGTTAACTAGTCTACTACCGGACGATTAAACAGACGGTTTTTCAACATTTATCCGCCTAACACATTCGACAATCGCCAAAGTCATTCGAATACAACTACAAATCCAACAACAACGAAACAAGGTTGCGCTATGATCATCAAGATCTAAACATGAAAAACGCCAAATTTATACAAAACATGATTACATACAAATGATTGTTTTTTCTACTAACTATTACTAAACATGATTCATAGACTATAATGTACTACATAAACAACACAAACAAGCCAAAATAATCAGATTTGAATCAACTTAAAGTTTAATAGATCAAACAATAAATCTTAAATGTGAAGGATTGGATGATGATAGATGATCCGGATGAGTTCCCGAGCTTGTTCCTCGCCTTTACACCAGTTCTTCGCCCGATTTCTTCACCCCAAATCGCCCAGAATTTACCCAACAACTGATCAGTGTGTTGTGATCTGTTTTTATAGAAAGTTTGATTTTGTGCACGGCCGTGCGCCTAAAGTGCACGGCCGTGCACTTTACATTGATGAACTGACGTGCAAGTGGGCAAGTGGCTGGCTGATTCCTGAAAATATCTAGATATTCCGCCCGGTCGTGCACCTAGGGTGCACGGTCGTGCGGGTCTGGTGGTAGCCGGGTGCCTGGGCAGCACTGCCTGGTGCACTGGCAGTGCACCCGAGAAGCTGAGTCGCACGGGCACCCGCACGGTCGTGCTGACCAGGGTGCCCGAGAACATGTGTGCACGCCAAGTTGCACTGGCAGTGCACTGCCTCTGTATCCGAGCCAAGCAAGTCCGCACGGGCGTGCACCTAAGGTGCACGACTGTGCACTTCTTCCAGACCTGGCTGATTTTGCAAAAACTTTCCGTCTTGTCCGTTTTTCGCCCGGTTTCTTCGACTTTGCTCGTGGGACGTTGTTTAAGACCTGCAATAAACATATGAAGCGGTTAAGTACCGAATTCATGCAATTATGGTTGAAAACGCGTAATTTGGGAGTTTAATCGGGGATTTAAATATGTATATTTTAATGTATATCATTCCACTAGTTCAGCTGATGTATAGACTACCCCATACTAATACATCTCTGACATCTGATGATAGTATCATTCTGTCAGATCCCGCAATGGTTCATTTCCTATGGCAGTGAATTTCTCGAACTCCTTCTTAAGTTGATCCATTTTAATTTTTTGGGTCTTCTCATTTCCTTCATTCCTCTATGCTAACGCAAGCAAAAGCATCTGCAATGTTGTACACTAAGCAAACTAATGCAAGATGTCTTTAGGGAGAGCATGTGTTAAAGCATCCATCTCCTTCTTCTTGTAATTGTATTTTCTTCGTTGATCATCTGTCATATCTTCTAAGGAGACGGGAATGTTGGAGTTCTCGATCATCGGCCCGGTATACCCCTTCTCTATAGTTGCCCATACTAGTCCATCAATACCTCGACATGCGTCTTGAACCTACCCTTCTAGGAGTGGTAGTCGGCCATGAACTGCAGTTTAGGTGCCCTATTTGAACTACCCATTTCCATGTCACTAAGAAGTACTGAGGATAAATGTTGTCTCTGTTGAGTTGCAGCGGCTGCGAGTGCCCATGGGTTACCATTCATCATCTGTTGTTGTTGTTGGGCACGTTGTTGAGCTGCAAGCGCCCACGGATTGGTTCCGACAACATTAGCATGGTTTTGCTGTTGTTGTATCCGTTGCGTGTTACACTCAGCCGAAAATTGCCAAGTATTTGTGGGTACATTCATTTGGTTGTTTATTGGTTGGTTATATTGTTGTCTTGGTTGGTTCATATGTCCCCACGGGTTAGCCATGTGTTATAGTTCGAAAATGGTCCGATACTTAGGCGAATTTTGGTTTCAGAACAGTAACTCACGACTAAGAAGAAGACATGAGTACGAGACACGACTAAGGGCTAATCGTGTGATTTTCAAGCGATTAGGGGGTTAATCGTGTGAACAGTGACGCGACTACGAAGTATAAAACGAATAGGGTAAACCTAGCGACTAGAAGTCTAGTCGTGTGTTTTAAAACACGATTAGGCTCTAGTCGTGTGAAAAAAGTAACGAGTAAAGTTGCTAGTCGCTTGAAACTTTCCTAGTCGCTACTTGTAGGTCTGTGAACTTGTTTTGCCCGAAAACCATCATTGTTGCCTCAAAATCTATCAAAAACACTGTGTTTGATTCCCAAATGATTAGGAAAGTTGTGAAAACATTTTTGGAGCAAACCCTAATAAAAAAACACATGTTTTTATCCGTTAAAACTACCTTTGATTTTGAAAAATGTTGTTTTTATCAAAAACTGAAAGTTTCAAACTTTCAAAATAGGTTTTTGATCAAAAATACTATCTTTTAATCTAAAAACACACTGGTTTGAATCCGTTTTGTTATCAAAACACTCATGATAAGAGCAAAAGCTCTGATACCACTTGTAGGATCGATTTCCCGACAACTCGACAATCACGAGCTTTATCATTTAGAGTGCGGAATCCATTAAATGATGTTTGGACAACAAAATCAACAAGAAACAATGATAAACGAGATATCAAACACACAAATATACGGTTAAAAGGTTGTATTGTATTGAAAACAGAGCTCGGGTATTACAAAACAATCACAGACCTGAAACCTAGACCTGGGGTGCTTGGAATGTGTGATGTGACAGCTCTGGAATGATTAGGGCAATCATTAGAGGTATTTATACCTCCCCTAGTCGTCCAGGGCACTTGGGGCAACTAGGAAGATGACAACCGAATACGAAGGGCGACTAGAAAGCTAGTCATCTTTAGACCCAGCTAGTCGCCCCCATAAGGTCTTAGTCGCTAGTCGTATACAAACTTTCTCAAAATCATTGTAAACACATCCAAGCATGTCCAATACATCAAAACAACACCTATATACTAGGCTAGGGACATACGTGTACTAACACATACGCATGTATACAAACAACACACGCATATAATACACACATACACATACATGTTTCACATCACACACACATACGCGGCCCATATACACACATAGTTATCTATTTACATGTTGGAATAAGTCAATTTATACATATAAAAGTCCCCGTTTATATACGTTTTTTACCTTATACATAGGAATTGGTACTTATTTAGGTATCTATATGATTACAGGTCATAATGATTTCCCGGAAGTAGACCCAAAGAAAAACGAAGGTTTCAGCGAGCTGTGTCAAAGTGAACGGCCGTTCAGTCTGTGTGAACGACCGTTCACTAAGCCAAGATATTTTAAACAACATTTCTAGAAGCCCACATCACACTCGATGTTGTCTACCAAGTGGACACATGAACGACCGTTCGGTCGTGACCGTTCACCATGTATCAATCTTTAAAAACCTGTCTAAACCCGTGTATTCAAATATTGGGTATTTTTATTCGATCTTAGGCGATTTTCTGAAGCTGTGGACTACTGAGAAGCCGACTAACAAGTTTTGGAGGCGATTGGGATCCATAATCATAATCCAATCCTTCACATTTAGCATTTCATGGTTTGATCATTTAACTTTAATCTTGTTCAAATCGTGTTGTTTCAGCTTTTTTGTTATGTTTATGTTATAGATTGTAACCTACGGGTAAAAACAAGTAATATTTGGTAGATAAAACAATCGTTTGTATGTTAATCACATTTTGTATTATTTTGGTGTGTTTCATGTTTTAATCTTGATGATCATATTGCAACCATGTTTCGTTGTTGGATTTCTGGTTATGATCGTATGACTTTGATGATTATTGTAGGATCGACTAACGGGTCACCCGACAATCACGAGCTTGATATTCAGAGTGCGGAATCCTCTAAATATGTTTTAATAACAGAAACGAATATGAAACAATGATATACGAGTAATTAACACACACAAATGGGTCAAAAGATTAAAGATTTATCACTAAAACAGAGCTCGAGTGTTTACAATGATCAAATCAGACCTTACAGACCAGGGGAGGGTGTTTGGAGAGTGTGTGTGGCAAGAACTAATGATTAGGGAAATGATTGGGCCTATTTATACCTCCCGTACTCGTACAGAATAGTATAGGCGAGTACGAGGCTATCCACTATGACAAACTAGCGAGTAGGGCCATACTCGCTAGATGAACACACGAATAGAGGTCTATTCGCATGAAGTATTGGCGAATAGAATTATATTCCCCACTAGAATTCTCCTACTCGCCTGATGTGTCCCAAACACCCTAAAACGCGTATAAACGTCTCCAAACACCCCGAAACACGTCCAATCAACATATATACTAACCTAGGGACATCATGCACTTACAGACTCCCCCTTGGACCAGGCTAGTATACGTACAAAGATTACATAAGACATCATTTATAGCAACTACCAACAACTTTACAGACTCGAAATTGAGAACATACAAAACAAACATAACATAATAAGACACGCAGCATCTTCTGTCTTCATCAAATCGACATTGTCCCGATCCTTGAAAGTCTTTACCAGTGGCATCCCGCATGAACTTTGTTGGCGTGACAGAAACGAATCACCCGTTGATACTTCAATGCTTGATCGGCTTCGGCCTTCAAATGTTGTATAGGATACAGGAACAATGTCTCCACGTCTTTCTCTGAGCAGTTTATCAGCCACATCGGATCCCATATCCTGATTTTCCTGCACGGTTTTGGGGAGTTGCTCAAGACTATCACGGCTTCTGTTGTCTCTGAATCACAATGCCAGTTGTAGAACTTAGAAGAGAAGTCGTGTTCAACCGGGACCAATGGAATCTTCGAAGCGGTTTCAGGTGGCTTGATTATGTGTTTCCAGATAGGACTCTTTGTCATGGGATGAAGCTTGTTCGTCATGATAGATCTAGGGTACTGTGGTTTGAACTTATCCCATCCTTCAGCACTTTCTCTTCTGTGAATATAGTAGAAGCCTTTAAGATCACCGCTAGCCTCATGATACAAAGGATAATGCAATCTAACTAGATCACGAATATGCCAGAAAGGCAGACTGAGGACGTTCCTGTACGGCTGAAAGTAAATCAGACCATCCTGCCATTTCACTCCCAACATCCTAGCATGCTTGATGTAGGCCCAGCTGATCACACTTCCCGACATCTTCACCAACTGCTTCTTGAAGATTGATGCTTGTACTGGATCTTTCTTCTTCTCAGACTCACCTCCAGATGGAAACCATTCGGGATACTTCTGTCTGATCTTGTCATGTCTTTCTTTTACTTTATCTGGAACAGGCGTAGGATCAGACTTAAGCTTTTCTTCAGACTTATTAAGCATCTCCTCGGAGATCTTAGGTATCCCAGTGCTAGAATCACCAACCACATATTCGGGAGTAGCGACACTGGTTCCATCTTCCATTTCTACTTCATGGTTGTTTGGATGCAGTTCTGGAGGAGTGTGGCTTGCACCGGAAGATTCTCCTGGTGCCAAGCCAAAGATCTTCTCTAAATCCTCAGGTGTAACCTCAGGAGGTATTTCACCTTCTTCTAAATCATAATCAGAGGACTCAGGAGGCACGTACAAGTTACCATCATCATCATAATCAAAGTAGCTGTTCAGAGGCTCGACAATCTCTACAGCAACCATTGCTCGCTTCAGTGAATCTCGGAGTTGCTGAATCTTGCTCTTCTTTGGATCAGGCTCCCCCTGAGCAGAAGAACCTGCTGCGGGATCCTTGCCTTGTTTGTCGTGGCTCTTCTTCGTACGCTGTGATCCAGATCCAGCTGATGATCCGCCACCACCTGTGGCTCCAGGATCACCACCACCACCCTTACCAACATCATCATCACCATCATCTGACGCATCATCATCGTCGTCATCATCATCATCTTCTCATCATCATTATCTTCATCATCATCATCACCAGCACCAACCTCTACTTCTGAACTAGGACCACCGATGAGTCTAGGTTGAGTTCCAGTCAACTCATCTATCCTAGCCCTCAGCTCGGTATTCTCTTTCTCAGTCTTTGTGATCCTTCATTCATTGTTCACATTAATCAGACGAAGCTCGCTGTTTGAGGCCTCTACACCTGCAAGTCTCTCCAAAGTGTTTTGGTTCGACTGCATCAGCTGCTGATGAGATTCCATTAGAGTCTGTTCGATTCTATAACCTGCTGGTTAGACAATGTGAGTGCATCAACCGTCGATCGCAGCTCTGTGTTTGACTGGATTGTTTCCTCGATCAGTTCAAGCATTGCTATCTCATTCTCTTCAATGTTTGCATTCTTTGTTCTCAACTCCGCTATATCACGTGTCTGCACAGCAACTATAGCAGTTAACTCGCTGATCTTTTGTTGAAGTTGTTCATTTGTAGCTGAAGCTGACGAAGAGGTCTGATCGGTTGACCCAGAAGCCGTAGGTCGGACTTTCTGTCTCATACTCCTAATCTTGTCACCAATAGGATTGGAAACAATCTGTGAGCTCATCGCTGCTTCGGTAACTGAGACTGGCTCAGTGAAGATTACTGAAGCAGGCATCGACATAGTGACTCTGGCAGGCATAGCTGCACTAACAGTAATAGGGACTGAAGATGTTGCTGCTGTTGTTGTTGTTGTAGTTGTTGTTGTTGTTGTTGCTGTTGTTGTTGCTGTTGTTGTTGCTGCTGCTGCCGCCGCTTGAGAGGATTGAGTGTCTGGATCCCCAAATGCTTCAGGAAGGGTGAACCGTCTCTTCCTTGAAGTTTTCACCACTTGAGGTTTAAGAGACATCGTCTTCTTACCTCGAACACTGTCCTTCTTGGCAGTCGTCTTATGTCTCTTTGCAGGAAAAGACGTCTCAAGCTGTGCATCTAAGTCTGCTATAATATCCCCTTCTCCCACAACATAGGTAGGGTCTTCACTAAGAGCTCTAAGCTCAGCAGCACTAGCTAACTCCTCCGCTGCCTTTCTCTTTGCCCTTTGCTGTTTTCCAGCATGAGTGTCGGGGGAATCGCTTTCGGTGTCATCTGAGTCATCATCTGCATCAGTTATGTTAACTGGTGCGTCTTCATCAACATGTGCCTTTCCTCTGTCAGACTGAGAGGCTTCAGGTTCTTGTGCAGCATCACAAGGTTCTGAGAAGTCTATAATATTCGGATCAAACTCGTCCTCATTACCTTCAGTTGTATCATTGGTCCTGCCTGGGGCGTTCTCTCCTAACTCATCTGTCTCACGCCCTATATCATCCCCCTCTTTGAACACCAACCTGTGAATACGAAGATCATCCTCTGAATCACTATCTTCATGTCTCCACCTGTTGCCTGGTGGTGACACATAATCATCTTTCTTCAAATGCCCATATAAGCGTCTACTTGGAGGATAGTCTGATTTTGGTCGGTTCTTGTAACTCCTCATCCGGTTCATTTCTTTCTCAGTTATATCTTCAGTCACTATATACTCAGCAGGATGCTTCATCAGATCAGGTATTTGACTGTCAATGATCAACTGTAGAAACCGGGGATAAACTATGAAAGACTTCTCTGTTAGCTTCGTTAATATGATCTCATTCAAATGATGCAGGATCATCTTGGAGAAGTTGAATGGCTTGTTGAGTGTCAAAGCGACAATCGCAGAGGCCAAAGTGTCCCTAATAACATCAAAAGTACCCTTTCTCGGACCAATGCACTTCAGAACTACATGTGTCAGATACTTGATCTCAGGAGGAAGCAGCCCTTTCATGAGCATCTGCTGTTTCTTGACCTTTCCCAAATACTTCATCCTTAGAAAGCCGCCACGAATCAAAATGGCGTCAAATACTATGGGATTAGCATCAGTATCGCCAAACTGTAATTCTTCTCGAATAATCTGCTCTGTAATAACGACCTCCTTTCCTTGAATCGAACTGGTGATCAGGATCGGAACAGCCTTGTAGTCGACTTTGGCATTTCGGTAGAACTCCAGCAGGATATCCTTGTATGCAGCGTGCTGCTTGGTTATCGCGTAGTGGATTCTCGACCGCTTCAAGAAATCTATAAAGCCCCGAAAAATCTTGCATTTATCCATGGTAACCGGTCCTAGAAAAGCACAACAGTTGTGCTTGGGCGATGTTTTCCAATTCTCCATCCTGAACATCAAAACACGTAATAAGTATACTACGCAGATCATATATGCATAAAACGGACGAATACGAACAAAAACGGACATAAACTTGACAAAAATTTGGTCACAGATTGTAACAGGCGATTACAGCTTGTAATCGCCTAATGTATGCACGAGTAGAGGAAATTTCATGCGATTAGAGCAGAAATCAGACAACTATACACGAATGTCTCCTAATCGCCATGTTGTTCACGCGATTAGAAGTTTAACACAGCCATTCGCTTATCACAATCACACGATTAGGAATGCTAATCGCGTGAGTAGTGTCTTCGTGCATCAATCTTTGTCAGTTTTGAAAAATCATGATTCGAGTCTGGATTTTTGTCACCATGAAGCCTATAACACCCAACTAACATAACCCCTAACAATAATTTTTCTAACAAAACAGAATCAACGGTTAATTGATAGATTTGAAAATTAGGGTTCTTCATAGTTTAAATTTGGGGTTTTTCAAATCAAGATGTTTTGAATCAAAGTTTTTATGTAATAAGATCCTAGATGTGCCGATAAACAAACCCCCATCAGGATGTTTTGAATCAAAGTTTTTGTGTAATTGATACCTGTATGTATACGAATAAGATTTAAGGATCAAGAGGAATAGGGCAGCAAGTTTTGGTTAGGCTCGGTTTAGAGGGAAACGGGTATAACAGTGGTGAGCTTTGAAATAATGGTGAGAAGTTCTAACAGTGGGTTATTAGTAACTTCCTACTTGCGTCTACAGTGTAGCGAGTAGGTTTCAACTCGCCTTCAAGTTATATACGAGTAGGACAATGTACACGAGTAGGATAATTGTAATCGTCCCTTCCACTACTTAAACAAAATAACTAGAATCCCCTTACTCGCATGAGTGTACACACGAGTAGAGATGTACTCGTGTATACAAGCACACAATTACACGGTAATCACCTATGTACACGTGATTAGGATTCTAAGTGTGTCCAGTTTTCACAGAAATTACCAAAATGCCCCTACAGCACTAATTCTCCCATTTTGACCCGTTAAGGTTCAAAACATGCGTTTTTCACCTCGTTTCAACACATGACACAGATGACGACTCATGACTTTGAAAAACTTTCATTTTCGACCCCTGTACTTAAGAGAAAGTACGGTTTTGACCCGGCAAAAACACAATTTTCAACTAGTTGATTTTCGGCGTTTTACTTTTGAAGAAGTAAGATTACAATGGATTAGGATTCCATCATCGGCAATCAAGAATGATTAATTAAGCAAAACTAAGCATAAATAAAACAAAACGGGAGATCAACTAACTGTACACTATCATATTTTTGCGAGTTTCAACGGTTAGGGAATCATATCAGTGTACGGACTTTACTAGAACCCTTATATTTTCAGTTTTTAGCTTAAATTACCAATAAGCATCCTACAACAACTGCCGATATTGTTGTCCACCTAAACTCAAAATCAAGTTTTATCGCTAGGCACTTTAGATACGTTAAGGTAATATTAAGACTGATGTACAAGGTGTTCCCCGCCACGCGACACATTCCCGTATCAAGTCATGCACAAAGCTTCCTCGTAACCGGTGAGTAAGCTGTTGTGATCCGTATTTTACAAGGAATGGACTCAGTGGTCATCAGGTCTGTAGAAACGCTGCAACAGAGAGACTAGTGAGATCCAAACCAGGGTTCAAGTCAAATACCGTATATTTGATTTTTCACGGTACGATGCTTTAGGTATATGATTTGATACCTTAGAGCGAATTCTCATTGAGAATAGGGTTTTGGCATATATGAATCTTTTTGCTCTTTTAGGATTCCCGGACGTCCCCTGATTAGAATTTATTCTATTTTATTTTTTTTGTTTTTTTTCAAGAAACGACATAAAGGTGTCTCAGTCGTAGGCTGCGACCCCAACGTACGACACGTGTGCCACTCCTATTTATTCTGAGAGACGTCCGGTTCACCCCGGATGTACCAACCTTTTAAAGACCATGAAACCTCGGATTTTGGCATGCTATCAAACGAGATTTCGGTACCAAGACCATATGCCAACGCACGTTGATCCACACATGATTCAGTTGATTTAGGTTTATATCACCGTGCCGAACTTGGAAATGATTTTGAGCCTACCGACACATCATTGTAGAGGCTACCTATCAGTTCCAATATTTTTAAGATGATAAGAGTCCAGACAGTCCGACTGATTGGTTAATATCATCTTCCCATTTTCACCAAAGAAACTCATTTATGCATTTTTCAAAAAAAAATTTGATTTTGGGATTTTCTCATTTTTTTGAATTTTTGCATTTTCTGATGTTTTTATATTTTTCTGAATTTTCTCCCCCTAAAAATTTAAAAATTTGCGAAAATGCAATATTTTTGGATTTTTCTGTTTTTTTTAAAGAAAAATATTTACAAAAACGATTACCGATGAGGATCTAATCCTGCTTAACTTTAATGCCGTTTAAAATTAACAAGTACTCAAAACGAGGACCGTCAAAAGCTTTGGTGAATAAATCGGCACGTTGGTAGTCCGTGTGGATTTTGACCATATCGATAAGTTTCTTTTCATAGCAATCGCGTATGAAATGATACTTAACCAAGATATGTTTCGCCTTGGAATGGTTAACTGAGTCTTTAGCAAGAGCTATAGCGGACTCATTGTCACAGTGAATGGGTGTATTAAGAAATTTCAAACCGTAGTCTCTCATTTGTTGCTGTATCCAAAGAACCTGGGAGCAGCAGCTCGATGCTGCTACATATTCCGACTCGCAGGTGGATAAGGTGACCGAGGCTTGCTTCTTGCACTGCCACGAGACTAGTCTTGGTCCCAAAAACTGGCATCCAGCCGAAGTGGATTTTAATTCTGTCTTGCATCTGCCATAGTCAGCACCACTAAATGCGATGAGGTCAAACTTATCGTCATTAGGGTACCATAGACCTTTGGTCGGACAACCCTTTAGATAACGTAAGATCCTCTTCACAGAAACCAGGTGGGACTGTTTCGGCCTTGACTGGTATCTTGATAGTAGACATGTCGCGAACATTATATCAGGTCTTGATGCAGTGAGGTACATGAGTGAGCCTATCATAGCTCGATAGAGAAAAGGATCAACGGTTTGTCCTTTCTCGTCAGGCCCAATCCCGTGATTGGTCTGAATCGGTGTGCCTACTGGAGTAGAGTCTTCCATCTGGAACCGGCTCAAGATGGTAGCAACGTATTTTGTCTGGTGGATGAAGATCCCCGACTCTTGTTGTTCTACTTGTAGACCGAGGAAGAATTGCATCTCCCCCATCGAGCTCATCTCAAATTTATCCTGCATAAGCTTTTCAAATTCCCTGCACATGACATCATTAGTAGACCCAAAAATAATATCATCAACATAAACCTGTACCAGAAGACGGTCACCACCCTTTTCCTTGGTGAATAAGGTGCAGTCCACGAGTCCACGTTTGAACCCGTTGGATATCAGATAGTTGCTAAGCATTTGGTACCATTCACGCGGAGCCTGATGGAGTCCGTACAACGCTTTGGTCAATTTGTAAACTTTCTCACGATGAAGCGGATCCTCAAAACCCGGTGGCTGAGCAACATACACCTCTTCCTTCACGACACCATACAGAAAAGCACTTTTCACGTCCATTTGATACACCTTAAACCGTTTGTACGAAGCGTAAGCTAAGAACATTCGGATAGCATCAAGGCGCGCAACTGGAGCGTATACTTCGTTGTAATCTATTCCTTCGATTTGACGGAAGCCGAGGACAACTAATCGAGCCTTGTTTCTAATAATCACCCCGCGGTCATCCCGTTTACAATTATAGACCCACTTTGTTCCAATTTTCTTTGATCCTGGAGGTAAGTCAACTAAGTCCCACACCCCTAGCTTTTGGAACTGCTGAAGCTCGGCTTGCATTGCTTCAATCCATGGTTCTTCCCTCAGTGCCTCTTGCACAGTTCTTGGTTCAGTTTGAGAAACATATAGAGCGAAGGACCAATCGTTCTGATGACCTGCTTTCCTGATTTCCGAATAAAGTGCCAAGGTACCTGTATTGTCACTTGGACTAGCATTTCTGAGCTGACTGCGCGTCATGACTCTGCTAGCCGGATCACCAATCACATTCTGCAATGGATGAGTGTCGTGAATCCGAGATTCCGGATGTGTCGGCACTAGATCATCCGAATGCAGATTAAGGTTCTCCAAACCTTGAGATAAATTTGTCTCTGCGGCGCTAGAACTAGAGGGAGCAGCGGGTTGCATATTAAAACCGGAGAGATCGATCCGAAGACCTATCTCTGGAGCTGCTGAAGAAGAAGGACCAGCTTGATTGTTTCCTGTCGGATTAACTGGAGCTGTAGTGGTAGATTCACCATTTCCAGCGTGTTCTTCAGTAAGAGTTTCGTGAGACTCTACAAAATCGTCGTCTGAAGATGAAGATTCGAGAACCTCTGCTGACGCCTCCTGAAAGACTTACTCAACTTCTGCTGCTGCGGTTTTACGAGGGGGACCCGTGGATGCAGAGGCATCAGATGGTGCAGGCGCAGGTGCATTCACCACGATCGGACGCATTAGCGGAGAGCTAGCTGCGTTTTCACATTCGTAATACATTTGCGCTACAGCATCATCCACCAAATTCTCCACGTTGAAGGAATCAAATAGACTCTTATAGTCAAACAACCAATCAGGTCCAACACCAGGTGCATTGGCAGTATAACGTTGAACATCGACATTAAGCCACTCTTCAACGTTGTCGGTTCTTTTGTTGTACACTCTTTTATTGGGAGTGCTGTAACCAACAAAGAAACCTTCTTCTGCCTTTGCACCAAACTTCCCATCGGGATGTATCATGGTGCATGGAGCTCCAAAAGGTTCCAGAAACTCTAAGTTTGGTTTCCTCCGGTTCAGAAGCTCATAAGAAGTCTTACCAAGCTTCTTTACCGTTAGAACCCTATTCGGAGTGTAACACGCGAAGTGAACTGCCTCGTTCCAGAAGAGCACATGCAAGTTCGAGTCTGCGAGCATAGTTCTGGCTACCTGAATAAGAGTCCGATTCTTTCTTTCTGCAACCCCATTTTGCTGAGGAGTGTACGGTGCTGTGAATTCATGATGAATACCCTTTTCTGCACATAACGCCTCCATAGCATGATTCTTGAACTCTGTTCCGTTGTCGCTTCTGATCCTCCGGATCATTAGCTGATATAGATTTTCCAGTTTAGTAAACAGATTCTTCAAGTAATCAAAAGTTTCACTCTTGTGCTTCATGCACACGACCCAAGAAAACCTAGAATAGTCATCCGTAACCACTAAGCAGTATAAGTCACCGTTCTTGCTCTTTCGATTGACCGGGCCGAACAGGTCCATGTGCAGTCGTTCGAGAGGTAGACTAACTAAGTTTGTCTTTTTAGGCTTGTGAGACTTTCTTTTCTGCTTCCCTTTCTTGCATGAGACACAGACGTTGTTTAGGTGAAAATTCTTAACAGAAACACCTTCCACCAGTTGATTTTGAACCAAATGGTTCATTTTCCTCAAGTGGATGTGCCCCATTCCTCTGTGCCACATTATCGATTCCTTTTCTGTCGCCTTAGACAGAAAACAAGTGACTTGACCTTTTGCTGTCATAGCTCGGCTCATATCCAGGACGTATAAGTTGTTGACCCTGGGAGCTGAGATCATGACCCACTCTTTCGGTATCTTAAATCCAGGTTTCAGAATGAAACATGCATTATCATCAAAGAACACAGTAAACTTCTTGTCACATATCTGCGAAACGCTCAGCAAGTTGTGGTCTATCTGTTTGACAAAGCTTATCTTTTCAAAGCTTACAATACCGTTACTCATACTGCCTTCTTTTGTGATATAACCCCCTTTATTACCAAGAAAAGCAACATACCCCCCGTTGATATTCTTTATGTCAAAAAGCAGAGATAGGTCGCCTGTCATGTGCCCTGAAGCTCCACTATCAACAATCCATAGGCTGCTGATAAGGCCCTATGGAACTCCCTGCATAAACATTCAAAGTTCAGTGGTTAAGGGGGACCCAAGCCTTCACGGTCTTGGGTCTACCATCTTCATCTAATGTCGGAAAGTCAACCCATCTTCCATTTGGAGTTGGTGTTGTTTCCGATGGTACAGCAGTGTTCTCTCCTGTAGATGATTCTCCACTTTTGGTTGGTGACTTCGGTCTCCAAACCTGTTCAGGTTTCTTTGGCTTGGACTTCTTCTTCGCCTTTGGGCTAGAAGGTACAGCCGTAGATTCCTTTGGAGGAACAGATTTTAGATCCACTTCAGATTTAACTGTACGTGGAACAGCTTTGGGGTTGCCCTGTGGTTTAGCTGCAGCCTTTGCTGGTGGCTTAGGCGCTGCTTCAACCTTTGTGGGAACAGTGCTCCCCCTCAGCTGTGGACCCCTGCCATCAACTGGCTTTTGGTTCATAGCAATCTTGTTGCGGTTATCCTAAACGACCTGCTTTCCCTTTTGTTTCTCAAAGAGTTTAGGGGAAACGGGTTGCTTAGGTTTGCTAGAACTGGGAGGTTCATCTACCTTGATCCTTTCTCGTCTCAATTCAGGGCACGCAGCAACTAAATGCCCACGATCCCCGCATTTGTGACAGGATCTATATTCTTCAAATCTAGGAGATTCGGAATTGGTCTCCTTTTTGTTCTTTTTGCTAGATGAGCTGGCAAATGAGTTTTTGTGTTTTAGATCCTCAAGGCATTTTCTCTGCTGATCGACTTGAGGATCGTCGTTTCTCTCATTGCCGCTAGATCTAACAAACTCAGTAACATGCTTCTTCGGACTTTTTCTCTGAGCATGATTTTGAGGATTAACGGTGTTTGTCTTTTGATTTTTCTTGTTATTTTCATTTGGCCGATTACCCTGGTCTTTTCTACCCTTACCCTTACCCTTCTTTTTATTCCAGGTTTCCTTTTCCACAGTAATGACAGACTATTGCCAAATTTTGGCAATTAGACCAGGGGCGATACATTTGAGAGGGACTTCCTCATCAGCATATACCTTTTCAGACCCTTTTAGCTTATAGAACACCTTAATCCTTCTGCCATCTTCGATTTGCACTTTTGGTACAAGTTCACTCAAGGTTTCAGTAGTAACAATATGATTTTCAAGAGGAACATCTTGAGTTTTGACCGGTGCATATCTAGGAGGCTCATCAAGCTCATCATCCGACGAGTCAGTGTCATACACACTAATGTCATCAGCTTTCTCACTAAGATTGACAGCTTTAGCAGGAGTAGCAGCCTTAGTAACCTCAGCAGATTTAGCTGCTTCGGTAACTTTGGCCGCCTCTGCAGCTTTTGCTGCTTCAGCTGCCACGTCCACTAGTTCCTCCTTCGGCAAGACATCAAAATTATGATTTTCGAATCTCACCAGAGGTGGACACTGAGAATATTTGGGACTGGTGGAAAAGCTTTCCTTTTCAGAGTGTTCAACTATGTGATCAAGAACATACTTGCAGTTCAAGTAACTCTCAAGTTTCTTCTTGATCTTTTCATAGTCACAGTTGACAATGGCCAATTGTTTCTTAGTGTCTTCTACCTCATTGATGTAATTATTGATAGCAATTTGCTTGTTAGCTAAGGTTTTTAACAGTTCAGAAACATCCTTCTTATAATTTTCAATTGTACTTAGAAAATTTTTCTCCTTTTGTCTTAAGGAATCAATTGACCTTTGCAATGGACCAACATCAGCTTTTAAATTCAGATTTTCTTCAGTTAATTCTTTAATTCTGAATTTTAGCTGATTACACTCTACACAATCTAGTTTAGAATCAGAAGAAGAACTTACCTTGTTCGACGATTCAGTAATGGCCATCAATGCATAATGAGCTGCAGTCTTCTGAGCTCCAAAGAACTCGCCAAAGTTCTTCTCTGTGCAGTCAGCCTCCACAATATACGATCTTTTACCGATCAGCGCATCTGCTTCAGCTAACAGATCCTCCAAATCTTCTCCCATATCAGAATCGCACTCCGAGTCACAGTCAGACGCTTCGGTTTCAGAAGTAATGATGTCAGACTGACTTGAAGTTTCTTCAACTTCGGCTGGTGCTTCAGACGTATTTTGAGGGCATCGATGGTCTCGTATGGTCAGCTATAGAGACAGAGTACAGTAGGTCGATGGTTGAGAATTCGAATACTCCGATCTCACTAGAGGATATGAATGAAGATCAGAGGAAGAAGTATAATTATGAAAAGAAGGCGATGGCGGCATTGAAGCAAGATCTTTCTAAGGATATCCTTCATCAATTCGCTCAGTGCACAACATCACAGATGCTTTGGTTAGCACTTGCTGAGCGAAATGAGGGTAATCTGAAGACGCGGAAGGTTAAAATGGATCAACTCAAGAAGGAGTTCGAGAACTTCAATGCTATCGGGAACGAATCACTGAGAGACATGACTGCAAGATACTACCATCTGATGTCTGAAATGTACCAGTACGGGGTCTTATACTCATCTGCAGACCTTGTAGAAAGATTTGCTGAGGCGCTACCTCCACATTGGCATCAATGGTTGGACATCCTGAAGTCAAGCAATGCGTATCAGACTCTCACCGTCAATGAGTTCATTACCGAGCTGGAGAACAAGGAGATAGAGGAGATCAGGAGAGCAAACAAGGCGCTCATTCCACAATCCCAGTATCTATTATGGGAACCCTCTTCAGGACACCAGTGTGGGTGGAACCAAACCACAAACTGCTTTTGTGGTTATCCCAGACCCGGTTTATGCTTTTGACAATTATGGTCCCCCAACTGATGTTCCTCCTCCTACATATCCTTTCGGACCATACCAGTATCCTTTGAATTTTAATACTAACCATTTTGGTGTTAACCCGTTTTCTCATCTTGCAGCACCAGCGCAGGCAACTGCAAACTTTGGTGGACCACCTGCCACAGGTTTTGGTGGAGCTCCAACTACAAGTTATGGTGGATATGGAGGTGCATCGACTTCTAATCAAGGTGGCTATCGGACCAACCCAGTCCCAGAGCAGCTGAACACCGCAGGTTTAGAGAAGGTGACGGTAGAGCTAGCTCAAGAACACATGGCTCTACTGTCGACCTTGGTAAACTCCTACAGTGGACTGGTTGCTGGACAGATCGGGAATCCTCATCTTACAAAGGAGGATTACTCGCAGATCGATAAAGACGACATGGATCTGATAGACATACAGTGGCACTTCGCAAGTGTGGTGAGAAGGGCAAACGAGTATATGGACAGGACGGGAAGGAGAGATGTTCTGATAAACAACAACACCAAGTTTGGGTTCGACAAAACAAAGGTCACATGCTACAACTGTGGCACAAAAGGGCACTTTGCAAGGGAATGTGACCGACCTAAGCAGCAAGGACATCAGAATCCCTTCAACAACAACAGAGTGAATCAGAATCAGAGGCAGCAAGCTCAGGCACAACCAAATACTGAGCGTGCTATTGTTCCAGTATATAACCAGAACCAGAACCAGAGGCCTCCTGCAAACAACAATCAAGGTCAAGCCCTGGTTATTCAAGCTGATGAAGGTTTCAACTCGAACCATCTGATCACAGGAGAAGAAGCTCCTCAAGGTGGTGCAGCATGTTTTGCTCAACAAGCGTCTGAAATCTGCCCTTCCATCCATGGTAGTCGGACATGTATTGCAATTTCGGCGCCCTATTTGAACTACCCGTCTCTAAGTCACTCATGAGAACGGAAGACAGATGATTCGTCTGTGAGTTTGCAGCAGCCGCGAGTGCCCAAGGATTTGCATTCATTGCCTGTTGTTGAGCCGCTAGCGCCCACGGATTGATTCCGGCAACATTCGCTTGCATTTGCGCTTGTTGCATCTGTTGCGCGTTACGCTCGGCTGAGAATTGCCAAGGGTTCGTGGGTACGTTCGTTTGATTGTTCATTTGTTGATTATATTGTTGCCTTGGTTGGTTCAGATGTCCCCAGGGGTTTGCCATATGTTTAAATTCGTTAAAAGTCCGATACTTAGTCAATTTTTCAGTTTCAGGTCCTTAATGGCGAGTAGGAACTCTATTCTGGTGTAAACAGGCGATTAGGGTTTTGTTGGGGCGAGTACGGTTGTAATTGCTAGTGAACAGTTGAGCGATTACAAGTTTCAGGCGAGTATGGACCCTTCAGGCGATTAGGGTTCTATACAATATAAGGAAATGGTGATTAGAGCCCTAATCGCTAGTAGAACTGGCGAGTATAGCTCTATTCGAGTGAAGTCTTCTGATACTCGCCTATATATAGGCGAATACAATTCTATTCGTGTAAGATGTCTTCTAATCGCCTATACAGTAGGCAATTGGGAGAGATACGTCTGTGTATTCACTAGATCTGATCTATAACCTCACTTTTGCTCAAAAACCACCGTTTTTGCCTCAAAATCTTATCCAAAACGATGTGTTTAAACCCTAAATGATTGGAAAAGTTTCCAAAACACTTTTAGAACAAAACCTAATAAAAACACACGTTTTTATCCATAAACACACACCAAGAATTTGAAAATAAGGGTTTTTATGAAAAACTCAAAGTTTCAAACTTGAAAACAGGTTTTTGCTTAAAAAACACAACTTTCACACAAAAACCTACCTGTTTTCACTCGTATTTGCTATCAAAACACTCGTGATAAGAGCCTCGGCTCTGATACCACTTGTAGGATCGACTAACGGGTCACCCGACAATCACGAGCATGATATTCAGAGTGCAGAATCCTCTAAATATGTTTTAATAACATAAACGAATATGAAACAATGATATACGAGTAATTAACACACACAAATGGGTCAAAAGATTAAAGATTTATCACTAAAACAGAGCTCGAGTGTTTACAATGATCAAATCGGACCTTACAGACCAGGGGAGGGTGTTTGGAGAGTGTGTGTGGCAAGAACTAATGATTAGGGCAATGATTGGGCCTATTTATACCTCCCGTACTCGTACAGAACAGTATAGGCGAGTACGAGGCTATCCACTATGACAAACTAGCGACTAGGGCCATACTCGCTAGATGAACACACGAATAAAGGTCTATTCGCATGAAGTATTGGCGAATAGAATTATATTCCCCACTAGAATTCTCCTGCTCGCCTGATGTGTCCCAAACACCCTAAAACGCATATAAACGTCTCCAAACACCCCGAAACACGTCCAATCAACATATATACTAGCCTAGGGACATCATGCACTTACAATTATTGTGTTTTGTTAATCGGATACATGTTGAAAAATCGTCAGTTAATCGATCGGTAGTTGTGACATACGTCACTTTTCTTTATTTTATTTTTTTAATTAATAATAATAATAATATTAATATTAATAAAAATAATAAAATTTCAGATTTTATTTAATGGTAAAAAATATATATATAAATATATATTTATGAACACACTCACTTGAAACCCATTATCAAGCCCAAACCCAAACCATTTTTACTAAAACCCTTTAGTTGTTTCTGAGCCAAGCATTGAGCCCAGTTGATCGGCCCGTCACCCTAGTCCAGCCCAACCAACTGAAGCCCACCTCTCCTTTGCTCCCTTATCTGTTTAAAAAAAAAAAAAGATTCTGCTCCTGCCGAGACTCGAACCCGGGCAGAGAGCCGGTTCATACGCGCACACACACACGCCACCACCATCTAGGCTACACTTGACTTTTGAATTAATCCCAACCCATATTATATAAAAACCCACAAACCCCAAGCTTCTCCTTGTCTGTTACGTGCAGCAGCAAACAACCAGCAATCAAACACATTTAAAACCTCGGTCAACCTCTTTGACCTCGACAATGGAAAGGTTTAATGATGCAGAAATGACCAAAAATAAATTTCGCATCTCAATCCATGTTTAATAGCATGAATTCAGCTCAAGGTTTGACCAATTCAAACGAAATCCACGCTATTATGAGTCAAACTTCCAAATACATTCACGCAAGTCTTGTAGTATAAATTGACCTTTCGGAACTTGTCTAACAATGCCGAAAATCAAAACCTCTATATCAATTTTCTTACACAAATCGTATGTTAAACGAATTGATCAAGCGTTGACTTTTCTTTTGACTCGTGGATAGGAATCAAAACGTTTGGTATGTTCTAATTCCTTATTACCGTATGTTAATCGGCCCTTTTATAACAAAAAACCCCATGATGAATCGGGTTATTGTTTGTCAATTTTAGTTATTAAAAGTCTAGGGCTCGTAGGGATTGAATTGGGGGAAAACGATTATGCAGACTTGGGTTTTTAAATTATTGATTTCTGTTTTAAATAAAAACAAGGGCATAGCCCAGTGGTGGAAACCAAGGTGGAAAAGGATTGAACCTGGTTTGAACCCAGGTTCGATTCCCACTACCCACAACATTTTTTTTAACTCCTTTCTTTATATATAATCTAATAATCTTTTTTTTATAGCTTTAAAATACCAAATGTGATCTTTAAATTCTATAAATTTTATTTTATGATATTCAGGAGGCAAAATTAGTCATACCATTTTTAGATTTTCAAAAATTATTTATTTAATATTTATAATAAATATTCCAAGTTTATTCTATTTTATTTATAAAATTCTATAAAAATATCAAAACGATTATATAGATTTCCACAAAAATTATTCTAAGTTCATATAACATTAAACATTTCTGAAATGATTTTTTATTTCTGAAAAATGATTTATTTAATATTTTTAATCAATTTTTGTTAGTTTTAATCATAAATAAATCATAATAAATTCATTTTTCAATATTTTTGTACCAAAAATTTACATAAAATATTTCTATTCATTTAGAAAGAAATACAATTTTTAATTTAAAAATTCTTTAATTTTAATATTTTTAAATATTAAAGTTATATTTTGACAATTTGAAATAAATAGATTAAATATTTTATTTTCAAGAAAATAATTTTATAAAAATTATTTTCACACTTAAAACTTTATATTGTGACCATCTTCAAATTAAAATTTACAAAAAGACTTTTGTTTATTTATTTACCAAATTTCTTTTATTTATTAGACGTTTAATTTATTAATCAAACGAATACTTATCCCCAATTCGAAGCCCTAGAAAATACTTGTAGACTAGATAGACTTAGACTTATTTGTTATCATATACATAGGGTGATACTTGGCAAAGTTGGATTATACTTATTCAATTCCACAAGACTTACCACCTTGCTAAGGTGAGTATTACTTATCCCCTTTTTCGCTTTTACAAATTTTTGGGGTGATTCATGCACAAGTATACAAAACCTTCATATTCATTTACACATACATTTTTATTCATTTACAATTCATATACGTGTCTTGTTTATCTTGTGCTTATGTTTGAACATGAATGTAGCTTACATACAAAATCATACATCTAGACATAACTTATGTTATGGTGCTCTTTACATATAGACGTAACTTATGTTACGGTGCTCATTTAGACATAACTTATGTTATGGTGCTCTTTTAGACTTGACACGTGTTAGGGTGCTCATTATCAATTTCATTTTACAAACTTTACATTTGATCTTTGCCTTGTTTGGTTACTTGCGTGTTTACATAATGCCTTGGTGATGCTAGACACATGAATTGTACTACTTTTCAGACTTATACTATATGTACAAAGCTAAGTAGTACTCACCAACATCATATGTTGACAAAATTATTTTCGTGCATGTTTCAGGATAAGCTGCTTGACGCTTCACATAGGACTTTGGACTTAGATTAAATCAATCAATTATCTTTATTTTTGTTGTCTTGTATTTAATTTCACATGTTGTAAAACAATATTCAATAATCAAATATTTACATTTTAGTACCATGAGCTTTTGAACAATCGTCACTACGTGACACCTCGATGATTCCGCCATCGGTTGGGGTGTTACAGTAGTAGACTAGTTGAGTTGTTAATGTGTTTACACCATGAAACTGGAAACAGGTATTGGTTTGGTTAAGGTAAGGCGAATAATGATTATAAATGTTTATCGGCACGTAAAAGGGTTTAAAAAAAGCTTAATGGTGTTGTTACTGATCTTTGACATGGTTGTTCATCTTTGTGAGTTATTTTGAGAAAAAAGGCGATCTTAGTAGATTTGATATAATGTTATTGAAAAATCAACTAAAATCAACTTTAATGATGATAAGGAAAAACTGAAAAAACTTTGGTATAATGTTCTTAGAAAATTATTATATTACATTAATAAACAATGAGATGACATATGAATTTTTTGAGTTTGTTTTGTTCTTTCATCATCTGTATGGAGCATTTTATGCATAACTATAGTACTTTCAGACTAAGATATTGAAAAAACGTTTTTAGGACTTCTTGGTCAGGGTCAACGAAGAAATCTCTACTTTGTGGGCTACCGCCAAAATTCCAGGTCAAACCCACACTTTACTAACAAATCTCATTTTCTAAATTCGGTGGCAGACGAGTGAGCCCCCCTTGACTCGTCTAGTTCCATCGTAGCTTGCACTTAAGCGAAGGACCATGATTGTGATTTCGGTATTGAAGAATCAGAATGGTGCCTGCCAAGTTTTGTTTGGTTTGTTGGTATGAATAAATTTGCAGCAATAACTTTTTTATAGGATGTTCACTTGTAATAAAACATACATACTACCACTGTAAAAGCGGTCAAAGGCGGAAACAGTGGAGGCTTCAAAGTATATATATTTCTGGCAATCGGTTTGTTATCCTGTTCTTTTAGTAACCGACATCGGTTTTGCAGGCGACTTTCAGAGGTTTAAAGGAAGAAACAGTCGAAGGTGGATTTTTGAAACCTTATGCTAGAGAGAATCACACGGTTACCAATGCGTCACCCCCTTGAAGGTTGGCTTGCTCTCCTGACAACAACTTATAAAGTGAAAGTCTGTACCGTTTTTAAAGCAAAAATAATTGAGGGAATTAACCTTTTTCATTTTGATTTTTGCAAACAATAATGAAACAACAGGTAAAAATGTCACGGTAGCGAAGTTTTAGATTCACGACCAGTTGAAGTTATTGAGAATAATTCAATCTAAGTAACCGTTGAGGTTGTTGAGATCGGATGAGAATAAACAGCTTGGTCAAGCTTGTTCCTGATTCCATGCATTAGTTCCTGTTTTCATGAATTTGCTTCTGTTTTTACGTAACTAGTTTGTTATTTTCAATTACTAGCCGTTAGCATGTATTAGTATAAAAGGCATTGCCTTGTGATCAATAAAATCATCTGATTGTGCATTTCTTTCTTGTGATTATACTTTGTTTGCTCTATCATTTGGTATCAGAGCAAGCAGGTTTAATTACTCTCAACTTCTTTCTCTTAATAACCTTCTTTCTAAATGGCTAACAACAACACGAGTTCTAGTACAATCAATGCTACTCTTCCTTCCTTCAAAAGAGATGGCTATGAATTCTGGAAGATCCGTATAAAGACTATTCTCATGTCACAAGATCTTTGGGACTTTGTGGAGAATGGGTTCAATGAAGCTGATGGAGATCGAACTAGACTCGAGATCATAAGAGAAAGGATGCTCGTGCTCTTTCTCTTATTCAATCAGGAGTTCACGATGAGTTATTTTCCAGAATTACAGGTGCTACCACTTCGAAGCAGGCATGGACATCCTTGCAAATTGAATATGAGGGAGATACCAAGGTTCAAATGGTGAAGTTGCAAGGCCTTCGTGGTGATTTTGAAACAATCCATATGAAGGAAGGAGAGCAGGTAGGTGATTTATTGTCAAAGGTAATGAAGATTGTCAATCAACAAAGGGCATATAGAGAAATGGTGACAGATCAGAAGGTAGTGGAGAAAGTTTTGAGGAGTTTGCCTGTTAAATGGGATCAAATTGTTGCTGCTATTGAAGAATCAAAGGATCTAAGTGTCTTAATCTTTGATCAACTCATGGGATCCTTGCAGTCTCATGAAGCAAGAGTTAATAGATGTAGTGAAAATGTGTCAGAAGAGCAAGCATTGCAAGCTAAAGAAGAAGAAACCAGTTTGTTTATGAGAGGAAGAGGTCGTGGCTTTCAAAGAGGAAGTGGCCATGGCAGAGGTAGAAGCAATGGCAGAGGAAAAGGAGGAGTGCAGTGCTATAACTGCAAGAAGTTTGGGCATTTTAGTATAGATTGTTGGAATGAGGCTCAGGCATCTCCTGCTATAAGAGATCAAATTAGAGAAGAAGAAGGCCAATTGTTCATGGCAATTCAGGAAGAAGAAGATTATGCCCTGGTAGCAACTAAAGAAGATAAAGCAAGTCCCAATCATATCTGGTTCCTTGACAGTGGTTGCTCAAACCATATGACATGTGAGCTATCATTGTTTAAGAGGCTAGATAAGACAACCACTATTGGAGTTCGGATGGGTAATGGCAAGAGAATCAACATTGAAGGCAAGGTACCCATCCAACTAGAAGTGGCAGGAGGAAAGTTCAAAACTTTGGATGATGTTCAATATGCTCCTGACCTTGGTTATAACCTGTTAAGTGTGGGACAGTTAATGAAGACAGGACACAAGCTTGTGTTTGATGAAGGTGCTAAAAGTAATTTGGGTTGTAATTTTCTGTATATTATTGATAAAACAAATGTCCCATTATATAGGGCAGATTACAACTGCAGCAGATAAGGAAATCTATCTACAATAAAACAATGAATATCTCTAATTTAAATCAATACAATCTATTCCTAAATAATAGTAATTATCGGTTGGCATCAGCTGGCTAAGACACCCCCTCAGTTTGAGCGGGCGGAGGACAGACGCTCAAGCTGGACCGAAACGACTGGAATAGTTCGCGAGATAATCCTTTTGTAAAAATATCCGCATACTGCATTGAAGACGGGACGTGGAGAACCTTAATGTGGACAAGACGAACCTTCTCTCAGACAAAGTGTATGTCAATTTCAATGTGTTTCGTTCTTTGATGTTGGACCGGATTATTGGACAAATAAACCGCGGAGACGTTATCACAAAACACGACTGAAGCACGGGTTAGTGGTGTTTGAAGCTCGAACAACAAATTTCGAATCCACGTTGTTTCAGCAATGGCGTTGGCAACACCCCTATACTCAGCTTCGGCACTGGAACGTGAAATTGTAGGCTGACGCTTTGTAGACCATGAGATAAGATTGTCACCAAGAAAAACACAATAACCGGAAGTGGATCGTCTTGAGTCTGGGCACCCGCCCCAGTCAGCATCTGAATAAGCAACCAGGTCATGTGAGGATGATCGCAGGATCCGTAACCCGTACTCGAGGGTTCCCTGTAAGTACCGAATTATCCTTTTCATAAAGGCAAAGTAGGGATCTCGAGGCTCATGCATGAATAGACATACTTGCTGAACAACATATGATAAATCTGGACGGGTAAACGTCAAATACTACAAGGCACCCGCCAAACTTCGATAGAGGGTCGGGTCCGAAAACAGTTCACCATCTGTAGCACTCAACTTAGAAGAAAGATCAACCGGTGTGGCACATGGTTTACACGAGGTCATGGACGCACGAGCAATAATATCCTTAGCATATTGAGCTTGTGACAAAAAAAATACCATTATGATGTTGAGTGACCTTTATCCCCAAAAAATGATGTAAGCGTCCTAAATCTGTCATGGCAAACTCTTTGGAGAGTGTCCGAATAATGTCATTCAAGAGACGATCATTAGAGGCGGTTAGAACAATATCATCCACATATAATAATAAATAAGCAATGTTAGACGAATCCTGTTGATAAACGAATAATGATTGATCACATGTGCTGCTACGAAATCCTTTGGATGTGATAAAGTTGGCAAACCGAGTATACCATGCTCTAGGTGCTTGTTTAAGGCCATAAAGAGATTTCTTCAACCGACATACATGGTTAGGAAACCGTTTATCATAAAACCCCGGTGGTTGATGCATAAAGACCATCTCATGAAGATCCCGGTGTAGAAAGGCATTCTTAACATCAAGTTGGTGAATAGGCCATGTGCGTGATACAGCAAGAGACAAAACCGTGCGAATAGTGGCCGGTTTGACGACAGGACTAAACGTCTCGTCACAATCAACACCAACTGTTTGTGAGTTCCCATTCACTACCAACCGAGCCTTATAGCGTTCCAAAGACCCATCTGATTTAAATTTGTGCCGAAATAACCACATACAGCGAATAATTGGATGATCATGTGGGCGGGGAACCAGTTCCCATGTTTCATTATCCTGTAAAGCCGTAAATTCGGTGTGCATAGCATGGGACCAATTTGGATCAGATAGGGCTTTCGAGTATGAAGTCGGAACCGGTGAGAGGGTAAGTGTGTGGTGTATGGCGAAGGGATCGGCACGGGATTTGGAGCGGGTGGTCATGGGATGTTGGTTCTGGGCAGGTTGGGAAGAGGACGTAGGCTGGTTAGGTGCAGGAGGGGAAGTTGGATGTGGTTGGGGTGGGCCTGATGTGGGGACGGTTTGGTGAGATGGGTCGGGCTGGTGGACTAGGACGGCAGGAGCAGGCTTGGGCCGTCTAGAATAGGTAAAGGGGTAGGGTGCGGTGACGGTTTGTGAGCCGGTTTGGAGGTTGGGTTGTGACACGGGCTGGGACGCATGAGGTGGGCCGGTGTGGGTATTGGGCTGTGGGACGGGCTGTGAGACAGGTCGGTGGAAAACGAAGCCCGAAGGCAAAGTGTCATCCAAGAAGGCATACGAGTTGAGATGATGAGAAAGTGTATATGGGAACACATGTTCATCAAATGTCACATGGCGTGAGATGTGTACCTTGCCTGTGGTAGGGTCCAAGCAACGGCATCCACGAAAATCAGGAGGATATCCGAGAAAAATACATCGCATGGACCGGTGGTGAAGTTTGTGTGGCTGTGTTGCAGAGGTGTTAGGATAGCAAGCACAACCGAACACTCGTAAGTGTTCATAGTCTGGATGACGTAGGTAAAGGACAAAGGTAGGTGTGTAAAAGTTGAGTCTTTTTGTAGGTAGGATATTGTGTAGGTAGGTGGCAGTGTGTAGGGCTTCAACCCAAAAGGAAGAAGGTAGATTCGCATGGATTAATAGGGCCCGAATGATGGCATTCAGGCGACGAATCATGCGCTCAGCTCTTCCATTTTGGGAGGAGGTTTGTGGGCACGAAAAACGGAAAAGCAATCCGTGTTGGTGGGCAAAGTTTTTAAATGCTAAATTGTCAAATTCACCCCCTAAGTCACATTGAAAAGTTTTAATTTTGCGATTAAATTGGGTGAGAATTAATTGATGGAATTTGGCAAAGGTAGGAAAGGTTTCAGACTTATATTTGAGGGGGTAAACCCACACGAAGTGTGAGAAATTGTCAATTAGCACCATATAATACTTATATCCTGTTTTACTCGTTATTGGCGAAGTCCATAAATCGCAATGTATAATATCAAAAGGAGCAAAAGTAAAAGTATTAGACGAATAAAAAGGTAATCGTTTATTATTCGAAATTTGACAAGAGTTGCAAAGATGACTTTTGTCCTTATTACATTGGAAATTAAAATTCCGATTTAAAATATCTAGAACTTGCGCCCCGGGATGTCCTAAACGATCATGCCATAGAAGGTGATGGGAAGCAAGGAAAGTAGCTTGAGGCAGAAGTTGAGGTGGCGTGAACGTATAAATCGGCCCGGGACTGTCATGACGTGATAGTGTCTTCCTAGTTTTGAGGTCCTTCAAAGAAAAACCAAACGGGTCAAATTCGACAGACACTAAATTATCACGAGTAAAACGGCGAACGGAAATAAGATTTTTAATTATTTGAGGGCTATATAGGACATGTGGGAGTATGTAGGTGCGGTTTGGTAAAGGATGAAAGCCCGTACCCGATCCGTTAATTGGTAAAAACATACCATTACCTACCAATATATTACGATTAACAGGATTAGAATCAGGGATAACGATTTTACCTTGGTCCTTGGTGACATGGGACTCGGCGCCTGTGTCCATAACATCCGAGTTCCAGGTCGTGTTAGGAGCGTTGACCTGCATATTTGCCATAGCGGCACTCAAATCTGTTGGGCAGAAGGGGTTGTAAACTGGCTGATTGAAGCCTGGTGGGGCTGATTGAAACTGAGCTGAGGAATAGCCCGCGTACTGCACCTGCGGCGCTGAGTTTGGGTCGGGTTTCTTAGCCCCGGACCATTGCTGCTGTGTTGGATATGGGCATGGTGGGGGTGTCCACCAAGCCCAAGCTGGGAACGACGGCTGCTGTCCTGGATAGCCGGGCCAGGAAAACTGTTGCCGGCCTCTGCCTCTGCCACGGCGGTTACCACCGCGTCCTCGATTGCCCCTGCGATTGGAGGAGTAAGCTGCATCATATTGTTGCTGGTTGTTGGAAGATGGAGCGGCCGAAGCCGGAGCTGCTGTTGCAGCCAAGACTGTAGGTTGTGAACCCTTTTGGGCCTCAATCCGAATGACTTCGTCATTCAACATGGCGATTGCCTGGTCCCAATCAACACCTTGCTGATTAATGAGAGAAGCAGTGGTGTTGTATTCGGCCGGTAGCCCTCGCACAAGCTGAAGAACAAGTCGAGATTCGGAAACGGGCTGGTCCACGTCTGCTAACTGATTTGCCAAATCTGACAGTTGTTGACAATAATCGTCAACTGAATTGCAGGCTGTCAGAGTCAGGTTACAGAATCTTGTCTCGAGCGCCGCAGCGCGAGCCTTTTTGTTGCTCAAGTAAATCTTCTCGAGCTTGGTCCAAGCCGCGCGAGCCACCGTAGTGTCCATGAGCCGTTTTAGATCGAGATCCGAGACGGTGTTGTAGATCCATTGAAGGACCAACGCATCAATTTCTTTCCACTGTTCGTAGGCAGGGGAATCAGGGGCCGGCGGTGGAGTATCATCGATGTGATCAGAAACCTTGTACGCCACGGCATGAAGACGAAACAGCTTCACCCATGCCGAATATGTAACCTGTTTTCCGTCCAAAGTCCGGATCTTAGAATTAATATTCGACACAGAATAGGCTGGGTGAAGTGGCACAGGTTTGATCGATGATTCAGGAAGATCTTCTTTCATCATAGTGACGATTCCGAACGTATCCGGTGATGAAAAGAAGAAAAACGAATAAAGAACACGAAGGATATCAGGAGCCGGTTATGGCTCTGATACCATAAAAGTAATTTGGGTTGTAATTTTCTGTATATTATTGATAAAACAAATGTCCCATTATATAGGGCAGATTACAACCGCAGCAGATAAGGAAATCTATCTACAATAAAACAATGAATATCTCTAATTTAAATCAATACAATCTATTCCTAAATAATAGTAATTATCGGTTGGCATCAGCTGGCTAAGAGGTGCATGCATAATTACTAAGAAAGCTACTAGAGAAAAGGTTTGCATGATTCCAGCTACTGGTAACAACACCTTTTCACTTGATGTCTCAAATTCTAATCATGTTGCTTTTGCTACTATTATTGATGATTCATATATGTGGTACTTAAGATTTGGGCACTTGAATGAAAGATGTTTGTATAGCCTGAGCACTAAGCAACTTGTGTATGGTCTACCTAAGATTAGGAACTAGAGTGTGTGTGAAAGTTGTGTTAGTGGAAAGATTACAAGGGCACCATTTCTACACCAAGAAAATAGGGCCTTGGAAGTCTTGGACCTTATCCATGCAGATGTTTTTGGACCAATGTGTGACACCCGGCAAACTCAGGTTAGTAACGTTGACTAAACTAGTAAGTCTACCTTAGCGAGTCATGCATATTACGTACTTAACGGGGTCAGTCGAGTCGGTATGATGATTCTGGGAATCATCGGGAGTCGTTACGATGATCCGCGGGGTCATCGGGAGTCGGTCCATAACCATGTGTACAAGGATTGGTGATTCGTGGAATCGCCGGGTTTAATGCACACACGAGTCTAGAGTCCCGGGAATTGGTGAACGGATGTAAACGTGTTAGTTATCATGCATTATATGTTTGGAATCATTATGTGACTTGTCGGTATGTGAATACGTGTTTATATGTGTTAAAATAGCGTTTAACGCGCCGGAAACCCAGCTTGGAGGGTTTCAGGCGATTAGGATTTAGAAAAGGGCCTAATCGCCTATATATAGGCGAGTAAGAGGTTGATAGCAGGCGATTAGGACCTAATCGCCTGATGTAGCATGCGATTAGGCCCCCAATCGCATGCTATGGGCTGCTAATCGCCTATACTGCAGAGTCCGGGTCAAAACACCTATAAATAGAACCCTTAACTCCCCAAACACCCTTAGAACAACCCCTAGCTGATCCCAAGCCACCCACACACCTTGAAACACCTCTGGAACTCATTTTGCTACAAAAATCACCATCCCCAAGCCTACACACCTTTCTTTAACAAAATCCAAGGTGTGTTCTTCATCCCTAACCTTTGTAAAGTTGTTATTTTGGTTCCCCAAAGGTCCAGACCTTGTTTTACTAAGTTGGTGTCTTTAAAAACCTTTTAAAAGAGTTCTAAACCAAGTCTACACCTTAATGCTTGTTATATGTGAAGTTTACATGCATATGTTGGTCTTCTTGATGATTATAACATGATTGTTTCCATGATATGATTGTACTTCTGTTATGTAGAGATTATTAGGAAGGTTATCTTAGAGTTTGAGCCATTGTTGTTGTGTTTTGATGAAAATGTGTATTTTGACCCATTTGAATGTTCTTGAAGATTTAGGATGATTATGGTATGATTGTTGATGCAATGTTGTTAGAATTCATACTAGGAAGATGTTAGATCAGAGGTTTGATGAATTGCAAGTTTGTAGAGATTGAAATCTGATTGTTTCCATTTAAGGAAAGATAAGGTTGGTTGGTGAAACCTAGTACTTTGCCATTTTAGGAAATAATTGCTTAGAACATGTTAGATCAGTGATATGTTGGGGGGGGGGGGTTTGCTTGGAATGGGTTGGTAAATGATTTAGGTTTGATATTGGGTGTTGTTGCATGTTTCGGATCTGATTTGGAGGGTTAAACGCACGAAAATCCGTTACACAGCAGCAGCAGAATCCTAATCGCCTGATGCTGAAGGCGATTAGGCATGCATGAAGGCGATTAGGACCCTAATCGCCTGATATATCAGGCGATTGGGCCCCTAATCGCCAATAGACTGAGGTTACTCACGTGTTGACTTTCCTAATCGCGTGTACTGCTGTCGTAAACGCGTTTTGACATCCCGAAACATGATTTGACACCTAGGAACATGATAGGAACCCCGAGATACACCCAATGACTTAGTAAGACGTGTTCGGACCTGATTATGCGTTGAACGGACATTATGCTAGACTAGGTGAACTATTGCGCGTATTAAGTGTTTAATTGCCTATGTTGCATGATGTCTTGTATTTACCTAACACGTGGGATGTCGGGTCACCAATGGGACGTCGGGTCTTGTCTGGCACAGTCGGTTTAACAGTTAAAGATGTTTTCAAACGTTTATGGTCACGGTTTGGACATTCGGGGACTGGTTAACCTGCGGGTTGATAGTCCGGATACTTATACACATCTTATGATAGGTCGCCGCTATTTGGGGCTATCATAACATAATTACTTAACTGTTTTCAAGTAACGCAATCCGAGGTGAGTTTCACAGCCCCACTTTTACTGTCTTGCTTTCGGGGGGGGGAGAAACATGCTTTGTATGAACTATTTAAAGGTCATGTTATACTATGGGCACTTTATGTTACTATACGGCTTTTATGGAAAGTCCCAGGGGGAAACCATGAATGTGCTGGAACGCACAACGGGGGAAATGTGGATAGATCTGTTGGGCCTCACAAGCCCCACTCGACGGCGGGGGCCGGGCGGGTGCATATTGTCTCTACCTATCGGGTTACCGAGGCATCGGTAGCCCAGTCATCTGGGCTGGTATCATCTTTTGGTTCATGTTTAGTAATGGGTTCCCAACCGTAGTAGTAAAAACACTTAACGTCTAGCTAACGTTCTTATGACATAGTATTAACGGAAATGATTCTTGTGAACTTGTGACAACACTTTTATAAAAGAAAACCTGTGAACTCACCAGCATTATATGTTGACATTTTTGGCATGTTTTCTCAGGTCGCTAAGGTAGCAGTAAATGGGCTAGGCGCACGGAGTCATGCACAGCGTCTAATATTTTGAAGCACATTAAACAATGTTTTGTAAACAATGATATGTCTTTTGGTTGTAAACAAGAATGCTTCCGCTGCTGGTTTACGGCTCAAAGCATGATATTTTGGTTTTAAATATATTTATGAATGCATGTTTGTTGTATGTTTATTGTGATCGTTGACTGAGATCCTGATGTGCCACGCGCCTCGCGGTAAAACCCCGCGCGTGGCGGTAAAACCCCGCACGTGGAATTTGAGACCAAGTCTTTGGGTGGAAGCAGGTACTTCTTGCTATTTACTGATGATGTTAGCAAAATGTCTTGGGTTTATTTTTTGCAGAATAAGGATGAAGTGTTTGAGAAATTTAAGATATTTAAGGCTAAGGTTGAGAAAGAAGTAGACAAGGAGATCAAGGCATTCAAAACAGATAGAGGAGGAGAATTCTGTTCAAGGGCTTTATGGAATTTTGTGAGCATGAAGGTATAAGGAGGGACTTAACACCTCCTTATACACCTGAACACAATGGTGTTTCTGAAAGAAAAAATAGAACAATGGTTGAAATGGCCTTGAGCATGCTGCATGAAAAGAATTTAAGCAATGTTTTATGGGGAGAAGCAGTTACTACAGCTGTCTATCTCAGAAATCTTTCACCAACAAAAGCCCTTGATGAAGTAACACCATTTCAGGTTTGGTATGATCATATCCCATCTGTACATCATTTAAAGGTGTTTGGTTGTGTGGCTTACAGTCAGATTCTGAAGCAGTGGAGAAGAAAATTAGAAGAAAAGGCTTGCAAGTGCATTTTCATTGGGTATTCACCCAATTCAAAGGCATACAGGCTGTATGACCCAGTTGCAAGAAAAGTGATCACAAGTAGGAATGTTATCTTTGATGAATATGCAAAGTGGAATGATAATCAAGAAGACAAGTAAGGTTTGCCCAATGAATTCATCAACATGTGGGAACCTGATGATGATGCAAGCAGTGAAGATCTTAGTCTTGATAGCAACACTAATCAAAATTCAGGTAGCAACAATACTGGTTCAAATGTGTCTCAAGAAGCTAGTGCTAGCAACAATACAACAGATAGCAACAGTAGCAGTGAAGGTAATGGCAAGATAAAGTCTCTTAATCAGGTATATCAAGAAACTGTTCCTCTTAGTACAGAACAAGTTCAAGAATTGTATGAATGCCAGTGAGCTTTGTCATCTATGGAGCCCAGATCTTATAAGGAAGATGCACACAAAGCTATGAAAACTGAGTTGCAGGCACTTGAAGATCACAAGACATGGTCATTGGTAGAGTTACCTCAAGGTCAGCCTGCTATTGGTCTCAAATGGGTGTTCAAAGTAAAGCTGGATGCTTAAGGTGAGATCAAGAGATATAAGGCAAAAATTGTTTCTAAGGGATATACACAAGAGTATGGAGTTAATTATGAAGAAACTTTTGCACCAGTGGCACTGTTAGAAGTTTAGTAATCAAGAAATTATGTTAATTTAGAAAGTAAAAAAAGGGTTGACTTCAGAAAGTCAAACCTCGCAGAAAAAGGCGCCAAAACTGAACCATTGCGTCTGTATATTATTAGTCACGTCGGTTAGTTAAAACGGTTTAGTAACCGTTATTTGTAAGGGTATAAATACCCTCATGTATTGTCATTTCATTGTGTGGAATAATAATATTAAGTTTGTTTATCAAATTGCTATCCACCCTCTGTTCTTATTCTCGCGAGTCCCTGCACAAACATTTGTTGTGCATACTCAATAATCATTCAGCCATGTTCATCCATATACCAAGTCGTTCAGATGCGAAACAGGGAAACAACAATTGGTATCAGAGCGAGACGCTCCTGGAAGATAAAGATATAGAACAAACCTGTGCCGAAAAAAAAAACCGATTCATCCCCTGTTTTCGCAAAGTCCAATCGGTACTTCAAAGAGAAACAAAATCAAACAAGAGGATTGTTTGATCAATTCAGACTTGGATTTATCATCATTATATCAGAAAAGATGCAGTCAAAAGAAGGCCATTAACAGATTCGAAAAAACAAAACGGTAAGAAACCGTTTTCCGGCGAAAATTCCGGCAAGGCAGAAAAGAAGTTTTTTGGATCAAGAACCATTTCAGAACAGAAAATAAGTGTTTAGTGAAGGGTTTTAAAGACGCAGAGGCGTTACCCGAAAAGAATTCGATACAAGGCGAAGGCCCCGAAAAGTCGAATATAAAGGATGCAATTTAGAAGAAGAAGAAGATGGACTTGGATGTTCTCCATCTTTCCCTCATCGTTTTAGGACCAGGCGAGTCAGAAGAAAGCGTTAGACGATCATGTGGATCAAAGGGATTAGTCGGGAAGACTTATTATGCATCAAAGTTTAGAAGATTAGAAGAATGGTTCAAGATCAATCGAAAGAAAGAAGAAAAGAAGACTGCAAAACAAGGATGAACAAGAACAGAGTACAGATCATCATTTCTTGATTAGGGGAGTGATTGTTAGAAGTTTAGTAATCAAGAAATTATGTTAATTTAGAAAGTAAAAAAAGGGTTGACTTCAGAAAGTCAAACCTCACAGAAAAAGGCGCCAAAACTGAACCATTGCGTCTGTATATTATTAGTCACGTCGGTTAGTTAAAACGGTTTAGTAACCGTTATTTGTAAGGGTATAAATACCCTCATGTATTGTCATTTCATTGTGTGGAATAATAATATTAAGTTTGTTTATCAAATTGCTATCCACCCTCTGTTCTTATTCTCGTGAGTCCCTTCACAAACATTTGTTGTGCATACTCAATAATCATTCAGCCATGTTCATCCTTAATCCAAGTCATGCGAAACAGGGAAACAATAGGCACGATTTGAAACTATTCGAGTGGTCCTTTCTTTGGCTGCTCAACAAGGATGGAATATTTGGCAATTAGATGTCAAGTCAGCTTTTTTGAATAGACCTTTCAAAGAAGAGGTTTATCTGACACAACCTCCTGGTTTTGAAATAAAAGGTGAAGAACACAAGGCGTACAAACTGCACAAATCCCTTTATGGTCTCAAGCAATCACCTAGAACCTGGTATGACTGTGTATAAACTCATATGATATTAACAAGTGAGCCCACAGTCTATGTCAAGAAGTCTGATGAAGGTAATATAATCATCATTTGTATTTATGTTGATGATATTATATATACTAGTTCATCTCAGTTTTTATTGGATGAGTTTAAGCGAAAGATGGTGCATGAATTTGACATGACTGATCTTGGAAAGTTATCATACTTTCTTGGATTGGAAATTACTCAAATCAAAGGAGGGGTATTTGTGTCCCAGAAGAAATATGCCACTGAGCTACTGAAGAAGTTTGGAATGTGGGGCTGTAAGGGTGTTGTCACACCAATGAACAAGGGTGAAAAGTTGCAAGGCAAAGATTTTGGTGTAGTGGATGGTACTAAGTTCAGAAGTTTGGTTGGAGGGTTATTGTATTTGACCCATACCAGACCAGAACTAGCATTTGCAGTTGGATTCATTACTCGGTATATGCAAGCTCCAACAGCTAAGTATTATGGTGCTGCAAAAAGAATTTTGAGTTATGTGGCATCAACTTTGGAATATGGTATTTGGTATGATTACGGTGGTGTTGTTAAGCTGGTGGGATACTCGGATAGTGATTGGGCAGGATCAATTGATGATAGAAGAAGCATTTCTGCCTATGTGTTCTCTATAGGTAGTAATGTTGTCTCATGGTGTTCAAAGAAGCAACAAGTTGTGGCCCTTTCATCCACAGAAGCTGAGTATATCTCAGCTAATGGGGTAGCCTGCCATGCAATATGGATGAGACAACTACTCAATTAGCTTGGGTACAAACAAGAAAAACCAACTGAAATTTATTGTGACAATGTGTCTGCCATTTTTCTCTCTAAGAATTCAGCTTTACATAGTCGAAGCTAGGGGTGAGCATTTCGTGGTTCGGACCCACGAGAACCTTAGACCCGACCCACGAGAACCTTGGACCCGAACCTTTTTAAATATATGGGTCGATTCGCGGTTCTAGATTTATATGCATTATCGGTTCCGGGTCGGGTCGGTTCCAAACCCACGGTTCTAATATAAGAACCACCAGAATCGTTTGTATTTTAATTAAAACATGACTTATTAATATATTGATAATATATGAAAAACTATAATTTATAAAAATGATCCAACAAATATGTATTGTTAACGAAAAAAAATAAAACAATACTCTTTTTTAGTATTTTCATTATTCTTTTTTACGTGTTAGTGTGATCGATTTCACGTAATGTTAATACAAATACTTAAAAATATTATTTATAAAAATAACAATGTATTTTTCTTGAAATATTTTCAGCTTGATGTATATGCATGGATGCGATATACTATAATATCCAAAATTGAAGTAAATATTTATCTATGTCGCTCTGATGTGTGTGTATGTGTATTTGTGATGTATACATAACAGATTCACATAATGTTTCGAGTGATGAGAATGACAAAATTGTTACCAAAACATACGTCAAGAAACGAAAAATGATTAAAAAAGACCACTCGTGAGCTATTGTTGAACCATATGGAGGAACTCTTTTACGAGCATGGTAAAAGAATAGGAATATGTAACCCTCTAAAAGCCTATTACACTAAAAGGTTCTGGAGGGTCAGACCCTTTACCCGACCCATGAGAACCTTTAGGACCCAGAACCACATAGCCTTTTAAGGTTCGGTTCGTGGTTCCTAATTTAAACAATAAAAGGGTATACGGTTCTAGTGGGTTCGGGTCGGGTCGGTTCCTGACCCTTTGCACAGCCCTAGTCAAAGCAAGCATATTGATATTAAGTTTCATTATATCAAAATTCTGGTTGATACTAATCAAATTGAGTTGAAGTCATGCAAGACTCAAGAACAAGTTGCAGATTTGTTAACTAAGCCCCTTGGTCCTGATCAGTTCTGCTACTTGAGAGAAGCATTTGGAGTTCGGAAGATTGAATTAAAGGAGGGTATTGAGAATAATTCAATCTAAGTAACCATTGAGGTTGTTGAGATCGGATGAGAATAAACAGCTTGGTCAAGTTTGTTCCTGATTCCATGCATTAGTTCTTGTTTTCATGCATTTGCTTCTGTTTTTACGTAACTAGTTTGTTATTTTCAATTACTAGCCGTTAGCATGTATTAGTATAAAAGGCATTGCCTTGTGATCAATAAAATCATCCGATTGTGCATTTCTTTCTTGTGATTATACTTTGTTTTCTCTATCAGAAGTTGTATGCACTAAACATAATTGACCTGTTTGAGATAAACGTAACCTAAAAGGCTAAAACCCTAAATCGACCTTTTTTAGTAAACCGAATGAAACGGTCCCCTCTAGTACCTAGCATTAGGTTGGATTTCTTACTTGCTTCGTGCTTTGTATGCATATTTTTTAAAAACATTAAGAATTAACGTATATTATGGTTTGAGTAGCTTTCTATAAGGATACTAGGTCGTAAATAAATATGATCTCCTAGTTATGGTTCTCACCAGCTTGCATTCTTTTATCAGTAGGAAAGGAAAAGTGTTTGGTTATTTCATAAGGTTATCTCTAAATAAACTGTACGCCCTTCCACTGTAAAAGAAGTCAAATTTTTAGAGATGATCCATTTCTCAGTTTCTTTTTTACTAGCCTGTTAATGAATTGTAACGTTAAAGTATGTACCGATACTTAAATCTATTCAAGTAAAAACATGTAGGTTTTTTATGCCAATAATAAATGAAAAACATGTTAAATCGGCATGTTAGCAAAGTTTTAGTCACACAATCAGTTTTAGGTAAAAGAGCTACATGGCTTTGAATCAATCACAAACAAAACTGGGGGGTTAAGTGTTTTTCCAGTGAAAGTACATAGGTTTTTTAGAGATAATCCTATCTCATATCATTGACTTTTGATATAGTCTTCCCAGATACTTTGGTTGTCATCATGAACCATTCACTAGCATAGTAGCATATCTATAATCTATAATCTATAAATATATAAATATATATAAAAGAATTGATGTGGCATTCAATGGGGTCTCATCCCTCCCTTGAATTTGCCACGTGGCACTCTCTATGAATTTAAAAAAAAAAAACCCTACCTATAAAACATCTTCTCTTCCAAGCCAAACCCTAAACACCCAATTAATTTCCACCTCTTCTCCCCATTTCTCTCTCCATCGCCCTTGCTAATATATCCACTGACGCCTTCTAATTGGCTGTCATCCTCCCTCCGCCGTCACTCTCCTCCATCACTGACCTCCCAATCGATCTGCTCTCGATCTTCAGTAAAGCCACACAGGTATGCTCTACACGTACTATTCACACAAACCGTAAACAAGTATAGACGAATTAGGATTCCGAAAATAAATGTTGAAGTAAAGTTTGGCGTTTGGGTGCACAGAATGCTCAGGCGTGTTTGTCTTCCCACATCCATCCATAACCTTTTTATTTCTTTCTTTCTATCCAACTCAACTTTAATATCTATCTGCTTGCCATTCTTTTTTTCTTTTTCCTCTCCAAATCTACTTCCGAATCTACCCCTCCTTTTTATTAGCAATCATATTTTATGTTGAATCATTGTTTTTGCTTATTATTATGAATTGAATTAAATTAAATTACTAGCTATGCATTTTGAGAATGGATTACTTACTGTATATGGTTAATTTAATCTCGATTTTGTAATATTTATATATATTTTTTAAATCTAATTGTGGAGTTGGTTTAATTTAGGTTGCTGGATTTGTGCCCTAAGATAATAAGGAAATATGGTATATATCTCCTCCTGTTCATGCTCATGCTGTTGGTGTTTTATTTTGTTAAATTTGTTCCTGAAAGGGCATGTGTTTGATTTATTTGTTTGTATCATAATTCAGAAGTCTCATTTGATATTATAGTTGCATTATGTTAGTAAGCTAATCATATTTCTTCTTTCTACAGGATCAATATTATATGGCTCTTGATTACCATAAAATCCAACATCAGACACCTACATGTCTTACATTCATTTGATGGACTACAAATATCGTAATACTTTGTTATAAGTTTTCATTGCAAGAGCTGATTAGTTGATGGTTAGAGTTCATGTTGATTAATATTGTTAGAATTAGTTTGGTTGGTATTGAATTTTGAGTGATTCAATTATTAAAGCTAGACATGTTTGATTTATGTAAATTTATTTATTTTTGTCAATTTTGTGAATTGTTGGTTTGCACAGGATGTATCCGTCTAGAGGGAATAATACATATAGCCAGCAGCAACAACAACAGTCTTATTCTGGTCAATATGCTTATGCTCAAAATGTAAGATTTTATATCTTAAGGCTGAGTTTATGGTTTAAATATTATTGTTACAATTTTTATGGTTTATTGGTTTTGAATATATTTGGGAATTGGGAGAAGATGAAGGATAAACGATTAGGAACACATGAAAAAAAAAAATTTAGTTTCTAGCTCTGTTATGGACCACCCAAAACTACCTTCAAACGGAACTTTGTATAAGGTTTGAAAACGATATGAGTTATTATAAAGAGAAATTGGGTAGCATTATGTGATTACCACAAAACTTTAATGATTGCATCATGGAAACACATATTTGTAAGCTGTAGCAAATTAGCGATGCCAAAAAGTTCATTTATGTGGTGAAATGTGTAACTCTTATATAAACTTCATTTATGTCACTGACTTCACTTTTATTAGGGTGAAGAAGTTGGTGTCTGATGGTGGGGCCTCTCAGATTTCAATGTCATCACGGCATGCAGCCACTGGTCATCCATCTGCTAGAGCTCACTATGTTGGTCAATATTCTTTTGTGTATGGCTTAGCGGCACTCAGTGATTCTCTACAGGTCAGTCAGGTTATGATATGATATTTAGGATTATTTTCATCTCTTATTGTACGGTAAATAAAAGGATTTTATGTATCTAATATCTATTCAGAAAATGTTTTGTTTATTTTTCCAAATCTAATTGTATGTAAATTCTAGGTTTATTTCAATAGACTCCTCGTGCAAATGCTAAAGGATCTGGACCATCTGGTTTGGAAAGTCGGACTGCTATGGAAACCGCAACCTCATATGTACTCTTCAACCATCGTAGGAGTACGAAGAGAAAGTCGAAGCTACTGCTTAAGTGAGCTATGAATCGCCACATTTTCTTTAAGGTTCAAGTCAGTGAACGTAAATGAGAATTAATGATCCGTATGACTGAGTTTACGATAGGTATGTTTTCTACTTTTATCCTTTTTATTAAGTCATTAGATTTTTCAACCCCGGGACACTCCCGGGGTAATCAGCTAGTATTATATATCTAACTTTGGGGTAGGGAATTTAATTAGTGTGCCCTTGGGATGGTAGGCAGACCATACCAGTTCTTATGTGTGCACATACATAGAGAGAAAGTTAACTCAGAAATAATATTCGCTTGTTAGACTTCACTCTTTTAGATTGCTTGATTTAGATCTATCCAGGAATAACAAATTTCGTACAAGTATTTAGAAGTGGAAAATTGGGTCCTGATGGGTTGAGTGAACAAACTTTGTTCACAAATTATCGTGTCAAGTGTAGTTACTAAAAGTATATTATTTTAATAATAATCTTATCTTTTTAATGAAAAGATTGCATTATAAATACGCTCCTCGCAACTTTCAACATGTTATACACTTTTCTTTTTAGTGTTTTGGCCCAAAAACAGGCCGGGTTGGCCTAAGCCAAACACTTTTTTTTTTCATTTTCATAAATAGTTATATTATTTATTTTTACAAAAACAGTTTTCAACCGAACTTAGTCTATTCATAATAGATAATAGATTGATATAATTTTAGTATGATTTGAAATGTATTTATCTGTAATTATTATGATAATTAGTTACCATAGATACATGATCTATTGTATTATTTATACCCGTGAACTTAATGAGAAGAGCACGGTTTATTCTCTATCATAATAGATAATAGATTGATATAATTTTAGTATGATTTGAATTGTATTTATCTGTAATTATTGTGATAATTAGTTACCATAGATAGATGATCTATTGTACTATTTATACCCGTAAACTTAATGAGAAGAGCACGATTTATTCTCTATCATGGTATCACGAGTCCTGGATACCTAAACCCTACACCTCTCAAACTGCCGTCATCTTCTTTTCTCCAATCGTCCTCCTCTGCTTTGCTGTTCACCTTTCTGTCACACCATAAACACTCTTCCCAATCCCATTCAACCTTTATCCTATAATATTTCATTCCCTACATCATCTATTTTCGTCAGTCAAACTTTATTCCATTCCATAACTTCCATTCACCAATACCAAATATTATCTTCTCCTTCACTGTATCATCGACCCATCATGACAAACACCTCTTCATCCCCTACAACTCCTTCCATCACTCTAGAATCAAAAATACGCCCCGCAACAACGGTTTCCAATATCAAGAACTACGTTCCTATTGTATTGGAAATCGAATCCTCCCACTACGCTTCTTGGGCGACCCTATTTACCATTCATTGCAAGGCGTTTTTAGTATACGACCACATCTCCCCTAGACCCACCGAACCTGAATCGTCTTCTGCAACCAATGATTGGGATCGCCTCGACGCCATCGTCCTACAATGGCTCTACAGCACGATCTCCAATGACCTCCTCCATACAATCATCGACAAAACTGCCACCGCCTATGACGCTTGGAAAGCTATTGAAGACCTGTTTCAAGACAACCAAGCTTCACGTGCAATTCATCTTCTGAACCGATTCTCCAACACCCGATTGGATAGCTTTCCGAATGTCTCTTCTTACTGTCAGCAACTCAAAGTATTAGCCGACCAATTGGCGAACGTGAACGCTCCTGTGGATGGTGACCGATTGGTTCTGCAATTAATTGTCGGGTTGAACGAACAATACGAAGGAATTGCTACTATCTTGACAAATATGAAACCCTTACCTTCGTTTTATGTTGCTCGGTCCAAAATCATCGAGGTTGAGACACGAAAAGCGGAACAAGCATTACTCGTGTCGAAGTCGGCATCCTCTGCTCTAGCGGCCACCACTGGACGGACCTACAGTGACCAACCGCGGTCAGATGACCGCTCGTCTGGCCGAAACACTCGAGCCGGCAGTGGTGTCGGCGGCAATCGAGGCAACATTCGGCGGGGGAGAGGCGCACGGTTTGGACAAGGCAGGGGCAGGTATCACTGTTTCAATCAACCTTTTCCATTTCCATATTTTACTCCCTGGTTGACCCCTTGGTTTAGTCAAAATAACCCATGGCCCACTAATAATACTAATAATGGATCACAAGCCCAACAGAATAATATGTGGCCCATCCCCCCTTGTCCATACCCTACCAGTAACCGACAGTCTGGACATGGTTCGGCCCAACAACAAGGATTACTTGGGCCTCGTCCGCAACAGAGCAACTATGCAGCCTACAGCCCCACTGACATCGAGCAAGCTATGTACACCATGTCCCTACAGCAGCCAGATCCCATTCAGTACATGGACACGGGAGCATCATCCACTATGACACACGAGCAAGGTGACTTTCATTCCTTTTCTATTTCTTGCTTGTCTCGAAATATTATTGTAGGTAATGGCGAAGCAATTCCGGTACTTGGCCAAGGCACAGAATACCTACCCAAGCCTTTCCCACCATTTATCCTAAAAAATGTCCTTTATTCACCTAGACTAGTCAAAAACCTTATTTCTGTCCGTCGCTTTACCACGGACAATTCTGTTTCTCTTGAATTTGACCTGTTTGGTTTTCTCGTGAAGGATTATAGGACCAAGGCACCACTCCTACGATGCAAAAGCAGCGGTGATCTCTATCCCTTGCTGTTCGGGTCCTCCACCTCACAATCTACCGCCCTAGCTTCTATTTCTTCTCAAGTCTGGCATCACCGTCTTGGCCACCCAGGACGTGCTCCTTTGAATAAATTAAAAACATCTAATATTTTAGACTTTGATTTTCATTCTAATAATGTATGCCAGTCTTGTATTTTTGGAAAAAGTATTCGTTTACCATTTTTTCTTTCTAATAATATTACATTGCAACCATTTGATATTATTCATAGTGACGTGTGGACATCACCAATAGTTAGCTCCTCAGGCCATAAATACTATGTTTTATTCCTTGATGATTATTCTAATTTTTTAAGGACCTACCCCATAGCCCAAAAATCCCAAGTCTTCCCATCCTTCACCAACTTTGCCTCACAAATTAAAACACAATTTGAACGCAACATTAAAACTTTTCAATGCGATAATGGCCGAGAATACGTCAACACCTCATTCCAAACCTTTTTCACCTCAAACGGTATCCAATACCGCCTCTCTTGCCCATACACCTCCTCACAAAATGGTAAGGCTGAGCGTAAAATTATAACAATAAATAACATGGTCCGCACCTTAATGGCTCATGCCTCACTACCCACCCACTTGTGGCACTTTGCTCTTGAAACCGCCACCTACCTCCTCAACATACTACCCTCCAAAACCACACATAACAAAACCCCAACTGAACTTTTATACATGTCCACACCCACATATGATTACCTCCGTGTTTTTGGTTGCTTATGTTACCCTCTCACACCATCCACCACAATCCACAAACTGGAACACCGTTCCCAACCGTGTGTTTTCCTTGGTTACCCACCCACTCACCATGGCTACCGGTGCCTTGACCTCTCCACAAAACAATTCTTCATTTCCCGTCATGTTGCCTTTGACGAAACCACCTTCTCCTTTGCCCAAACAATCGGCCCAGCACCTACATATGATTTTCTTAAGGAGCCCTTCCCTCACCACCTCTGCCCGCACCTCAACACTGTGCGCCCCCATCCACAGCCCAATATCCCGTCTCACCCAACCCATACCTCACAGCCAACCCAAACAATCCCCGGCCCAGCTCACACAGCCAACAACCGCCCCGGCCCCAACACCCTACACCTAACCAAGCCCATCCCGGCCCACAAATGCCACTTCCGCCCACTGCCACATCTTCCCAGCCCACACCACCATCCACCTCCGATCCAACCCCACCAACCAACGCTACCACTGGCTCAATAAACCATGCACCCACACCACCCACCCGCACCATCCACACTCGCTTTATGAGTGGTATCCACAAACCAAAAACTCCCTTCAACCTTTCCACTACCACCTAACCCTCTATTTTACCTATACCCAAAAACCCTACCGATGCCTTGGCCAGTCCGGAGTGGTTCTCTGCCATGTCTACCGAGTACAATGCATTAATTAGAAACGGTACATGGGAGTTAGTTCCTCGTACACCTAACATGAACATAATTCGGTCAATGTGGTTATTCAAACATAAATTCAGGTCGGACGGCACACTAGAGTGGTACAAGGCACGACTTGTGTGTGATGGTCGTTCTCAGTAGGTGGGCATAGATTGTGGTGAGACGTTTAGTCCGGTTATTAAACCGGCTACTATACGTACGGTCCTTTCTCTCGCACTCTCTAAAGGATGAGTCGTGCATCAATTGGATGTAACCGACGCTTTTCTTCATGGGCACCTCCAAGAAACAGTATATAAGCATCAACCCATGGGATTTCGGGATCGTAATTTTCCCGATCATGTGTGTCTTTTACGCAGGTCGCTTTATGGTTTGAAACAGGCTCCACGGGCATGGTATCAAAGGTTTACTGATTATGTACTTTCTTTGGGATTTCTTCATAGCAGATGCGATGCATCTCTCTTTACTTTTCAGCAGGGACGCGGCACGGCATACTTACTTCTTTATGTCGATGATATTCTCCTAGTCACTTCGTCTGACACACTCCGTCAGTGCCTCATGACGAATCTTGCCACAGAATTCGCCATGAAAGATCTGGGTCCCTTGACCTATTTTTTGGCATCTCCGTCACTCGCCAGCACAACACTATGTTTCTCTCTCAACAGGCCTATGCTACTGACATCATTGCTCATGCAGGTATGCAAACCTGCAATCCAGTGACAACCCCAGTGGACGCCAACTCCAAGTTAGGCACTTCCCCCGATGACCCATTTCATGATCCCACACTATACTGGAGCCTAGCAGGTGCATTACAATATCTGACTTTTACCCGCCCAGACATCACATATGCCGTTCAACAGGTATATTAAAGGCACGCTCACTTTTGGCTTATCACTGGGTCCATCTGCGGCTTCTTCGTTAGTCGCCTACACTGATGCTGACCGGCGGGTTGCCCTGACACTCGCCGTTCCACTAGCGGTTACTGCATTTACTTTGGGGATAATTTGATTTCCTGGTCTTCTAAGCGACAGCCCACTGTTTCCCGATCTAGTGCTGAGGCCGAATATCGGGGTGTCGCTAATGTCGTCGCAAAGATTTGTTGGTTACGAAACCTGCTACTCGAATTATCAGTTCCTATTTCACATGCGACAATGGTCTATTGTGACAATGTCAGTGCCATCTACTTATCAGGGAATCCCGTGCAACATCAGCGCACGAAACATATCGAGCTGGATACTCATTTTGTTCGGGAACAGGTTCAGCGGGGTCACGTACGCATCTTACACGTTCCCTCTCGCTCTCAGATAGCGGATATATTTACAAAAGGATTACCGCGTTTACTCTTTGAAGATTTCAGATCCAGTCTCAGCATTCGATCTCCTCCCGCTTCGACTACGGGGGAGTAATAGATAGTAGATTGATATAATTTTAGTATGATTTGAATTGTATTTATCTGTAATTATTGTGATAATTAGTTACCATAGATAGATGATCTATTGTATTATTTATACCCGTAAACTTAATGAGAAGAGCACGGTTTATTCTCTATCAATTCATAACAAAATAATGTTTTAATATGAGCATTATTGATGTTGTATGCACTAAAATGACCTTATTCATAAGATAATGATTCTTTCTGCAGTTCTTGTTCCATACAATTATTAAAGATACTAAGAACTAACTTATATAAGGGATTCAGGGTTTGACTAGCTTATTTTAAGGAATTGGTTATAGTCAAATATCAACTGTTTTTTTTTTTTTTTCAATGAAAGTACATAGGTTTTTTTTTAAACCCTATCTCATATCATTGACTTTTGAAGTAGTCTTCCCAGATACTTTCGCTTTCATCACAAATCATTGACAAGCACATATTATGTATTTAACTTGAGGATAGGGAATTTACAAATATTTGCTAGTTAAATTTTGTACTGTTAGATTGCTTGATTCAGTCAATCCAGGAATAACAAACTGGGTCGGGTGGCCGGGTATGGAAACGAATAAAGTTTGGTTTTAGGTAGGTATTGGTTAACAGACTTTTTGTTAATGTCGTTAAATTTGTTATGCATATTAGTGTGTTGAATATAGTTACCAAAATATTATTATTATTATTATGTAGTATTTTTAATAAAATGATTATGCAGTATAAAGTATAAACACACTTTTGCTGACCTTCATCGTGTTCGACTCTTTTCTTTTATGTTTTTTTTATTTAACCTTACTTATTAAAGTATAAAGCTTTACCTAAATTGACACATTGATGAGTAGTAAAAGTATGAATGAGATGAATTTAAAATTGACTACGAATATGGCTTTAAGAACTGTATGAATTAGGCCTTTAAACCTTTCTGAATTAAATTTTGCCGATATGTTTATTTCTGGAAGTTCATTAAATAGATAAATTGCAATCTATAGGAGAGCTGCTTCCATTACAAAGGGAAAATGATAGGTTTTACAAAGAAAAACCTACAAAACTCCCAAGAACACAAGATAGAGAAAGAATCAAACCAAAGCTTTCTTCAAATAATTTTCTTCTCTTTTTCAATAACTACTCAAATGCTTAAATACAATGAAATGGAAATATGGAAGACACGACATTTAAAAACATAATGGAGAACATGGGTTACTAGATTGTGACACCCGGCAAACTCAGGTTAGTAACGTCGACTAAACTAGTAAGTCTACCTTAGCAAGTCATGCATATTACGTACTTAACGGAGTCAGTCGAGTCGGTATGATGATTCGGGGGAATCATCGGGAGTCGTTACGATGATCCGCAGGGTCATCGGGAGTCGGTCCATAACCATGGGTACAAGGATTGGTGATTCGTGGAATCACCGGATTTAATGCACACACGAGTCTCGAGTCCCGGGAATTGGTGAACGGATGTAAACGTGTTAGTTATCATGCATTATATGTTTGAAATCATCATGTGACTTATCGGTATGTGAATACGTGTTTAAATATGTTAAAATAGTGTTTAACGCGCCAAAAACTCGTTCCAGCATCACAGGGGCGATTAGGAACCCCTAATCGCCTATATGTGGGGCGAGTAGCATAAATAACAGGCGATTGGGACCTAATCGCCTGATGTTTCATGCGATTAGGCCCCCAGTCGCGTAACATGTACTGCTAATCGCATGAACAGCAGAGTCCGGGTCAAAACACCTATAAATAGAACCCTTAACTCCCCAAACACCTCTAGAACAACCCTAGCTGCTCCCAAGCCACCCACACACCTTGAAACACCTCTGGAACTCTTTTTGCTACAAAAATCACCATCTCCAAGCTTACACACCTTTCTTTAACAAAACCCAAGGTGTGTTCTTCATCCCTAACCTTTGTAAAGTTGTTATTTTGGGTTCCCCAAAGGTCCAGACCTTGTTTTACTAAATTGTGTCTTTAAAAACCTTTCAAAAGAGTTCTAAACCAAGTCTACACCTTAATGCTTGTTATATGTGAAGTTTACATGCATATGTTGGTCTTCTTGGTGATTATAACATGATTGTTTCCAAGATATGATTGTACTTCTGCTATGTAGAGATTATTAGGAAGGTTGTCTTAGAATTTTAGCCATTATTGTGGTGTTTTGAAGAAAATGTGTATTTTGACCAATTTGTATGTTCTTGAAGATTTAGGATGATTATGGTATGATTGATGATGCAATGTTGTTAGAATTCATACTAGGAAGATGTTAGATCAGAGGTTTGATGATTTACATGTTTGTAGAGATTGAAATCTGATTGTTTCCATTTAAGGAAAGATAAGGTTGGTTGGTGAAACCTAGTACTTTGCCATTTTAGGAAATAATTGCTTAGAACATGATAGATCAGTGATATGTTGGGGGTTTTTGCTTGAAATGGGTTGGTAAATGATTTAGGTTTGATATTGGGTGTTGTTGCATGTTTCGGATCTGATTTGGAGGGTTAAACGCGCGAAAATCCGTTACACAGCAGCAACAGGCGATTAGGAATCCTAATCGCCTGATGCTATGCGATTATGCAGACAAAAGGGGCGATTAGGACCCTAATCGCCTGGAACTTCATGCGATTGGGCCCCTAATCGCCTGTAGGCTGAAGCCTACTCGCGTGTAATTTTCCTAATCGCATGTACTGCTGCCGTGAACGCGTTTTGACATCCCGGAACACGATTTGACACCTAGGAACATGCTAGGAACCCCGGGATACACCCAATGACATAGTAAGACGTAGTCGGACCTGATTATGCGTTAATCGGACATTATGCTAGACTAGGTGAACTATTGCGCGTGTTAAGTGTTTAATTGCATATGCTGCATGATGTCTTGTATGTATCTAACACATGGAATGTCGGGTCACCAATGGGATGTCGGGTCTTGTCTGGCACGGTCGGTTTAACAGTTAAAGGTGTTTTCAAACGTTTATGGTCACGGTCTGGCCATTCGGGGACTAGTTGGCCTGCGGGTTATTAGTCCAATATTTATACACATCTTATGATAGGTCGCCGCTATTTGGGGCTATCATAACATAATTACTTAATTGTTTTCAAGTAACGCAATCCAAGGTGAGTTTCACAGCCCCACTTTTACTGTCTTGCTTTCGGGGGGAGAAACATGCTTTGTACGAACTATTTAAAGGTCATGTTATACTATGGGCACTTTATGTTACTATACGGCTTTTATGGAAAGTCCCAGGGGGAAACCATGAATGTGCTGGAACGCACAACGGGGGAAATGTGGATAGATCTATTGGGCCTCACAAGCCCCACTCGACGGCGGGGCCGGGCGGGTGCATATTGTCTCTACCTATCGGGTTACCGAGGCATCGGTAGCCCAGTCGTCTGGGCTGGTATCATCTTTTGGTTCATGTTTAGTAATGGGTTCCCAACCGTAGTAGTAAAAACACTTAACGTCTAGCTAACGTTCTTATGACATAGTATTAACGGAAATGATCTTTGTAAACTTGTGACAACACTTTTATAAAAGAAAACCTGTGAACTCACCAGCATTATATGTTGACATTTTTGGCATGTTTTCTCAGGTCGCTAAGGTAGCAGTCAATGGGCTAGGCGCACGGAGTCATGCACAGCGTCTAATATTTTGAAGCATATTAAACAATGTTTTGTAAACAATGATATGTCCTTTGGTTGTAAACAAGAATGCTTCCGCTGCTGGTTTACAGCTCAAAGCATGATATTTTGGTTTTAAATATAATTATGAATGCATGTTTGTTGTATGTTTATTGTGATCGTTGACTGAGATCCTGGTGTGTCACGCGTCTCGCGGTAAAACCCCGCACGTGGAATTTGAGGGTGTGACAGCTAGATAACTTCCTAACTAATTAATATTGCATGCATAATTAAAAGACAGGGGTAGTATGTTGGTGAACATGGGCTAGCTTCTCTACGTGGGTGGATATGTATCAATTCCCGCCGCCTCAAAACGTTCTTGTCCTCAAGAACGGAACGATGTCGCCATGGAGGTCGCCATTCGAGTCTCCTAGAGGCATTTGGTGCGCTCTCAACTACGCACCAAGGTGGGCGCCATTCAACTCTTCCCATTGCATTTTGTGCGGTCATAACGGGATGCCACGAAGTGAAACGCCACGGCGGTCGCCATTCGAGTCGAACAACGGTTGTTGGCTTAGATGTAGGTTTCTGCTTTGTAGTAGCACTACTTGTTGGAATTCGTGACACAAATGGAGTAGCAACGACATGTTTCTTGAATGGTAACCAAAGCTCCATAAATTGAACCTAAATAGGACTTGGCTTATCAACCATATAATTTTTCTTAGGAAGCAATAATGGTGACTTGTGTTGGAGAAGGCATTGGGATAGTTAGTGTAGGTGTTGGTTTGGGATTAGTAGTCGATGGTTGAGAAAACAAGCTGGGATTGGTATGAAAGTTTTTGGTTGTGGCAGTGGTGGATGGGAGGTGTTCGGGTCATTTTCGGTGAGCATTGCAATGGTGGTGGTCTGAAAACGATGAAGCATCGCGATGGTGAAAGTTTTCCAAGTGAGGCGTTCAGGCCCTCGATACCATGAATTGAACCAAGAAAAAGGTTCATCGAAGTATTCAACAACATAAGCAAATCGTTCTTCGTAAATTTCATACACAGAAAAGAATCGTTCAACCTCATGAAGCCATCGGGCCGGATTGAGACCGGTGAAGCGAGATAGAATAGTGGAGTCATTGAGTTCTTCCAAAGCCATGGAGGCTTAGGCTCAATGAAAGCATCAATTGATAGGTTTTACAAAGAAAAACTCCCAAGAACACAAGATAGAGAAAGAATCAAGCCAAAGCTTTCTTCAAATAATTTTCTTCTCTTTTTCAATAACTACTCAAATGCTTAAATACAATGAAATGGAAATATGGAAGACACGACATTTAAAAACATAATAGAGAACATGGGTTACTAGATAACTTCCTAACTAATTAATATTGCATGCATAATTAAAAGACATGGGTAGTATGTTGGTGAACATGGGCTAGCTTCTCTACGTGGGTGGATATGTATCAATTCCCGCCGCCTCAAAACGTTCTTGTCCTCAAGAACGGAACGATGTCGCCATGGAGGTCGCCATTCGAGTCTCCTAGAGGCATTTGGTGCGCTCTCAACTACGCGCCAAGGTGGGCGCCATTCAACTCTTCCCATTGCATTTTGTGCGGTCATGACGGGATGCCACGAAGTGAAACGCCACGGCGGTCGCCATTCGAGTCGAACAACGGTTGTTGGCTTAGATGTAGGTTTCTGCGTTGTAGTAGCACTACTTGTTGGAATTCGTGACACAAATGGAGTAGCAACGACATGTTTCTTGAATGGTAACCAAAGCTCCATAAATTGAACCTAAATAGGACTTGGCTTATCAACCATATAATTTTTCTTAGGAAGCAATAATGGTGACTTGTGTTGGAGAAGGCATTGGGATAGTTAGTGTAGGTGTTGGTTTGGGATTAGTAGTCGATGGTTGAGAAAACAAGCTGGGATTGGTATGAAAGTTTTTGGTTGTGGCAGTGGTGGATGGGAGGTGTTCGGGTCATTTTCGGTGAGCATTGCAATGGTGGTGGTCTGAAAACGATGAAGCATCGCGATGGTGAAAGTTTTCCAAGTGAGGCGTTCAGGCCCTCGATACCATGAATTGAACCAAGAAAAAGGTTCATCGAAGTATTCAACAACATAAGCAAATCGTTCTTCTTCGTAAATTTCATACACAGAAAATAATCGTTCAACCTCATGAAGCCATCGGGCCGGATTGAGACCGGTGAAGCGAGATAGAATAGTGGAGTCATTGAGTTCTTCCAAAGCCATGGAGGCTTAGGCTCAATGAAAGCATCAATTGATAGGTTTTACAAAGAAAAACTCCCAAGAACACAAGATAGAGAAAGAATCAAGCCAAAGCTTTCTTCAAATAATTTTCTTCTCTTTTTCAATAACTACTCAAATGCTTAAATACAATGAAATGGAAATATGGAAGACACGACATTTAAAAACATAATAGAGAACATGGGTTACTAGATAACTTCCTAACTAATTAATATTGCATGCATAATTAAAAGACATGGGTAGTATGTTGGTGAACATGGGCTAGCTTCTCTACGTGGGTGGATATGTATCAGAAAATCGACCTAATCTTGTTAAAAAGGTCCTTTATATTGATTTTTGTTTATCATGATTTAACTCCTTGACCCCCCCCCCCCCCCCCCACCCCCTCCAAACCCACCTACCCAAATTTCGCCAAAGCACGTACATAACAAAAGTCAATGGTTTGTGAGTTTATTACTGGAGAATTGTCAATTGTGCCTGCCAAGTTACTTTTGGTATCTTGGTATTAAAATTTGTAGCTCTCAGTTATGGTAGAGGATTAAGATGTAACAAAATGTGTATGTGGCAAGATGATTGGGCTAGTAATGGGTCTACATGGTTCAGTGAAAACAGGTCAGGTCAGGTGGTGCGAAGCTGAACATCTTATTTTTCATTTTTTAAAATTATTTTTGTAAAAACAGAAATTAATCTAAATCTTTGATTGAAGTGATTTAAGAGTTTTTGCGCGATATAAATATTACTTTAGGTGAATTATAAATATAGTTTTGGTGACTGCAGGAAGCAGGGGCGGACCTTGTGCCGGGCCAGCCCGGGCCGCGGCCCCAGCTTTTTCGCCCAGAATTACTAATTTTCTGTTTTTTTTTTCGAAAAATAAATTATTTATTGAGCCCGGGCCCTGGTTTTTTGAATCCGGCCCACCCTAATAAAAAAAACCCGTTTAGGTCCAATACCATTATCACTCGTTTAATTTACTTAATGACTAGGTTAGAGCCCCATGGGGACCCACGGTGCAAACCAAAGTAAATTAAAAATAATATTAAACTAAGAGTTGTATTATTCAAGTTGAGTGCTCGTAAAACCAATCAATATATCCAACCTAATATTAACATGCAATTCCAAAACAAACAATCAACTACTATGAAAAAAAAATCAAAATAATGTTAATGTAGTAAATTAAATATTAAAACAAAAGTATTCAAATAAAACTTGTATTATTGAAGTTGTATGTACATAAGTTCAAAGATGATAAGTAAAAAAATGCATCAAAATTTTTTACCTTATTCATAAAGCTTGAAATACTTCTTTTTACACGACGTTGGATGTTTTGTTCGTCAGTTCACCATCTTCATCCAGTATAACTATCTTCAGTCCATCTCGACTTCTGACCCTTGATAGTGCAACATACAACTGGCCGTGCGAAAAAACTGGATCCTTCAAATACAACCCAACTCTTGATAACGATTGTCCTTGACTAAGTGGAGGGTTTCCCGGGCTTCCGGGTCCACTGCGTGCGGGGGATTCCCCAAGTAGCGCTACCCACATATTAGGCGGCCCAATCTCCCATTGGGTTAATGAGTGTGACGGTTCGGTTATCGGGAGCACATCTTGTCACATCACTGGTTCATCACATTCTACTGGTTAGCCACTGGAAGCATGTATTCACCCCAAAACAGTTTAAAACAGAAAAAGAGGGGATGGTTCACGAGACTCACCTGGATAGCAATGCAGAAATAATAATGAGTTGCTTGGTATCGCGTCCTGATATTCTCCTGGTTGGGCCCTATGTCGACACACATTATTAGTGTTGGTTTTGTTAATTACGGTTACACGTGGGGACAAGCTCGAGCTTAGAGTTTCATGTTTTTAGGTTGTCTCACACCTTAGTATTAGTGTATTCCGGCTACTACGTTTATTGGGTCTATCGCGTCCTTTACTTATTTTATAGTCTAGAGGTTTCATCTAGTAATCGTATATATCGTGTCCTCGGATTCAAGTCCCTAAGGTCAAGTTTGCTTCTTAATCCCGAGTTTAAAGTATTGTAACATTTGGCTGCACTTCCAAAGGAGGAAGTGTAAGCGTGTTCTTAAGAAAAAGCGACATATTATAGGTGCTCTGTTGCAGTCACGCACAAAAATTGACAATCATTAAAATAATGCAAGAAAAATAATTATTAATTGAAGGTTAAACTTTTAGCTCTAAAAGATAATCATACCCAGTTAATGATTTCAAAAACAATCATGTGCTCCTTTTTTATTTTAAAAGCTTTCTTCATGAAAGGCCATCCTTTAGTCACATAAAAAGCATCATCTTCATAGTCTATCTCTATTTCAAAGCGTCCACGCGGATCTGATGTGACTTCAATTGGAGTTACTGGTGTCATTCTATTTAATAAGCCATGACCCACGAAAGGACTGATATGCTGAATTTTTTGTTAACAAAGCTCAAACATTAATATATGTTTTTTAAAAAAACATATTTGTATAGTGTATTTGAATGATGCTAAAAAAATTACCAGACGTTTGTCGGTTGTGTATGGGTCTTTCAAGCTGCAGTAGAAAAACTTTCTAGGGGCAGTTATCGCATCTTGATGAAAAGTAATCATCGTGAATGAAAGAAGACTTTCCTCATATTGGAATATAAAGTTACAATCAGGTGGAAACCTACATTTTCTGATCATCTTTAGCCAACCGTTGAAAAAGTACCAATCTCCATTAATATTTGTAACCGTAACCTCAAACACCTCAGAGTTCAAAGTTCGGATCTTGGTAGTGCCGGTAGGATAATTATATTTCTGGATCCAATTACCATAATCACGAGGTAACGCCTGAATCAAAGTACACAAAACTTAGGAATGGTAAAAAACATATTGTTGTATAAAACATCTACAATACAACCATGTTATATATCTTACCAAATAAACTCGATTAATATCTTCCATGTGTAACCAAAACCCATACACCATTGTGACACTCCTGTAAATATAGTCGAACATGTAACAAACTATGTCAGTTTATTGAGTATTGCATAATATAAAACAATTAAGTGTATAACACATATTTAAAAACAGAAACATAAACACATATAGTGCATATATTTTTATAAACCAAAGGCTTTTAATTATATGCCGGTTATGCCGAAACGGGTTACATTTTCTGGTGGAGACGCGTACTGTTATATGTCGGAACGGTTAAAGGCGGAAAGGGGAAAAGAGTAGATGACGTGAACAATTACCGTAATGAAGCTTATGTTTTGTTTGTATAATCTGAAATCAATTTAAAAAAAACATAAATGGCGAAGGAATGTTGCAAACAAATAAATCAAATCAGACAATCAAAATACGCTTCAACGGAGGACAACTGAAATCACCCTAAACAAACATAAAATCGCAAAAAAAAAAAACGACACGGCAAAGGAGTGTCGGATTTCAAAATCGGATAAACACAGTCAACAAAGCAAAACTATATACCCTAAAGGATGAGGGCTTCATAATCATTACATCATCATCATCAAAGAATCATAAACAGGTTTGATCAATTTTCCAAATCGTAAGGTACTAATAAGGAAAGACGAGGGCTTCTAATAAGGAAATCAAGAGATATATATTTTTTTTAATTTCACTTGGAAGGAAACAAAGTTTGACGTCAACTCGTTTATATTACAATAACTAATTACAGATGGAATATTATAGGTATAATATTACTAAATGTGAGTATAAAACTTGGATATCGAATTACCTTGATCAAACTCGAATGCTTGATAACAGACAGAATAACAATGGTGGATTTATTGTGTTTAGAGCTATTTGTCTTTTAAAGACATTCTGTCTGATATCATATCTATAAATAGGTTAGAAATATCAATTCCATTTATTCAAAATGTCTTAATAATAATTATAATGGCATAATCAATATAATGGCATAATCAATGGTAATTGAAGGCATGAGTAAATGTCAACTATAATTAGGCAATATTAATCAGTTAGAAATATCAATTCCATTTATTCAAAATGTCTTAATAATAATTATAATGGCATAATCAATGGTTGACATTGACTCATGCCTTCAATTACCATTGATTATGTCAACTATAATTAGGCAATATTCACTCACTTTGTATAAAATAAATAAAATATTGTATTAGGCAATATTAATCGGTTAGAAATATCAATTTAACATGACCATATGAGTAAACTGGAATAAATGTATAGTTAAACAATAATCATCTTCTTACTTGTTCTTGAACCTCCTTTGATACGTCAAAATCATCACATGGAAGTTTGCTAGTGCTTTTTCCAACTCTAATGTAACACCGTGGAATTGAATTTCAATTTTAATAAATGCTCCATCCATTAGTCAAATGTACCAGGCACAAAGTCACACCAACTTTGATTCCAAGCATGATCATAGGCTGAAAAAAGAGTGCTAAGCATAAACGAACGAACAATAATGACTTATACAATAACTATATGCTCATTTCTGAGTTAATGGTGTTGCTTTCATCATCAATATGAGGTGAAGACAAAAGAAAAATGATAATTAATAAAATTAAACGGTGTTCAATAATGCATATAATGTTGATAGTCATAGTAGTCTACTAAACAGTTACAATGACTTCTATCAAGAAGTTCTACACTATAACTTTTAATGAAATATAAACTATACCATATAACATCAAGGGATAAACTGAACAAAATTAGAGCACATATATGATAGGCTTCTTCACGGGTTGTATAGAATGTTAGAATTAAAAGGTTAATGGGGGTCGGTTTTGTCAGCGGTAAATTGTTTGAAATATAACTTTGAAGAATTATGTAATATTAATCACATTTAATTGCTTAGATCTAACCTTCATTGATAGAGATCGTATAAAGACATATTAAAAGATTTACACCACTTAAGTCCATAACCTTAAATACCTTCAGCAAAATGATTAATTCCATTTTTTCAAAATGTCTTAATAATAATTATAATAGCATAATCAATGGTTGACATTGACTCATGCCTTCAATTACCATTGATTATGCCATTATAATAATTATTATTATTAATATAATGGCATAATCAATGGTAATTGAAGGCATGAGTAAATGTCAACTATTATTAATTATTAATGTTATTAGTCAATATTAATAATTAATAATAATATTATAATGACATTTAATCAATGGTAATTGAAGGATTGAGTAAATGTCAACTATAATTAGTCAATATTAATAATTAATAATAATAATTATAATGGCATAATCAATGGTAATTGAAGGCATGAGCCAATGTCAACTATAATTAGTCAATATTAATAATTAATAATAATAATTATAATGGCATAATCAATGATAATTGAAGGCATGAGTCAATGTAAACTATAATTAGTCAATATTAATAATTAATAATAATAATTATAATGGCATAATCAATGGTAATTGAAGGCATGAGTCAATGTCAACTATAATTAGTCAATATTAATAATTAATAATAATAATTATAATGACATAATCAATGGTAATTGAAGGCATGAGTCAATGTAAACTATAATTAGTCAATATTAATAATTAATAATAATAATTATAATGGCATAATCAATGGTAATTGAAGGCATGAGTCAATGTCAACTATAATTAGTCAATATTAATAACTAATAATAACGAGTTGACGCAACCCCGCGCGTTGCTGCGGGATGCTGATTATAATTTTTTTATATTAATACAACAATACTATATATGATACGAAAACTTTGTTGTTTATACAAGACATTTTCTCTATTTTTGCTTTACCCTCAACAACAATCACCACACGAAAACAATTATTATCGACAAAGTTGAAGTAGTGGAGAGGGATCTTTCGTTATGCACTTGAACAAATTAAAGGTGTTTCCATACCAAGTTATAAACTGATGTATGGTGTACAACATTCATATAATATGTTTTAGTATATGGCCATCTTAGGAAGTATATATGTTTATAGTAAAGCAAAATTGCAAAATAAATATTTTAAATAAGTCAACAGGTTAACCATTCAATGTGAAAAACTTTCACTATTAGTTTCTTAACCGAAAGATTATTACATATCATTATTGACCAATATGTAAAAAGTAATAAAGAGAATATAGAATTTCCTTAAGATGGCCATATGTCCATTCTATCTTATTGACATAACAGAAAAAATTAAGAAAACATGAAAAAGCACTAAATCAACACCATGACAAACAAAGGAATACATTAAAAGCGCATCTATTTATCCAACCACAAAGGAAATAATAAATTACAAGAAAAGCAAGCAACAAAAATGGAAAAAAAAAAATTGATTGTTGTCAAGAGAACAACATAAATCATAACAAAGGTTTTAGTGTTTGCTAAATGTATAAACATAAACATATGCGTTACTGTCCCAAAATAAATACATACAAAGTGTAATAAATACATTCAAAGTGTAAAAAACCTATTTATCATGCTCTAACGAAGAAAGTAATAGTCAGCAAAGAGAAAGAAGGAAGTATTAACACAATCTAAGAAAAAAAGTGGTCTTAATAAGTTGGATAATTAATCCTTAAAAAAATCTGAATTCGGTTTCATACATAAACACGCATTAATGGACATATGAGAATCAGATGTAAAAAAAATTACCCTAAATATTATCAGACGTAGATTTTACCCTAACTGTTATTCAAGTAGAGCGGTTGTTATTCAAGTTAAATGATTGAACCGTGAATATTATATAGCGGATGATTCGAATGAACGAAGTCAAAAGAGACGTACGTACCTTTAATGACGAATTTGAAGAACAGATTGTTTTGGATGAAGATAGATTGAAGGCCTCAAAAATTGAAATAGGGAAGGGAAGAATGTAAAGAAAGAGATTTTGATGCATTAGGAAGAAAATGGTTTTTTGGGAATAAAAGAGGAGTTTGTAAAAAAAAAAAAAAGATTCATTAAAAAGAAATATTTCGTAAAAGGCAGAAGGTTGTGTTGCTTTTTGTGTAGATACATATATAATTTGAATTTTATTAATAAGGTGTATGAAAAAATATTAGAAGGTGGGAGTGAAAAGTTGGGTGTTAGATTATGAAAGGGTGTGATGGTTGAAGGGGACTCAAGTTGCTATATGTATTAAAAAAATATTAGAAGGTGGGAGTGAAAAGTTGGGTGTTAGATTATGGAAGGGTGTGATGGTTGAAGGAGACTCAAGTTACTATATGTATTAAAAAAATATTAGAAGGTGGGAGTGAAAAGTTGGGTGTTAGATTATGAAAGGGTGTGATGGTTGAAGGAGACTTAAGTTGCTATGTGTATTAAAAAAATATTAGAAGGTGAGAGTGAAAAGTTGGGTGTTAGATTATGAAAGGGTGTGATGGTTGAAGGAGACTAAAAAAATATTAGAAGGTGAGAGTGAAAAGTTGGGTGTTAGATTATGAAAGGGTGTGATGGTTGAAGGAGACTCAAGTTGCTAATTGTATATATATAATAATTATAATGGCATAATCAATGGTAATTGAAGGCATGAGTAAATGTCAACAAAATTTTCGTAATTGACTTTTGTTGAAGATCTTTGCAAGAACCGCTGCATCCAAAATGGACATGTTTGTACTCCTCAAACCATGTGGCGTTGTTGGGTGAGCCGCGTCTCCAATAAGCACCACACGGTCCCAAACAATCCGGTGCAGAGGATCACAATCATATATGACATTCAAAAATGGTTCTTTGGTCTCTTTTATTACTCTTACAAGTTCAGGAACCCATGTTTTCTCTGCTTCCTCTTGCATCTTCTTGATCATATCGTTGCTTACTTTCATAGTTACCGAACTCCCCTAAAAAATTCAATAAGTAGGCGGGGAGGTTAATACTTATAATTTCATAAACCTTAAAAAACGTTAGGATTCTAAGTTAAAAAGATGATCAATCACCTTGAGTTGTGGCTCGGGTTGATTGACATACCATATCCAGTTGATCTTCTAGTTCAAAAGGTCATAAAAAACGGCATGCGTTCCACTACCTAAATCGAAGTTCAGGCACTTGCCGAGATCTTGATAAACCTTTCGCAATCCTGCATAAATCTCCGAGTTTACATCACCAGAAAGATCCAACACCCCTCTCCAAGCACAGTACCCTGAGTACCTACAAATCATTCTCAACATTAGATTAACAAATCAACTAAAAGAATAAAACAAAATAAACACATATTAAAGGTTCTTCAAACCTTAATTTAAGGTCAGGGAGGAAAACTTGTCGAATCGAAGACAAACAACCGTTTATAAATCCAGATTAAAGAATGAATAAAAAAATTATCATGTGTGAACAGAATCAAGAATGCATATAAAATCACTCAATTGATTCAGCCAGTACACACTAACCATTTATATATCGAACATAATCAATAATGCAAAAAAATTATGGATGTGCGATGGTATGTTTCAATAGAATACATGACCTAGAATCAAGAATGCAAAAGAAGAAGAAGGATGAATGTTGGTTGGAAGATTTGTTAGAGAGTATGATGGAAGAATGTAGTGTAGACTTATGTTTAGAAAAGAGTATTTATAGTGAGTTAGTTGGAGCTCCATATACAATATGGATAGCTCAAACACTCTCTAAGGGCTTCATTCAACCCTAGATGACCTCAATTATTATATAGATAGATTAGTGTAGACTCTAGCCTGCTAAACATATAACCCAGTGTTTGAGTTAACCTCTAAAGCCCAAACATTAAAAAAATAATAACCCACTAAGGCTCTCTGCACCTGCATTCTTCAACAAAACTCACGCGCCTTTGCTTTCCTAAAACCCTAGAAACCCATTCCGACCCTCCCTCCCTCTATTCCCTACTCCCTCGGCCCTATCTGTTCTGACTTTCGACCGGCCAGCTGCCAGCAACAGCTTCCGACGGCCAGAAGCAGCCCCTTCCAACCGGTTGAGGTTCGTCATCCTTTCTTTCGCATTTTTCATTTATATTTATGAATTTTGTTTTTTGAAACAGTAATTTAAATTATTGAAAATTAATGGATATTTAGAGTTCTTATTGACCCGACCCAAACCGGATCACCGACCCAAAACTAAGTGGTAGGAAAAAAAAATTTAAGTCATGTGATTTTGGGCCCCCCTTGTAAAAAATTTTAAGTCATGTTGATTGTAAATTGGATGTACTATTTGTCTTTGAACAGAAATATAATCTTCACACTTGAACAACCATAAGATCTAATACCACAATGTTGGAACAGTTCTATACTCTTGAAAAATGCCAGAAAACCAAACAATCTTTATACAACATAAACAAAGCTTAAATAGCTGATTACAAACAGAAATCTGAGAAAAGAAATGAAATACGTACAAGCCATAAAAACTTCGACTAAAAACTGGAAATAGACTCAACTCTCACACTTAAAGAAATGGTCTTCATGACTCAGCACTCTTGACAGGCTTATTCCAAACAGTACTAACTTCAAGGGCTGCAACCTTGAATTACTTGCTAACACATCAACGGCTATGAGTTGGAATGGCTGCAATTTGAGTTATTCTCAACATAATGCGGCCAATAACATGACGATAACACGAAGCAGCCTGTTTAGAGAATCAACATGTGTTCCTGCCGTTTGCCTTTGACACATTTGGATCTCTAGCCCCTGAGTCAGTACGGTTTCTGAAACGAGTGCAGAAGGTGGTCCACAGTGACTCGCAGAGCCCTAAGAACCAAGGGTTTGTGTTTAGTAGGATAGGTTTTGCGATTCAAAAGGGGATAGCGGCGCAGCTTGTTGCCCGTTTACCCACCATCTAAATGTAACTTGTTTTGTCTTGGTATGAAATAAAAAGAAATAAACGTTACGTGAAAAAAAAAATACCCTTATTTATTCTGCATGAACCCTCAGGACACGAGCTTTTATCTTCATTTTTATCGTCATTTTTATCATCATCACTAATTGATTCAATGTTGATAAATGATAATATAATTAATGTTAGAACAAAGGATACAATTGTTTGTTTTGTTTTATTTTTGTTTTCAGTTTAGCGGTGAGGAGCAAACCTTAGCAACAACGGTCCATCCTTCGAGTTTGCTAGAAGTTCTGCTGGTAGTGGTCTTGTGAAATTGTTTCCCCTTAAGTTGCTACAAGGAAGACCATTTAAGAGCATTATGCATAGTGTAATAGCTTTTGGTCATGTTAGATATATAGCATCTAGAGTTTATGGTTTCTTCGTGCATGAGGATTCCTTTCTCTAGAGTTCTCATTTAGCATATGTTTTTGAAGTCCTAAATCAGCCAGATGCGATCTTAACACATGAAATTCGATGAATTCCAAACTCGTTTGCTTTACTAAAGGAGTGTAGATATGTTGCATTTAAGCATAGAGTTTGTTCATGTATTAGGGTCACTATATTTTGTCGCCTTATTTAGTTTATCTTTGTATATAAAATGAGGTCTGAGCCTCACAAGCAATAGACAAAAACTGTATCCCGAAAGGTTGAACATGTGATTATTCAGATCCTATACTCCAGGTGACTTACAGATCCCAGAATTATACAGATCCTCAAGTGGTCTAGTTGAGCGAGAAACTCTGGCACGTCACCTGTCAAGTTATTGTAGGACAAGTCCCTGGAAAAGAAACAAACAGAAATAAGCACTTTGTGCAACAACTTACTATGTCCATAGATCCCAGAAATATAAGATAGAGATAACTTACAATGATTCTATCATAGTGAGATTAGCAAAGGCAGTAGTTATCTCTCCGCTTAATCTGCTAGAGGAAAGATTCCTGCAATAAATTTGCTTGAATAAAATGGTTGCAAAATAGAACAATTGTTGAAGATAATTAATGTTCCCTCCAAGTACATGCTTGCACGTGAGTTTTAAGTTTGAAAATAAAGATGTTGCAAGTTGTTGAGGGGTCATGTTATTTACACCGTAGGTTTTTTAGGGTTTTACACATCTCTACTGCTCGTAGAGGCCTCTACGAGCAATAGAGGTGTCAAAGCATTGAAAACCACAAAGCTCTACTACTGGTAGAGGCCTCTACGAGTGGTAGAGCTTTGCTGCCCTAAAAACCTAACCCTACTACGACTCGTAGAGGCCTCTACGAGCCGTAGAGATGGAGGCCCATAGAACATTCAATGTTCAGACTGTATACAGGTTGTCAGTGAGCTCTACGACTCGTAGAGACCTCTACAAGCCGCAGAGGTATTGTAGTTGATGTAATTAACCTCTATACGACCAGTAGAGGCTTCTACGAGTGGTATAGGGTTAGAAAGTACGAGGTATCCGAGTATCAGGTTGCCATTTCAGTAAAATCACCCCTCTGCGGCCAGTAGAGACCTCTACGAACCGCAGAGGTCTGGTTGTTGTCAGCGTTTATATACATAGTCTACGGCCAGTAGAGACCCATACGACTGGTGGAGTTCTCTTTCAGCACTTTAAACCATCAACCATGCACGATTTTCAGTCCAGACCTCAAAATTTCAAATTTTTTTCACCGACGGCTCCAGAATTTCTTCCGTGAAAATACCATCCGGCCAACCAGTTCGTAACACAATGTCTTCGGGTAAATGGTTTGACGTATGTTGCGTCCAGGAATGCGATAGTGAGCATGGTGAGGCAGAGGTTATATCCGGGAAAGCAGCGCTACCAGATTTGAATGAACAACCACAGCTACCCGATTTAAACGGGGAGTATGTAGAAGAACTGGAGTCATGTTACGTGCCTTCAAGCGCTCCACGATACGCACACGAGGCGGGTGACTGTAGCGAGGAACCGAACCCGGATATTTCGTTTGTTGTTGTTGTTGTTGTTATTGTTATTAAACCCTAATCATGATTTCTTGATGTTGGCGTTAACAGGTATAAACTAGAAATCATGCATTGGAAATGCCAGCTTCCTAGAGAGTATCACCGGTTTATTACACATATTCAAAATGTTTGGGGAGACGGTAACTGTTGGTTCCGATCCATATCTGTGTCTTTAGGGCGTGATGAGAATGACTGGGCTATTATCTGTCAGGATTTGATGAACGAACTATATGAACGCTATTGTAAGTGCATTGTTTGTATGTCCCTAGCTAGTGATAGGTCCCTATAGGTCGTTGGCTAGGTTAATCGAGCGGTTTATGGCTCGTAATCATACTAGCTAGGTCCAAGGGGGAGTCTGTTAGTGCATGATGTGCCTAGGCTAGTATGTTAGTTGTTTGGACGTGTTTCAGGGTGTTTGGGAGTGTTCTTAATCGTTTTGGGTATGATTGGAAGCATCAGGCGATTAGGAGTATCTGGCATGCGATTGAGAGTATACTCGCATGTAATAACATGCGAGTGGGAGCCATTTGTATGTTATGTATAGGCGATTAGGCCCAATCTCCTATACTTCATGGTGAGTAGCTGTCCCAATCGCCTATACCTGTCTGTACGAGTACGGGAGGTATAAATAGGCCCAATCATTACCCTAATCATGAGTTCTTGCCACACACACTCTCCAAACACCCTCCCCTGGTCTGAGAAGTCTGATTTGATTATTGTAACACTCGAGCTATGTTTGAATGATAAATTTTTAATTTTTTTAACCCGTTTGTGTGTGTTAATTATATTACTCGCATATCATTGGTTCTTGGTTGTTTTTGTTATTAGAACATATTTAGAGGATTCCGCACTCTGAATATAAACCTCGTGATTGTCGGTTGACCCGTTCATCGATCCTACAAGTGGTATCAGAGCCGAGGCTCTTATGACGAGCGTTTTGATAACAAAAACGAGTGAAAACAGGTGGGTTTTAGTGTTAAAGTTTAAATTTTTATCCAAAAACCTGTTTGAACTTTGAAACTTTGAGATTTTTTATAAAAAAAAACCCATATTTTCAAAATCATAGTGTGTTTATACGGATAAAAACGTGTGTTTTTTATTAGGTTTTGTTCTAAAACTGTTTTGGAAACTTTTCTAATCATTTGGGGATTAAACCCATCGTTTTGGACAAGATTTTGAAGCAAAAATGGTAGTTTTTGAGCAAATGTGAGGTTATAGATCAGGTCAGGCGATTTGCAGACCCTAATCGTAGAATATCATTGTGTGATTAGCCCAATCGCCACTTTTACTAGCATTTGGCCCCCAATCGCCTGATACTACTAGCATTTAGCCCCAATCGCCTAAAGTTACTAGAATTTGGCCACCAATCGCCTGTTATTACATGCATTTGGTACCAATCGCCTGTCTTTAGTAGTGATTAGAAGCTAATCGCCTATAGCTACATGTGGCATAGCTTGAAATCACGTGTTGAATCCTAATCACCCCTAAACTCGTAATCGCTCAACTGTTCACTAGAATTTACACCAATCACGTGTAAAACCTAGCGATTAGGATCCCAATCACATATAAACTAGCATTTACAATTCCCAATCACCTATAACGTGTTGAACCTAAAATTGACCTGAGTTTGACTCGCGTTGACCGAAGTTGACTTTCGTTGACCAAGTTTGACTTTCAAAAAAATAGGTGTTAACCGTCTTTGACCGAAGTTTGACTTTTGTTGACCAAGAGTTGACTTTTTCACAAGGCTTTCATAATGGCAAATGCAACCAAACCATGGGCTTTCGCGTCTTCAATGAACACCCGACCGGCCCAACAACGACAACAACAGGGGAGTTCCGGATGTAATCCGTAGGCCCATCTGGAGAGGAAATCAACGTTAGATGCTAGTCAAAGTCAACCAAATTAAACTAGACAACTTAACAATGTTCAAAACAATCAAGAAATAGTTGTGGTTTCGGTTACTCCTGCAATTCACTCTATCTTAGCAAACACGGATGTTGCGAGTGTACTTACTATGCATGCTGAGAAAGGTTTTGACCAGAAGACACAACTAGTGGGAGGTGATAGTGGGAAAATGTGACATCCGTGGGTGTTACAGAAAATTGCGTGTTTTCTTAACGAGTAGAGACTGTGGAATCGGGAGAAGTGTTAGAGAGTGCTCAAATCTCAGAAGAGTATACAGATGCAGATAGTGAATCATCATCCAGTGAACAAGATCCTGAACGAAGTTCTGAGAAATGAAAAGAATTGATGCAAATTGTTCAACTTCTAAAAGGAGTGAATCAGAAGAGGAAGATGCTGATGATCAAAATCCAGAAGTTGGAGTTCAAATCAAGCACGGAACTGAAGCTATTGCACAAGGATCCTCCAGGTTTGTCTGTTCTAACTGTGCCGAACTCCAAAGTACGATTGAAAGGTTGTCTGAAAACCAACAGACCCTTACTTGTGATCTTGCTAATTGCATAACCTTCAATGAAGTTTTGAGAGCAAATGAAATGGAGTTTAAAAACTTAAATGAAATTTTAATCAAAGAAAATTCTGAGCTTTCTAAAACTCTTGAGCAAATAAATTAAGAATTAGCGCAAACAAAATCTGATTATGAAAGAGCCCAACATAAGCTAGATGGTTTTCAGTTTGCAAAGTTTGTGCTAAGTAAAAATGATGTTGATCTTAAAAAACAGTCTCGGCAAAAAGAAAATCAAGGATTTGGTTACAATAAACATTCTGTAAATAGACGGAAAGTGAAATTGAAACCAAAGGCCTTACCAGAGGCAAACCTTGAGGATTCTAATAAAGAATCCCAGGAAACTGAGAAGGCTCAATCAGGTTCACATAGCTCTATTAAAAATCACATTTTGTGTGAACCTGAACCGGAAAAGAAGCACTTTCAGTTTGCTGAAGGCACGGAAGGGCTGTACATGTTGGTGGGATCTGACAAATTGTTTTCTGATAAAGATTTGCCCATTTAGAATGTGGATCAATCCTTGATTAAACATATTTTCTAGGAAGTACCAGTTACTGAAGATCAGATCAGAAAACTCGTTGATCAGAAGAAACATGTTGAACACAAACCCACCAAACATGTGAATCAAAAGAATCGGTCTGGGAAAAATCAAAAGGGTCCCAAGATCAATGAACTTAAGCTCATCAAATCGAAAGAACTGATCAGATGAGACACTCTCTTCAAAATCATCAAAGAAATTTTTCACTAAGATCATCTGATCATGATTCATATCCAAGTACCTCTCGATTTAAAAGCTCTCAAGGAAGTTGTAGCCCTAGATATTCTCAGATTAGCTCGAGACAATCACGGTATGAACCTCAGTACTATGAGGAGTGGAGGTCATGCTATGAATGTAACGAGGTTGGACACTTGATTGCTAATTGTCCCTATCTGATAAAATTAAAGGGCAAAACATTTGAAACTCCAAAATACAACAACCAAAGATACGGGTCACCAAAACAAGTTAAACAGAATGTTCAAGTGACACCAAAGACTGTGAAAAAGAAACAAACGGTTGATGTTGATGGTGCAAAGCCTAAAGCTGACCAGGCATCAAACTCAAAGGCCTTACCCAAGGTTGCAAAACCCAAGGGAGGCCCAAAAGCAGGTCCAAAGACTAACCAAAAGGCAAAGCCTCCGGCTGACCCAAAGGTGAAGTCTCAGGTACCACCCAAATTTGTCAAGCAAAGACCTGTAAAGGCTAAGCATAACCAGATTTGGAAGCCAAAAGCAGCTGAAGCACCATCTGGGAGTTTATTTGCTTCATTAGCACCATCTACATCAACTGCTGTTGATGAGAAAACACCTACCCCTCATGGTAGATGGATGGAGCTGCCTATGATTGATGACCTAGGCCGACCAGAGATGGTCAAGGCCTGGGTCCCCCTCCAGAACTAATCTTTGAAGGAGTGTCTAGGGTGTTCCAGGAGGAACTATCAGCAATCATTTGATTGTTGACAGTGGAGCATCTTAGCACAAAATAGGTGTCATATCGTTCCAGTAAATTGATCATAATATCTTTGGAGGATATGTAACCTTAGACAATCAAGGAGGGGATTTGTTATCGAAGAAGAAGAAAGAAGAGAAAATGCTCGATGAGAATAATTCTAGACCCAGTGTTTCGACTTAACAACGGATGTCAGTAATGAATAAGAGTGGACTGGGTGATTGCTGCAGAACAGTTCCTTCATTATCTAAAGGGTTACCGACCAAAGGTCTATGGTACCCTAATGGCGATAAGCTGGATCTCGTTGACTTTAGTGAATTTATCAATGGTGGTTACAATATTGAAACTAGACCCCCAACGGGTGGATATCAGTTCTTGGGAGGTCGTCACATGTGTTTCCTGCAACCTGTGAAGCCGAATCAGGTACCTACATTGAGCTGATGTTTCCAGGTTTATCTTTGGATACTTCTACACACATGCTTGACTACGGTTTGCATTTTCTTAGCACCTCCATCTTCTTATTAATAGTGTAACTTCCATAACAATCACTAAGGATCTAGTGATTATTTATGTCCACACTGACTACCGAATTGCCAAAATTTTTACCAAATCACTTGATAAATTTAAATTTGACTATCTTTGAAAGGTAAATGGCATTTTGGGAAAAACTGAGTAAACCACATCGGAAAATCATTTTTTAAATATTTGTCTTCAAAAATCAGAAAAATCCAAAAATATTGTCTTTTCGCAAATTTTTAGCTTTTTAGGGGGTGAAAATTCAGAAAAATACAAAAACATTGGAAAATGCAAAAATCAAAAAAAAAAATTAGAAAATCCAAAAATCAAAAAATCAAAAAAATTGAAAAATGAGTTTCTTTGGTGAAACAGGGAAGATGATATTAACCCATCAGTTGGACTGTCTGGACTCTTATCATCTTAAAAATATTGGAACTGATAAGTAGCCTCTACAATGATGTGTTGGTAGGCTCGAAATCATTTCCATGCTCGGCACGGTGATATAAACCTAAATCAACTGAGCATTGTGTGGATTAACGACGCGTTGGCATATAGTCTAAAAACCTAAATCCCGTCGATAGAATGCCAAAATCTAAGGTTTCTGGTCTTTAAAAGGTTGGTACATCCGGGTGAACTCGACGTCTCTCAGAATAAAAATGGGGTGGCATAACTGACATACGTTGGGTTCGCAGCCTACAACTGAGACACCTCTTTGCTATTCCCAAAGAAAAGGAAAAGAAAAACAAAAAAATAGAATAAATTCTGACAAGGAGACGTCTGGGAATCCTTAAAAGAGCAAAAAGATCATGAATACCAAAACCCTATTCTCAAAGAAAATCGCTCTAAGGTAGCAAATCAATTACCTAAAGCATCGTACCGTGAAAAATAAAAAATACGGTATTTGACTTGAACCATGGTCTAGATCTCACTGGTCTCTCTGTTGCAGCGTTCTTGCACACCTGATCACCACTGAGTCCATTCCTTGTAAATACGGATGACAACAGCTTATTCACCGGTTACGAGGAAGCTTTGTGCATGCCTTGATGCGGGAATATGTCACGTGTGCGGGGAACACCTTTAATCAGTCTTAATATTACCTTAACGTATCTAAAGTGCCTAGCGATAAAACTTGATTTTGAGTTTAGGTGGACAACAATACTGGCAGTTGTTGTAGGATGCTTATTGGTAATTTGAACTATAACTAAACAAATAAGGGTTCTAGATTAGTCCGTACGCTGATATGTTTCCCTAACAGATGAAACTCGCAAAAATATGATATTGAATAGTTTTTACATTTCCTGCATCTTTAATTTCTCTTTGATTATCTTGAAAAACCCAAAAGATTTTTCTTTTGCCTTTATTTTTGATTGACCGATGTTGGAATACAAGTATTCTTCAATTAGAATCTCAGATCCGAAGCCGAAACACAAATAAAATCTAAATTTTACAAAATTCAAGGGTCAAATGTCACTTTCACGGTTACAAATTGTCAATCGTGAGAGTTCAGGGTGAAATTTGAAAAGATCTAAATGTTCAGGGGTCGAATGATTCGTTTCTCAAATTGGTGATCATTATGGATAAATCTTGAAAGTTCATCAAATGATAAACTTCGAGAATTTGATTGAGTCTGGATTATTTGTCGTATCTAATACAAGTTGTAGTTTGTGTGAAGTTTTTATTAATTTTTCCTGCAGGATCAACACAACGTCTGTGCATATCATGATTCAAACGACTAGGCTTGAAGCTCAACAAGGCCCGAACCCGAACAACAAAATCATCCTAAACAGCAAGAACCCGATATTTCAACTTCAGTGAAACCAGATCGTGGTAGAGCTCCGGCAATCGAATCTGAAGAAGATGAGAATCAAGAAGTGAAAGTGAAGATGATGTTGATCTTCGTCCAAGTCACAGAATCGCCAATCATAAAAGCGGAGATTTCTTGATTCCTCCCAAGTTATCGAAGCAAATCGACGACCAAGACGAGATCTTATGAGGCCACGACTAAAGCTCAAATCAGTTGATATGTTCAAGTCTTTAGAGGTCATACACTGTGGTGTCACTCTAAGGGGCTGTTTGGTAGCCTCTTAATGAGGCTCTTAACCATTCAGCGCTCTACGCCAAAATAGACATATGGCCACACTTTTCCTAAAATTGTCCAGCCACACTTTCGATTAAATGTGTGGCTAAAGGTCATTAATTATATTTCTAAACCTTCTAGTCTACTTTTAGCCACACGTTTTATTTACTCATGTGACCATTGTATATCATTTCAAAACTTTTAGCCACACTTTAGGGAAAAAATGTGACATTTTGTAGCCACACTAGAAAAGTGTAGCAAAATTTGATCTATGGCCACAATATTGATTTGATTTTTGGTTCATGTGACCAAAAACATTTCTTTTCGAAACCTTTAGCCACACTTCACGGAAAAAATGTGTCATTTAGTAGCCATACTTTAAAAGTGTGGCTAAATATGATCTACAACCACCATATTTGTTTCATGTGACCAAAAACATATCATTTCAAAACATTTAGCCACACTACAAGAAAAAAACTATGACATTTGGTAGTCACGCTAGAAAAGTGTGGCTAAATGTGACCAACTGTCATATTGGTATTTGTTTGAATTTATGTGTGGCTAAAAGATAAATGGTCACACTAAAATGTTTTACGTGTGGCTAAAAGTAATAAATGGACACGATTAAAATTTTATGTGTGGCTAAAAGTAATAAATAATCACATTTAAAATATGTATGCGTGGCTAAAGTAATCAATGATTATTTCTCACTTCCCCAACAAATTGAATCGGGAGTTGAAAAGTGTGAGTCATGATATTTGTTTGATGGTATGGCTTAAAGCTAATACATATGAACATATATATTTTTTTTTGTGTGGCCATATTATTATTATGACTTTTATTGTGTTCTCGGTGTAGTTTAAATATGATGTTGACAAGTAGTTCAAGATATATAGATTTTATTGTTCCAAAGTTGTATGCAGATTTGTAGTTCGTGACGATACAAAAAATGTTATGTTTGTTTTATAGGTGTTGAAAATGCTCTCTTTTTTAACCAAAGTGAAATAGCATCAGTGAGCCTTCCTAGACTTGCATTTATTTCCTCTGCTGGCCTGCGACAGGTGGTCTCAAAATCAGTAAAGTTGCTAGCCATTCTAAATTTACATTTACTTCGTATGCTGACCTGCTTCATGACCACTTGTGCTCCGCCTCTTTAAAGCCCCTTGGTTATTGGATCGACTTTGTTCCGCGTACCTATTGGTCTCAAAATCACCAAGGCTTCCCTTTCCGGTTGCGTGTTGCTATGGACGATTTGATGATGCCAAATATTATTGGACATTTGTTGTTTTGGCGTGGCAACCACGATATCAATTTGTATTCGGTTCCTGTTTACACGTGATATCTACGGTATGCAGCTACATCAGGTTTGATGTTCTAAGCCTAAAGTGTCCATGTTTTGTGTCGGTTTATCTTATTGTTGCAGCCATGAGCCATGTACAGATTTCATATTGGTAGCTATATATACGGTAAGGTTAGTCTGATTGCATTTCAATTTAATTGTGGCGTTTGTAAATTTAAAGCTTTTTTTTTAACGGCAAACGACTATTCATTCATCACCCAAAAATATTACACCAAAATGCGCTATACTAGCAAGATGCTAGTCACAACATACACCAAACAAACATAGACATCATGCAGGTAGTACCAACGTTTTATGTAGCCCAAATAGTTCTATCACATTATCAACTTGAAAGAAAGGGATGTTGGACCATACGCACACCTTATGCCAAATTATGCTAGAGAACCGACGGTCACAAACAAATGATCAGAGTCTTCCTCATGATTTTCACACAACCTGCAACTTACCGGACAGCTAATGATGTGTCGTTTCTGCAAACCAACTAGTGGGTCGATGGGCGTCAATATCCTCAAATTGTGGACTGCGAAATCTAAAAATGCGGCAACTCCATCCATATATTGTTGTTGGGTTCTATCTGTTAACATCCAAGACTTGTCCATATTTTAATCAGGACCTGATACATAAACCACATTGTAAAAGTTACAATAGTGATAAGAAAATATTGAAATTTGTTTCCAGATAATTCTTATTTATAAATACATCAATTTTTTTTGGTGATGTTAACAGACGTACAATAAAGTTGATGATCATCATGTCAAGCAGATTTGAACCATCATAATTACACATAAAAAGAAAATATTATATCGTAAATATATGAATGAATAAAATAAGATCACAATATGTCAATAGTTAACAGACGTAGAAAGGAATTTCGCCCAATCATAGGACTATAACTTCATGAAAATATCAAGGAAATTCCTTAGATGCTCTTGGTGCATGTGCCGTAGATCTTATCCTTAGTTATTTGAAGTTCATAAAAAAAGAGATATGGGATTGATACACCCATTGACATCATGCTGATGTCATGTTCAGGATTCATACACCCATACATAAAGTAAGATTAGATGGTCAAGGTCATTAAAAAAATTGATTACCCTTTGGTGTGCTTTTACATTTAAATTTTAGTCTACTTTTTTTACTTAAAATTTTAAATGTAACGGCAAAAAAAAGTAACGGCAAATCATTTGGTCTACTTTAAAATTTTATATTACTTTTTTTTCCTTTAAAAAAAAGGAAGCAAAATTTTTTTAACATACCGTGAACATTAATTATGGTGCACAAAATTACTTTAGTTATTTTATTGAAAGATAGTATAAAATTATTTTTTATTTTTTTAACGTAAACTTTTTTTAACACCCTTAATTTCATCTTTATCTTCTACTTGCAACGATTTGAACCTACAACCTCATATTTGAAAGGAGGATATCATACCACTAGATCAATAAGTCAATGGTGATAATACAAAATTATAATAAAATTAGAGTATGTTTATTTTAAATATATTATTTTGTTGATTACTTTTTGAAGCTTTTTTATATATTATTTTTTTATAAGCATTTATGAACTACTAATCACATTCATTAACTATTTTCACCCACTTCTAACTCTCAATCATATTCTTTATTACTCAAACCATCATCCTACTTATAAATACCAACATCAACCACCTCTAATCTCTTAGAGCATTCACTAAAGAAGTGAGAGTACAAAAATTGATGGTGTGAAGAAGGTTTTTTTAATGTGCAACCGGAGAGAACTATTGGAAGAGCTTTTTGGAGTTTAGAGAGTTGTAGATGTTGGTATATCGGTGACGGTCAGTGACTCTCCGGCAGCCATATTTTTTAATCATGGACGTGTATACTTATTTTAGCCATATTGCCCAACTTTAAAAAAAAAAACAAAAAACACCTCTGAGGGAGTCAGATGATCAGATATGAGGAAAAAGAGGGGTTTTAAAATGTTGGAACCCAAAAAGACAAAAATGCCCCCAAAATTAACGTGATAAGTTAACTGGGCTAGTGTCAGGGACGAATTTAGAGAAGAAAAAAAAACAGAAGGACCCAGATATAAAAGGGTTTGGGTTTTGGACTGAAGTGAAAAGAGCCCAAACCTCAGGGACGATTTTGACTATTAACTCTTTTCAAAAACATGTCGATTCAAATATAAAAATTTTCATTCAAGGGTATTTTTGACGTATTTCGTTTTTACAAAAATAACACGTTTTCATGTACATTTTCAGTTTGTTTACATTTTGACATAAATATTGTTTGGAAATGACTTGGTTAAATATAATACATTTTTGTTCGATAGTACAAATTCGAGTAGTTTACGTTTTGACGTCGCCGCAAAACAGGACAACTAAAATTACTAGTTTAATACAAAGTTTGTTTTAGGCGATTCTAAAAAAACAAGAATTTCAGACTTGCTAATTTTTGTGGTTCTTTAATTTTAAAAACTTTGTTGAAAATTGAAAATAGTAGAAGCATATAAAATACTTACGAAAACTTTGTGAACATTAATATGTATTTTTTTTAATGTTTATTGAAAATTTAAAATAGTTAGAAAAACAATAAATGAAGAGAGAGGAGAGAGACTAAGTGGTTGATGATTTTTAGACATAGTGGGTGTATATTTCCACTATCCTTAATGGGAAATCAATCATACCTTAGATTCAGAGCTCTAGGGTTGTGTTCTTCAATTCAGAGTTGTAAAGGGACGATTGAATGGTTTCATAGTAAAATAAAGTTCCTTTAAAACCCTTATAATTTGTGGATAGGTAGGTAGGTGTATAGTAGATATATATGAATATGATCAGGGATGGCAACGGGTCGGGTATGGATTGGGTTGGGTTAATACCATACCCGTCTCATACTCGCGAAATATTTTTTTTCCAATCTCAAACCCGTTTTATACCTGTCGGGCCCGGGTTTTTTTTGCCAATCTCAAACCTATAAAATGATAAAATACTAAAAAAATATTAAAAAACATTGAAAATAATAAAAGAATAGAAACATTAAAAGTTTTAAAAGAATTAAAAACATAAAAAAATTAAAACATAAATATTTTGTTAATTTAAAAAATAAAAGTAAAAATAAACTAAAAAATAAAATTTTAACAGACCTAACCGGCCCGTTAATGACCCAGACCCTTTTGACCCAACTGGGCCATAACGACCCGGGCCAATAATGGTCAAATAAACTAACGATGGTCAGTTAGATCCAATGGTGATCAATTAGGCCTAATGATGGTCAGTTAGGCCCAATGATGATCAGTTAGATCTGTCATTATCTCTTAGACCTAATGATGGTCAAATTGGTTCAATGATGATCAATTATGTTAATGACAGTTAATTGGGCCTAATGATAGTAATCAGAGCTATTGATGGTCAATTGGGCCTAATGATGGCCATACATGGGAAAATAAGGATGTTACAATAGATCATACATGTCTTTAATGGGCCTTGATGTTTCATAGTGGATTATAGTATATCATATATGTATTAATGGATAATTATTGGGTCTCAATGTTTCACAATGGACTATAGCAGATCATATATGTCTTAATGGGTAATTATTTGGGCCTTAATGGAACACAATGGACTGTAGTAGATCATATGTATTTTAATGAGCCATATTTGTCTTTAATGGATCATAATGGACTATATTAGATCATGTATGTCCTAGTAGACCATATTGGACTTCAATGGATCATAATGAGCAATAGTAGATAATGTATGTCTCAGTAGAACCTATTGAGCCTTAATGAATCAAAATGAGCAATAATAAAAACATGTATGTCTTAATGGACAATATTGGGCCTTAATGAATCAAAATGGATATTAGTAAAACATGTATGTCTTAATGGACAATATTGGGCCTTAACAGATCACAACGGGCAACAATAGATAATGTATGTATTAATAGATCATATTAGGTCTTAATGATACACAATGGCCAATAATAGATCATGTATGTCTTAGTATACCATATTGGGCCTTCATGAATTAAAATGACCAATAGTAGATCATGTACGTCTTAATATACCATATTGGGCCTTCATGAATTAAAATGGCCAATAGTAGATCATGTACGTTTTAATAGATCGTATTGGGCCTTAATGGATCATAACGGACATAGTAGATCATGTATGTTTTAACGGACAATAATGGGGATTAATGGACAATAATGGGGATTAATGGATTTCCACATGAATTAAAATGGCCAATAGTAGATCATGTATGTTTTAATGGACAATATGGGCTTTATCATATTAGGTCTTAAGGGATTAGATCAAGCCTTAGTGAGTCCTCATACTACATAATAGACAATAATAGATAATATATGTTTTAATGGGCCACACTGAGACTTGATAGCGATAATGGTTGTTTGTGGACCATTCTAGGCTTTACCATGTCGCATTTGGCTCTAAATGGTACGAATGGGTTATAGTGAGTTATAATAGATTACAACATGTGATTTGCATATCTTAAAAAATTAATGGGTTTCCACATGAATTTGTGTATAACCATTATTGCGTAATGGAGATAGATATGATCGAGTGGTTCCGCTGGTGACACGATAATAGTACAGTTGTTTGTCACTGATCTAAATTTGCCCTTCAAAAGGAAAAAAAATGGTCTTAATTGGTTTAAGTATCATTTAATATTAGTTGTTTCAATAAGATTATGTTGTATTTTTCAGATTTACCTTTTTATATATATTTTGTAAAAAAAAAAGTATAGACTTTCTTATTAGATTTTGTCGTTCAAAAAAAGTAAAAAACTTTCTTATTAGATTTTACAAGGAAACATTTATCAATTTATTTACATATAGTTTACGATTTGTAAAAACTATGCTATCAATGAACGATTTAAAAAAAGTTATATGATTAAATGAAATTTTTCTTTCAAAAAAAAGTTATATGAAATTTCCCCAAAAAGAAGTTTGTCACTTCTAAAAGTTAAATCACCCGCTCTCTACTTCGTTCCATCTTTTCATCTCCCGCTCGCAATTAGGGCTTTCCACACCGATATTTTCTTCAATTATATCACAACCAAGGCCTCTGTTTCTCTCAGATGCTATCATCATCATCATTATCGTCATCTTCCTTATTCCATCAACTACACAAACAGTTCCATCGCTTCCTCTTCATCCAAATCCTTAATCCGCTTCAACTATCCAAACCCTAAACGTCGACGTTTCGTTATCTCATCCTTCTCTTCTTCAGATGAAGCAGCTGTTGTTCAATCCGGCGATAATATCTCCAGGTTTGTTTACTGTTCATGTATCCAATATTGTTTTAATTTATGTTTAGTTATGTCAGAGTGACGATTTGTACGGACAGTACAGTGTATATTTGTTGGAGACGGAGGATGATTGAATATTCACCTCATATAGGTTCACTAGAGTAGCTGTAAGACTATCCAAATGCTCGAGTTATGCTATTCTTTTTCTTATTATTTGGGTGTTTATTGGTTGTCAACTGTAGGAAATTTTACGAAGATGTGCTGCCTATTTGTTGTGTAGAGCTATAAGTAATGTTTAAATCTATAGTTTTTGTATGAGTTGTTGACTATAATATTGATTGTTGTTTGTTTTATGTAATCAGAAATGGGACATTCTGGATATCCACTTTCCTCGAGGTCCATTTGGTACAAGGCAAGTATAGATAATATGTTGAGATAATCGTTTTGTTCTACAATGTTGAGATAAATTTTATGATATGTGTGATTGATTTGAGTCATCAATGCAACAATTTAGTTGTCTTTACAATTTTGTAAATGGTACGTTGAACCGCCTTAAGTCATATTATTGCAACTGGTTTTTTATGAACTTGAATGGTTGTTTTAGTCTGCAATGCTTTGAGTCTGGTTGTTTCTGAAAGCAACCGGTGAGTCAGTGGTTGAAACTATTATTGTACAGTGTCAGTTATAAGAATCATGAAATATAAAACAAAACAAATATACCCAGTAATGGACCACTTAATAAGAATCATATCAGTGCACATTTTAATGGCAAGCTTTCAAGAAATAATGTTACTTTGCAGCATATGACTAAAAATAGACATGTAAGTTAACTGCTTGTTTGGGCAGTGGCGAAGCTTGACTCGAAGGTTCGGGGGGTCGGAAGTCACCGGGGGATCGGAAGTCACTAGTTTCGGAGGGTCGAAACCCTATATTTCCAAAATTTTCTAGACGAATACTATATAATCGGAACTTCTGCGCGAAAATTCAGGGGGGGTCGGCCGACCCTCCCGCCCCAACTAAGCATCGCCCCTGTGTTTGGGGATATACTTTACTTTTATAAACCATGGGAGAATCATATCTTCAATTTATTTAATACACTAATACTTTCACGCATAATAGGACCTTTATCTACCTTAATTTTTAAATAAGAAAGTAAGAATCATATTCTTGCTCTTATGCGGTAGGTGCTCTAAGACATGTTTAGTGTTTTCCTGTTATAGTTAGTGTAGTAAATTCACTACTAGTTTTCATAGTTTAACAAGTCAGCGAATCTTGGAGAGGACATGTCATCCTTACACGTCATCTTTTTAAACTAAGTTTACTTTCAATATTTGTAGGCATACCGCATACGAAAAAGGGTTTGATGATTGCAGTATTTCCAGTTACCTCCAAGGTACATATATTGCTTAGCTTTGTCTTTTTGTTATATGTTTCTCAAAACCCTTTCAGACTTTCAAATTAATTTATGTATGTTTATATATATATATATATATATGTGTGTGTGTGTATTTTGTGATCACGTGTTTGATTGTGCTAATATTTTGATGGATGGTATACTGCCCCACACCATATTCCTGTTGTTACTTTAAGTGATGATCAGAAGGTGACATCTTTAGGCTTATCAAATAATCTTCAATCTGCTCAAGGACTTATACAAGCACAATTGCCTTATTCAGTTGGTCAGATTTGTAACATCTTCTATTATCTTCAATCTGCTCAAGGACTTATACAGGCACAAGCTATTAGTACCACTTTGTTTTGAGTGAATTAGAGCTTACACTCTATAGTGAACCAAGCTACTCGTAACTAAATTTGGATTTAAAGTTGTTTTTCGTGTACCATGTTTGATTACTAATAGAATGAACACTACAGTTATTCCTTCAGTCAGTCTAATGTAGGTTTTCAATTCGTTCTGCTGAAAGTTAAAATTTACCAGGTTAAAAGGAAAATGTAACATGGATCAACAAGAGTAAACGACTTGGGTAAGCAATATTTTTCTGGTTGCATTTGATTGATTGCAGCTTTGACATGTCACAATATTACAAGTTGCGTTTAGTTTTAAAACAGGTAATTTAGTAGCAGGTCATATTAATACAGCTAACTTGTCTTTGTAAGTATGTTTGATTGTTCACGGTACAGTAGGAAAGCACAAGTTCTCAAGTTGAGGGCACACGCTGTTGATGCAGGGTTTTTTTTTTTGTTTTGGAAGTCACGACCTCTACCTAAGAGACCTGGGTTCGAGGGGAGCGTGAACTAGAAAATTAACAGGGACAACATCAAAATAGTGGGATTAAGAACATGTTTAAACTTGCATTGTACATATTTATAGCAGGAAAAATACAAATTCATGTTTATGGTTTTTAATTAATGTTATCAAAGCGAGAACGATTCGGTTTAGTGTGCCGCAACATGCGTGGGGTATAACACTAGTTTCATATTAATAATATAAATGGGTTATTGTCAAAGTATCTATGTATATGTTTATATTCTTTAAACTTAAAGAAATTAGAACCACCTGGCAATTAAGACCCTCTCCATACAGATGGCAGATACAAATGACAAACTTAATCAAGTTTTATCTTTACTGGCTGCATAGGGACAGGTGTTACCGGGCTGTGCATCTTCTGTAAATAAAGCTTCACCAACACAAGTAAGTGAATTATTTTATTAACAAATTAAGGCTTTAACTTTTATTAAATGTTACTATTAGCTACAATTTCAAAAATTGTCCATGTAAGTGAAATGGTAATATTTGTACTTCCCTCTTTGTTTTACATTTTGTAGGTAAATTTTGTGGATAAAAATGTTGGATCTAAGCTTATTAATAATGCTACCACATCACACATGGTGCAAAAAGAAACGGTAAAAACATTAACTATTTGATAATTTTCTTTTTATTTTACTTTTTCCATGTGATTGTAAATCTAACATAACCTAATCAATTGAATTCTAGGTCAATTGTATGGACAACAATTCGAGATCTAAGGACAATACTAAGGCTACCACATCTAATGCATCATGTAAAGTTGTGCAAAAAAAAACTTGCTTCTCAGAGTAACATATCTAAAATGGTGCAACAAGAAAAGCTAACAATGGTATGTATTTGACAATTTTCTTTTCTTAGTTTTTCACATGGTTGCTAATTTTTCATACGTCATTAATTGAATTTTTTAGGGAAGTGTGAAAACTAGAAAAAAAAAGTATTTCATCTATGCCTTAGACTCCACTTCTTGAAACGCTATCACATTTGGAATCTCAAGAAAATGTTACATAGGTATGTATTGCGCAAAATGAAAATATATATCGACTTTAACTTTAATATGTTAATATGCCATATTTTTTTGTAGACATTTAAGTGTGTTCTGTATTTTTGTCATGTGACCGACCGCGTGGCATATGGTACAATTTACTATTCAATGGAAAATCAAACCATTCATGGAGTTCCATTACAAGATAATTGCTATAGAGTTTTTGTTGATCAAGCTATAAAGGAGGCAACATATTTACCAATTCAAATGGGAGAGTTAGAAACAGCTAGCCAAGCATTAGGTTCTTTTGTTCCTTGCCCAAAATCCCTTGTCAAATTTGACGAAAAGGTTTGTTTTTTAATTAATCTTGAATTAAGTGTAACTAAATTAGGAATTTTTATATATGTTTTCTTGTTTTTGTTTCTCCAGCTACTAGATTCACCATCCAATGAAGCACAAAACAAAACTAAGTTCGCCAAGAAGCAAAAGAAGAGTTTTACAACTCTAGATGGATTAAAAAAATTGCAGAAAACGAACAAGAAGATGAAAACCGGCTTAGAATTAGATATTTAGTATTTAAGCTTGAAACTTATGTATGGAATTTGGTTTATTATTTTTATAATATCATTTGGTTTTTTCATTTTTAATGACCATATCGAATCACATAAAATATGTGTCACCAAATGTTAGAATATAGCTACACACAAAATTATAATATTTTATGTGGCTTTATATAACTATTATGTGTGACCAAATGTTAAACAATAGTCATACTAAAACTTATAAATTTCACGTGGCTTTACATAACAATTAGCCACACAATCTTAACTTTGTTTATTTTTGCGTGACGGAATGATAGCAATTGATATGAGTGAAATGAAATACGTGTGACCAAATGTTGGACAATAGTCACAAATAAAAGTACAATATTTCAAGTGGCTTTATATAATCATTAGTCACACTATCCTCCATTTGTGTTTTTTGTGTGACAGAATGATACAAATGCCATGGACAAAACGGAACGGATTATGTGTCACCAAAGTTCGACAATAGCCACACCATTGTCACTTTTTTTATGTGACGGAATAATAGTAAATGTCATAGGAAAAATAAAATATGTGTGACCGAAAGTTAGAATATAGTAACACATATAATTACAAAATTGTTTCGTGTCTATAAATAGTTTTTGACCACACTTATAATAAATTCATGTAACTATATAATAGAAACAGCCACACTTACAGTGAATTCATGTTGCCATTCCTACCCTTTAGCCACATTTAATAGATGGAAAGCTTATTAAAACAATCATTTTTGCCACATATTTTTTTAATTGATGTGGCTAAAACAAAACTTTTAGTTACTATATAACTAAAATAGCTACACTTAGAGTAATTTCATGTGACCATTACTACCCTTTAGTCACATTTAACAGACAAAATGCTTGATTTCAAAAAGAAATATTGGTATCCTTTAGCCACACTTTTTAAGTGCTACGGTCACTAAATGTGAATGTGGCCGTATGATACCTACGATGACTTGACCTATGGTCACACTTGAGCTGGAAAAAAAAAGTGTGGCGAAAGGCATATGGTCACACTTTTTTTGTGTGGCCGTAGGCATATTTTGGCGTAGTATGATTCAGCATTCAGTGTGTTTGTTTCAGCTTCTGAATTGAATGGTTAAGTCTGAATCATTAAGATTTGGGATGTTGCTGAACCATTAAGCACTGAACTATTAAGCACTGAACTAGGCTAAACCTTAATGAGGCTCCCCTACCAACGTGGGAAAACAAAACTAACCATTAACAGGTCCAACTTAATGATTCAGCGCTTAACCATTCAGACATCTTAACCATTCAGACCTCTTAATAATTCAACACTTAATCAACCAAACAGCCCCTAAGTTGAAGAATGCTGAACATGAAGACTTGAAGACTCGAAGACCATAAATCACTAGCTAGGTCCAACGAGGAGTCTATAAATACACTTCTTGTGTGTCCCCAGCTAGATGATAGGTTGAGTCTGTAAATCACTAGCTAGGTCCAAGGGGGAGTCTGTAAGTGCATTGTTTGTATGTCCCTAGCTAGTGATAGGTCTCTATAGGTCGTTGGCTAGGTTAATCGAGCGGTTTATGGCTCGTAATCATACTAGCTAGGTCCAAGGGGGAGTCTGTTAGTGCATGATGTCCCTTGGCTAGTATGTTAGTTGTTTGGACGAGTTTCAGGGTGTTTGGGAGTGTTCTTAAGCGTTTTGGGTATGATTGGAGGCATCAGGCGATTAGGAGTATCTGGCATGCGATTAGGCCCAATCGCCTATACTTCATGGTGGATAGTTGTCCCAATCGCCTGTACCTATCTGTACGAGTACGGGAGGTATAAATAGGCCCAATCATTACCCTAATCATGAGTTCTTGCCACACACACTCTCCAAACACCCTCCCCCGGTCTGAAAAGTCTGATTTGATCATTGTAACACTCGAGCTCTATTTGAATGATAAATCTTTAATCTTTTGACCCGTTTGTGTGTGTTAATTACTCGCATATCATTGTTTCTTGGTTATTTTTGTTATTAGAACATATTAGAGGATTCCGCACTCTGAATATAAACCCCGTGATTGTCGATTGACCCGTTCGTCGATCCTACAGCTATGTTATGTGGCATGCGATGTACTCAAGGTTTGGTTGGTATACGGTCAATTCCGTAATAAGGTCAAATGGATGGACTTGCCGGGGCATGGAATTGTGATTTGTGAGAGATATGGTGTGGTTCTTCAAGTATTACACCCTACAAGAGGGTTATCTACCACTTACTTCCCTGTGTTCACTCATCCCGACGACTTACATGGACATCCAATCATATCGCTAGCCTTTGTGAACGGAGACCACTTCATCGTGCTTAATACAGCAGAAGACGCTCCAATGCCACATACACATGATTTTTGGAACTGTGTAGTTGGGCAACAAAACGTTCATACAAATCCATGGGTGATGCTATATAGAGATTGTCTCGCACATGGTCTTATGTTGTAATTATAACGTGTAATGTATTATTAATTGAATTTTTTATTTTCGTTTACGCTCTTTTATAGATATAACAAGTATTTTTTATAAAACCTCAAATAACATACATAAAATTAACAAAACACAAAAAAAATAAAAGTAAAAAGGGGTTTTCTACCACTCGTATGGTCCTCTACTAGCCGTAGAGTATTCTAATACGAGTCGTTGGGGCCTCTACAGGTCGTAGAGGGTGGAACATATACGAGCGTAGAGCCCTCTACCACTCGTAGAGAAACAAATTTTAGTTTTGATTAAAAAAATGTTGGGAGCTTGTAGATGAGCTCTATGACTCGTAGTGGCTTTCTCTACGACCCGTAGAGCCCTCTACCACTCGTAGAGAAACAAATTTTAGTTTTGATTAAAAAAATGTTGGGAGCTTGTAGATGAGCTCTATGACTCGTAGTGGCTTTCTCTACGACCCGTAGAGCCCTCTAACACTCGTAGAGAAACAAATTTAGTTTTGATTAAAAAAATGTTGGGAGCTTGTAGATGAGCTCTATGACTCGTAGTGGCTTTCTCTACGACCCGTAGAGCCCTCTACCACTCGTAGAAGAACACACATTGTTATTTATTATTAATTTTTTTTAAATAATAGTAATAATTTATGATAATAATAAAAATAAATATTTTTTTAAAATTTATTTTTCTACGACTCGTAGAGGCCTCTACTAGTCGTAGAGAAAGCCTTTGCTAGTCATGGAGCTCCTATACGAAGGGAAAAGAATTCAAGTGAAACTCTACTGCTCGTAGAGGCCTCTACGAGCGTAGAGGTGTCATTAAATGATTGGCATTCACCAGACCACATTGACAGAGGTCTCTACGAGCAGTAGAGACCTCTACGAGCAGTAGAGTTCCTTCTACGCCTCGTAGAGGCCTCTACGAGCCGTAGAGACAGGTGCAAATAAAATTTCAGCAGGTGCAAATAAGAGGTGCCGTTGTTGAGTCTTGTCCTGTTCTTTTGGATTGTTGAGCTTTTTCTGTTTTTAGCCATTTGAGTCTAGCTTATTTAAGGAAGTCTGTATTTCACTTTTATGCATGTACTCACTTTATTGAAAGCAATAAGAAGTAATCTGTGTTGACTTTCTTATCTTGTGTGTTTATCTTATATTGTGAGATTGAGTGGGTTCTATACCAACACGTGGTATCAGAGCCAGTGCAGAAAGATCTATCATGTCTCAAGCTACCAATTCAAATAACACAAACCTGTCACCCATTCCGGTGTTCAAAGGAGTAGGCTACGAACACTGGAGTGTACGTATGAGAACAATCCTCAGATCCAGGGATTTATGGGATCTTGTGAATCTTGGGATCACAGATTATGGAGAGAATGTTGCTGAAACAAGAAAGGAAATGAAGAGAGATGCTCAAGCCCTAGCAGTAATCCAACAAGGTGACCATTGTACCTTGTTCTCTCGAATTGTTGCTGCTGATTCGACTCAGGAAGCATGGGATACTCTACGAATGGAGTTCCAGGGGGACACTCAAGTGCAGTCTATGAAACTGCAAGGTTTAAGGAGAGTGGTGACTATTTCTCAGGGGTTATGAGTATAGTCAGCCAACAAAGGGCCTTTGGAGAAGAAGTCATAGATCAAAAGATTGTGGAGAAGATCTTGAGAAGCCTAACTGCCAAATTCGAGTATGTGGTGCCTTCCATTGAAGTGGCCTATGATTTGTCCAGCCTTTCAGCTGTTAAACTGATGTGATCTTTACAATCCTAGGAGGAGAGACTCAATTGCAGAATAGGAGACTCAAGAAGTAATGAAGTAAAGGTTGTGGACAAGGAGAGATCTGATGAACAAGTCCTTCAGGTTTACCAACCAAACAGAAGATTGTCATATGATCAGTTAGGAAGAGATAGAGGTCGTGGTATGACTAGAGGTAGGGGTAGAGGCAGATCTACTGAGGATAGAAACAAAGGCCAACAATTCTACCAGTGCAATAGGTATGTGTTGGGTCTGCTGACCTGGAGAAGAACAGATGATTGGAAAGCCAAAATATGCTAACAGTTGATCCTCTCAATAAACAGTCATTACAACTTACTTCTCCCAAAAGACTGCTGACTCTAACAACTGTTCTATCCAAACAACTGCTATGACAACTGCTGATACAAAGGACTGCTGAATAAACAACTGATGAAGAACAACTGCTGACCAAAGGTCTGATGAAGAACAACTGCTGATTCAAGTACTGAAGACTAAAGCACTGCTGGAGCCAACAGCACTTAGGCTCTAGCAGAGGATACAAGACCATCAGAGTTTTCCTACAACAGTAGTTTACGATCAGTGCTTTCAATGTAACAGTAGTTTGTAATAGGTAGATGTTTTATGTTTGTTATTCTGTTAGAGGTCACTGTCTTAGGTGACGTCAGCCTAGGTCATCAGTGGTTTAGGTTTGTCTATAAATAGAACAGTGCTTGTACTGTTCTATTGCATCACACACAAACATTCTCTCAGACAAACAATCACTGTGTGATCAGGCTGAGGGGGAGTACTTGTACGATTGTAATCTTTTAGATAAATGAAAGCATTCGATCTGAAAACAATTACTCTCTTGTTTTGATTAACAGTTAATTATTCCGCTGCACTTTCATTCTATATTCGTTTCACTTTTATCATATTTAGTTAAACATAATCAAAACAATCAAACTCAGATCCTAACAATTGGTATCAGAGCTTGGTCAATTAAATTCGATCTAACAAATCAATTTAATAATCAGCTCACAATTATTGATATCGTTTGTCTGTTGGATTGAAAACAGAGTAATAGTTTAATTTCGTTTCAACCGTTATTAAACAGACTTTGTTTTTTTGAAAAATCAGAGAATGGCTTCAATCAATCACGATCCACATAACACTGGCACGAACAACAAGCCACCGATGCTTGTCAGATCTGAATACAATATCTGGCAACGTCGGATGAGCCATGTTCTAGCTCAACAGAACACTGGGTGTTGGAAGTCGGTTATCTTCGGACCACATGTTCCGACTGTGCCGAGTACTGAAGATCCCAAGGTTTTTGAGCCAAAGAAACTTGAAAACTACTCCGACCAGGATTTTCAGAAAATTGAGTTAGATGCTAAGGCCTTCAGTATTGTGGCCATGGCTCTACCCAATGATATATATGCTGGGTTGTTACACTGTAACAACACAAAGGAGTTGTGGGATGCACTGAAAGAACAATTTGGTGGGACTGAGGAGGTTATTGAAAACAATCGTGAAATACTTAACCAACAATATGAAACATTCAGTCATGTCAAAGGAGAGTCATTAACTCAACAGTTTGAGAGGTTTAATTGTTTAATTAGTGAACTAAAATTGGTTGGTCTTACTTACCCTCATTCAACCTCGAACCATAGGTTTTTAAGATCACTACCAGACAAATGGGACACTATTGCTATTGTGATGAGAAACTCAATTGGATTTAAAGACCTATCACTGACCCAGCTTCATGGTAAGCTCTTGACCTATGAGAGAGAGCTTAACCAGAAAAAGAAGCTCCAGGATTCTGGAAAAGTGTCTGATGACTATGTATTTGGGAATACAGCACTTTTGGGTCATGATGAGGTGCCTGGAAATACTAAGGATCAGAGTTATGATCATTTCATTGACATAACTTCAGGTTTTAACTCAGGTTTTAACTCAGGTTTTAACTCTGATTCTTATTCACCAAACTATGCCTTCACAGCAAGTGGTGGTGATATCCAGGCATCTGACAATATATCCTTTGAGTATGATGACCTGAAATACTTTGACCCTGATGATTTGGAAGAAATGGACATTATGCATCAATTGGCCCTTCTCAGTGTAAGAACTAACAATTTTTACAAGAAAACTGGGAGAAGGTTTCCAAAGTTAACTGGCAGATCAAAGGTTGGGTTGGATAAATCAAAGATAAAGTGTTACAAATGTCATAGACTTGGTCATTTTGCTAGGGAATGTAGGGGTCAACATGGTACACCTATAATCACCTACCCAAATCAAAGACCACAGACCAACACTTATCAGAATTCCTATAATACCCCTGGACCAAATGTGCAAAACACTGCTCATTTTGCACAGTCCTCAAACACTGTTCCTGTCCAGTATGTCCAAACCACTGTTCCTCAGATCCACTATGTGCAAACACCTGTTACTCAAGCACCTGTGCAAACGACTGTTGCTTCATCCTCTACTGCTGCAGAGACCAGTCAACAGAGCTTCTTTACACAAGGCTTTGTTGATTGGAGCAGTCTACCTGATGAGTTAACAGATGAAAATTTTGCATTAGTTGCCAAAGCTGAAAATGAACCAGAAAACTTTTGTTTCATGGCTATGGTTGATGAGGTTGAATCTGAGGAGGTGGTGACTGAATCTGAGGTTGTGACTAATGATGTTGTTGATGAAGTTGTTACAGGTGAAAAACCTGAAGAAGAGGTTGTGAATCTCTCAGATCCCTGGGGTGCATCTGATGACTGTGAGTGCAAGTGTGATTGTGCATTGATGGCTGCTGCTAAGGTATCTCCTCAAATTCTTAAAGAGTTGTGTTCTGACAAATGTGTAATTGCATTTGCCAACATCAAAGAGGTGAATGAAAACCTTAGAAAGAAAATTTTGGATGATGAAGTTAAATTTGAAAAACTTTCAAAAGATTTAAAAACAAGTTTAACTATAAAAGAGTCTGAAATAAGCAGCTTAAAACATGAAGCAACCATAACCAAAGACCAGCTCCAAACTATGATAGCAAAATATCAAAGTTGTAAAAGTGAGCTTGAGTCCACCCAAGTTGAATGTGAGAAATGGGTGGAATCATGTAGAGGTTTTGAGATGCTACTCAACAAACAAACCAAAAGTCATGTGAAGTTTGGTTTTGGTTTTGAAACCACTGCTCCAGCTTTTGAAAACACTGACAAAAAGAGTCAAAAGTCTGTTGAGATAGTTCCAACGAACCTATAGGGTCAAGAGATTAAAATCACTGAACCAAATGGTAAGAAAATTGTTCTTGAAAAACCAGAAGGTTCCTCATCTTTTACTGAACTTGAAAAGTATGAATTTAAACCTACCTGGTCTGATGAGTGTGATACTCTTGAGAATTTTAAACCTGTTGATTTTAAAACACCTGATGGAAAGACAGCTCCTCAGGCAAAAGTCATTCCCCTGGCAAAAGTCATTCCCCTGAAAAATCTTCCAGCAGATGCTCAAACATCTGCTGAAAAGAAGGCTGAAAAGGGGAAGAAGAAAGAAAAGACTGTCAACTTGTTCTGTGATTTCTGTGAAAAGAAGAATCATGTCACTAAAAACTGTTTTCTTCTAAAAGCATATGACATTAACAAATGAACAAGTGAATGTGATTCCAAAGCCACATGTTCAATATGTGGGAAAAAGAATCACATGACCAAAGAGTGTTTGTATCTAAAAAATTTTGATGTTAAAATACAAGAATACAAAGCTAAAACTCTTGCAAACCCTGTGGTTAGTACTTCAAAAGGAAAGCCCAAACAGACTTTCACCCCTGTCCAAACACCTGTTACTAAAAGGCTTGAAACATCTGCTTCTAGAGATGTCCAAGTAACAGATGCTCCACCCACAAGCAAATACCCAAGAGGTTATGGACAACCACCATGTCATAGTCTGCCACATGTTTATGAGGAGCCAAAAAGACCCTCTAAACCAAGAGTGAACAGAAATCCATATGGGTATTATCATCTGTCAGGAAGTGATCAAACAACTGCTGCCCCAAGTGTTGACATTCAAGCACTGGCAAATGGTCAGCAGCAGTTGTTGAACTTAATTCAAAAATTAGTCCAAACCAATGATCACCTTCCAAAGCTTGAGTCTGAAAGGTCTGAGGACCCATCTAAAGCCAACTTGGCTTTGGACACTCACCAAAACTAATCCATTACTGATGTGCAGGGAGTTTCTGCTTGTTTAGATAGTCTTTGGTATGCAGATAGTGGAGGCTCCAGGCACATGATAGGATGTAGAGCCCTTCTTCTGGACTTCTTGGCTCATGGAGGGGGTGATATATCCTTTGGTAATGATTCAAAAGGTAAGGTGTTGGGTTCAGGGACTGTACAAGCTGGAAAACTCAAGTTTGAAAATGTCAATCTTATTGATAATCTCAAGTTTAATCTTCTGAGTGTTTCACAAATGAGTGACAAAGGTTATGGATCATTTTTCACAAAGAAAACTTGCAAGATTATTGGGCCAGAAGTGGTGAAAAAGATTGATACCATTATTGCTGAGAGCAAAGCACAACTTGTTGCTCATAGAAGTGGCAATGTGTATGTTGTTGATATGTTAAAGGACAATCCTATGGCAAATGTCTGTTTGTTTTCTGCTGCCTCCACTAAGGAGACAGAATTGTGGCATAGGAGATTGGGTCACACCAACCTTAACACTATCAACACACTCTCCAAACAAAGCCTTGTCAGAGGTTTACCATCAAAAGAATTTAAATGTGCTGAGCATTGTGTTTCTTGTTTAAAAGGGAAACAACATAAAAGCTCTTACAAATCCATTGATGAGTCCAAAACCAGTCAGTGTCTACAATTGTTGCACATGGACTTGTTTGGCCCTGTTAAAATCATGAGTCTAAGAAGAAAAAGATTTTGTCTTGTCATAGTTGATGATTTTTCTAGGTTTACATGGACTTACTTTTTACATTCTAAGGATGAGACTGCAGGTATATTGAAGGACTTTGTCACCAAAGTTGAAAAACAATATGACTTGCCAGTAAAAGTCTTCAGAAGTGACAATGGAACAGAGTTTAAGAATAAGGAGTTGGATGACTTCTGTGTGTCAAAAGGGATTGTGAGGCAGTACAACATCCCAAGAACACCAGAACAAAATGGGGTGGTTGAAAGGAAAAATAGAACTCTTATAGAAGCTGCAAGAACCATGCTAGCAGATTCTGGTTTGCCACTGTCCTTTTGGGCAGAAGCTGTAAACACTGCTTGCTATGTTCAAAACAGAGTTTTGATCAACCCCAGACATCAAAAAACTGCTTATGAGATTTTGTTCAAAATCAAACCATTAATTTCATTCTTCAAAATCTTTGGCTGCCCATGTTTCATTTTAAATCTCAAAGATTCCATTTCAAAATTTGCAGCCAAAGTAGACTGTGGTTATTTTCTGGGATATTCTTCTACTGCCAAGGCCTATAAAGTGTTTAACACAAAGACCAAGACAATAGAAGAAACTCTGAATGTAAAGTTCAATGAACTTTCATCTCTAAAAATCCCTGCAAACCCTGCTGAACTATTTGATTTAGATAAATTCAAATTTGAAGATATCACTGTTAAAACTAACAATGCAGGTATTCCACAGTCTCCACAACAAGATTACAGAACAGATGTTGTGATCCCCAGTCACTACAAAATCTGTTCTGCCTCAGAGGAAGCAGCTGTTCAAAACAATTGTCGAAACTCTGCCACAGCTGTGTCAACCACTGTTGGCCAGTCTTATCCTCAAACCACTGCTTCACCCCTCACAACCACTGACCTATCATCTGTTGACAAAAGTCAATCATCTGTTGACAAAAGTCAGTCCAGTTTCACACCACTTGGACCCATTCCTCCATTACCATTCCAAACATCTGATGGCACTACAGAAGTACCAACAGATGTTACACCAACAGAGTCACCAAACCTCTGTCCATCACCTCAAAATGCCATCATTCCATATCAGGGAGATCTTATTTACTTAAGAGCTCATCCACCAGACTAGATCATTGGCAACATCAGAAAGGGTGTGCTCACAAGAAGCCAATCCTCAAATATCTGTCTTTTTGCAGGTTTCCTATCTCTCACACAACCTGTCAAGTACAAGAGGCACTAAAAGACAACAGTTGGGTAGAAGCCATGCAAGAAGAACTCCTTCAATTTAAAAGACAACAAGTATGGGAGCTTGTACCACTACCTAAGGATGTTTGTCCTATAGGAACAAAGTGGGTCTTCAAAAACAAAACTGATGAAAGGGGTATTGTTGTCAAGAATAAAGCCAGGCTTGTGGTTCAAGGCTTCAGACAAGAAGAAGGAATAGATTATGATGAGACTTTTGCTCCTGTAGCAAGACTAGAAGCCATCAGACTCTTTCTAGCCTTTGCTGTCAACCACAACATAAAGGTGTATCAGATGGACATCAAATGTGCTTTCCTTTATGGCAAAATTCAGGAGGAGGTCTATGTATGTCAGCCACCTGGTTTTGAAGACACATTCCATCCTGACTATGTCTACAAGCTCAACAAAGCTTTGTATGGACTCAAACAAGCACCAAGGGCCTGGTATGAAACTCTTTCCACATTTCTCTTATCCATTGGCTTCACAAGAGGTAAAATAGACAAAACTTTATTTCTTAAATGGAAAGGGAAACACTTAATGATTGTTCAAATATATGTGGATGACATCATTTTTGGATCCACATGTAACCAAATGTGTGAAGAGTTCAGAAAACTCATGACAGCAGAGTTTGAGATGAGTGCCATGGGTGAGCTTCAGTGTTTCCTTGGTCTTCAAGTGAAACAACTGCAAAATGGCACTTTCATTCACCAAAACAAATATGTAAAGAATTTATTAACTAGATTTGAGATGAATGATTGTAAGCCATGTAGTACACCCATGAGTACAGTCAAGCTGCTCACTATTGATGACAAGGATGAACTGGTTGATCAAACACATTATAGATGCATGATTGGGTCTTTACTGTACTTAACTGCATCTAGGCCAGACATTATGTTTGCTACCTGTGTCTGTGCAAGATCCCAGGCTTCACCCAGAAAGTCAAACCTTATTGCTGTGAAAAGGATATTCAGATACCTCAAAGGTGCTCCCACACTTGGTATCTGGTATCCTACTAATGGAAACATTGAGCTTTCAGGTTATTCAGATAGTGACTTTGCTGGCTGTCACACCACAAGAAAATCCACATCAGGAGGGTGCCAATTTCTAGGGAATGCCTTAGTCTCCTGGCAAAGCAAAAAGCAGGCAGCTGTTTCAACCTCAACAGCTGAAGCTGAATACATTGCTGCTGCAAGCTGTACAGCCCAACTCATGTGGCTTCAAAATCAATTACTCGATTTTGGGATAACTGCACTACAAACTCCACTCATGTTGGACAGTCAAGCTGCTGAAAATATCATCAAGAATCCAGTCTCTCATTCCACTACCAAGCACATTGACATAAGACATCATTTTGTCAGAGACAGCTATGAAAAAGATTTGATTTCTCTGCACCATGTTCCAACAGAGGATCAGTTGGCAGATGTGTTAACAAAAGCTTTAGACACATCTACCTTTACAAATCTGATTTCCAGAATTGGTATGTTAAACATGGATTAAACAAATAAATTTTTTAATAAATCATAATAAAATGTTTCAGAAAATCAAAATTTCTTCTAAATAGCTGTTTGGTTGAAAAATCTGTTTATAACATCTGATCAGATAAAACAACCACTGTTTCATTCATATCCACTGTTGGTTGAAAAATCTGTTTCACAACATCTGATCAGATAAAACAACTGTTTCCCTATATATATATATATATACTACATTCTATATATAAAAAAAATACAACAGTTGGTTCCATCAGCTGTTTGTATCAGTTGTTTACCAAAACAGCTGTTCTCCACCAGATGTTTCATCCATCAGATGATTGCCACGTCTGCTCATACAAGCAGAGGTTTGGCCACATCAGCGGTTTCTTTTGAGCCTATAAAACCCTGTTTTACCACAACAGATGTTCTACTGTCTCATTGTATTCAAAATACTGAAACCGCCTTCTTCATTCTCAAACCCTCAATCAAATTTCATTCATCTTCACTTACGGAATCCATTACAATGGATCTTCAAGCCAAAGCCACCCACAATTGTCTCCCATATCTGGTTAAAACAGACGACAACGTTTCATTCCATTCCACCATCGACATTCTTTTAAACTCCAAATACCTACCCATCTTAACCGCTGACGCCCCCATTTATCTCGATACTCTCCAAGAATTCTGGTTGAATGCTGAGTTCCTTTTGCAAGACAAAAAGCCTACTTCCATTATTTCCAAAATTGGAGAAACTAGTATTGTCATTACCCCTGAAATCATATCCACAACCTTCTCACTGAATGACCTGGCAGGTAAGGACTCCTTCACTAAAACAGAGTTTCACACTGAGTTCCAAGAAAGAGGGTATGATGGTCAGATGACTAGATCAACTCTTTTCAAAAAGTTTTTTCCACCAGTCATGAAATTTTTCTTCCATACCCTTCTTCTATGTGTCTCTGCTAAGTCCACATCCTTTAATGAAATCCCATTAAGGATGCAATATCTGGGTTATGCCATGTTGTCAAACTCTGACTTCAATCTTTCCTAGGGATTGTTCATGGACTTAGTATCAAATGTGAAAGCAATTAAGTCTGGGTCTAACAATGCTTTTCTAATATACCCAAGAATTCTTAGTGTAATCTTACAAAAAGCCTTACCAGAAAAAGTTTTCAAAAAGGGTGAGGCAATGCAAATGAAAAGCTTAACTGATGAAACTTTCACTAGAATGCTGGGTGGAAGCACCCAAGAAAAAGTGTCAAAAGTGTCAAAAGTTTCTAAAACACAAACAAAGAGGACAAAGACAACAACTGTTGTCAAAACCTCTGTTGTTGAGCCCACTGCTCCTGGTGATCATGGCACTACATCCAGTGCTGTGAAACCCACACCAGCCACTTCCAAAAAGAAACATCCATCCACAAAAACCACCACTCAACCACAAATGAGACTTCTGGATGATGATGTACCAGAAGAAACCTCTGTTGCACCACAAAAGCAACCTGAAACCACTATTGTTACTTCCTCACAACAGTTGGATATACCTCCACCTGACTAAACTCCTCATGAATCCTCCCAAAAGGATCATGTTGTAAGCCAAGGGGACACACATCATGATACATTTGAGTCACTTGGCCAAATGTTCACAAGCCCCTCTCCCAGGGCTAATTCTCTTGTTACTCCTCCACCCTCACCATCACATCATGTTCCACAAACCATGCAACCTCTGTTTGAGGCAATTGAGAAATCTCAGGAAGATCCCAGTTCCTCTCTTCCACCTATCACTGAGAGCATACCCCCACAAGTGACTGGTCCTGAGAACACTCAATCTGCTATCCAATAAACAGTAGAGGAGGTTACACCACCTGAGTTCAATGCAACTCTAGGTGAGTTTTCAAGTGGAGCAGCCACTACTGATGTAGAGACCACTGTCTCACATCAGGACAGTGATTACATTGCTAAGACTCCCTTGAAGGCAACAACTGTTGAAGCCACTATAGTGTCTCCAAAAACAGTTGGAAGTCCCTAGTACCAAGAAAAAGGGGCATCTGATTCACCTATTAGGACTGAATCAGGTAGAACTACCACTAGTAGGGACTCAGATGATCCTATTAACTTAGGAGATGAGTCAAAATACCAAGAATTGACGGACAGAGTTTCTGCAATTGAAACCTCTGTAGCAGACATCAAATCTGATGTCAAGCTTATATTGGGCTCCATAGCAGACCTTTCCAAAAGTCAACCATCAACAGCTGATATAGCTAGTGAGCTATGGAAATCTGTTTCCCCCATCATCATAGCTCACAGGAAACTAGCTGATCAGACACATGAAACTTATATGGCTGAGATCAGAAACATGGTAGATGCAAGGTACAAAGATACACATGCAGATATTAAAGCCATCAAGGACCACCTGCTGAAGACCACTGGCTCTGCCCCTACCACCATTCTCAGGGATGAAGATGATGATGCTTTCACGGCTGATGATGCCAAAAAGGGGGAGAGTGGCAGAGATAGGCTACCAAAGCTAGATCCCTTTGGTTGTCCTCCTTCTAAAAAGGGCCAAGCCAAGTCTGCCAACAAACCAGAGTCTACTAAAACAGCTCCACAACAAGCAACACCAACAGCACCACAACAAACCACTGACAAAAGCAAAGCAGTAGATGACTCTGCAAACATAGAAGCTGAAAAGGCTGCTCAGGACAAACAGAAAAGAGCTGACACCTTGGAAGTTAAAGCAGAGTCACTAGTAAACCTCAAGAAGAAACAACAGCAGGAGACTGAAGATGTGGGATCCTCTAAAAGGATGAAAAGGCCTGCTAAGCATGTCAGAAAACCACCATCCAAGTTAAACACCTCTGTTGACAAAACCACTGCTACTGAAACCACTGCCACCCAAAACACTGAAACCACCCAAAACACTGCTTCTCAAACCACTGTACCCAAACCAACAAACACATCTGAACATACAACCACCAAACCTACATCACCAGCCAAATCCCAAACATCTGCTGGACCTACTAAAAGGCCAACAGATGTTAATCCAACCACTGCTACCAAATCACCATCCCCTAAAATCATGTACACAAGGAAGAGAAAATCAACCTTTGTCGTACATGATGAAAACATACACACATCACCAAACACCACCTCAACTGCACAATCCACTCCTCCTATCACAGCTATTCCAATTTCATCATTCTCACCACACACATCCAAATTCAGATCCCATAGACCACCACCAACCATTACACCATTGGTTGTTCAGTATCCCCTTGAACTTGATCTACTCAAGGGGGAATTACAATCCTTCTACAATACTGAACAGCCTTCTGACAGATCCTTCCCATATCTCCCAAATTTCCATGTTCCCCTCAACATTGATACATATCTGAAATACAAGGGTGAACAGGTGGATGCCATCATTAAGGAGAAATGCAAAGGGAAGGATGACAGGACTGCTCAGGGCATCCATTCAGCAGAGCTTAGCAAACTCAGAAGGATTGAGGATTTTGCTAAGACCCTGAGCAACTCCATGTCCTCCATGCCTCTCAGTGGTGACTTGGAAAAGGAGGTTAGGGATTCTCTTCTGGAACAGATCTTGGCAACCAAGCCTTACAAAGCAACCAAGAAGCAGTTTAATGGTTGGACCACACATGCTTTAAGAGAAGAACTTCTTAGAATAGAAGAAATGGCCAAAGACCCCAAGGCTAAAGTCTCTACTCCTAATTTTGGCAAAGGCAGAGACCCAGTCAGAGCCTTAAAGTTTAAAAGGATGAGACAAGAGATAGTAGCTGCTAACTATGGGAAAATGAGGTCTGTCTCTAGATGGTCTGAGCTGAGGCTGGTTGAGACATACAAGAGTCTGGAAGAAAACAGAAAGAAGGATCCCAGCCTACCTAGAAAACCTGTTTATACTGATGAGCCAATGATGAAGAGACCCCAACAGACTTTTACCTTGGACAGCTTACTTGAAACTTCTGATCTTTCAACTGCTGCAAGAAGACAGTTCAAGAAACAAAAGGAGATGTCAGAAGAAGATCAGAAGAAGTTTGCTGATACATTCATCAAGGAAGGGCTCTTCAATCAAGTACACTTTTTCTCTGATCCTACAACAGAGAAACTCAGAGAACTCATTGGAAGACCTCCATCACCCAACTCATCCCAAATAAAAGTTCATCTCAGCAAATCCACTGACTCAAAAATTCTAAAATGGAAAGTCAACAAAGACAACCATGAATTGACACTGCTCAGGTCAAATGGAAGAGTTCAGAAGATCAGCATGGAAGATGCATACAGCCTAAGTGCAGATGATCTTCAAGCACTGCTAAACCTTGAACTTGAAAGAGATGAAGAAGACTTATTTGCTCTAAACTTTGAACTACAATTCAAAGGTCAAATCAGAGAAAGTCTGATGAGGAATAAAGATCAATAAATAAAGCTAAGTTTTGGCATCATCTGTTCTAGGGGGAGATTGTTTGGTCTGCTGACCTGGAGAAGAACAGATGATTGGAAAGCCAAAATATGCTAACAGTTGATCCTCTCAATAAACAGTCGTTACAACTTACTTCTCCCAAAAGACTGCTGACTCTAACAACTGTTCTATCCAAACAACTGCTATGACAACTGCTGATACAAAGGACTGCTGAATAAACAACTGATGAAGAACAACTGCTGACCAAAGGTCTGATGAAGAACAACTGCTGACCAAAGGTCTGATGAAGAACAACTGCTGATTCAAGTACTGAAGACTAAAGCACTGCTGGAGCCAACAGCACTTAGGCTCCAGCAGAGGATACAAGACCATCAGAGTTTTCCTACAACAGTAGTTTACTATCAGTGCTTTCAATGTAACAGTAGTTTGTAATAGGCAGATGTTTTATGTTTGTTATTCTGTTAGAGGTCACTGTCTTAGGTGACGTCAGCCTAGGTCATCAGTGGTTTAGGTTTGTCTATAAATAGAACAGTGCTTGTACTGTTCTATTGCATCACACACAAACATTCTCTCAGACAAACAATCACTATGTGATCAGGCTGAGGGGGAGTACTTGTACGATTGTAATCTTTTAGATAAATGAAAGCATTCGATCTGAAAACAATTACTCTCTTGTTTTGATTAACAGTTTATTATTCCGCTGCACTTTCATTCTATATTCGTTTCACTTTTATCATATTAGTTAAACATAATCAAAACAATCAAACTCAGATCCTAACAGTATGGGCATGTGAAAAGGGATTGTTGGTTCAATGAAGAAGGACACACAAGGATTGCTACAAATACTGATGATGAGGATGATGCACAAGATGAAACTCCATACTTGTTCATGGCTATAGGAACTGGTGAGTCTAGCAACTTAAATCTTTGGTTTTTAGATTTAGGTTTCTCAAATCATATGACAAGTGTGAAATCAAGCTTTGTGAATCTTGATGAGACCTTCAAGCTTGATGTAAAACTAGGAGATAAGAAGAACTTACCCGTGGAAGGAAAAGGTACTATTGAGATCAAGATGATTAATGGTAATGATAAATTTCTTGATGATGTCTATTATGCCCCTAACCTTGAATATAATTTAATGAGTGTTGGTCAACTTATGACGAGAGGATATGCCCTACTCTTTGATGACAATGAGAAACTCAAACTGAACTGATGAAGGTTCAGTTGGCTGCCAATAACATGTTTCCTCTTGATGTCACCAAAGTAAAGTGTAATATTGCACCAAGGGATCATGAGGAAACAAGGTTGTGGCACTATAGATTTGGGCATTTGCATACACAGGCACTACAGCAGCTGCATAATAAACACATGGTCACTGGGCTTCCACAGATGAAAGAAGTTAGGTCATGTGAAGGGTGTGCTCTTGGCAAGATGCACAAACTTCCCTTTCAGTCAAACACCAAGAGATCGTCACATGTTCCGAAACTGATCCACACATATGTAAGTGGACCAATGCCTGTCAGAAGTTTGGGTGGCAGCATGTATTTCCTTCTGTTTATTAATGATTATTCAAGAATGACTTGGGTATATTTCATTGAAAAGAAGTCTGAGGTGTTTTTCAAGTTTAAAATATTTAAGGCTTTAGTAGAAAAACAAAGTGAAAAGTTTATAAAAGTGATAAGAAGTGATAGAGGAGGTGAGTACTATTCACGGGAATTCAATTCATTTTGTGAATTACAGGGCATAAAAAGGCAGCTGACCACTCCTTACACCCCTGAGCAAAATGGTGTAACTGAGAAGAAGAATAGAACTATTGTTGCGAGAGCTCAATGTATGCTCCAAGCCAAAGGGTTGCCAAGCTACTTTTGGGCTGAGGCTGTATCTACTGCAGTTCACTTACTAACATGTCCCCAACAAAAGTGTTAGATGAAAAGACTCTTGTTCATATGTGGTCAGGAACCAAACAAGAAGTTGAAGATTTAAGAGTTTTTGGCAGCATTACATATGGTCTCAAGCCTTGTTCACTTACTAACATGTCCCCAACAAAAGTGTTAGATGAAAAGTTCACTGATCGATTATTGGGTGATTTTTTGGCGATTTTGGGGTGATTTTCTGGGTATGTAAGCTGCTGCAATGCCGATTAGCAAGCTTAGGAAGCAATCCAAGTCCATTAACATCATCCAATCCATCATAACCTTGCTTGTTTATGGTTTGATTCTTGACCTAATATTATATCAAATCTAATTTTGAAGCTTTGTTATGTTGTTATGATTAGTATTTGTAAACCTACGGGTAAAAACAATACTTAGCTTGTTCTTATTTATCGTTTGTATGTTGTTTTGTTTGAATGAATCATTAAGCTTTATGTTCATGTTGAATCTTCATGATTTGTATGTAAACTCTTCTGTTGTTGTAGTCTCGTTTGATATTGTTGTGCCTTGGAGGATTAACAAAGTATAGGTTAGATATGGTTAAAAACTCCTAGTTTATGCTTTGTTAACAAAGTTAATAACTTGTTAGTAACTTTGTGCCATGAAACTGTAACCGGGTATTGGTTTAGTAAAAGTTAGTTTCAATAATAATCGAGAGTATTGACTTGCACGTAAAATAGATTTAATCGGCTAAATGGTGTTATTGCGCGTCTTTGACATGATTAATGATCTTTGTTTAGAGATTTTGGTTGAAATCGCTTTCTTAGTAGATTTATGTTCAAAGCGTGCAAGATGAGATTGATTGTGTATGCATCTAGTTTATGCTCATTGTTGTGGCTATATTGTGTTTATCTATGTAGCTTTCTCAATTGAGTGAGGTTGAGGACTCCCGAAAGGTGATACTAACTTATATTTAAGGATTTATATGAGTGCATATCAATTGCTCTCTAATGAACAAGTGTAGGTGTTTAGCATGTGTTATCGTGGTAGCCTTCCGAAGAGTTGTCATGTTAGGATTCCCGAAAGGGATACTAATCTCCGAAAATAGGAATATTGATTTAAGTGTTTGGTTCTATTCAAACTTAGTAACATGCTTAGGTTGTATGAAAAGAAGTATTTATATATCTATTTTTCTATTTGGAGTCTTATATATATTTGTTATGTCCTAGTTTAAATTAGATTAAATTAGTTAAAACAAACATTCACCTATCTTTTCTTACTGCTAAATCAGTGACAACGGTTCAGTACAATCGCTCCGCGCGCGTCCATGGATCGATACTTGGTTCTTATCTATGCTTTACTACATATGTGACAGGGTGCGCTTGCCCTTTAATGTGTGTTCTAATGTTAAGATTAAAATCATTTTTTATAAATTTAAAACGCAAAGCCGCGAGCGTGCGTGTGCATATTTATATGTACACTCGCGGCACGTCAGTACAGGTTATACAACCAGTGAACAAACAAACTATCAACATAAGAGATATCAAGTGTTTTGAAGAAATGCAGTGGGATTGGTCCAAGGTGAGAAATGATCAGAATAAGCACCTTTGGGACTTGAGTGTCTTTGATGATTTACTAGATATTCATGATGATGATAGTAATTCTGCTGATCCTCAAGCATATTCTAGCAACCCTGATATGCCTGCTACTCACAATGATGCTGGTGAATCTAGTGCTGCAAATGATGATGCTGGAGTTACAGTTGATGCATCATCATCATTATTGAAGACAAAGTCTCTTAGTGAAGTGTATCGGCAGACTGCACCCATGCAAGAGTATATGGTATGTAAATTTGCTCTAAATATTAGTGATCCTATGACATTTGATGATGCAGTGCACAAGAAAGAATGGAGAATTGCTATGACTGAAGAAATTAATGCCATAGAGAGGAATAACACTTGGAAACTAGTAGATGCTCCTGTAAACAGAAATGTGATTGGGTTGAAGTGGCTTTTCAAGACTTATTGGGGCCAAATGGTGAGATTTTGAAGTATAAGGCAAGGCTGGTGGCAAAGGGTTATTCACAAAGGAAAGGTGTGGACTTTCAAGACACATTTGCTCCAGTTGCAAGATTTGAAACTAATAGCACTTATTATGTAAATATGGCTAATTGCCTTATCTTAGGAAAGTTGTTGTATCTCTTAACTAAGTTTCCTAGATTATTGTCCATCCTTGTATTATTTATAGTGAGCCTTGATTAATGAAATATTCATTCAGTCAAAACATAATTTCATATATGGTATCAAGAGGATTATACGGTCATCCTTCTTCTTCCTTGGCTTGATCGCAGCCGGCCCTACCCCACCACCACTCTTCCGCCTTTAACCACCCTGCTGCTACCCTCTCTGTCTTCTTTTCACCCCTTATTTCCCCTTTCCTTCCTGCTCTCATGGACCCAAAGATACACCCGTCTATGGCGGTCACCAACATCAAAACCATGATTCCCCTCATTCTTGAGGAGGAATCCTCGCACTTCTCTACCTGGACAGCCCTCTTCGAGGTGCACTGTCGTGCCTACCAGGTCTATCAACACCTGCTGCCTCGTCCCCTGCTGCAACCATGTCCGACTCGTCGTCTGATGCAGACACAGCCAAAGCTCTCGTAGCCAAGGCTGAGGCTGATGCCCTATGGGCACGTCTTGACGCCTTGGTTTTGCAATGGATTTATGGCACTATATCCAAACCGCTTCTTCACATCATCCTGGTCCCGGGTCAGACGGCTTATGAAGCCTGGCTCGCCATCGAGGAGCACTTCAACAACAACAAATCTACACGTCAGATTCTTGAAGCCTTTCCGAACATGTCCGCATATTGCCAACAGGTCAAGCATCTTGCGGATCAATTAACTAGTGTCGGGGCACCAGTTGACAATCAACGCCTCGTCTCCCAACTTCTTGCGGGTCTCCCCGAGACCTACGAGAGCATCTCCACCGTTCTCCAAAATCGGGAACCCCTACCACCCTTCAATGAGTGCCGCTCCCGCCTCACCATGGCTGAATCCACAAAGAAAACCTCCTCGGCTCGGTCCGCTGCCACCTCTGCCATCGCCCTCGCAGCCACCACAGTCTCCCATCCTTCGGCTTCTGCTGCTGCATCTGCTTCTTCTCAGGGCAGATCCTGTGGTAGAACCCGGGGACGAGGTCGTGGTGCTCCTAATCGTGGCAGCCGCCCCCCAAATAACCAACCCCAACATCCTTACATAGTGTTTCCTAACTCCTGGGCCGCAAGCCAATGGAGTTCTCTTATGCAGGGACAACAGCCCACTTGGTCTTCACAATCTGCCACACTGCCGTGTCCGTACCCGTCCACTCCTAGGCCCAGCAACAACTCTGCAGGTATCCTTGGAGTAGCCCCTGATCAAGCCTATACGGCTACCTTGTCTCCCACGGACATACAACTGGCTCTTTACGCCCTGTCCCTCAACCAACAGGACCCACATGGAGTCATGGACACCATCGCTTCTGGTCATATGAAAACACCTCAAGGTAACAACTTCCCGTCTTCTTTTAATACTTGCACTAGCAAATATATTGTCGTTGGAAATGGTATGACTATTCCTGTGATCGGTCAAGGCAACCTTACCCTGCCACCACCTTTCCCGCCTTTTAAATTAAACAACGTCCTATTTGCCCCAAACCTTATAAAGAACCTTATCTCTGTCCGAAAACTTACTACTGATAATTTATTATCTATTGAATTTGACCCCTTCGGTTTTACTGTGAAGGATCTCAAGACCAAGGCACACCTCCTACGATGCAATAGCTCGGGAGACCTCTACCCACTGACAGCACCACTCCCTTCCACTTCAACTTCTACTGCTTTTGTGGCCATCACTCAAGACCGTTGGCATCAACGCCTTGGGCACCCGAGCTCTTCTATTTTGCATTCGTTACATTTACCTCTTTCTAGTTCATCTAATAAACATAACAAAACCTTATGTCAAGCTTGTGTTTTTGGCAAAAGTGTGCGTATGCCATTTTTTTATTCTTGTAATCGTACTTATTTACCGTTTGATATAATTCACAGTGATCTGTGGACCTCCCCTGTGCCTAGCACCAGGGGCCACCGTTATTATGTTTTGTTTTTAGATGACTTTACAAACTTTCTCTGGACATTTCCCTTAACAAACAAATCCAATGTGTTTTCCATCTTCACCATTTTTAACAACTACATAGCAACACAATTTGGGGGTAAAATTAAACAATTTCAATGCGATAATGGCAAGGAATATGACAATAACTCGTTTCACAACTTTTGTCGTCTAAATGGAATGCACTTCCGTTTTTCTTGCCCTTACACCTCTTCTCAAAACGGCAAGGCTGAGCGCAAAATTAGAACAATCAATAATATGGTCCGCTCACTCCTAGCCCAATCCTCATTGCCGCCATCCTTTTGGCATCATGCCCTTGAAACCGCCACTTACCTCCTCAATATAATTCCCAACAAACACACTCAATTCCTCTCCCCCACCTCCCTCCTTTATAACTGTGACCCCACATATGAGCACCTTCGCGTGTTCGGGTGCTTATGCTACCCTTTACTCCCCTCCACCTCCATCCACAAACTTGCTAATCGTTCAAAGCCATGCGTCTTTCTCGGTTAACCACCCAATCACCGTGGTTACCGTTGTTTAGACCTCACCAACAACTCCATTTTTGTCTCTCGTCACGTCCAATTTGAAGAGACTATCTTTCCCTTTGCAAGCACCCAACCCACCCAGCCCAGCTCCTATAACTTCCTGGATAGCGGCCTTAATCCGCTTCTATGGAATCATGTCCACTCCTCTACTCACTCACCCCAAGTTACCCGGCCCAACACCTCCAACCCAAACACCCACTCTACACCTACCGGCCCAAACACCCACTCTACACCTACCGCTCCCTCATCCTTCCCAACGTCCAGCCCAGCCTAACCACTTACCTACTCTCGTCGTTCTCGTCGTACAACTGGCCCAGCAGCTGGCACCTCCTCTGACCCAACTGCTGGCCCACACCAGCCGGCCCACCCTGGCCCACACCGGCCGGCCCACCCTGACCCACAGTCACCGCCCCACTCCACGGCCCACATTCCAGCCCATCGACCACCACACCTCCACCCGACCCGCAACCTCAAGCCCGTACCATGCGCACTCATGCCATGGACGGTATCACCAAACCCAAGCACCAATTTAATCTACACACCGCCACCATCGTACCTATTCCCAAATCCCCACAGGTTGCCTTGTCATCACCTGAATGGCTTAATGCCATGACCAATGAGTTTAGTGCACTTATTAAAAATGAGACTTGGGAGTTAGTTCCCCATCAACCTAACATGAATATTATTCGGTGTATGTGGCTCTTTAAACATAAGTTTCGTTCAGATGGTAGCTTGGATAGGTATAAAGCACGACTGGTTTGTGATGGTCGTAGCCAACAAGTAGGCGTTGATTTGGTGACACCTTCAGTTCGGTTGTTAAGACGGCCACTATTCGCCTTGTGTTAACATTGGCGTTATCACGCTCGTGGGTAATTAACCAGCTTGATGTTACTAACGCTTTTCTTCACGGCACATTGGAGGAAACTGTTTACATGCATCAACCCATGGGTTTTCGGGATCAAAAATTTCTGGGTCATGTCTGCAGACTGAAGAAATCTCTCTATGGCTTGAAACAGGCACCACGTGCCTGGTACCAGCGCTTTACTGACTTTGTTTTGATGCAGGGTTTCATCCGGAGCAAGTCCGACACGTCTCTGTTTATTTATCATCATGGTCAGGACATTGCATATCTACTGCTCTATGTAGATGACATCATCCTCACCACGTCTTCTACTGCTCTTCGTGGACGTATAATGGCATCTTTGTCTGCTGAATTCGCCATGAAGGACTTGGGTCCCCTATCTCACTTTCTTGGTATCTCGGTCGCACGCACTGGTGACAGCATGTTCTTGTCTCAACAATCCTACGCCAGAGACATCATCCACAGAGCTGCCATGGATTCCTGCAAACCAGTGGCTACTCCGGTCGACACTGGCTCTAAGCTGTCCACATCAGGCTCCGCCTTGTTTCATGACCCCACTACATATCGTAGTCTGGCAGGTGCTCTTCAGTACCTTACCTTAACGCAGCCGGATATTTCATACGCTGTTCAGCAGATATGTATGCATATGCACTCTCCTACGGATGATCACTAGAATGCTCTTAAGCGCATCATCATGTACATACAGGGAACTACAGCTTACGGCCTCTCTCTCAGTCCTGCTCTAAACATCTCTCTACGGGCATACACTGATGCAGACTGGGCAGGCTGCCCCGATACACGTCGTTCTACTTCCGGCTACTGTGTATATCTTGGAGACAACTTGCTTTCCTGGTCCTCCAAGCGGCAGCCTACGGTGTCACGTTCCAGTGCGGAAGCCGAGTACAGAGGGGTTGCTAATGTTGTTTCTGAAATATGTTGGCTTCGCAACATCCTGCTCGAATTGAAACAACCGCTTCTCACGGCTACACTCATTTACTGCGACAATGTCAGCGCCATTTATTTATCGGGTAATCCTGTTCAGCACCAGCGGACGAAACATATTGAGCTGGATATTCACTTTGTTCGGGAGCAGGTACAACGGGGGTGTGTTCGTGTCTTGCATGTGCCGTCACGCTACCAGGTCGCTGACATCTTCACCAAGGGGTTACCACGTGTCTTGTTCGACGACTTTCGGTCCAGTCTCAACGTTCGTCAACCTCCCGATTCGACTGCGGGGGTGTAATAGCACTTATTATGTAAATATGACTAATTGCCTTATCTTAGGAAAGTTGTTGTATCTCTTAACTATGTTTCCTAGATTATTGTCCATCCTTGTATTATTTATAGTGAGCCTTGATTAATGAAATATTCATTCAGTCAAAACATAATTTCCTATCGAAACCATTAGAACAGTGTTAGCTGTTGCTGCTGCTCAAAATTGGTGGGTGTATCAACCAGATGTAAAATAAGCTTTTCTAAACGGTGCTCTTGAAGAAGAGATTTATGTTGAACAACCCAAAGGTTTTGATGTCATGAACAAAAGGTCTACGGGCTGTATAAGGCTCTATATGGGCTTAAACAGGCTCCCAGGGCCTGGTATGCAAGGATAGATGCTTACTTTACTGGTCATGGGTTCATAAGAAGTTCTAGTGAACCAACTCTGTATGTAAAGGAGATGGAAGGTAAAGGAGCAATGTATGTTTGTTTATATGTTGATGACATAATCTATACTAGTCCTTGCAAGGAACTGTTGTTAGAATTCAAACATGGAATGATGCAAGAATTTGAGATGACAGACCTTGGGCAAAGTAAATATGTTGGGCAAAGTAAATATGCTGAAGAGTTACTAGAGAAGTTTGGTATGCTTGGTTGCAAGATTTATGGAACTCCTATGAATTCAAATGAAAACCACAGGAGAGATGATGAAACTGAAGCTGCTAATGAAGTGATGTATAGGAGCCTTATTGCCAGACTGATGTACCTGCAACAGTGCAGTATGGTCTTTACTATAGTAAACCTAAGGAATTAAAGTTTCAGGGGTATACATATAGTGACTGGACAAGCTGCCTTGATGACAGGAAAAGTGTATCAGCATATGCTTTTTCAGTTGGCAATGGTGTTATATCCTGGTGTACAAAGAAACAAAACTCAATAGCCTTGTCTAGCACTGAGGCTGAATATATCTTAGCTACTAGTGCTACATGTCAAGCAATATGGTTGAAAAGGATCTTAGATGATTTGAATGTGGGTCAAAAGGAAGCTACTGTGATATGGTGTGATAATCGCTCAACTATACAATTATCCAAGAATCTTGTCCTAGATGGTAAAACCAAGCACGTAGAATTAAAGCATCACTTTATTAGAGACATGGTTGTGCAGAAACAAGTCAGACTTGAGTATTGTGGGACAGATGACCAGGTGGCAGATCTTCTCACTAAGGCTTTGTGCAAGGAGAAATTTCAGAAGTTTAGGAAGATGATGGGAATAAGGGAACTTGAATTAAGGGGGGGGGGTGTTGAAGATAATTAAAGTTCCCTCCAAGTACATGCATGCACGTGAGTTTTAAGTTTGAAAATAAAGTTGTTGCAAGTTGTTGAGTCTTGTACTGTTCTTTTGAGTTGTTGAGCTTTTTCCGTTTTTAGCCGTTTGAGTCTAGCTTATTTAAAGAAGTCTGTATTTCACTTTTATGTATGTACTCACTTTATTGAAAGCAATAAGAAGTAATCCGTGTTGACTTTCTTATCTTGTCTTGTGTGTTCATCTTATATTGTGAGATTGAGTGGGTTCTATACCAACAACTATTACAAATTGGTGATTGTGAAACAGAATACATACATGGATATGATTCTAGATGCCACTGCGGCACCATAGCTGCAGCCAAGACCATCCCAAAGAAATGCACGTAGAATACATGGATCTCCTTGCGAGTTTCCCTTTAACCCATATGTCAACTTGATACTCCAGATAGCAACAGTTAGTTCAACGAAAAGACAAAGGTTGAAGACCATGTTTAAATGTAAAACAAATGCTACTAGTAACATGTATATTAATAGGACACATACCGTCTTGGTCTTCTGTTTGCGGTTGTAGGAACTACTTTATACGGTAAAGTTCCATCGAATTGATGAGAGGAGGTAGGGTCGAATTAAGTGTTTGATTTATTTTAAATGTATATCTTGAGAAACCGGTTAGAGGAGATATGTTTTTAAGGGTCGTCGTGTTAGTTGATGGAGAAAATGGTCTGTACCAAAGGTCCTCATTCAGATAAATATTGAATTCTCTGATCTGGTTGTTGTTTAGTATTTCAACTTCAGTAAAGTGAACATAGATGATAAACCTACCGGTGATAGTAGCATTCCACGCCAGGTATATAGGAGCTGTAGAGATATTAGGTGTAATGGCAGTGCTCATGACCTTTAATGGTACGTTTAAAGGCCCTGGAGAAACTGTCACTACTAGAAAAGTGGCTCTTTTGCTACAAAATTTTCTTACGGAAAAAAATGCGTCACAAATTTTGATAAAATTGCTACTAATTTGTGACGAAAAAAACACCCTTATTTGTTGGACAAATTTGCTACACAATAGTGACCAGTACTTTGAAAATGGCGTAAGAAATGCATAATTATTGCCTCACAAATTTCCTACACCATATTTCCGTAAGAAATACGTTGAAAATTGCGTAGCAATAGTGTAGTAATTGGTTTCCGACGAGGGTTTTTCTAACCTCAAGGTTTTGCTAAAAATGCATCGCAAATCAACTTGAAATCAAATTTTTGACGCATTTTTAACAAAACCTTGATGTTAGAAAAACCTTCATCGGAAACCAATTACTACACATTTGCTACGCAATTTTCAACGTATTTCTTACCGAAATATGGTCTAGGAAATTCGTGACACAATTCCTACGCAATTTTCAAAGTATTGGTCACTATTGTGTAGAAATTTTGACCAAAAAATAAGGGTGTTTTTTTCGTCACAAATTAGTAGCAAATTTGTCAAAATTTGTGCCGCATTTTTTTCCGTAAGAAAATTTTGTAGCAAAAGAGCCACTTTTCTAGTAGTGTGTATTAGAAGTCTGTACCACTCTACGGCTACGTATAGTAATAGAATCCCATATTCGATCATACATATCATCTCCATACCTGTGTCAGCAAAAAGAAAAAAAATGAATATAACATTACTACAAAATCATGCCCAGCTGTGTATCCTTATGTCCACACTTAGTAAAAGGTTTGAATATTGAGAATGATGAAATCAGTTATCTAAGGAAGTGATTATTAGATTAAAGTTGTGACTTCTTATTGGCAAAGTGGACAATACTGATTGATATTACATTAACGGTTCCGGTCGCTAACGGTCCTGGTCGCTACCGGGCCTGGCCGGGTAGAAACGGTTCCGGTCGCTAACGGTCCTGGTCGCTACCGGGCCCGGCCGGGTAGAAACGGTTCCGGTCGCTAAGGGGCCCGGCCAGGTCGAAACGGTCAGGGTCGCTACCGGGCTCGGCCGGGTAGAAACGGTTCCGGTCGCTAACGGTCCTGGTCGCTACCGGGCCCGGCCGGGTAGAAACGGTTCCGGTCGCTAACGGGCCCGGCCAGGTCGAAACGGTCAGGGTCGCTACCGGGCTCGGCCGGGTAGAAACGGTTCCGGTGGCTAACGGTCTCGATCGGGTCGAAACGGTCTTGGTCGCTACCGGGCCGACCGGGTAAAAACGGTTCCGGTCGCTAACGGGCCCGGTCAGGTCGAAACGGTCCAGGTTGCTACCGGGCCCGGCCGGGTAGAAACGGTTCCGGTCGCTAACGGGCCCGACCGGGTCGAAACGGTCCTGGTCGCTATTTTAGTTTTTTAACTTTTTTATTTTTTATTGTTATTTTAATTTTAGTTTTTTAAGTTTTTTATTTTTTATTTTTAGCCCATCATAACCCAAACCCATCCTGACCCAAACTCATCCTGACCTATACCCATCCTAACCTTTTTTCTTTATATACCCATCTTAACCCATACCCATCCTAACCTAAACCCATCTTGACCTATGACCCAAACCTACCCAACCCACCCACTTTGCCAGGTCTAGTCATATGTCTATATGTTTACATGCTTTGATCGTTATGAAACAAACGGAGATTTAAGTGTTCACAAAGAATAATTATATCCTAGATATTATTATGTTGATGTTAATTAGTGCTTCTGTTTGCATAACCTGACTACAGCTTGAGTTGTATTTATACTGTTTAAGAAATTCAAATTTCTAACCTGACTCGTTCTGTTGAACCAAAATTGACGTCATCAGACAGATCAAGCGATGTTAATGGAGGTACATCCATGTTGATATCCAAATGCCTCAGATCTATTGTTGAAATGAAAGGATTTCCTTGACCTGTGTTTACAAGGGAAATATGTATGTAATCTGATGCTGCCAGGTGTATTATCTCATAGAAATTTTCCTCAGACGGGTCTGGAATATACACTGTTTTCCAAAGATCTGTTGGCACAAGAGCTATAATAATCTCACGAATACGATGAACACTCAACAGAATAATTGGCACAGATTAACTCTTATTGCTTTTATTAATTGAGAGTACATATAGAAAAATAAAGCAGACTCAATGAACTTAAATAACAAACGAAAGCAACGTCTTTGCAGGAAAGGAGGAACCACCCTGAAGACTAGGACTCCATAACAACTAAGCCAACGGCTTCTTATTTGAAAACACAAACTTGAAATCTGCATGCATGCACATGTGCCAACTTGAATTATTTCTCAACACCACCCCTTAATTCAAGTTCTCTTATTCCAAGCATCCTTCTAAACTTCATAAACTTTTCTTTGCATAGAGGTTTAGTGAGAATGTCTGCCACTTGTTTATCTGTGCTACAAAACTTCAATTCAACCTGTTTTTGAGATACCATATCTCTAATAAAATGATGTTTTATCTCAATGTGTTTGGTCTTCCCATCAACAACTGGATTCTTGGACAGATGTATAGTAGACTTATTATCACACCATATAATTGTACCTTCTTCAGAGACAACCTGCAAATCATTTAAGATTCTTCTTAGCCAAATGACCTGGCAAGTAGCACTAGTAGCTGCAATGTATTCAGCTTCTGTGCTGGACAAAGCAATAGAGTTTTGCTTTCTTGTACACCATGAGATAGCTCCACTGCCTAAGTTAAATACATTGGCTGACACACTTCTCCTGTCATCAAGGCAGCCTGCCCAATCACTATCAGTGAAACCTTGTAGTAAAACTTTATGATTTTTATCATACATGAGTCCAAGGTTCAAAGACCCTGCCACATATCTAAGAACCCTCTTGGCTGCACCAAAGTGAGTCTTGCTAGGGGCTTGCATATATCTGGATAATACATTAACAGAAAAACTGATGTCGGTTCTAGTATGCTGTAAATACATAAGACCACCAATGACACTTCTATACATAACAGCATCAGCAGCTCCTGAATCATCCTCTCTTCTGAACTTCTCATTAGCATTCATAGGTGTTTCATCAGTTCTACACCCCATCATCCCAAACTTGATTAACATGTCTTCAGCATACTTCTTCTGACCCACAAAGATTCCAGCTTCATCTTGATAGACTTCAAGACCAAGAAAGAATATGAGAATTCCCAAATCTGTCATCTCAAACTCCTTCATCATTCCCTGCTTGAACTCACGAATCAACTCTTTACTGTTACTTGTATAGATAATGTCATCTACATACAAGCACACATACATCACGCCATTTCCTGGGCTATTCTTCACATACAAAGTAGGCTCATTTCAGCTTCTAGTGAAATTATTACTTAGGAAATAAGCATCAATCCTGGAGTACCAGGCTCTTGTGCTTGTTTAACCCCATACAAGGCCTTAATCAACCTATATACTTTATGTTCCTCACCTTTCACTTCAAACCCCTCTGGTTGCTCTACATAAATCTCTTCTTCTAGTCTGCCATTTAGGAAGGCAGACTTGACATCTAACTGAAATAATTTCCACCCCTGAGCAGCTGCAACAACAATCACAGTTCTTATTGTTTCAAATCGTGAAACTGGAGCAAAAGTGTCTTGAAAGTCAACCCCCTTTCTCTGAGAATAACCCTTGGCCACCAATCTTGCTTTATACTCAGTATTTCACCTTTGAGTCCCAGCTTGGTCTTGAACAACCACTTCAAACCAACTATGTTCTTGTTGATAGGAGCTTCTACCAACTGCCAGGTCCCATTCTTATCAATTGCCTTGATTTCTTCTTCCATAGCATTCCTCCACTCCTGCTTAACAACTGCATCTTCAAAGTAAATTGGATCACTTATGTTCAAGGCAAATTCACACACCATGTAAACTTCCATAGGTGAGGTTTGATTATAAACCTCACTTATGGATTTTGTCTTCATGACAGATGATGAAGCATCAGCAGTAGCTTCAACCCCCTCATTTGTATCTTGGGATCCACTGCAGCCTTGATTAGCAGCTTCATGATTGTCTGCACTTGTGCCTTCTGCAATATTGTTCTCAGTATGAGGTTCATCACTAGACATACCTGCATCATCAATAAACTCTTCAAAAACAATTAAGTTCCAGAGATGTTTATTTTGCTCATTCTTTGCCTTAGACCAATCCCATTCTTTATCTTCAAAACACTTGATATCCCTCCTTGAAATAATCTGCTTAGTCAATGGGTTGTATAGCCTGTACCCTTTTGAGGGATAGGACATCCCAATCAGAATACACTTAGAGGAAGTGGCTTCAAACTTGAACTTCATTTGGCTTGGCTTTAATCCAGAAGCTATACTTCCAAATATCCTGAGATCATCTACTTCTGGCTTCTTCCCAGTCCACATCTGAAAAGGTGTCTTAGCATCTAAGGCCTTTGTGGGGGTCACATTCATGATGAGTACAGCAGTAGAGATGGCCTCAGCCCATAAATACCTAGGGAGGCCTTTAGCCTGCATCATACATTGTGCCTTCTCTACAACTGTCCTGTTCCTTCTTTCACTAACACCATTTTGCTCAGGGGTATAGGGAGTAGTTAACTGCCTTTTGATCCCATGAAGCTCACACAAGTTGTGAAATTTATTGGATAGATACTCCCCACCCCTATCACTTCTCAGGACCTTGATGAACTTGCTACTTTGTTTTTCAACTAAAGCCTTGAAGGCCTTAAACCTCCCAAACACCTCAGACTTATTTTCAAGAAAATAAACCCATGTCATTCTAGAATAATCATCTATGAATAAGAGAAAGTACCTGCTGTCCCCGAAGCTCTTGACAGGCATTGGTCCACACACATCTGTGTGGATCAATTCAAGAACTTGAGTTGCTCTTTTAGTGCTAGTTTGGAATGGCTTCTTATGCATCTTGCCAAGGGCAAAACCTTCACACTGCCCAAACTCTTTCATTAGTGGGAGACGAGTCACCATATGTTTATTGTGCATCTGCTGCAAGGCTTGAGCATGAATATGTCCAAGCCTGCAGTGCCATAGTTTTGTCTCCTCATGACATTTGGATGGTGTACTGGCCTTGACTTTAGTAGCATCAAGGGGAAACATGTTATTAGCTGCCAACTACACTTTCATTAGTTCAGACTGGGTCTCTTTATGAATAATAGAACAAGCATCATCATCAAACAGCAAAGCATAACCTTTTCTCATAAGTTGTCCCACACTCATTAAATTATACTCTAAGTTTGGAGCATAGTAGACATCATCAAGGTATTTAAAACTACCATTAGTCATTTTAATTTTAATTGTACCTTTGCCAACTACTGCCAAGTTCTTCTTATCTCCAAACTTCACATCCAACTTGAAAGTTTCATCAAGAGTTACAAAGCTGGACCTAGCACTAGTCATATGATTTGAGCACCCAGAATCAATGAACCAAAGACTTGGATTTTCTGATTCACAAGCACTAAGAGCCATAAACAAGTAAGCAGCTTCTTCATTAACTGGATCTTCCTCTTCAGCATTTGCAACCCTGGCTTGACCTTCCTCATTAAACCAGCAGTCTCTTTTAACATGCCCAAACCAGTTGCATTGATAACACTGAGGCCCTTTGTTCCTGTCATCATTGGACCTCCCTCTTCCTCTACCTCTATAGGCACCTCTACCTCTTCCTCTTGAGGTTGAATCATAGTTTAATCTTCTGTTTGGTTGAAAGGCTTGCAGAGCCTGTTCATCACTTCTCTCTTTCTCAGAGATCTTCACATCATTGCTTGATCTACAATTAAGTCTCTCCTCCTGTGATTGAAGTGATCCCATCAATTTTACACGAGTTAAAGTGGCCAAATCATAAGCCACTTCTATAGAGGGAACAACAAAATCAAATTTTGTTGTGAGACTTCTCAATATCTTTTCAACAATCTTTTGATCTACAACCTCTTCTCCATAGGATCGTTGTTGACTGACTATTGCCATAACTCGTGAAAAATAATCACCAACAACCTCACCTTCTATCATTGAGAGGTTTTCAAACTCCCTTCTCAGACCTTGGAGTTTCACAGCTTGTACCTGTGAATCACCTTGGAATTCCATCCACAGAATATCCCATGCTTGTTGGGAAGATTCAGCAGATGCAATTCTGGAAAACAAGGTGTCATGGACACCTTGTTGTATAACAGTCAAGGCCTAAGCATCACGTCTTAATTCCTTCCTGGTTTAAGCAACATTTTCCCATGATCAGTGATTCCCAGATTAACAAGATCCCATAGATCTTTTGATCTGAGAATGGTTCTCATGCGTACACTCCAATGCTCGTACCCCTCTCCTTTGAAAACTGGTATGTAGGACAGGTTTGGATTGATTGGTACAGTGGGTTCTGTCATGGTTTGGATCTCTCACAAGCTCTGATACCACGTGTTGGCACAAGAGCTATAATAATCTCACGAATACGATGAACACTCAACAAAATAATTGGCACAGATTAACTCTTATTGCTTTTATTAATTGAGAGTACATAGAAAAATAAAGCAGACTCAATGAACTTAAATAACAAACGAAAGCAACGTCTTTGCAGGAAAGGAGGAACCACCCTGAAGACTAGGACTCCATAACAACTAAGCCAACGGCTTCTTATTTGAAAACACAAACTTGAAATCTGCATGCATGCACACGTGCCAACTTGAATTATTTCTCAACAAGATCTGCCCCAAGATAGAGATCAAATTGTGGGAGTTGACCTTTGGAGTCATAGTTCCCATAGAAAAACCTCGCCCTTATCAAATACGTATTATTCTTCCCTTGTTTGGGTATGAGAGTGTAGCAGTTTCGGGTATTTTGAGGGAAACTCCTAAGAGTTGTGAGCGGGTGATCAAAGGTAGCAAAGTTATGTTTAGGCAATATTTCTCCACTTACTCCATCTTCTATGAAACCTGCATCTGAAACGTAGTTAATGCCTATTTTTTATCGGTGTATTTTGATCCTTCAGGTATGCCACAATCTATGCTGATGAAACCTGCATATAAAGTTATAAAGGTTAAGAAATGTATTTAATACATGTATATTGAAAGAAAAACATTCGAAGGTACCTGATTAATCATCTTGAGCATGAATTATAGCTAAGGTTAGAGCCACATGAAGAATGCAAACAGCGTAGAAACATCTCAACATTTTCATTTCTAAGCAGGAGATATGAGGTTGAAGTTTTTACATTGAAGTATATTTATAAGATAGTGTTAGCATATTAAATTGTTTGTATGAGATCAGGCTTATGGGATTCAAGAAAATAAAATCACAATTGCAACTTGTGATGTTTATATACTGCACTAAAACAATAGTGTATTGGGTTTATTATTGTATCATCCCTATGGAGCATTTTATATTCATGGATATTTAGGAAAAGTGTTTGGGTTACTTTGTAATATTGTTGCAGATAAATTTACAGTAATTTTAGAAGGGAAATTGAATTTCAACACCCTAAACTATTGACACTTGGCCGCTGACGCACTGAACTACAAAATTGAACAACACCGCACAGTACTTTCAACTTATTGGCCTGTATCACCCTCAGGCTAACCATGGTTAATTTTTGCTGACGTGGCATGGTGACGTGTCCATTTTTGCTGACGTGGCATGGGAAATAAGCTGACGTGACATGGACACATCACCTGCCACGTCAGCAAAAATGGACACGTCACCATGCCACGTAAGCAAAAATTAACCATGGTTAGTCTGAGGGTGATACAGGCCAATAAGTTAAAAGTACAGTGCGGTGTTGGTCAATTTTGTAGTTCAGTGCGTCAGTGGCCAATTGTCAATAGTTCAGGGTGTTAAAATCCAATTTTCCATTTTAGAATAAACTACCGCATAACCTTGTTCGGGACTTCTTGGTCGGGTCAACATAGATTTCTCAATTGTGTGAGATAAAATTCCTGGTCCAATACACATTTTCCAGAATATAAGAAGGTTATGGTCGGGGCCGACATGAATAGAGTGGCGAATTGGAAACCGGTGTATGATATTCTCGAAGCACATCTTTCTAAATGGAAGGCGGCGTGTCTTTCAATTGGAAAAAGAGGAACACTTATCAAAGCGGTTTTTGGAAGAGTTGCCCGTTTACTACTTTTCTTTGTATAAAGCTCCTCGCAAAGTGATCAACGACTTGGAGGCAATAATAAAGAGACTTCTTTGGCGGAGGGTCAACGGATATGAAGAAATTACATCGGGGGGTGACTCTACTGAAACGCAAAGGTGGATTGGGTTTATCTAAACTCAAGTTTGTTAATGAGGCTTTGATAGCGAAATGGACGTGGCGATTTAAATCGGAAGGGGAATCCTTGTGGAAAAAATATTATTAACGTCATTCACTTCAGCACGAAGAATTGGGATTTCATCCCTATGAGACAAAATCATAATAGCGTGTGGAGTAATGTGGTGAAGGTTCTCAATAGAACTATGATTTTTGGTACTCCTCTGCGACAGTTTTTCAAAGGCGATGTGGCAGGAGATTTCGTTCTGGTTAGACCAATGGTTACTGAATAACCTTCTGAAAGATTCATTCTCTTGGCTGTTTATGTTGGAAAGGAGGAAAAGATGCAGAGTCTGTGAAATGATTCACAAGGTGGGACAGGAGTGGACGTTTGTAGGGGAGTGGATCAGGGTTCCTGAGGCAGGTCAAGAAGCTGAAGATTTAAACCAACTTATCAACCTTCTGTCTGCAGTTCGGCTGTTGGAGAGCAGGGACAGCTGGAAATGGGTCGCGGCAGCAGCAAACGGGTCGAATTGGGTCTCTGCAGCAGCAACAGAGGGGTTATCGGCAGTAAACGGCTTCTCAGTTGGGGGGTCAAACGCCAGTGGTGGTGGGATGCTTTCTGTGTCGATGATTTTACCAAGAAGGTCGTCTGATATCGTTCCGTATATCCATTGTAGAACGAGGGCATCGATTTCTTTCCAGGCAGGGTACTTGATATACGTTAGGCAGAGTACTTGATATACGTTAATTTATATATATAAAAGCTCCCGTTTATATATGTTTTTGGCCTTATACATGATGAATTGGTACTTATTTGGTATCTTTATGATTACAGGTCTTAAACGGTGTCCAGGCAGCAATCCGGATCAAAAACAATGGTTCTTGCGCGAAAACGGAAGGCCAGTCAATCTGAACGGCCGTTCGGGCATGGTGAACGGCCGTTCACCTAGCCAAGATCTTTTATGCAGCAACCTCGAAGTCCGGAAAGCAGAAAAGCAAGTTTTCGGCCCACTTGTAAAAGTGAACGGTCGTTCGGAAATTATGAACGGTCATTCGGCCTTCTCAGTGTCTATAAAACTTGTTTCAAACTCCTTTTTTCATGATCGATTGGTTTCAAGACTTTTTAGGAGCTTCTCTGGCGATTTTTGGAGCCTTGAGCATGTGCTAATCACGTCCGTTCATAGCCCGGAATCCCTAAGATTGATCTGATCATCCGATCCATATTAACCTTGCTTGATTATGGTTTGATTTCTTGAGTCAATTCATGTATTAATTCTTGATGATCATATTGCAAACATGTTTTGTATTTTTAGATTCGTGGTTATGTTCATATGGCTGTAATGATTATTGTGTTGTGTTAGTCGGATACATGTTGAAAAACCGTTCAATTAATCAATCAGAAGTGAACTAGTTAACTTGTTAATGTGTTCACACCATGAAACTGTAACCGGGTATTAGTTTGGTTAAAGTCGGGCGAATAATAATCAGGAATGATTATCAGTACGTAAAAAGGTCTTAATCGGCTTAATGGTGTTGTTACTAATCTTTGACATGGTTGTTGATCTTTGTGAGTTGTTTTGGCTGAAATGGCGACCCTAGTAGATTTGTGTTCAACGTTAGTAAAACATAATAGTTTGTGATATGCTCTACTTTATGCTATTATTGGTTGTTGTATTGTGTCTTCGGTATTGCTTTCCTTGATTAGTGAGGTTAGAAAACTCTTAACGGATGATTAACTTATCTTTAGATGATTTGCTTGTGATTATATCAGCTACTCGCTAATGAACAATTTAAGGTGGTTAACGTGTGTTATCATGTTAGCCTTTCGTATAGTTGTCATGTTAGGATTCCCGAAAGGGATACTAATTGTCTGAAAATGGGAATGTTGATCTCGTGCCTTTATTTCATATGTTATGTAGTTGACATGTTCAGGTTGTTATTATAGTATATTTATATATATATATATATTGTATTTGGAGTCTTATATATATATATATATATATATATATATATATATATATATATATATAGGGAATGGATATAGAGGAAACCCAAGTTATTTGGTAAACTATGAAAACTCTATCATAGCCATCCATCCCATACCATCTATGGTTGAGATTCAACCAATGTACTTCCCCTTGGATATATTAATACTTTAATATACAAAAGGACATAAAGGGGCATTTTGGGGACACAAGAAATTGCTCTCTCTCTCTCTCAAGTACTAGGGTCATGTCACACCCTCTCTCATACTTTTTCTTTAAAAAATATTATAATAATGGGTCATGTCACACTCTCTCTCCTACTTTTTCAAAGTCAACATCACCATTCTCTCTCCTCTCTCCTACTTTTTCTTTAAGAAAATATTATTATAATAGGTCATGTCACATCATCTCTCTCCTCTTTCCTACTTTTTGTTTAAGAAAATATTATTATAATGAGTCATGTCACACTCTCTCTCCTACTTTTTGTTTAAGAAATATTATTATAATGAGGCAAGTACATGTGTTAACATGTGTTAACATATCTTACCAGCCTTATTGAAAAAAAAAACCTTGGTAGAGATATTAAACCTGTTAACGTGTGTTAACCTATGTTACCAGCCTTTTCAAAACCTTAATAAACGCCTAAAAACAACCTTTGTTAACACATAGTAGAGATATTATACCTGTTAACATGTGTTAACATGTTAACACATTATTATCTCTCTCCTCTCTCTCCTACTTATGAATAACATGTGATATTAAACCTGTTAACTTATGAATAACATGTGTTATATATAAAACCCTGGTTGAGGCCTAAGTTGACAAAGTTGGCAGTCGAGGAATAAGTTCTTGTCAGTTTTGGCAATGACTAACAACTGTTAACAAGATAACACAAAGCAGCAATTTACGCATGGGCGTCGCATAGTTTAACTTATACATATCAAAGGTTTTAAGAAGATCATATGCACTAAGTAACCGCTAGACGCAAAAAGCATGGCGACATAGATACCCAATTTTGATATATTAAAACTGTCAACATGTGTTAACATATCTTACCAGCCTTATTGGAAAAAAAAAAAAGAAAAACCTTAGTAGAGATATTAACACTGTTAACATGTGTTAACATGTTAACACCTGTTAACAGTTTTAGTAAATCTGTCCTATAAAACTTTGTTAACACTTGTTAATAAGTTGACGTATAAAAACTTTGTTAACACTTTGTTATGATATTAAACCAGTTAACTTATGAATAACATGTGTTATATATAAAACCCTGGTTGAGGCCTAAGTTGACAAAGTTGGCAGTCGAGGAATAAGTTCTTGTCAGTTTTGGCAATGACTAACAACTGTTAACAAGATAACACAAAGCAGCAATTTACGCAACCACATACAGCCTAGATTCTAAAAGGGACACCATGGGCGTCGCATAGTGTAACTTATACATATCAAAGGTTTTGTAAAGATCATATGCACTAAGTAACCGCTAGACGCAAAAAACATGGCGACATAGATACCCAATTTTGATATATTAAAACTGTCAACATGTGTTAACATATCTTACCAGCCTTATTGGAAAAAAAGAAAAACCTTAGTAGAGATGTTAACACATGTTAACAGTTTTAGTAAATCTGTCCAATAAAACTTTGTTAACACTGGTTAATAAATTGACGTATAAAAACTTTGTTAACACTTTGTTATGATATTAAACCTGTTAACTTATGAATAACATGTGTTATATATAAAACCCTGGTTGAGCCATAAGTTGACAAAGTTGGCAGTCGAGGAATAAGTTCTTGTCAGTTTTGGCAATGACTAACAACTGTTAACAAGATAACACAAAGCAGCAATTTACGCAACCACATACATATCAAAGGTTTTGAAAAGATCATATGCACTAAGTAACCGCTAGACGCAAAAAACATGGCGACATAGATACCCAATTTTGATATATTAAAACTGTCAACATGTGTTAACATATCTTACCAGCCTTATTGGAAAAAAGAAAAACCTTAATAGAGATATTAAAACTGTTAACATGTGTTAACATGTTAACACATGTTAACAGTTTTAGTAAATCTGTCATATAAAACTTTGTTAACACTTGTTAATAAGTTGACGTATAAAAACTTTGTTAGAACTTTGTTATGACATGTTAACAGTTTTAGTAAATCTGTCCTATAAAACTTTGTTAACACTTGTTAATAAGTTGACGTATAAAAACTTTGTAGATAGTTGGTGCTAAAAACAAGAAATCATAATTGAGATATTAAAAGTGTTAACATGTGTTATCTAATGGTGTTGGCTCAAATCATCAGATAGTTGGTGCTAAAAACAAAACACCAAAGTTTGATGTATTAAAAGTGTTAACATGTGTTAACATATCTTACCAGCCTTATTGGAAAAAAAAAGGAAAACCTTATTAGATTTACTAATCCTGTTAATACATGTTAATAGTTGTAGTGAATCTGTCCTATACAACTTTGTTAACACTTGTTAATAAGTTGACGTATAAAAACTTTGTTAACACTTGTTAATAACAAAAAGAACCTAACTGTTAACATGTAATATCAACACAAGAAATATCATTCTGTAATAATAACATAAACAAAACGTAATTGATAATACAATCTACTGACTTTTATGCTAAAAAACGTAATTGATTAAAAAACGTAGAAAAAAACGATTCTTGTAAAATGTGGCTATGTCTTCTTGCAAGAAACATAATAAAATCTAGTGACTTTCATGGGAAACGTATACCATAACCACTTTATTACAAAGTATCATTACAAACAATTAACCACTTTAACAAAATAAATCTAGTAACTCTATACATTGAGTACAAAAAAGAAAACGTTATAAAAAAGTTTTTCTACATATTTTTCTCGGCTTCCTTCGACTTCGTTTGTTAACATATGTTAACCAGTGGGGTCTTCGTTATCAACTGCAAAACAATAGATGAGATATTAACCGGTGTGACCAACTCATCATTTAACATACTAAAACAGGAGTAACATGTGTTAGTCGGGGCCCAAATAACTACTTAAAGTCACAAAATCTAAATTTCCAAATTCCAACTGTTAATATTAATTCAATATTTCTACCTTATCGCTTTCAACTAATAAACACATCATTCTAACATCAATTAACCTTCAATCCTCACTAAACTGAAATCGGCCCAAGTTCAAAACCTAGGGCTCCAAAACTAACAAAATCTTAACAATACGAATCCGAAACTCAAACGAACTCTTGACCTTCACATAAATGATAAACCTACTATATATACATATAACATGCATCAATAACCATCTTTAACATCAAACTGTAGAACAGAAAACAGATCTACAACCTCATGTCCCCAATCCAATAACAATCTAACATAAACAAAATAATAAAAAAAAATCAAAAAGGTTAAAATAAGTTTTTTTTTTCATTCAAGCATTTGATCAAACACTTGGTATGCAAACAAAAAAATCTATGATTTGAGTGAAAAAAAGTTAAAACAATCTTATGTTAATCGACCAAAAAGCTTTAGCAACGACCATAAACAGAAAAACAAAGAAAAATCTTAAAAAAACACTACATAAACGAAAAAAAAAACTTACCTTCAATTTCAACATGTGGAGACCTATCAACAACAAGTGGTAATGGTTGACCAAAAAGCTTTAGCAACCTCCAATCGTGACTCACCCTCACTTCCGACTGAACCTATACGACCTCCGCTACCACCGCCATAACCGTTGACGGCAACTCACCACCAACAACCTCTGTCGCCTCTCCCTGGTTTCAAGTACTACCGGTTTGTTGGATAAACCACAACTGAAAATCACCACCTTCTCTTTGTATCCATTCGAGTATTTACAACAAATGGGCGTTGGAAAGACTTCGATTCCGGTGAACGGCGTCTAAAAAAAACTGATGATAAGGTTCGTATTTTCATTCTTCATCGGCGTTTGAAGTGGGTTGTGAAAAATAATGGAGAGAAGAATGATAAAAAATGAAGATGAATTTGAAGTAATATGAATTCAAAATGGAATTTTAGTTTGAAACTTAGAAAGAGATTAAATGTATTCAGAGAAAGAAAGGAAAAGGGAGAGATAGAATGTACTTGATATTATCATGGGGAGGTGTGAAGATTGAAAGATGGTTGACAATTGAATTAATTGAAAGGGTAAAATTACCTTACTACCCTTATGATATTATTCAATTGGTTTTTGATTGTGATGATGTGGCTTGATTGTAGCCACAAGTTGGGTTTTCATAGTTTACCATATAACTTAGGTTTTCTATAGATACTTATACTATATATATATATATATATATATATATATATATATATGGCATGTATTAGATTAAATTAGTTAAAACAAACACTCACTCTCTTTTCTTACCGGTAAACCAGTGACAACGGTTTAGTACAATCGCTCTGTGCGCGTCCATGGATCGATACTTGGTTCTTATCTATGCTTTACTACATATGTGACAGGGTGCGCTTGCTCTTTAATGTGTGTTCTAATGCTAAGATTAAAATCATTTTTATAAATTTAAAACCCAAGTTGCGCGTACATATTTATGTATGTTCCGAGCACACCAGTACTCATGGGCCGTAACAGGTGGTGGTGGGGTTTCATCTATATGATCAAGAACCTTGAAAGCGACTTCATGAAGCTTAAAAAGCTTAGTCCGGTATGAATAAGGAACCTTCGTGCCATCAAGTGTATGAATTTTCTGTTGAATATTTGTAACTGAGTAGGCAGGGTGAAGAGGGTTCATGGCTTTCTGTGAAGGTTCAGGGTTGTCGGCTGGTTTGGTCATTGCAGTGGCTGAGCAGAGCTGAAGCTCTGTTGGAGTCGGCTAGGGTTTAAAAAAACGAAAGGAAGAAAACAGAGAGTTTCAGAACCAAAGCTCTGATACCATAAAAGTGTTTATGTTATGAATTGTGAATGAATTCTCATTGATCAACAAAAGCTCCTTATATAGAGCATATACACAACAACCCTAGCTGTATTTTAGGAAAATATAAACACAATTCTATACAATATTTATCTAATAATAATGCACATAATTATCTCCATAATTATCGGCTAAGAGTTACAAGTAGGTGGTGAGGCGACGCAATATTTTGTCATGAAATGGTGTAAATGGATTCCCTTTAAATGCAATGTTTTTATGTGGCGAACGGAAATGGAGAGAATCCCTACTTTGATGGCGCTCAAAATGAGGAATATTCAATGTGTCCCTTGTGTGATTCGGTTGAAGAAACGACCACCCATCATTTCACCTCCTGTGTGTTTGCAGCGGTCCTATGGGAACACGTTATTGGGTGGTGCAAGGTGCAAAGGTTTTTTATGTTCTCAATCAAAGACCTTTTGGAGTTCCACTTGCACTCGGGACTAAAAGGTATCGAGCAAGAGATCTGTTAGTACATGATGTCCCTAGCCTAGTATAGGTGATGTTTGGATAGCGTTTCGGGTGTTTGGGTGTGTTTGGAAGTGATTTGGGGTGTTTGGACTGCTGAGGGCGAGTAGCTATTGTTAGTGGCAATTAGCTTTGCTAATTGCCTATATTGCATACCCCATAGCTTGCTAATTGCCTGTTGTACATATGGGATATCTTGCTAATTGCCTGTTGTACATATGGGATAGCTTGCTAATTGCCTGAACATCATATGGCAGAGGCCCTACTCTCTTGTTTTACATGTGGCATAGGCTCCCTACTTGCCTGTAATGCATATGATTAGGCCTACTCGCATGTAACTGCATATGGCATATGATCCTAATCGCCTGTAATGGTCTGGACGAGTAGAAGGTATATAAAAGCATCCATCATTGCCCTAATAATTAGTTTTCACATCACACTTCCCCCAAACACCCTTCTCAAGGTCTGAAGGTCTGAGATTATCATTGTAAACACCTGAGCTCTGTTTTTTATTAATCATACAACCTTTGACCCATTTTGTGTGTCTTGATTACTCATTTATGTTTGTTTCATTGTCGTTTATGTTATACTAACCTTTTCAGAGGATTCCGCACTCTGAATAGTCAAGCTCGTGATTGTCGGGTGACCCGAAAGTCGATCCTACAAGTGGTATCAGAGCGAGGGCTGTTATTACGAGTGTTTTGATAACAAAAACGAGTCAAAACAGGTGGTTTTGTGTTAAAGTTGTGATTGTTAATCAAAAACCTGTTTTGAAACTTTGAAACTTGAGTTTTTCATAAAAAACCCTCATTTTCAAAATCTAAGTGTGTTTTAATGGATTAAAACGTGTGTTTTTTATTAGGGTTTGCTCTAAAAGTATTTTGGAAACTTTTCTAATCATTTGGAGATTAAACACATCGTTTTTGGTAAGATTTTGAAGCAAAAAGGGTAGTTTTGTGCAAAAGTGAGTCTCAGACCTGCAGCAGCCGAGTAGAAACCTTCACAGGCGATTAGGCTAGCCTACTCGCCTCTTCTTCAAGCGATTAGGGTGTACTCGTGTCCTTTTTACTAGCGATTAGGGGCTACTCGCATGTTCTTGCATGTGGGATAGCTTCTAATCACCTGAAACCTTCTAATCTCGCTACTGTTCATGCGAGTAGACCTGTAATCGCCCCCTTTACATGCAATTAGCCCTACTCGCCAACCTTTACTAGAAATTAGCCTTGTAATCACCTGAAGATCCCTACTCGTGTCACTATTCACTTGCAATTAGCCCTACTCACCCCAAATACATGCAATTAGCCTTCTACTCGCCCGAAATACTATTAATTAGTATCCTAATCATGCCTTTTACATGTCTTATAGCTTTCTAATTGCCTCTTGTAACCCTAATTGCCTAAAATTGCTACTCATGCTACTATTCACACAATTAGCTTTGATTGCCTCCAAAACACACAAGTAGCTTTATAATCACCTGTTTACTAGCAATTAGGAAAGCTAAACGTGTCTAAGTTTGCTGAACCTAAAACTGGCCTAAGTTTGACTCGTATTGACCGAAGTTGACTTTCGTTGACGAAGTTCGACTTTAAAAAAACCTTCGTGTTAACCATCTTTGACCGAAGTTTGACTTTTCTTATCTTGTAGTTGACTTTTTCACTAGACTTTCTTAATGGCAAATGCAACCGGACAATGGACTTTCGCGTCTTCCATGAACACCAAACTAGTTCAACAACAACAACATCAGGGGAGTTCCGGATGTAATCCGTGGGCCCATCTGGAGAGGAAATCAACGTCAGATGCTAGTCAACCAAAACAAACCAGACAACTTAACAATGTTCAAAACAATCAAGAAACAGTTGTGGTTTCGGTTGCTCCTGAAATTCACTCTGTCCCAGCAAACAAGGATGCTGCGAGTATATTTACTATGCATACTAAGAAACGTTTTGACCAGAAGACACAAATCATGGGAGGTGATAACGGGGAAATTACGTGTTTTGCTCAACAAATAGAGACTGTGGAATCAGGAGAAGCGTTAGAGAGTGTTCAAACCTCATAAGAGAGTACAAATGCAGTTAGTGAAGTATCAGCAAGTGAACAAGACCCTGAACAAAACTCTAAAGAAACCAGCAGAGCTGATGCAAATTGTTCAACTTCTGGAAGGAGTGAATTAGAAGAGAAAGCTGCTGATGTTCAAAATCAAGAAGTTGGAGTTCAAGTCATGCACGGAAGTGACTCTATTATGAATAGATCTTCCAGGTCTGTCTGTTCTAACTGTGCCAAACTCCAAAGTACGATTGAAAGGTTGTCTGAAAACCAACAGACCCTTACTTGCGATCTTGCTAATTTCATAACCATCAATGAAGTTTTGAGAGCAAATGAAATGGAATTTAAAAAATTAAATGAAATTTTAATGAAAGAAAATTCTGAGCTTTCTAAAACTCTTGAGGAAATAAAGAAAGAATTAACGCAAGCAAGATCTGATAATGAAAAGGCCAAAAATAAGCCAGATGGTTTTAAATTGGCAAAGTTTGTGTTGGATAAAAATGATATTAATCGTGAGAACCAGCCTCTACAAAAGGAAAATCAAGGACTTGGTTATAATACACCTTCTGTAAATAGACAGAAAGTGAATTTGAAACCAAAGACTGTACCAGAGGTGGACCTTGAGGATTCTAGTAAAGAATCCCCGGAAACTGTAAAGAAGCACTTCCAGTTTCCTGGAGTCACGGAAGGGTTGTACATGTTGGTGGGATCTGACAAATTGTTTTCTGATAAAGAGTTTCCCATTAAAAATGTTGATCAATCCTTAATCAAGCATGTTTTTGAGGAAATATCAGTTACCGAAGCTCAAATTAGAAAACCCGTTGATTAGAAGAAACATGTTGAACACAAACCCACCAAACATGTGAATCAAAAGAATCGGTCTGGGAAAAACCAAAAGGGTCCCAAGATCAAAGAAATTAAGCCCGTTAAATCGAAAGGTACTGATCAGATGAGAAATTATTATCAAAGTCATCAAAGAAATTTTTCACCAAGATCATCTGACCATGATTCGTATCCATGTACCTCTCGATTTAAAAGCTCTCAAGGAAGTTGTACCCCTAGATATTCTCATATTAGCTCGAGACAATCACGGTATGAACCTCAGTACTATAAGGAGTGGAGGTTATGCTATGAATGTAACGAGGTTGGACACTTGATTGCTAATTGTCCCTATTTGAGAAAATTAAAGGGCAAAGCATTTGAACCCCCAAGATACAACAACCAAAGATATGGGTCACCTAAACAACAACTTAAACAGAATGTTCAAGTGACACCAAAGAATGTGAAAAAGAAACAAAAGGTTGTTGATGATTGTGCAAAGCCTAAAGCTGACCAGGCATCAAGCTCAAAGGCTCCACATAATGTTGCAAAACCCAAGGGAGGCCCAAAAGCAGGTCCAAAGACTAACCATAGGGCAAAGCCACCGGCTGACCCAAAGGTGAAGTCTCAGGTACCACCCCAAATATGTCAAGCAAAGACCTGAAAAGGCTAAGCATGACCAGATTTGGAAGCCAAAAGCAGCTAAAGCACCATCTGTGAGTTTATCTGCTTCATTAGCACCATCTACATCAACTGTTGTTGATGAGAAAACACCTACCCCTCATGGTAGATGGATGGAGCTACCTATGATTGATGACCTAGGCCGACCAGAGATGGTCAAGGGCTCACCGGTACCCTCCAGAACTAATCTTTGAACGAGTGTACAGGGTGTTCCAAGAGGAACTATAAGCAGTCATTTGATTGTTGATGGTGGGGCATCTTAGCACAAGATAGGTGTCATATCTCTCTGGTCATTTGAACAGAATATCTTTGGAGGATATGTAACCTTAGACAATCAAATGAGGGGATTTGTTATCGAAGAAGAAGAAAGAAGAGAAAATGCTCGATGAGAATAATTCAAGATCCAGTGTTTTGACTTAACAACGGATGTCAGTAATAAATAAGAGTGGACTGGGTGATTGCTGCAGAACGGTTCCTTCTTTATCTAGGGTTACCGACCAAAGCTCTATGGTACCCTAATGGCGGTAAGCTGGATCTTGTAGACTTGAGTGAATTTATCAATGGTGGCTACAATATTGAAGCTGGATCCGCAACGGTGGATATCAGTTCTTGGGAGGTCGTCACATGTGTTTCCTGCAACCTGCGAAGCCGAATCAGGTAGCTACATTGAGCTGTTGTTTCTAGGTTTGTCCTTGGATACATCAACACACATGCTTGGCTATGGTTTGCAATTTCTTATCACCTCCATCTTCTTATTGATAGTGTAACTTCCATAACAATCACTAAGGATCCAGTGATTATTTATGTCCACACTGACTACTGAATTGCCAAAAATTTTACCAAATCGTTTGACAAACTTAAATTTGACTATCTTTGAAAAGTAAAAGGCATTTTGGGAAAATCTGAGTAAACCACATCGGAAAATCACTTTTTTTTTAAAATATTTTTCTTCAAAAATCAGAAAAATCCAAAAAAAAAAAATATATTGTCTTTTTGCAAATTTTTAGATTTTTAGGGGGAGAAAATCACAAAAAAAAAAAATGAGGAAATCGAAAATCGAAAATGAGTTTCTTGGGTGAAATAGGGAAAATGATATCAAATCAGTAGTTGGACTGTCTAGACTTTTATCATTTTAAAAGAATTGGAACTGATAAGTAGCCTCTACAATGATGTGTCAGTAGGCTCGAAATCATCTCCAAGCTCGGCACGGTGATATAAACCTAAATCAACTGAGAATTGTGTGGATTAACGTCGCGTTGGCATAGGGTCTAAAAAACCTAAATCTCATTGATAGAATGCCAAAATCCGAGGTTTCTGGTCTTTAAGAGGTTGGTACATCCGAGGTGAACTAGACGTCTCTCAGAATAAAAAGGGAGTGGCATCTGTGATGTACGTTGGGTTCGCAGCCTACAACTGAGACACCTCTGTGTCATTCCCAAAGAAAAAGAAAAGAAAAAAAAGAATAAATTCTGATAAGGAGATGTCTGGGAATCCTTTAAGAGCAAAAGGATCATGAATGCCAAAACACTATTCTCAAAGAGAATTCGCTCAAAGGTATCAAATCATATACCTAACGCATCGTACCGAAAAAACAAGAAACGGTATTTAACTTGAACCCTGGTCTGGATCTCACTGGTATCTCTGTTGCAGCGTTCATGCAGACCTGATGACCACTGAGTCCATTCCTTGTAAATACTAATGACAACAGCTTATTCACCAGTTACGAGGAAGCTTTGTGCATTCCTTGATGCGGGAATATGTCATGTGTGCGGGGAACACCTTTAATCACTCTTAATATTACCTTAACGTATCTAAAGTGCCTAGCGATAAAACTTGATTTTGAGTTTAGGTGGACAACAATACTGGCATTTGTTGTAGGATGATTATTGGCAATTTGAACTAAAACTGAACATATAAGGGTTCTAGTATAGTCCGTACACTGTTATGTGTTCCCTAACAGATGAAACTCACTCACAAAAATATGCTTGTGAATAGTTTTTACATATCCTGCATTTTTAATTTCTGTTTGATTATCTTGAAAAACCCAAAAGATTTTTCTTTTGTCTTTATTTTTGATTGATCGATGTTGGAATACAAGTATTCTTCTTCAATTGGAATCTCAAATCCGAAGCCGAACAAGGCCTGAACCAAAACAACTATGCTTGAAGCTGAACAAGGCCTGAACCAAAACAACAAAATCATCCTGAACAGCAAGAACCCAATATTTCATCTTCGAAGAAACCAGATCGTGGTAGAGCTCCAGAAATCGAAGATGAAGAAGATGAGAGTTAAGAAATGAAAGTGAAGATGATATTGATCTTCGTCCAAGTCACATAATCGTTAATCATAAAAGCGGATAATTCTTGATTCCTCCCAAGTTATCGAAGCAAATCGACGACCAAGACGAGATCTTATGAAGCCACGACTAAAGCTCAAATCAGTTGATATATTCAAGTCTTCAGAGGTCATACAATGCGGTGTCACCCTAAGTTGAAGAATGCTAAACATGAAGACTTGAGGACTCGAAGACCATATATCACTAGCTAGGTTCAAGGAGGAGTCTGTAAATACACTTCGTGTGTGTCCCATCTAAGTGATAGGTTGAGTCTGTAAATCACTATCTAGGTCCAAGGGGGAGTCTGTGAGTGCATTATTTGTATGTCTCTAGTTAGTGATAGGTCCCTATAGATCGTTGGCTAGGTTAATCGAGTGGTTTATGGCTCGTAATCATACTAACTAGGTCCAAGGGGGAGTCTGATAGTACATGATGTCCCTAGCCTAGTATAGGTGATGTTTGGATAGCGTTTCGGGTGTTTGGGTGTGTTTGGAAGTGATTTGGGGTATTTAGATTGCTGAGGGCGAGTAGCTTTTGTCAGTGGCAATTAGCTCCGCTAATTACCAATATTGCATACCCCATACCTTGCTAATTGCCTGTTGTACATATGGGATAGCTTGCTAATTGCCTGAACATCATATGGCATAGGCTCTACTCGCCTGTTTTACATGTGTCATAGGCTCCCTACTCGCATGTAACTGCATATGGCATAGGATCCTAATCGCATGTAATGGTCTGGACGAGTAGAAGGGGTATAAAAGCATCCAATCATTGCCCTAAGCATTAGTTTTCACATCACACTTCCCCCAAACACCCTTCTCAAGGTCTGAAGGTCTGAGATTATCATTATAAACACCTGAGCTCTGTTTTTTATTAATCATACAACCTTTGGCCCATTTTGTGTGTGTTGATTACTCATTTGTGTTTGTTTCATTGTCGTTTCCGTTATCCTAACCTTTTCAGAGGATTCCGCACTCTGAATAGTCAAGCTCGTGATTGTCGGATGACCCGAAAGTCGATCCTACAAGATCCTTCATTCCATCATTATCATAGGTTGTTGGAGCCTATGGAGAGCGCGAAATCGATTGAAGTTCGATAACAAGACGGTCCGTATGGATGATATAATCGGGGAAGTTAAAGCGATAGGTTATTTGTCGGCCAAGCATAAGTCTAAGCTCAAGACCTTATCTTGGGCTAATTGGTGTAATTTTCGTTGTATGTAGTTGTTGTTTTGTTTACCGGTCCGTTTGTGAGCTGGTTATTTTTTTAATGAAATTTACTGTTAAAAAAAAGTCAATTTGTACAAAGAAGAACTAAGAAGAATTTCGGTGGGTGAAGGGTGAGACTCCTTGACTCCTCTAGTTGTGCTAAAACATGCACTTAACCAAAAGAACAATGATTGTGATTACATTATTGGAGCCTCTACTTCTGTTAAAACACTAACCTATAACTATTAACCGGATCGTTGATTTCGTCCTCAATCCGATACACGTGCAATATTCAATTCTTGTTCGATCCTACGCATATGGGACCAATATAATTAATATGGTATGGTATGGTATGGTATTAGGCAGTTAGGGGATACGGTAAAAGTCGAAATGATAGCTTTTTTTTTTGCAACTGTATTTGATTAAGTTTCACTTGTGCAAATCATATATCGAAGATTTTATTAGGTCATATTATATCCCCCAGTGTAAACCAGGAAATATATATAAAAAACTTGTTGCAAACTTGCAGCTCTCCTCACCACCGGTATTTGTTTTCCTGAAAGGTTAGCAGTTACGAAACGTCAGCGATTATTCCAAAGTCTCCACCGGTATTTGCTGTTTCTTCGTCTAAGGTTCGTTAATTTCGTCCTTCAAAGTTCAAATAAACTGTCCTTTGCAAAATTTCCACAGAGTCAGGGCTTTTTTTTTTTCTTATACTTCTGCATTTTGTTAAGTTAAGGTTTGTAGATGAGCTTGATAGTGAGTTTCTTCAGGTGCATATATGCTGTTCGATAAAATGCTTCATACAACTTCAAACTTACAAAACCTTTATTATATATAATAAGTTTTAGGTAGATTGGAAATAAATACTATATACTATTACTATTCACCTTCCTGTTACACCATATATATATACTCCATATATTTAGTGGGAGCAATGTTGTGATCATCATCACATGGATTTTGTTACATTCCGATACGTGGAACGAAACCTGGTACATGGTTCGTGCGTATCTAAAATTCAGTACTGGGGATAGGCTCATTCGGAACGCGAATTCAGTACGTGTGAATCGGAAAAGCGAATTCAGTGAATCAGAAACATGAATTTAGTTTAACTGGGTTGAATTGCTTGAAAAATGGGAACGATCAAATTTACTGATCAGGATCGCGTACCATCAGCTATCGGATCGACTTTGTACTGCGCAATCCGGTACGAACGATCCGGATCGTGGGGGTGCCGTGTTTCCTGTGAATATGGTTGTGATGGTGTCGTCAGTCTTGGAAGTTGGCTTGTAGGAGTGTAAATATAAATAAGAATGTAACTGGGACAATGTAGGGGGGGGGGGGGGGGGTAGTAGTAGTAGTAGTAACACCCGCAAGTGAGGGGAGGCTGTCGGGATAGATAGAAAAGGGTGTTTTTTCTTGGTGTTCAGGAGATGCAATACAAATGGTTTGAAACTTTTAGGCACATTAGGCTTACTGGCTAACCTATGGCCCAAGATGAAGTACACAATTATATACAATTATATACATTATTACAATGCAGGCTGTCTATTAACGTTAATAGTTTATGGACTTATATTTTGATCACTTACAAGTCACAAGGAGGAATTTGTTAATATAAATATATACATATGCGCACACAACCTGTTTCAAAGAGAGCCAAATAAGTTGACACTTTGACAGTTTCAAGAATTCGCTATCTTGCCTTTGGATCAACCACAGCTTCCATGTTAAAGGATATGTGTCCACTTTGATTATTTCGATTACCATTATAAGCTTTCTCTGCTTGCAAACAGTTCTTGAGATCTATCGCCACATTGTTCATGGTAGGCCTTCTGATGGATGTGTGAGAAACACAGGCAATAGCCAGTTCTACTACCTTCCAGGCGGTATTGATGTTAAACCTCCCCTCTAACCTAGGGTCAACTAAATTATTAACATTTCCTTGTGCAACCATTGAGTTGACCCGTTCAATCATGTTTATGTCTTCTGATATTGCTCGTCGGCTTGTAATCAACTCTAAGAGTACTACTCCAAAGCTATACACGTCACTTTTCTCAGTCAACCAGTTAGTTAAGTAATACCTGCAAACCAACATCCTTTTTAAACTTGGGATAATTGCAACGAAGTAGAATCAAACGGATAGCTAGCTAACTGATGGCTAGCAAGTCATTAATTTTTGCCCTGTTTTCAATCATTGTCTTCGGTTATAATGATTAAGGTCACTAAAATAAAATATTACATTAGTTTCTACTGTGCATATCATTTATATAAGGTTGGTTTCTTGTTGTTCTATCCCCTGCAGTTATTCTTCCAAATGAAAAACGTTGAAGAGAATACTCACTCAGGGTCAAGGTATCCACGAGTACCGACAACTACTGTTGATACATGGGTGACATCTTCAGTTGCAAAAGCCTTGGACATCCCAAAATCTGCTAGTTTTGCCTGGAAACTGTCATTCAACAAGATGTTTGAAGGCTTCACATCTCTATGGACTATTGGTGGCTTGCAACCATGATGTAGGTACACTAGCCCTGTAATATCACCAGATTCATGGGAAACTTCTTTAAGTTTGTGCTTACAAAACCCAAAAGGTAAAAGTCTGTATTTTAGTAATCTAGTTACTAACCTTCTGCTGTATCACATGCAATTTGTAACCTTGTTTCCCAACTCAAGACATTTGGACATCCATCTGATCAAGAAATAAAAAAGTAAAGATGTTACTCAAGTCACTATTATGTTTTTAAAGGGCGTGAATCACATAGGAAATTGTAATTTGACAAGAGGACATGTGTAGTTTCCGAATGGATAAACATGTGCACCAAAAAAGGTTCTCTACCTAAATGTAGGAAAGTGTGGGCTGGTCCAGTGGATGAAGACTTGTAGACAGTGACTTGTGAGACAAAAAGGCATGGGTAATGTATTTTATTCCTTAAATCATGACGAAATCCTACATGTTATACGATTTTTTATCCATGCCAAATATGCTGGTGAAAAATGAAGTTTTTTACTACTCTTTAAAAACCAAATATAGTGACAAATGTATGGGTTATAGATAAATGTATGTTGCAATTGCAAATGAATCTTTCCTTGTAGTGGTACTTAAATCAAGAATGATTCATTAAAATAGTATCACATTACCAAATAGATGCTTTTCTAAACTCCCATTAGCCATGTACTCGTAGATAATCCCCTTGTGGTTGTTGTCATTGCAGTATCCAACTAGTGAGGTTATGTTTTTATGTCGGACATCCATTAGAAGCTTGACCTGTAGACAAAATGTTTTTCGTCTTCCATGTTATGGTTTATTTATATTGCTATTTTCTTTGAACGACATTTATATTGCTATATAATTTGAATAAGTCTTCTTGTTGCAAAAGAGTTTGCTTCCTCGTTGATTTAGCAGGTTATTGTTTAAGCATCCTTGCTTATAAGCCAAGTGTAATCGTAATACTAGTAACTTAATAAATGAAAAGCTAACAGTGCTTTTTTTTTTTTTTTTTTTTTTTTCTCAATAGAGGCCTTTACAAAATTGACAATATTACCTCTGCCTGAAATTCCTTGTACCCTTGAACTGATGATTCAGTAAGCATCTTTACAGCAACCTGGTCTTTACCATTATACCCGTGGTACACTGTTCCAAACCCTCCTCTCCCAATAACTGTCTTGAAGTTGTTGGTAATGTTCCTCAGATCAGAATATGTGAACTGTTGATTTCTTGGTGTAAACAGCTCATCATCTATGACCACATCTGTATTCTTTGATTCAGATGCCAGTCCTACGTGTTGATCGTTGTTCACTCTTTGTTGATTTCCTAAAAGTCAATTTGGTCATATGTATAATAAAGTGATTTTCGTTAAAAACAGTAAAGTGTAAAAGTGCATTGATGTACGTTGTACAATCTTTTTGAGCAATAGGTAACTATTTTAAAAAGAAGCTTATGGTGCCCAACACGTTGGTAGCTATAAAACACAAATTAAAATAGTTATTGAGTGCATCAACGGTTAATGTTAAAAAAGTGTCCAATGCAACAATGGTATAAAGGTGTTCAAGTAAATATTGGTAGCAATAAAACACAAGCTGATGCACCGTTGAAAAAAGTCCCCGACACACCATTATACTTTCGTTTTATCGTTTTTAGGCAAAATATTTTTTAAGCACTATATGTGTGTTAAGTTATATGATGAAATGTTAATGATGTTACACACCTTTTGTTTTCCGTTTCAGTATCCATACGATGGCTACTACGGTCAATAGCATGATGATAGCACCCATTGTTGCTGTCACTGGAATGATAACTTTTTTCTTATTATTATCATCAGCAGCATCATCATCTTTTGTGCATGAAACTCCGAGACATGGTTTATCTTCATCACTGATTGATTCGATGATGATAATGTAATTTATGTTAGAAGAAATGATACAATTGTTTGTTCAATTTTTCTTGCAGTCTAGTTATAAAGTGAGGAGCAAACCTCAGCAACAACAACCCTTTCTTTGCTCGAAGTTCTGGTGGAAGTGGTCTTGTAAAATTGTTTCCCCGTAAGTCGCTGCAAGGATGACCATGTAAGATCGTTATGCATTGTGTGAAAGCTTTTGGTCCTGTAATCTGGTTAGATATATATCATCTAGAGGTTGGTTTCTTCATGTATGAGGGTTCCTTTATTTACTTTTCTAATTAAGCATATATTTTTTTGTAAATTGATGTGTTTATTTCTATTTATTTATAAATTTAGATTCTAAATCTAGGTTAAGTAGACACTTGTTCACCACTTTTTTCTCTGAATGAATCCTACTTCTGTTTACCTAGTTCCAATATATCTAAATTCTGATTATATGGAATTAGAGCCTTAGCTCTGTAATAGTAGCATTGCCAAATACCTAGCCGCCATCATAAGTCGAAACTGTACCCACATTTGATGGAACTGTGACTACATATCATAGATACTAGGTGACTTACAGTATCCTCAAGTGGTCTTGTAGAGCAAGAAACTTTGGCACATCACCTGTCAAGTTATTGTAGGACAAGTCCCTGAAGAAGAAACAAAGAGAACTAAGCACTTTGTGCAACCACTTAATATGTTAAGTGGACTCTGGAAATATAAGACAGAAATAACTTACAATGATTCTATCATAGTGAGATTAGCCAAGGCAGTAACTATCTCTCCACTCAATTGGCTAGAGGAGAGATTCCTGCGTTGAATTTGTTTAAGTTACTATCAATGGTTTCAAAATGGAGTTATTACAAAGTGATGGTCGTGAAATGATATACATACAGGGAAATGATTTTAGCTGACTGTGGGTCACTATAGTTACAGCCAACACCATCCCAAAGAGATGCACGTGGAATACATGGATCTCCTTGCCAGTTTCTCTTTAATCCATATGTCGACTTGATACTCCATATTGCAGCAGCTAGTTTAACAAAAAGACGAAGGGGGATTACCATGGTTAAATGTAAATGAATGCTACTAGTAAGTAGTAACATATACACACACACACACACACATATATACCGTCTTGGTCTTCTGTTTGCTGTTGCTGGAACTGCTTTACACGATAGAGCTCCATGGCATTGATGAGAGGAGGGAGGGTGGAACTAAGTGTCTTATTTATTTTAAATTTATACCTTGAGAAACCGGTATGCTGAGTTGTGCTAAAATAGGTGCCTGTGTCAGTTGATGGAGAAATAGGTCCATACCAGAGGTCGTCATTTAGATAAATATTGAATTCTCTGGTCTGGTTGCTGTTTAGTATTTCAACTTCAGCAAAGTGAACATAGATGATAAACTTAGTGGTGATAGTAGCATTCCACACCAGGGCTATAGGATCTGTAGAGTTTATTGGTGTAACGGCGGTGCTCATGACCTTTGATGGTATTTCTAAAGGCCCTTGAGAAAGTGTATTAGAAGTCTGTAATACTTTGCTGCTGCTACTCATATCAATCGTATTCCACATCCGATCATACTTATCATCTCGGTACCTGTCAGAAAAAATGAAAAAAAAAAATAAAAATGAATATGATATAACAAAGTCAGTCCCTTGTCCCTTGACTAGGAAAGTTCATATAAAAAGAGCTCCCTACTCTTTCCAAAAATGTTAACAGAAATTTGAAGATAATAAACAGTTGATAAAGAAGCACTTTGAGAGAAATCTCTATACACTTTTTCATCATAGTGAATTAAAAACTGTTTCCAATTATTGACACCCTATCATCTGCTTAAATAGGAAATTGAATAGAGAATGAGATTCCTTACATAATAGGTGATTCCATTCCATTGACCAACCAAACACCTGTTTTTTTTTTTTTTTTTTTTTTTTTTTTTTGCATAACCAAACATTCTTACGTTGAGGTTAGTGCTTTTGTTTGCATAACCTGACCACATATTGAGCCGTATTTATATTTTTCAAGAAGTTTAATACTCTAACCTGATTCGTTCAGTTGAACCAAAACTGACGCGGTCATTCAGGTCAAGTGATGTTGATAGAGGTATTTTCAGGGTGAAATCCAAAAGCCTCATTTCTATTGCTGAAACGAAAGGATTTCCTTGACCGGTGTTTACAAGGCAAATATGTATGTAATCTGATGCTGCCAAGTGTATTATCTCATAGAAATTTTCCTCAGACGGGTCTGGAATATAAACTGTTTTCCAAAGATCTGATCCAAGATAGACATCAAATTGTGGGAATTGACGTTTAGAGTCATAGTTCCCATAGAAAAACCTCAGTCTTATCAAATACCTATAATTCTTCCCTTGTTTGGGTCTGAGAGTGTAGCAGTTTCGGGTATTTTGAGGAAAACTCCTAAGAGTTTTGAGAGGGACATCAAGGGAATCCAAGTTATATTCAGGCGATATTTCACCACTTACTCCACCTTCTATAAAACCTGCATCTGAAACATAGGTTATGCCTGTTTTCTTATCAGTGTATTTTGAGCCTTCAGGTATTCCACAATCTATGCTGATGAAACCTGCAAATATAGTTAAAAATTTAGGAAATGTGTTTGATACTGCATATTTATTTAAACAACATCTGTAGGTACCTGATTGATCATCCTGAGCATGAACAATGGCTAAGGTAAGAGCCGCATGAAGAATGCAAACAATATAGAAACTTCTCAACATTTTCATTTCTACAGCAAGAAATACGAGGTTGATGTTTTTGCTTGAAAGCATATTTATAAGCTAGTGTTCACATATTAAATTGTTTGTATGAGATCAGGCTTATAGGATTCAAGAAATTAATTAATATACATATCGCAAGTTGTGATGTTTATAGGGCACTAAAAGAATAGTGAATACAAACTAGAAGAACTAAAATCAACTTTAATGGTATAATGTTATTGAAATATATTACATTAATAAACAATGAGACGATATATGATTTTTTTGAGTTTGTACTTTCATCATCTCTGTGGAGCATTTTATGCATCATGATCATTTTAGAAAAATGTATTCACTTGTAGTGTTGTAATATTGTTGCAGATATAATATTGAAAAAACTTTTCATGGCTTCTTTGTCAGGGTTAACGAAGAATTCTCTAGTTTTTCGGCATTGCTAAAATTTCAGGTCAAACATACACTTTACTAAAAAAAAAAAAAAACTCAATTTCTACAACGAAGATTCCAATGAATTTCGGTGGCAGACAGGTGAGCCCTTCCATCGAAGCGTGCACTTAAGTAAAGGTCAAAGGACCATGATTGTAATTTCGGTAATGGAAAATCTGAATGGTGCGTGCGAAGTTTTGTTTGGTTTGTTGGTATGAATAAAATTTTTAGCTTTAACGCATGGTAGGACATCCTCTTGTAATAAAATATACGTACTTCCACTGTAAAAGCGATCAAAGGCAGAAACAGTGGAAGCTTCAAAAGTATATATATTTCTGGCAATCGGTTTGCTATCCTGTTTTTCATTAACCAACTTCCGTTTTGCAGGTGACTTTCAAGGGATTCTTGAGACCTTATGCTAGAGAGAATCACATGCATCACCCCCCTTGAAGGTTGGCTTGCTATCCTGTTAACAGCTTATTAAGTAAAAGTCTGTACCCATTTTTTGAAGCAAAAATAATTGACGGACCTTTAATGAGTAATTTCATTTAGATTTTTGCAAACAATAATGAAAGAACAGGCAAAAATGGCATCGTATCAAACTTTTAGTTACACAATCAGTTGAAGTTGTATGCACTAAACATAATTTAACTTTGGATAACTTTTTCACATGTTTGAGATAAACGTAGCCTAAAATCCTAAGTCGGCCATTTTTAGTAAATCAAATGAAATGGTCCCCTCTAGTACCTAAGTATTAGGTAGGATTTCCTGCTTGCTTCCTTCTTTGTTATGCACAATCTTTCAAACACATTAAGAATTACTTATATAATGGTTTGACTAGCTTTTTATAAGGATACAAGGTCTTAAATAAATATGATCTCCTAGTTATGGTTCTCATCAGCCTTGCATTCTTTTATCAGTAGGAAAAGAAAGTGTTTGGTTATTTCATAAGGTTATCTCTAAATAAACCGTACGCACCACCACTATAAAAGCGGTCAAATCTTGAACTGTTTTGAGATGTCCATTCCTCAGTTTTTTTTTTTTTTGCTAGCTTGTTAATGGATTATAACATTAAAGCATGTACCGTTACTTTAATCTATTCAAGTAAAAAAACATGTACGTTTTTATGCCAATTATAAACGAAAAACATGTCAAATCGGTATGTTAGCAAAGTTTTAGTCACACAATCAGTTGTAGGTAAAAGAGCTACATGGTTTTGAAATTAAATCAATCACAATCTCATATCATTGACTTTTGATATAGTCTTCCCGTATACTTTGGTTGTCATCACGAACCATTCACTAGCATATATTATATATTTAACTTTGGGGTAGGGATTTTAATTAGTGTGTCCCTTGGGAAGGCAGAGCAGACCATACCAGTTCTTATGTGTGCAAATTGGCAGAGAGAAAGTTGTTAACTGAGATATAATATTTACTTGTTAGACTTCACTCTTTTAGATTACTTGATTCAGGTCAATCCAGGAATAACAAAGTTCGTGCAAGTATATTAGAAGTGGCAAATTGGGCGGGTGGGTGATGGATAAAACTGCATAACGTTTGTTTGGGTCCGGATGGGTTGACTGAACAGACTTTGTTCAGGTCTTCTATTTTACTTGTGCACAAATTATTGTGTCAAATGTAGTTACCAAAATATATTTCAATAATAGTCTAATGTTTGTGACTTTTGACATGTACGTTATACTCTTTTCTTTTAAGCTTTTGGGCCAAAACAGACCGGGTTGGCTTAACTGCACTTTTTTTTTTTTCATTTTTATAAAAAAAGTTATATTATTTATTTTTACAAAAAAAAAAAAAAAAGGTTGTATGCATTAGAAAGAGACTTTGGGTGACTTTCATCTTGTTCAACCCCCTAATCCATTATCCTTTTAGCTTGCCTTTTGTTCTGATCCTTTGCATTAAAAAACACAACCGAAATTATTCTATTCATAACAATATAATATTTTAATATGAGCATTATTATTTATTGATGTATGCACTAAAACGACCTTATTCATAAGAGAATGATTTGAAATTTCCTACCTGCTTCTTTCTGCAGTTCTTGTTCTATACAATTATTAAATATACTATTTAGAGTTAACTTATACAAGGGATTAAGGGTTTGACTAGCTTATTTTAAGGAATTCTAGGTTATAGTCAAATAATGATAATGATTCTCTAATCATATAAGGATTCAACTGTTTTTCCAGTGAAAGTACATAGTACATAGGTTATCCAGAGATAATCCTATTTTATGTCATTGACTTTTGAAATATTCTTCCCAGGTACATTCGCTTTCATCACAAACCATTGACTAGCATATATTATGTATTTGACTTGAGGATAGGGAATTTAATGATGTATCCCTTGGGACAGCAGAAGAGACCAGAGACACTTCATATATACACAGTAAGTTATGAATATTTGCTTGTTAAATTTTTTTCTTTTAGATTGCTTGATTCAGCCAATCCAGGAAGAACAAACTGGGTCAGGTGGCCGCGTATGGAAACGGATAAAGTTTGGTTTTGGGTACGGATTGGTTGACCCAACAGACCTTTTGTTTACGTCGTTAAATTTGTTATGCATATTGGTGTGCCGAATATAGTTACCAAAATATTATTATTATTATTATTATTATTATTATTATTATTATTATTATTATTATTATTATTATTATTATTATTATAATAGTAATAACGACGACAATGTAATGTTTTTATTAAAATGATTATGCAGTATAAACACACTCTTGCTGACCTTCGTCGTGTTTGACTGTTTTCTTTTATGTTTTCTGTTTAACCTATTTTACTTATTAAGTACTGTATAACACTTCACCTAAATTGACACATTCATGAGTAGTATAAGTATTTATAGCAGTATGGGATGAATATCATGTTTAGTTCTAAGTAGTTTAAGTATACGGCTTTAATAACTGTATGAATTCGGTTTTAAACCTTTCTTAATTAGTTTTTTTGCTATTGATACGATCCATATGATTGGCCATAACCGTCAAGCCAGTCAAGTTCCCATGTTTCCCACGTTCATGTAGTTTAGGCATGCATATTCTCATGTTTACATTATTTCCTAATTTCATGTTATTCAAGTGGCTCACGTAACACAGTAGGCTAGTCATGCATCTTGTTTCTTTAAATAGCTAGTTTTTGCATTGGAGTAAAGAAGAAGAAAATTATTAAAGTAAACTTTAGTTTATGTCTCTATTCTTGTCTTGTGTTCTTGGGAGTTTGTAGGTTTTCTCCGTAAACCTATCAGCTATCATGTTTATTTCTGAAAGTTTGTTAAATAGATAAATTGCAATCTAAAGGAGAGCTCTTTCTATTACAAAGGGAAAATCGACCTAATCTTGTTAAAGAGGTCCTTTGTTTCATTTAAAAAAAAAATAGGTCCTTTATTTATTTATGTTTTTCAGGATTTGACTCCTTGACCCACAATGGTTGTGATTTTATTACTGGAGAATCATCAATTGTGCCTGCCGAGTTCCATTTGGTTTATTGGTATGAATAAATTTGTAGCTTTCAGTTATGGTAGGACATTAAGATGTAAAAAAATGTGTATGTGGCAAGATGGTGGGCTTGTAATGGGTCAAAATGGGTTTGGTGAAAACAGGTCAGGTGAGGTGGTGCTAAGTTGTACATCTCCTTTTTCATTTTTTTGCAATTATTATTGCAAAAACAAAATTATGTCAAAATTAATCTAAATCTTTGATTGAAGTGATTTACGAGTTTTTGTGCATTATAAATATTACTTTGGGTGAATTATAAAATATAGTTTGGGTGACTGCCTGACTGGAAGTGTGGTTGATGGTACATTGGATGTACTGTTTACCTTTAAATATTATCTTCACACTTGAGCAACCATAAGATCTAATACCACAATGTTGGAACAGTTCTGTACTCTTGAAAAATGCCAGAAAACCAGATGATCTTTATACAACATAAACAAGGCTTAAATAGCCGATTACAGACAGAAACATGAGAAAAGAAATGAAATATATACAAGCCATAAAAACTTCGACTAAGAGTTGGAAATAGACTCTAGACTCTCACACCTAAAGAATAGGTCTTCATGACTAAGCACTCTGACAGGCTTATTCCAAACAGTACTAACTTCAACGGCTGCCAACCTTGAATTACTTGCAAACAGTACTAACATCAACGGTAATGACTTGGATTTTGAGTTATTCTCAACATAATGCAGTCAATAGCATGACGATAGCACTAACTGTTGCTGTCAATGGAATAACAACTTTGATACCCTTATTTATTCTGCATGAACCCTCCGGACATGAGCTTTTATCTTCATTTTGTTTGTCATTTTTATCGTCATTTTTATCTTCGTTTTTATCATCATCACTAATTGATTCAATGCTGATAATATAATTAATGTTAGAACAAAGGATACAATTGTTTGTTTTGTTTTATTTTTATTTTCACTGTAGTGGTGAGGAGCAAACCTTAGCAACAACGACCCATCCTTCGACTTTGCTAGAAGTTCTGCTGGAAGTGGTCTTGTGAAATTGTTTCCCCTTAAGTTGCTACAAGGAAGACCATGTAAGAACATTAGGCATAGTGTAATAGCTTTTGGTCGTGTTAGATATATAGCATCTAGAGTTTATGGTTTCTTTGTGCATGTGGACTCCTTTCTCTAGAGTTCTCATTTAGCATATGTTTTTGAAGTCCTAAATCAGCCAGATGCGATCTTAACACATGAAATTAGAGTTTGTTCATGTATTAGGGTCACTATATTTTGTCGCCTTATTTAGTTTATCTTTGTATATAAAATGAGGTCTGAGCTTCACAACCAATAGATAAAAACTGTATCCCGAAAGGTTGAACCTGTGATTATACAGATCCTATACTCCAGGTGACTTACAGAATCCTTAAGCGGTCTAGTTGAGCGAGAAACTCTGGCACGTCACCTATCAAGTTATTGTAGGACAAGTCCCTGGAAAAGAAACAAACAGAAATTAACACTTAGTGCAACAACTTACTATGTCAAAACATCCCAGAAATATAAGATAGAGATAACTTACAATGATTCTATCATAGTGAGATTAGCAAAGGCAGTAGCTATCTCTCCGTTTAATCCACTAGAGGAAAGATTCCTGCAATAAATTTGCTTGAATAAAATGGTTGCAAAATAGAACTATTACAAAGTGATGATTGTGAAACGGAATACATACAGGGATATTATTCTAGATGCCTCTGCGGCACCATAGCTGCAGCCAAGACCATCCCAAAGAAATGCACGTAGAATACATGGATCTCCTTGCCAGTTTCTCTTTAACCCATATGTCAACTTGATACTCCAGATAGCAGCAGCTAGTTCAACAAAAAGACAAAGAAGGAAGACCATGTTTTAATGTAAAACGAATGCGACTGTTATATTTTAAATATGACACATACCGTCTTGGTCATCTGTTTGCAGTAGTTGGAACTGCTTTACACGGTAAAGCTCCATCGCATTGATGAGAGGAGGGAGGGTTGAATTAAGTGTTTGATTTATTTTAAATGTATATCGTGAGAAACCAGTATGAGGAGATATGTTTTTAAGGGTCGTTGTGTTAGTTGATGGAGAAAATGGTCCGTACCAAAGGTCCTCATTCAGATAAATATTGAATTCTCTAATCTGGTTGCTGCTTAGTATTTCAACTTCAGCAAAGTGAACATAGAGGAAAAACCTATTGATGATAGTAGCATTCCACGCCAGGGATATAGGATCTGTAGAGATATTAGGTGTAATGGCAGTGCTCATGACCTTTAATGGTACTTCTAAAGGCCCTGGAGAAACTGTATTAGAAGTCTGTACTACTCTACCGCTAGGTATAGTAATCGGATCCCATATTCGATCATACATATCATCTCCATACCTATGTCAGAAAAAAAAAAAAAATTAAATATGACCTGACTACAGCTTGAGTTGTATTTATACTGTTTAAGAAATATAAATTTCTAACCTGACTCGTTCTGCTGAACCAAAATTGACGCGGTCATACAGATCAAGCGATGTTAATGGAGGTGCATGCATGTTAATATCAAAATGCCTTAGTTCTATTGCTGATATGAAAGGATTTCCTTGACCTGTGTTTACAAGGCAAATATGTATGTAATCTGATGAGGCCAGGTGTATTATCTCATAAAACATTTCGTCAGATGGGTCTGTTATATAAACTGTTCTCCAAAGATCTGCCCCAAGATAGAGATCAAATTGTGGTAGTTGACCTTTGGAGTCATAGTTCCCATAGAAAAACCTCGTCCTTATCAAATACGTATTATTCTTCCCTTGTTTGGGTACGAGAGTGTAGCAGTTTCGGGTATTTTGAGGGAAACTCCTAAGAGTTGTGAGAGGGAGATCAAGGGTAGCAAAGTTATATTTAGGCAATATTTCTCCACTTACTCCATCTTCTATGAAACCTGCATCTGAAACGTAATTAATGCCTGTTTTTTTATCGGTGTATTTTGAGCCTTCAGGTATTCCACAATCTATGCTGATGAAACCTGCATATAAAGTTATAAAGGTTAAGAAATGTATTTAATACATTTATTTCTTGAAAAAGCAAGAATTCGAAGGTACCCGATTGATCATCCTGAGCATGAACTATAGTTAAGGTTAGTGCCACATGAAGAATGCAAACAGCGTAGAAACGTCTCAACATTTTCATTTCTAAAACCGGAGATATGAGGTTGAAGGTTTCACATTGATGTATATTTATAATGTAGTTTGTGTTAACATATTAAATTGTTTGTATGAGATCAGGCTTATTGGATTCAATAAATTCATATCAATATTGCAACTTGTGATGTTTATAGTACACTAAAACAATAGTGTAGTGGGGTTATTTGTAATATTGTTAGAAAAATATTTACAGTAATTTCAGACTTAACTATTACATAAACTTGTTCAGGACTTCTTAGTTGGGGTCAGCATAGAATTGTTTATGTCCTTAGTTTTTTCTTTTCTTTTTTTTTTTTTTTTTTGTGTGTGTGTCCAACTCAAAATTATATATTTTATATTATGTTGGTGCAGCCAGTCTGCTATCCTTTGTTTTATAACCAGCTTGCATTGGGTAGTAGGCCTTCCAATGGTAAAAGGCGAATCTAGTGGAAGCTGAATTTAAACCTGAGAACTTTGTGCTAGAGAGAATCAGACGCCTACCACTGCATCACCTCCTTGAAGGTTTGTTTGCAACCCTGTTAACCTCTTATGAACATGGTCTCAACAGTCTTCGCCAGCATACAGGATAGAACTTGGTATTAGCTATTTTTGGATAAATTAATACTGTTTAATTTCTGACCCATTTGAGATAAACGTAACCAAAAACGACCCTTTTTTTGGTAAACGGATTGAAATTGTACGATCATTAAAAGATATTAAGAGTTGTCGTGTATATAGGTTTGACTAGCTTATTTTAAGGATTCTGTCTCTTAATTAAATTATGATCCTCTAGTTATGGTTCTCATTAGCCTTGCATTCTTTTTTCACTTGGAAAGGAAATTGTTTAGGCATTTCATAGAAATAACCATACGTGCTATCACTGTAAAAGCGGTCAAATATCGACCTGTTTTGAGATGATACATTTTGTCTTGTTTGTTATACTGTTAACGGATTATAAAGTGAAAGAATGCATTACAAAGCAAAAAATTGAAGGACTTGACTTTTTGCAAGTAAAAACATGTAGGATTTTGCAAATAATAAACAAAAAAAACATGTCAAATCGGCACATTAGCAAATTTTAGTTACACATTCAGTTAAGGTAAAAGAAACACATGCCTTTGAATGATTCCCGAAAAACTGAGAGGTTTAAGTGTTTTTCCAGTGCAAGTACATAGGTGGTTATCCACAGATAATCCTGTTTCATGTCATTGACTTTTGAAATAGTCAGATACTTTCGCTGTCATGACAAACCATTGACTAGCCTCTATTAGTATTTAACTTGAGAATAGGGAATTAACTGGTGTGTCCCTTGGACAGCGGAAGAGACCGGACCAGACTAGACCAGAGACTGATTCATATATATGCAGACCAGACCAGACTAGACCAGAGACTGATTCATATATATGCAGAAAGTTATCAACTGAAATATAATATTCACTTGTTAAACTTCATTATTTGAGGTTCCTTGATTCAGTTCAATCCAGGAATAACAAAGTTTGTACAAATATATTAGAAGTGGCAATCGTTTATTGCAAATAATATAATATATTTTTATTAAATTAAATGATTACGCATTCTAAAGACACTCATGGTGACGTACGCCATATTTGACTCTTTTCTTATACGCGTTTTTTTCCCTCATTTAGACTATTAAAGATCTCTAATGCAGATTCTGAATTGGCACATTCGTATGTATGGGCGTTTTGTGAACATGTCAAAATCAGTTCGGGCGAAAACAGATCAGGATGGGTTGTGCTATGCTGCAAACACCTTAATTTTCATTTCTCTATATATAATGTTTATTATTATTACAACACAGTATTATGACAAAAATGGACTACGGGTGACCAGGGGCGGATCTAGGCTTTAGAGAACGGGTTCCCGGGAACCTACTCGGTTTGTAATTTTTAGTGTTAATGTGTATAGAAAATTAGAAAGGAACCCATAAGAAAATAATGGTATTAGAAAGATTTAATCAAGAAATTCCTATCATATCAGAAAGTCAACCGAAAAGTCAAACTGCAGAAAAAAGGCGCCAAAACAGAATAGTTATGTCGGTTGTTTATAGTTATGTGTCGGTTAAGATAGGCAGTTAATTAACCGTCTGTTATGTATGTATAAATACCCCCATGTAGTGTCATTTGTTTGTGTGGATAATAATATTATTAGTTTGCATATTCTCTCAAATCCTCCACCCTTTGTTTCTGTCATGAGACCCTGCATCACTCTTGATGCATACTCCTATCATATATAATGTTCATCTAGATTGATCCAGGATCCGAAGGGGCCTCAATATTACAAAGGCATGAAGGTGCTCTAGTGGTTTAAACCTGCCATCACATACAAAAGGTTTCAGGTTCGATCCATGTTTCAGGTGTTTTTTTTTGTTTCGATTTTTTTTTTTTAATTCAAACCTAGGTAAACCCAAACCCAATCTTGTGAGCAACCAAACAAAAACATACAGAACCAACAACAGCCCCAAAACCCTCCTCCCCTTGACCTCTGCTTACCTCCACCTCCTGCCCTCCGACCCCTCCTCCGCCGCCGTTGCCGTTCGTCAACTGCCCTCCTCTGGCTCTGTCCTCCTCCTCCTTTTGTTACCTTAAGGTAAGCTATATGTTGACTTTTAAGGTCATTAACTGTTTTCAGATTTTATTAGTATTTATTAACGTTATTGTTTCGAGTAAAGTTTAATTTTGTTCATTTTTGTCCATTATGAGACTTAAAAAATTATGTTTTGTAACGCACACCAACTGTTCGACGAAATTACTAACTATTCTTTGTGTTTAGTAGCAAAAAGATGAGACCATTTTGTGAGTCGCAGTGAGCAAAAAGTTGTGATCTATTAGTTATATGGGGGTTACCTGTGAGAGTTTTAAACTTTTTACCTTTTGTTATTATTATTGGCCATCAAGTAAAGAAATAATAACACTTTACATTTTCTTCTTCAAATTCAAAACACACATCATGTTATTGATCATGAGGTAACTTTATATTGTGAAGTAAAGGACTAACATTTATCCTTTGATATGTTTATGAAAAAATTACAATGTTTGCTTTACCCCTTCAGCCTAAAGGAAGGTGTCACCACCACCATCTCGCTCGGTATGTATTTTTCTTATGGTGATGTTTTTTCATTATTGTACCATATTTTTATTATGTGATTGACCTTACCTGACCCACCCGAACCTTCAAACCAACCCGAACACCTAAACTGACCCAACTAACCCAAAAAATTTTTATGTTCAGCCATATGAAATTAGAACATCTAAAAAAGAGAACCCAGTAAAAAAAATTCCTAGATCCACCACTACGGGTGACTTCCAACTTGTTCTGCCCATTGACCCGTTATCCTTTTAGCTTACTTTTTTTGGTTTGATACTTTTAGTAATAATAAATAAAAAAATAAAAACAGTCTCAATAATCTTGGCAAACACAGGGAATAAACTGGTAACAGCTATTTTTGGATAAACGTTTATGGAAGTTGCACGCAGTATTAAAATCATAACTTTGGATAACTTTTGACCCATTTGAGATAAACGAAACCATAAACTAGCATATATAATGTATTTGACTTGAGGATAGGGAGTTTAAATGATGTGTCCCTTGGGACACCAGACAGGACCAGAGACTGATTTACATATCACGAAAGTGTTTGGGATTACTTAGTCATGGTTTACCGATTCCGTAGGCAGTATAACGTTCGAGTAGTGTATTCTTCAAGCAGAAAATTGAGTGTTTTTCATTCTAAGAGATTTGTTCTCAAAATAACTTTGTGAGTTCTGTGTTGATTGTGTAGCAAAATAATATCCCTTTGTTTATCACATATTACTGTATTGAAAACAGTTAACAAAGTTAGGTAAAGGTTCGTGCACTAAGTGTGTTTTTTTAAGAAGGGTAAGAAGGACTAAGAGGGTCTCATGTGACACTAATTAAAATTTATCATGGAGGGTATTAGTGTAATTGTATCATTAGTCAATTATGGAAGTTATCATGCGGTTAGTTTTTTATGATTACATGTTTAAGAATAACCACTCATAAACAATTCAATAACAAATCAAGATCTGCGCAAGCATTGTGTTTAAAAATCAAAGTGTGGTGTTTTATATGTAAGGTAGATTTTTATTTTTGGCACAACATGTGATGTTTTATTATAATATTCTTGTGAATAGTGTGTGTTAGTCATACATGGTGTTTTATCCATCACAAATTTTAAGGTGTATAAAATATAATACACTGATATGACCACCATGAAAATGTACCACACTATATAAAATATAAAACACTGATATGACCATCATGAAAATGAACCACACTGATATGAAAATCCGAGATTCATACAATTTGATTGACCAGACGATATAACACCATGATGAATCATAATATAATCCTTCTAGATGTAAAATAACAACATGACTTGAATCGCAATAATAATCATTCTAGATGTTAACACACCATGCCTTTGAAAATAAAACAAACTGATATAAAAATCCCAGATTCAATCAAAATGAATCGTAATACTTTTTGCAAGTTAAAACCCATTTAATTTTGGCTACATATATTGTTTCATTTGCGTATGAAAAATGGTGGATCTATGATTGTAGCTTGAGATTAACTGTCATTTAATGGGTTTCCATGTTTAAACACAAACAATTACATTTATAACCCTGCCTGGTCAAATAAGTCAAACGAAATTAAAATAACCATTAGGATTTTGGCATTGATCAATCTTTTAACCATGCATTGAAATATCCAATGGCCCAAAACCCTTCTTACCCTAATCTGACCAATGTAATTGTATATTTGAATAATAGGGATTACAATCCTATATATATTACACAAAACAATCTGTAAATAAGAAAATAATAATCACAGCCTAATCACAGCTAATCAATAATAAGTACAGTCAAAGTCATTGCTAATTATACTCTAACATTCCCCCGCAAGTTGAGGGCGGGGAACGACCTGCAACTTGGATCGTAGCTTCAGAAACCGCTGAGTAGATAGAGGCTTTGTGAACATATCATCTATTTGATCATTGGTAGATATGAACTTAACATTTAGTCTCCCTTGAGCAACTTGTTCACGGACAAAATGATAGTCAACCTCCACGTGCTTCGTACGAGCATGAAAAAACAGATTAGCATATAAGTAGGTTGCACCAAGATTGTCACACCAAAGTGTTGGAGGATGATGAATCACTCCGAGTCCCTGAAGAAGTGATTTAGGCCATATTAGTTCAGCGACCGTATTAGCGATGGCCTTGTATTCAGATATCGTGGAGGACCGACAGACAGTGCTTTGTTTTCTACTAGTCCATGATACAAAGATTAGATCCCAAATAAATAGCAAATCCCCCCATGGAGCGACGGTCAACCGGACAGCCAGCCCAGTCAGAATCCGAGTATGCTTGGACCCGTTGGAACCAATGAGAATTTGTGAAGGCCTGTAGCCGTGAACCTGTGTCATGACGAAACAACAAGCCAAGTTGAGTCGTGCCCTGAAGATATCGTAGAATGCGTTTCACAGCAACCCAATGATTTTCAGTTGGAGCATGCATGAATTGACACACTTTATTTACTGCAAATGCAATATCAGGTCTAGATAAGGTTGCATACTAAAGAGCACCAACAGTCTGGTGGTATCGTGTAGGATCCTCAAGATGAGGACTGTCATTAGGTAATAACTCATGAGGGGTGTTCATGGAAAATTGATGCCATGATGAACAACTTCAATACCTATGAAATAATGTAAGGGACCAAGATCCTTGACTGTAAATAAGGAGCTAAGACGACTGATAATGTCATTTATAGCTTTAGGATTATTACCAGTAATAATAATGTTGTCAACATAAACAAGTACAAAGACGATAGTTCCATCTAAGTTTAAGATAAATAATGACGGGTCAGTTTTAGAACCAGAGAATCCAATCTGCTGAAGTGCCTGAGACAATTTAGTAAACCAAGCATGAGGAGCATGTTTAAGGCCGTATAACAACTTGTGCAGAAAACACAGATGAGCTGGTCTATTTGGGTCAACAAAGTCGGGAGGCTGCTTCATATAAACTGTTTCATTAAGAACACCATGCAAGAAGGCATTTTGAACATCTAGCTGCCGAAAAGACCATTTTTGAGTTACAGCTAGTGAAAAAATACTACGGATAGTAGCCGATTTAATAACTGGGCTAAATGTCTCATGGTAATCCATTCCTGGTTGTTGATGAAAGCCTTTAGCTACAAGACGAGCCTTGTAGCGACTGATCTTCCCATTTGGATCCGTCTTCAACCTGTAGACCCACTTACAATCAACCACATTAGCATTTTTGACAGGTGGAACTAATGACCATGTCCCATTCTTAAGCAGTGCTTGCAATTCTTCGGCCATGGCATGACGCCACTCCGAAGACTTGTTAGCAATGGTAAAAGAGGTAGGTTCTGTAGGGTTTGGTGTGGAAGTCGTATTATAAGCGGCCGGATTGTATCAGTCTGTTTGTTTGGGGTTTGGCCAAAGGTTAGGAGGTCGAGGCCTAGGTGGTGGGTTTGTGGTAGCAGCAAAGGTGGGTCCGGCTGGGTTTAGGTTAGGGTTTTCGGATGGATTTCGTTCAGGGTTTACAGCTGGGATGGGGTCAAGTGAGGTTGGGTTGCCTCCGGTTTCAGTTGAGACAGGTTGGTGCGGGTTTTTTTCAGGTTTGGATGTTTCGGTTGGTTCATTGGGTAAGAAGGGAGTTGGGTTAGGGAAAATGGACACAGAGGTAGGCTTGGGTTGTGGCGGTGTAGAATTGTTAGTGGGTTTGTGGTAGGGAAAAACGTGTTCATTGAAGCGGACATATCGAGCAATGTATACCCGCTCAGTGATCGGGTCAAAGCAACGGTAACCATGGTGAACAGGACTATACCCCAGAAAGACACACGGGGTGGACCGAAAATCGATCTTATAGTTGTTGTAAGGACGGAGATAGGGAAAACATTGACAACCAAATACGCAAAGAAAAGAATAATCAGGTTTTCGTTTGTAAATGTGTTCAAAAAGAGATTTGTTTGAATTAACACGAGACGGGAGGTGGTTGATAAGGTAGACGGCTGTCTCAAAGGCAAATTGCCAGAATCGTTGAGGAACATGAGACTGAGCTAAAAGCGTAAGTCCAGTTTCCACAACATGACGATGGCGATGCGCCACAGTTCCATTTTGCTCACTTGTGTGAGGACAAGAGCGTCGGTGGACAATACCAAGACTAGTAAAAAACTGGGTTAGACTCCGGAATTTGCCCCCCCCCCAGATTGAATACTTTATAATTTGGTGTTGAATTGCCTTTCTGCCATATTAATAAAATTAATTAAAGCTAGACGAACGTCAGATTTGTGTACTAAAGGGTAAAACGACATGTATTTTGAGTGGTGGTCAACACAAAGTAAAAAGAAACGACATCCATCAACAGATAAAAGAGGGGCAGGTCCCCAAACGTCACAATACTCTAAATCTAAGACATTTGTGATATGAAAATTTGAAATAGGTAAAAAAATGTTTGAAGGACTTGCCCATTTGACAAGAAGTACATAATGAGGTAGACAATTTATTGGAAATAGGTAAAGAACAATGCGACAAAACGGAATATAAAATACGATCATGAGGATGTCCTAGCCGTTGATGCCAGGTGGTGGGAGAGGCTTTGACAGCAGTAAAGGCGACCTTAGGAAGAGAGCGAAGGCTTGGCAAACGGATGGTGTATAGAACCTGTTCACTTGGACCCGTTAGGAGGGTGGTGTGTGTAAACTCGTCCTTCACAACAAAATAGGTTGAGTGAAATTCAAAGAATACATTATTATCATTACAAAATTGTTGAACGGATAAGAGGTTCTTTTTAAGTTCTGGGACATGAAGTATGTTTTAAAGGTCAAAGGTTTTAAGTGGTGAATAAACTTTAGAAGAGCCAATGTGAAATATAGGAAGTGATTTACCGTTACCAACAAGTAAGGAGTCATTACCATAGTAAGCCTCAGGATTGTCGATAACAGCATATTCCTAAGAAGCATGTCCATTACATCCTGTGTCAGGCAGCCAAGTAAAGCCTGGTGGAGCGTTTCCATCCGTATGAGCAACATAATGAGCTTGAGGTTGAGCTGTCCCTCGTGTCTGGTTGGGCTGATTTGGATAATGTGTCAGAAGGTGACCAATTCGACATCGATTGCAATGCCCGTAGACTGTGTTCTGAGTATAGGCCCAATTAAATTGACGGGTACCTGTGTTCTCTCTTGACCGATGCAGGACTGCCCGTGAGTTCCCCTAGAATAACCACGACCTCGGCTCCGATTGTTGCTGTTAACAGGCCGAGGGCTGTAATAAGCATGAGGCTGAGGAGATGACGAGGCTGTGGGGTTAAGCTGGTACCCCAATTGTGCAGCCATCAACTGAAGATTATGTAATTGGGTATGTAGGGCATCAATACTTGGTGTTTGGGGAAAGGGAGGGGCAGCAGCAAGAAAAGCCTGCGCAGTGGCTGAATTTGTGGCAGTAGGCAAACCGTGAACCTTTGCAATCATGTAATCATGATCGCTAAGAAGCCCATGCAATTCGTTGAAGTTCACAGGTGGGGAACGGGCTAGAATATTCGCTTTGAGGCCGTTGTACTCTTCACGCAAACCTGCAAGTGTGAGCATAACGAGGTCTTTGTATTTCATAGGCTCACCAATGTTTGCAAGAGCAGTAGCATACTCTTGCGCTCGACTCAAATAATCCGCTGGTTTCTCATCTCCTTTCATAGTAATTCAAAGGAGCTGGATTTTGAGAGTAAATTCATGAGAAGATGTTACCGGGGCATAGGCTCGTTCCAAAGAGAGCCAAACTTCATGGGATGTTTTTTCTTGAACATGTTGAAACGATTCTTCAGAGATACTAGAGATGATGAGCATACGTACATGCACATCATTAGCAATCCACGGAGCATAGCTTGGGTTGTCGGTAGTAGTTGTTCCGGTTGTGACTTGTTGTTGTGGACATGGTATAGTGCCAACAACATAACCGAACAAATTATGGGACATTAGAAAAGGTTCAATCATGGACCGCCAATGTCCATAGTTTGTAGGTTTGAGAGTAAAGGCGAATTTGTGAGAAAAATGGGTGGTCTTTTCTTGATTAGTAAAAATAGTAACAGCAGCCATTGTTTTCAGATAGAATGAGAAGGTTTTAGAACCTGTTTAGACAAAGCCATAAATTATGTCGGCAGGCTGAAAGTTGGGCTGCAGCAGTAGGGTTTAGGCTGAGAAATATGGAGAGGATTGATTTGGCTCTAATACCAAATCTGACCAATGTAATTGTATATTTGAATAATAGGGATTACAATCCTATATATAGGACACAAAACAATTCTGGTAAATAAGGAAATAATAATCACAACTAATCACAGCCTAATCAATAATAACTATAGTCAAAGTCATTGCTGATTATACTCTAACAACCCTTCTTACAAAAAAACACTCTTTGTACAGAAACCGCACCCAACGAAGTTATATAATTTCAATAATAGGGTAACGTCTTACACTTTTGGTGATGATCTGTAGGGATAATTTGTAAAGGCTCTTGGGCTTAAGTATTTGGGCTCATGGATGATGACATAGAAGACCATTAGGCTGGCCTAACTTAATGTTTTATGATCCATGTTTAGTTTCTTTGTGAACATTCTACAAGCCCTATTCTAGGCTTATATATACCACTAGCTGATTATCTCGGGGGTGTTCCGGGGTTGAAAAATCTAATATGACTTAATAAAAATGATAAAAGTAGAAAACATACCAATCGTAAACTCAGTGATACAGATCATTAATTCCCATTTGCATTCACTGACCTGAACCTTGAAACAAATGTGGCGATTCATAGCTCACTTAAGCAGTAGTTTCGGCTTTCTCTTCATACTCCTATGGTGGCTGAAGAGTACATGTATTGAGGGGGAGACTTGTGATTTTGATAGCTCACTTAAGCAGTAGTTTCGGCTTTCTCTTCACACATTGGCGTAACTAGGTGATCTGGTTGTAATTCAGTGGTTCGCTGATTTCGCAAATGATATACGTGGTCTAGCTGACTTCCTGCGTATTGATGCCGAGGATCCGCAGTGCATTACTTGGTCGGTTCACGAAGGATATTGTATTTCTAACTCAATGCAATAGTGCATGTATTGAGGGGGAGACCTGTTGTGACACCCGGCATGTTCGGCTTAAACATATTAGTAACATCTAAGTCAACCTTAGCGAGAAACGTTTCTAAACAAACTTAACCGGGTTAGTTGAGTTGGGTCAAGTTAGGATTGTCCAGGGTACAATGATCTGGAGGATCATTGGGAGTCGTTTTGGTAATACACTAGTACCGGGTTCCGTTGTTGGTGACATTACATGAACTAATTAAGTATATGTGTAGATTATGGGTTGTGTGGTGGTTTATATACATAGACGTGTTTAAATGATGTGTAAATGATTATCTGTGCCTTAATGTGTTAAATATAGACTAAGGATGCATGCTTATGTGTTAAGATGTGTTAGAATGCGTTAAACACGACAAACTGGAAAACTAGTTAAAAAGGGGCTCTGGTTCGACCACTTCGAGTGGTCGAAGGAGAGGAAAATTGTCTGGTTCGACCCATGCAAGTGGGCGAACCAGGGAAGTGGAATTTGAGAAATCCCCTTCGACCAAACAAGTCTCATTCGACCCTGTGAAAGGGGCGAAGGAGACTACATTCGACCAATGTATTGGTGCGAAGGAAGACTAGTATAAATACCAACCTTTGTCATTTTTCATCATTTCACAAACCCTAACCGTCCCAAAACGCTCTCAAACGATCTTAAACACTAAGGAAGGAGTTTTTGCTCTTCTTTTTCATAATCTAACCTATCTACAACATCTAAACAAGAATCCAAGGTGTGTTCATAATCCTAAACCTTTTAAAAGCATTTTAATTCGTTTTCATCTAACCCTAATTGTCCAGATCTGTTCTAAGGGTGTCTTTATGATTAAAAACCTTTTAAACATCTTTCTAAATCAAAACATGATCATTTAACATAGGTTTTCATAATGAATAACATGTGTTAGTTGTGTGTTATGTGGTGTTATGTGTTATTCACTGATTTGCTGCTATATTTATGATAGAAACATGATATAGGATTGTTGTTAATGATTGGATTATGGTTGTCTAGGGTTAAGATTGGGTATATTGATATTTGGGGGTTTTATGGGATTAATACTTGATGCATGAATGTTTATGATCAATAGAATGAATAAGAAAGATCGGATATTCGACAAACTGAGTATTTTAAGCTAAACATGAATCGATTTCAAAGGTTTCCAAATTGGGTAAATAATCCATGCATGAAAGTGATGTTTCCATAATCTTTACCATTTTGGGAAAGGGCTGAAACGGACGTATTATCGGGGGAAATCGATGGGGTTTTGTAGGGATAAGTTATTCATGCTTGACTGCTGTGTTTGATGATGTTTCGGGTCGTTTTGAATGTGTTTGAAGCGTTTTTAGGAAAAATATTACAACAGGGGCGAACCTGGCCTCCTTCGACCAGTCGATGGTGCGAAGGAGGGATCCAGGGTCGAACCTGGGATTTTTATTGGACGAATGTGCATAAACGGGCGAAGGAAGCATCAAACGGTCGAACGTACTGTAAATGGTGCGAAGGAGACAAAAAGGTGCGAAGGAGACTCAAAACTGACTGGTTCGACCGTTCTGATGCAGAAATGAGATTTTTGATACAAACTAAGTGTTTTATGCTTGAACCTTGTGGGTAATCTATGTGTACTTGATTAGTTAGGGTAATGGGTCACCAACGGGATGTCGGGTCGGTCTAGTGTGTCGGTCGAACATTTAAACACGTTTTGAAACATACCTGGTTACGATCTGGACAATCGGGGACTAGTTAACCTTATGGTTATTAGTCGGAACACTTGTGTGAACATTTTGATAGATCTCCGGTAGAGGGATTATCAAGGGCTAAACATCTTTACTTATATTTGAAGAATGCTATCTAAGGTGAGTTCACGGCCCCACTTTTACTGCTTTAACTTTTGGGGGAGAAAACATGCGCTAAACTGTTTTGGTAACATATGTCATACTATGATTTTAACTTATTATTGCTATACGATCTTTTGGAAAGTCCCGGGGGAAACCATGAATGTGCGGGTTTGCACAAAGGGGGAAATGTGGATAGATCTATTGGGCGTGACCTGCCCCACTCGTCGGCTTGGAGGGCCGGGCGGGTGCATATTGTCTCGAACAGGTACATTGGTATCATGCTGAACATACGGGCTGCTTAAACATGCTGAACATTGCTAAACGTGTCTAGTAATGGTTTCCAATCGTAGTAGTAATGAAACATACGTCTAGCTAGCGTACTTGGTAACATTGATATAGTATGGACATGGTAACACTTTAGTAACATTTTGAACAAACCTATGAACTCACCAGCATTATATGTTGACATCTTTTTGGCATGTTTTTCTCAGGTCGCTAAGGTAGCAATGAACGGAACTAGGCGCACGGGTCTGCATTGGCGTCTAGCTTTTAGTGCACGTTTTGTAATAAATGTCTTGAATACTTGGGAACACTGTTTTGTAGAGATTAAATTCTTTAAATGCTTCCGCTTATGAAATTTATGTTTTTGGGTTCACGTACTTCATATAGTGTCGTTATTGTGATCGTTGACTTGGATCCTGGTTTGTCATGCGCCTCGCGGTAAAACCCCGCAAGTGGTAATTTGAGGGTGTGACAGATTGGTATCAGAGCCAATGGTTATAGTGAACTAGGACTGCATGTAGAGTCTGGTCTATAGCCGAGTCGCACACACTAGACGGTCACATACTTTGGGTCTATTAATGGGATATGTACTAACGTTGTCGGGGTGTCCTTACATCATCATCATGTTTCTCCGTTACATCATCTGCTTTTATTTGGGTTCTTACCTACTCTTGTTTTCTTCTTCTGGATTGAAGAAGGAAGGGCTACTTTGTTGGTTCTAGCACACACATGCCTTCTTACACTTGCACCTATTGCCACATAGGCGACAATGTTCGGTGACTGGGGTCTAAATTAGGGGTACATCTGGAGGACCATGTAGAGCAGTTTATCATTTCGGGTGCACACGAAATAATAAACTGGAATGCATGAAAATCCCGATGGACTTCGAGTTTGGATGTATAGTCCTGAATTTGCCCCTAGGTTAACTCTTGTAAATTTCTAGTGGTTGACACTGGAAGTGAATCTGAATCCCTCGATTTCTTGGTTTGTTAGATCATGTCTGGTGCTCGCGGTGGCCGTGCTGGCGGCGGTGGTCGTGCCGGAGGCGGTGGTCGTGGGAACATCAACATGACCCAAGCTGAACTGAACAACTTGCTCCAGCAGCAAGTGAACATGGCTATGGCAAATTTCCAGGCCGGGATTAATGCCATGGGTGGTGAGTTGATTTCTGTCGACCTTGCCTCATTTTTGGGGTTTCGTGTCCTTTCATTTGTGTTTTACTCGTGTACCGTGTTTCAGGTGTTGGTGCCAATCCACCCCCACCTCAGTGCTCTTATAAGAAGTTTAGGGACTGTCAGCCCCATAACTTCGCTGGAACTGAGGGAGCGGTGGGACTGCTCCGATGGCTGGAGAAGGTGGAATCTGTGTTCGTTATGTGTAACTGTCCTGCTGGGGACCGAGTGAAGTATGCTACTGCGACATTTGAGGGGCCTGCATTGTCGTGGTGGAATGCTACCACTCAGAACGTGGGGTTGGGGGAGGCTATTGCTATGCCTTGGGCGGAGTTTGTGCAGCTTTTGAGAGGTGAGTACTGTCCGAGGGAGGAGATACAGAAGTTGGAGCATGAGGTCTGGAGTTACAAGATGGTTGGGTCGGAGATTGAGGAGTATACTGTGAGGAGGAACGAGTTGGCGGTGTTGTGTCCTGATTTGCACACACCCGAGTACAGGAGGATCGAGCACTATGTGTCTGGACTAGTGCCCGAGATTGCTGGATTGGTAGCTGCTGGGAATCTTCCCACTATTGCTGAAGTTGTCCGATCAGCTCATCGGATGACTAACCTGAAGGTGGCGGAAGGCGTTTTGCCACCCAAGGGTACTACTGTGAAGGCTGCTGAGGGGAACAAGAGGAAGTGGGAGAGTGTGGGGAAGAGTGTGGTGCCAGCTCAGCCGGCGAAGAGGTTTGATACGTCTGGGTCTTCTTCTGGGGCGAAGACGGGTGGGTATGTCGGGAAGCATCCCAAGTGCAACAAGTGTGGTTTCCATCATTCGGGGAGTTGTGATAGGGCTCGTTGTCATCGGTGCCATCAGTTGGGGCACCATGCTAAGGATTGCAAGGTGGCGCTCACCCCAACTCAGACTCCTGCGGCTGCTCCTGCTCCTGCTGCTCAGGGGACTCAGGGGAGGCAGGGGTGTTATAACTGTGGTGACACGGGGCATTTCAAGCGTGACTGTCCCAAACTGAAACAGGGCGATAATGGGAGGGGCGGGAACGGTAACGGGAACAATGGCGGCGGAGGCAGGACTGCACGTGCTTTCGTCATTGGATCTGCAGAGGCTAGGCAGGATCCAGACACAGTTACCGGTACGTTCCTTCTTAATGATCGCTATGTTTCTGTTTTGTTTGATTCTGGTGCCGATAAGAGTTTCGTATCTTTGGATATTAGTCGATTGCTAGATATAGTACCCACACCTTTAGAGGCTAAGTACTTAATAGAATTGGCTGATGGTAAGAGAATCGAAGCGACACACACCCTTAGGGAATGTCGTTTGGAACTGTCGGGTCTGTCTTTCCCCATTGACCTTATGCCGGTACCTCTGGGTAGTTTTGATGTTGTGGTTGGCATGGATTGGTTATCGTTGTATCGTGCGGAGATCGTTTGTTTTGACAAGGTTATTCGGATCCCTCTCCCTGATGGAGAGATCCTTTCGGTTCGTGGCGAGAAAAGCGGTGCTCCGCTGAGTATCATTTCTAGCATGAAAGCCCGTAAGTATCTTCGGAAGGGCTGTTCGGCCGTTCTGGCACTTGTTAACGTTTCTTCTGACGATGAGAAGAAGATCGAGGATATCCCGGTGGTTCGTGACTTTTCTGATGTGTTTCCTGATGATTTACCTGGTCTTCCTCCCCATCGTCAGGTTGAGTTTGGTATTGATCTCACTCCGGGCGCAGCTCCTATTGCCCAAGCCCCGTATCGTCTTGCACCTCCTGAGATGCAAGAGTTGTCCAGCCAGTTACAGGAACTCTTGGAAAAGGGTTTCATCCGACCGAGTTCTTCCCCGTGGGGAGCTCCTATTTTGTTTGTGAAGAAGAAGGACGGAAGTCTTCGTATGTGTATTGATTATCGTGAGCTGAACAAAGTGACCATCAAGAATCGTTATCCTCTTCCTCGCATTGATGATCTCTTTGACCAGCTTCAGGGCTCCAGCTATTATTCAAAGATTGATTTGCGGTCCGGTTATCACCAGTTGCGCGTCAGGGAAGCTGACATTCAGAAGACTGCTTTTCGCACTCGTTATGGCCATTTTGAGTTCTTGGTCATGCCTTTTGGTCTCACTAACGCACCGGCGGTGTTCATGGACTTGATGAACCGCGTTTGCAAGCCTTACCTTGATAAGTTCGTTATTGTGTTTATTGACGACATTCTGATCTATTCCAAGAACAAGGCGGATCACGAGGAACATCTGCGGTTGGTCTTGGAACTCTTGAGACAAGAGCAGTTGTATGCTAAGTTCTCAAAGTGTGATTTTTGGTTGCGTGAAGTTCAATTCCTAGGACATGTGGTGAATGAACTGGGAATTCATGTCGATCCGGCTAAGATCGAAGCTATTAAAGACTGGGAAGCACCAAAGACGCCATCTGAGGTGCGGCAATTCCTAGGTCTTGCGGGTTATTATCGTCGTTTCATTGAGGGATTTTCGAAGATCGCTCAACCCCTAACTGCTCTTACCCAGAAGGACCGAAAGTTCGACTGGGATGAACCACAAGAATCAGCATTTCAGATGCTGAAGCTTAAACTTTGTTCTGCACCTATCTTATCCCTGCCGGAAAGCACTGATGATTTCGTTGTGTACTGTGATGCTTCCATTCGTGGTCTCGGTTGCGTGTTGATGCAGCGCGGGAAGGTTATTGCTTATGCTTCTCGTCAACTCAAAGTTCACGAGAAGAACTACACTATTCATGACTTGGAACTGGGTGCAGTGGTCTTTGCGTTGAAAATCTGGAGACATTACTTGTACGGTACCAAGTGTGAAGTATATACCGATCACAAGAGTCTTCAGCACATTTTCGACCAGAAAGTGTTGAACATGCGGCAGCGTCGCTGGGTTGAACTCCTGAACGATTATGACTGTGCCATCAAGTATCATCCTGGCAAGGCGAACGTTGTGGCGGACGCCTTGAGCAGGAAGGAGTCTGTTAACCCTCGCCATGTTCGAGCCTTACAGCTCACCATTCATTCGTCGTTGCCTGACCGAATCCGTTCTGCCCAGTTGGAAGCCTTGAAGGAGGAAAACCTTAAGGCTGAAACGATGCACAGTGCTGACAAGCATCTTGAGCTCAGGACTGATGGCTTGCACTATTTTGCGGGGCGTGTTTGGGTCCCATTGTTCGGGGGATTGCGCGAGCTTGTTCTGGATGAAGCTCACAAATCCCGGTATTCTATTCACCCTAGCTCCGATAAGATGTATCAGGATTTAAAGATACTTTATTGGTGGCCGAACATGAAAGCTGACATAGCTTCTTATGTCAGCAAATGTTTGACTTGTGCTAAAGTCAAGGTGGGGTATCAGAGGCCGTCTGGTCTCCTGCAACAACCAGAGGTTCCGGAATGGAAGTGGGAACGAATCACGATGGATTTTGTCACCAAGCTGCCAAGGTCACCTAGTGGTTATGATATGATTTGGGTGATTGTTGACCGGCTGACAAAATCGGCACGTTTTATACCTATTAAGGAAACCGATGGACTCGAGCGGTTAGCTTGACTTTACCTTAAGGAGGTGGTTGCTCGGCACGGGGTGCCTGTTTCTATTATCTCTGATCGTGATTCTCGTTTCGCTTCGCGTTTCTGGAAGGCTCTGCACAAGGCTTTGGGTACTCAGTTGGATATGAGTACGGCTTATCATCCGCAAACTGATGGACAGAGTGAGCGGACGATTCAAACCTTGGAAGACATGCTTCGGGCATGTGTTATCGATTTTGGCAAAAGTTGGGAGATCCACCTACCGTTAGTGGAGTTCTCCTACAACAACAGCTATCACTCTAGCATCAAGGCAGCTCCGTTCGAGGCTCTTTACGGACGAAAATGCCGATCACCACTTTGTTGGGCCGAGGTGGGCGAGAGCCAGCTCACTGGTCCGGAACTCGTGTACGAAACTTCGGAGAAAATCGTACAGATCCGTCAACGTTTGGCTGCTGCACGGGATCGTCAGAAGAGTTATGCCGATCGCCGTCGAAAACCTTTAGAGTTCCAGGTTGGGGACAAAGTACTTCTGAAAGTTTCACCATGGAAGGGCGTCATACGCTTTGGAAAGCGTGGCAAGCTTAACCATCGTTATGTCGGACCGTTCGCAATCCTGGATCGGATTGGACCGGTGGCATATAGACTTGACTTACCGGCGGAGCTCGGTAGTGTGCACAACGTCTTCCATGTGTCTAACTTGAAGAAGTGTTTGGCTGATGAATCTCTCATTGTACCACTGGAAGAGATCAAGGTTGATGATCGTCTTCGCATTGTGGAGGAACCTGTCGAGATTCTCGACTACAAGATTCGTAGCCTTCGTCGGAGTAAAATCCGCATCGTTAAAGTCCGTTGGAACTCGAACCGTGGACCTGAGTTCACATGGGAACGAGAGGATCAGATGAAATCTAAGTATCCTCATCTCTTTCCGAAGCGCGCATTTGAATCAAGGCATGTTACTGCTGAAGCTGAATGAATCTCGGGTCGAGATTCCTTTCAACGTGGGGATGATGTGACATCCAGTAAGTTTCTTTTTGTTCGGTTCTTTTCGTTTCTTTCTTTTTGGGCTTTGCGCAATTTTCGGGACGAAAATTCTTTCAACGTGGGGATGATGTGACACCCGGCATGTTCGGCTTAAACATATTAGTAACATCTAAGTCTACCTTAGCGAGAAACGTTTATAAACAAACTTAACCGGGTTAGTTGAGTTGGGTCAAGTTAGGATTGTCCAGGGTACAATGATTTGGAGGATCATTGGGAGTCGTTTTGGTAATACACTAGTACCGGGTTCCGTTGTTGGTGACATTACATGAACTAATTAAGTATATGTGTAGATTATGGGTTGTGTGGTGGTTTATATACATAGACGTGTTTAAATGATGTGTAAATGATTATCTGTGCCTTAATGTGTTAAATATAGACTAAGGATGCATGCTTATGTGTTAAGATGTGTTAGAATGCGTTAAACACGACAAACTGGAAAACTAGTTAAAAAGGGGCTCTGGTTCGACCACTTCGAGTGGTCGAAGGAGAGGAAAATTGTCTGGTTCGACCCATGCAAGTGGGCGAACCAGGGAAGTGGAATTTGAGAAATCCCCTTCGACCAAACAAGTCTCATTCGACCCTGTGAAAGGGGCGAAGGAGACTACATTCGACCAATGTATTGGTGCGAAGGAAGACTAGTATAAATACCAACCTTTGTCATTTTTCATCATTTCACAAACCCTAACCGTCCCAAAACGCTCTCAAACGATCTTAAACACTAAGGAAGGAGTTTTTGCTCTTCTTTTTCATAATCTAACCTATCTACAACATCTAAACAAGAATCCAAGGTGTGTTCATAATCCTAAACCTTTTAAAAGCATTTTAATTCGTTTTCATCTAACCCTAATTGTCCAGATCTGTTCTAAGGGTGTCTTTATGATTAAAAACCTTTTAAACATCTTTCTAAATCAAAACATGATCATTTAACATAGGTTTTCATAATGAATAACATGTGTTAGTTGTGTGTTATGTGGTGTTATGTGTTATTCACTGATTTGCTGCTATATCTATGATAGAAACATGATATAGGATTGTTGTTAATGATTGGATTATGGTTGTCTAGGGTTAAGATTGGGTATATTGATATTTGGGGGTTTTATGGGATTAATACTTGATGCATGAATGTTTATGATCAATAGAATGAATAAGAAAGATCGGATATTCGACAAACTGAGTATTTTAAGCTAAACATGAATCGATTTCAAAGGTTTCCAAATTGGGTAAATAATCCATGCATGAAAGTGATGTTTCCATAATCTTTACCATTTTGGGAAAGGGCTGAAACGGACGTATTATCGGGGGAAATCGATGGGGTTTTGTAGGGATAAGTTATTCATGCTTGACTGCTGTGTTTGATGATGTTTCGGGTCGTTTTGAATGTGTTTGAAGCGTTTTTAGGAAAAATATTACAACAGGGGCGAACCTGGCCTCCTTCGACCAGTCGATGGTGCGAAGGAGGGATCCAGGGTCGAACCTGGGATTTTTATTGGACGTATGTGCATAAACGGGCGAAGGAAGCATCAAACGGTCGAACGTACTGTAAATGGTGCGAAGGAGACATAAAGGTGCGAAGGAGACTCAAAACTGACTGGTTCGACCGTTCTGATGCAGAAATGAGATTTTTGATACAAACTAAGTGTTTTATGCTTGAACCTTGTGGGTAATCTATGTGTACTTGATTAGTTAGGGTAATGGGTCACCAACGGGATGTCGGGTCGGTCTAGTGTGTCGGTCGAACATTTAAACACGTTTTGAAACATACCTGGTTACGATCTGGACAATCGGGGACTAGATAACCTTATGGTTATTAGTCGGAACACTTATGTGAACATTTTGATAGATCTCCGGTAGAGGGATTATCAAGGGCTAAACATCTTTACTTATATTTGAAGAACGCTATCTAAGGTGAGTTCACGGCCCCACTTTTACTACTTTAACTTTTGGGGGAGAAAACATGCGCTAAACTGTTTTGGTAACATATGTCATACTATGATTTTAACTTATTATTGCTATACGATCTTTTGGAAAGTCCCGGGGGAAACCATGAATGTGCGGGTTTGCACAACGGGGGAAATGTGGATAGATCTATTGGGCGTGACCTGCCCCACTCGTCGGCTTGGAGGGCCGGGCGGGTGCATATTGTCTCGAACAGGTACATTGGTATCATGCTGAACATACGGGCTGCTTAAACATGCTGAACATTGCTAAACGTGTCTAGTAATGGTTTCCAATCGTAGTAGTAATGAAACATACGCCTAGCTAGCGTACTTGGTAACATTGATATAGTATGGACATGGTAACACTTTAGTAACATTTTGAACAAACCTGTGAACTCACCAGCATTATATGTTGACATCTTTTTGGCATGTTTTTCTCAGGTCGCTAAGTTAGCAATGAACGGAACTAGGCGCACGGGTCTGCATTGGCGTCTAGCTTTTAGTGCACGTTTTGTAATAAATGTCTTGAATACTTGGGAACACTGTTTTGTAGAGATTAAATTCTTTAAATGCTTCCGCTTATGAAATTTATGTTTTTGGGTTCACGTACTTCATATAGTGTCGTTATTGTGATCGTTGACTTGGATCCTGGTTTGTCATGCGCCTCGCGGTAAAACCCCGCAAGTGGTAATTTGAGGGTGTGACACCTGTGATTTTGATTGTTGATGTGCAAGAGATTTGTGGATTCGCCAGCAACGTCCAAGGGGGAGATTGTTGATGCACTATTATGTGGAAGTCACTGTCGAATAGACTAGGGTTGAGTCTTGTATTGTGTTACATGAGATTGTGGTGATCTATAAGGGCATTTTATGGATCTGATGCATTTGTGAATATAGACCAAAACCTAAGTCTAGGTTCAACCATTTGAAAGGGGCGAACCTGCAGAATCTGCAGGTTCGACCTCCTTAAATGGGCGAATGTGGGTTTAGGTGTTGGACTATAAATAGCAATCTCATGTGTTGGTTTTCATTTGTAGATTTGAGTTTGTGCTTTGAATGCTCTCAAGGAGGAGGTCATGCCCAACCTCCCCCGGCCCCGAGATAGATGTTTATCCTACCGATGACAGTGTCTGTAACGGTTTCTGAATTAATACAAATCTGTGATGACTTTGTTATCGTATATTTCTGTCTCGTCTTGAATCTCCCGTCTGAAACCGAGTTGTTTTCGCTTAATCGATCCGTGAATTCGGTTCTTAACCGGATTCTCAAAAACATAAGTTTTCATACAAATTAACATGTGTTATTGATTGCTTTATGTTGTGTTATGTGTTGTTTGATGATTGTTATTGATGATGAGTTTTGATTGTCTTAGGTTATTAGTTGTTGGATGATGACATTTTGTCTATTTTGAGGATTTTTGATAGATCTAGGGTTTGATTCTTGATGTTAATGTTAATGAGATGATTGGGGGTTTTATTATACATACTAAACTAAGCATTTTGAGCTAATTGTTGAATGATTTCATAAAGTTTCCAAATTGGGTAAAGTTTTCATGCATGATGTGACATTTCCATAATTTTGCCATTTTGGGTAAGTACTAAAACGGACTGATTTTGGAGTAAAATTGGTAGGGTTTCATGGGGATATTTTATTCATACGTGACTGATGTGTTTCATGATGTTTTCGGACTTTTTTGATGCGATTTGATGCGTTTTAGGATGTTTACTACAGACTGGGTCAAACCAGAGTTTCATTCAACCCATCGTGGGGTCGAATGGGAACTCTTGGGGTCGAACCAAAACTTAAACAGGTCGAACGAACTTTAATTTGGTCGAACGAACATGAATTAGGTCGAATTAACATGTGTTAAGGTCGAATGAACATCAAATGGGTCGAACCAAGTCCAATTTCATGCTGATTCGACCTTACAACTCTGTATGTGTGATTTTTGATGCAAACTAAGTATTTTATGCATGAGCCTTAGGTGTAATCTATGTGTACTTGATTTGTTTATGTAATAGGTAACCAACGGGATGTCGGGTCAGTCTGGTGAGGTGTGATGGTATTAATTCTTTGTCTTTAACAGATGCTGAGAATTTGGTTCGGCCGTTTTCTAGAGAGGAGATTAAAGGGGCGGTATTCGATTGCGGGTCGGATAGAGCTCCAAGGCCGGATGGTTTTAGTTTCAAATTAATTAAAGATTTTTGGAGCCTTCTAGAAGACGACTTTCTGAAGTTATTCAATCATTTTTTCGAAATCGGTAACATTAGTCGAGGATGCAGTACGGCTTTTATTACTTTAATCCCGAAAATCAAAGTTCTGGTTGGTTTAAAAGACTACCGGCCAATAAGTTTAATAGAGGTTATAAGCAAAGTGATATCGAAAGTGTTGGCCTTGAGAGTGAAAGAGCATATTGGAAAAATTATTTCAGACACTCACACCGCCTTTCTTAAAGATATATTTATTTTGGATGGCCCCCTTATTATTAATGAGTTGTATGGCTGGTTAAAGCAGAATGGGAAGAAAACCTTTTTTCTAAAAATTGATTTTGAGAAGACTTATGATAATGTGAATTGGGGTTTTCTTATTTCGATTATGGGGCAAATGGGGTTCCCTAAGAGATTGTGTCTTTGGGTGAGAGGTATTCTAGAATCCGCGAGATCATCTATCTTGGTTAATGAATCTCCCACGTTCGAATTCCAATGTCAAAAAGGGATTCGACAAGGGGACCCATTATCGTCGTTTCTATTTCTTATCGTCATGGAGGCTTTTTTTTGTTTATTATCACTAAGGCTTGTGATTTGGGGGAGATCAAGGATCTTAGAGTTTTTAATGAAGGTCCGTCCATCTCTCACTTATTATACGCCGATGATGCTTTAATGGTGGGGAATGGTGGAAGGAAAATGTTAAGAAAATGACGCGATTGCTTAGGGTGTTCTACATTTGATCGAGGTTAAATATTAACATTCGCAAATCTCATTTATTTGGTATTGGTGTTGAAGGCGATGGGGTTAGAGACATGGCGACTATTTTGGGGTGTAAAGTAAGTGAATTTCCTTTTGATTATTTGGAAATTAAGGTTGAAGCTAAAATGAACAAAATCCAACATTAGCCCTCGGTGATTGACACTATTCGAAGACGATGGGCTTCTTAGAAGGCTAATATGTTGTCTATGGGTGGGAGATTAAATCTAATAAAATCAGTCCTAGCTAGTTTACCAGTGTATTATTTATCTCTATATAAAGAACCGGTTAAAGTGACAGATCAAATTGAACAAATGATGCGCAACTTCCTTTGGGGCGGATCAAGTGAAGAAAAGAAGGTGCGTTGGGTGGCGTAGAATATAGTATCAATGTCAAAGAAGAATGGTGGCTTAGGTATAACTGTAACACCCGAAAGAATAATCATTTCTTTATAATAATTAATTAGTATAATTATCTAAAATTATAATTAATATTAATACTAATCTAAACTAATCCGGCCTAACAGAATCGTCCCAAAATATTAAACCCACCTATATGGAAGCCCAAAACCTAAAACTACGACTAATGAGCTTCCATTGTACAACCTTGGCCCAATTAACTTCTCGGCCCAACCCATCTGCCCCTTTCCCTGCTTCCCTTCTATGCACACTTCACAGCCCCTTTCTCTCCTTATGTTTTAGAGCACTCACATCCCATCCACCAAATGTATGTGTGTGTGTCCACCAAATTATATGGGTGAGTGTAAGTGGTTGTGAGTGGACGAGAGATAAAATATTTGGTGGAAGCACTGTTTCACCCTAAATATGAAAAGCTACTGTTCACCCCTATATAAATTTTAATATTTTTGTAAGTAGTTGTGAGTGAGGAGAGAGAAAATGTAATGATAAAAATATGAAAAAGTATTATTATTTTAATTAGGAGAGAGAAGATTTTAGGGTGAAGTAGTGATTTTTAGTGTAATTTGATGGATGGGTTTTGATGGAGGGGATGTGAATGCTCTTACACCTATTTACACCTACTCAAGAACCATCATTCACTCCACCTCTATTATAGCAACACACCTGCCCCTGTCCTTCTCACCGGCGACCAGTCATCGCATCCAACCCCAAACCCGATTACCCTCTGTTCCTATCACCACCCACAACCCACTGCTTGAATTTGGTTCCGTTCATCGGGTCCATCATCTTCGTCAAACTCAACTAATGATCTGTTCCTCTTCCCGATTGTACCGAAGATTAGGGACAGTCGCTAGTTTCGGTGTCTGTCATTGGTATTCTCACCAGCCACCAACCCATAGAACTCAATCCCATCCCTAAATCACTCTTCATCTTCTCTGATTGCTTGCAAATGCCTCATAGGTTGATCTTGTCTGCCGGTCACCGTCCGCGGGTCTCATTTATAGCCCGACAACCCACCTCCTAAAGAAACCCATCTGACCATATCCTTTATTATCCCCTTTTTATATAAATATAGACCCGGTTGGCTCGATCCAAACCCAGGTTATAACCGTTCAAACACCCGAGGACTCTCCAAAGAGGTTAGATTATTATTATTATATTGAGCGTGAGACGTGTGAAACGATAATATTAACCAGATGTCTATAAACCAACATATATACAAGAACATAAAAGAATATAATATTGACGTAATGTTCCCCAACGTTATCACCTGCATAAGCTGTGCACGCGCTAATGTTTATAACATATGTTAGGTACAATATATCTTGGAATATACCAATAAGAGATAGACTACCAAATCAAGAAGATTATGAAGGTGAGTACATGATCCTTTCCCCTTTTTTATTATCAAGCTTTTGGGGTGATTAAATGCTTATCCAGCCGTTATCAAGTTATTTTATATGGTTTATGTTATAGAATTATTACTATCATGAGATTAAGATCATTCACATATAAACGACTAGAAGTGGATCCACTTGGTATTTCATCGTGTTATATATATATATATATATCTTAGTCTGTAAAGGGGTTAAGAACCATTTATCTACCATTGAAAAAGTGGTACCATAAGTTATTATATATGAATGATCGGTTATTAAGGTATTATTATATAGTTGTGTCTAAATCTCGGCATGACTCGCTAGTATGAGAATACTAACGTACTTTAAGCATGTGGTCAAGTAACTACACAAGATATTAAGAGAAAGCCGATGACGAGAAGATCATGGATAAGAAGAGGATATCTTGGTTACATTTTATATATTTCATTCATGTTGGAATTCTGTAAAATGTAATAATTGCTATTAAATTTGTTAATGATAATCCGCTGCGCCACCATGGTCGTTACAATAACCAAACTGAAGGACGTCAATATGGCCCTTTTGGCGAAATGGCTTGGCATTAAAACACAGAAAAATAGTGTCTGGAGGAAAGTGATTGAGTTAGTGCATGGGGCCGAGGCCGATGGAACTTCCTACCGTTAACATTCGGGTCAAAGGATATTAAAATGTCATAGTTAAAGAACTGGACCGCTGCTCATTGAACGGGAATACCCTCATATCTTTAATAAAGTTGGAGGTATGTAACGGTAAGTCCATTCTTTTCTGGGCAAACATATGGGATTGGTACTATAACACTCAGACATCGATGGCCAAAGTAGTTTGAGCAAGCAAAGATTTCGAAACTGCACTGTTTCTAACCGGGTTCAGAAGGTAGAAGGGAGGCTAAGGTTCCTTCCAGAATGGATAAAGGGCATTTCGACAGTTGAGAAGATATCGGAATTCCACGACTTGTGTTTTCCGTGAAAAAATGCATCCTTCTCAGGTTGCGAAGATAAAAGATTTTGGGAGACAATGATAAAGAACTTTTCTTTGTTGTTGCTGTGAAAAGTTTATTGCGTGAGGGTTCTGAGGTGAGGAGGGATCACAAGATGCAATGGGAATCATGGATTCCTGTCAAAGTCAATCTTTTTATTTGGAGAGCGGAAATGGGTCGTATTCCTACCAAGGTAGCGCTTCGAAAAAGGCGTATTAATATCCAAGATGTTTCTTGTAGCCTTTGTGTTGTTGATGATGAGGATGTAATGCATTTTTTCACAGGTTGTGGTGGTTGTGGTTTCATTTTCGGGGTTTGGTCCACGATTGGGAGTTGGTGCAATATCGGTACGACTTTGGCTTTCGACCCTCAAGACCTTCTGATATTACACCATCAATTTGCAGAAAACAAATGGGTCAGAAAAGTGGTCAAGGGGATTATTATGACTTCTTGTTTAGCGATATGGAAAACTCGAAACGCTAAAGTTTTCCAAGGAAAATGTCCGGAGATTATTGAAGTTGTCACTATGATAAAGTCTTGGTCGTTTTTGTGGTTGAAAAACAGGTCAAGGTTTTCTTCTATTGTGTGGAAGGACTAGGTCGTTAATCCTTTGTACATGTTGTAAGTTTTTGGTGTGCTGGTCCTTGTTTTGAAGACGCGCCAGCTTGCTAATGAAGTTCACAGTTCAAAAAAAAATTAAAGTTAGTAAAAGCTAAAAGGGGTAAATGAAAGATTTTATTCTTTTTGTTTACTTTATATTGCTATAAATAGAAGCTACTTCAGTTTACAAACTTAAATAACTTTAATTTAGAGTTAATTACAAAAACCGTCCCTGTGGTTTGGGTTAATATGCCACTCCAATCCAAACTTTTAATAGATTGAAGAAGATGAGGTGGGTGGTGGGTCCCACTTCAGTTTTTAAAAGTTTGGATTGGATTGGCATATTGGCCCAAACCACAGGGACGGTTTTGGTAATTAACTCTTTAATTTATATAATTCACTATGTTTTTTAAAACATTTTTTTAATATGTGTATATCATTGATTCAAATTATAAAATTCGGCCTCTTGTTACTAATATTGTCCCCTTTACGTACAAAGAGTTCACTTATTTATTTTATGTTGACAAGTAGAAACTTCCCAAATACTACTCCTAATCGAGCATATGTAACTGTAGATGTTTAAGGCAAGGTATTCCTTATGAACCCAACATGTCTCTTGTCTACGACCAATGTTGGACTCGCATAGTGTGCCCACATCATTCAAGTGAGTACCCAGGGATTTGCCTAAAGAGTCATCTTGAACACCCTTAGGGAGTTAGGGACTTATCATCTTCAATGAGGTTTTGTCTACCATCTCAAATGGCATACGAGTAGCTCTAATACCATTTTTAATATCTAACCTCACAAATCACACATTAGTAGCTCTGATATACATTTGCCCTGCGAGCTCACATATTTTTGTTTGGTTGCCACATGGGGAGACTCCCAGGATGTCACTATGTTGGTACTACTCTCCATCACACACGTTGAATTGTACAGTTTTCGTCTTCTTCATAGCCAATGCGGCCAAAACAGTACGTGATAATTGAGGCGGGGACAATCCGTGTGAACCCGACATCTCTCTTGTCCACAACTATGTGGGATTTGCCTAGGTCTTAAACTTATCACATAATACATAACTAACTTCAACTCAGGGTTCCATCATTATCTTTATATAGTTGCCCCCGCACGGTTCCATCATTAGCAATAAGTAAGAATTTTACTTCGACGATATGATTTTAGTATAATAGCAATTACCAAACTCTTTGCACTGATTATTTCAAAACTCTTTGCTTCATGCGTCATCCACTTCTTTGCCAATAAAATTCTATGTTTCTCATTTCTATTTCGATGCACATTAAACCCAAACACAACAAATATCATATCAAGAGCTTGATTTTAAGAGTTTGGGACTAGATTGAATACCATATCAAACCACAATTTATTGAACTTGGTTAACTAGGTACCATACCACTGTGAACTATTAAAGATCCAACAAGGTACCTAGCACCTTGAACTTGACAAAACAATTACACTTTAGCCTGGACTCGCTTAGTTTATATGATTACAAGGATAATTTGTTACAATAAAACATTGCACACCATAACGAACATGTGTTACATGAGCATTTGACACTTGGAACGTTCAAGACTTCACTATCTTGGGTTTGGATCACTCATACTTTCAAAGTTCAGGGACATGGTTTCACATTGACGAGTTTTTTCTGCTTGCACGCAGTGTTTGAGATCTATCACCACGTTGTTCATGGTTGGCCTTTTGATGGATGTCGGGGAAACACATGCAATTGCAATTTCTACTACCTTCCAAGCTGTATTGATGTCAAACCACCCATCTAATCTAGAATCAATTATATTTTCAACATTTCCTTCTTCAACTGCTGACTTGACCCAATTAATTATGGAATTGCCCTCTAAAATGGCCCGTCGGCTTGTAATCAATTCTAGGAGTACAATCCCGAAGCTATACACATCACTTTTCTCTGTCAACCTCTTAGTTAAGTGATACCTGAATTTTACATTTCAACCAGAAGTTGTAAGCTTTTATTACCAACATTCTCAAGAAGCTGGTACTATTGCTTGTTATGCAATAACCATTCCAATGAATTTCTCTTTTAGTTAACTTGAAGAGCGAAAAACATTGACATGAAAAACTCACTCAGGGTCAAGGTACCCAAAAGTGCCAGCCACATTTGAGGATGATACATGAGTGGCATCTTCAGTAGGATAAGCTCTAGACAGCCCAAAATCAGCCAGTTTTGCCTGGAAACCTTCATTCAATAATATGTTTGAAGACTTCACATCTCTATGGACTATTGGTGGCCTGCAACCATGATGCAGGTACGCTAGCCCTACAATACAAAGCCACGCAAATATGCTAAAGTTAAAGCAGCAGATGCTTATAAAAACTCAACCAGAATAGCACATGCCAGTACGTATGTGTTGGGTTAATCTTGATATTCCAGGTCAAACATGGGTAATACAATAACGGGTCAAGTCCTCGAACAGCAGAAAAGGGGTCACTTGACCAGTTTTCGAGGAGAAGAATGAGTATTTTGGGAGGTGCACATTAAGTAACTTGATAAATTTCTATTTGTTTGTGATTGTATTTAATGAGTTTATTCTTGGGCCTAAACCAACAGTATGAAGTAACTTGATAAATTTCTAACCTTCTGCTGCATCACATCCAATTTGTAACCGTCTTTCCCAACTCAAGACCATTGGACGTCCATCTGATCAATCAAATGAAATGTAAAGCAATGAGCTCAAGACCTTGGAGTCTTGACAAGAGGACAGGTAATGCTTTTAAATGGATAAACTGCAGAGAATTACCAAATAGATGCTTTTCTAAGTTCCCATTAGCCATGAAATCATAGATGATTGCCTTGTGGTTTCTGTCATTACAGTACCCAACGAATGAAGTTATGTTTGTATGATGAATTTCCATGAGAAGCTTGACCTGTCGACGGAAATTTTTAATTAGTCTTCTATGCCATGTCTAACTTCTCTAATTTCTGAAGAATCTGTTTCCACGTTCATTTCGCAGGTTATTGTTTAAGCATCATTGCTTATTTAGCCAACTTAAATTGTAATTATATCCTAAAAGATGGTGTTATTTGTTAGTTACCTCGGCTAGAAATTCCTTGTAACCTTGAGATGATGATTCAGAGAGCATCTTCACAGCAACTACTTGCTTATCCCCAACAGATCCGTGAAACACCCTTCCGAATCCTCCTCTTCCAATTTCATTCTCAAAGTTGTTAGTCATAGACACAACCTCAGAATATGTAAACTGTTGTTTTCTGGGTGTAAAAATCTCCTCCTCCCTATTGATAAAAGCTGCATTCATTTATTCAATTTTAGTAAGTATTTTTCCATTTAATTGATCTATTAGATTATAAGATTACGAGGTTAAGAATACTGAAAACCTTTTCTTTTCTGTTTTTTAACTATGAATACGATGATGATGATGATGGACAATACCACTAGGCATCCAATAATTGGTGCTAAAATAATAGCTATATTATTATTATTATTATTATTGTTGTTGTTTCTGCATGAACCCTCAAGACAAGAACTTTTATCTTCACCACTGCTTTCTTCAATACTGATTATGTTATAAAATAATGTTAGAACAGGTTAGGTGAATGTTGATGTGCTCTAAAGTAAGTATCAAACCTCAACCATAACGATCCGTTCTTTGATTTTGCTAGAAGTTCTGCTGGAAGTGGCCGTTTGAAGCTGTTTCCCCTTAAGTTGCTATATATAAGGAAGACCATTATGATTATTATGCATCATGTAAAATCATTAAATTTATATATTTTCCGACAACCAGGTGACTTACAGAATCCTCAACTTGTCTAATCGAGCAAGAAACTCCGACACATTTCCTGTCAGGTTATTGTAGGACAAGTCCCTAAAAAAGAAACAATGAGAAATAAGCATATTGTACCACATGAGTTTAAGACTTTAAGTCGTAAGGGGATAGCTGTAACACCCCAACCGATGGCGGAAACATCGAGGTGTCACGTAAGAATGAGTATACAGTAGCACATGGTATTCAAGTTTTAATTTGAAATTTATTTAAAGTAAGAAAAATATCCCAAATTGAAAATACATAATAAGTCTTGAATGGAATTCTACTACATCAAATAACCAAATAAGCATAAACTTCAATATGTCTTCTCATGCTAACACTCTAGTCTTCACGCATCATTATTTCCTGTTGAGTTGTAAAAATTGGGGGGGGGGGGGGGGGTCAAGTAGAAGTTGGTGAGAATACATAAGCCATGTCAAGCAATTAAGTTTAATTATAAAAGTTTAGTAATTCATATGTCTATCGTAAGTTTAAGTCTACATGAATAAACATGAAGTGTTGAATTGACATAATCAAACCTCCGACTAGTTTAGATCCATCCCGTCATCCACGGTTCACCTTAATATTATGTTGGAACGATAACAATCACCCGCGCTCCCCATAAAAGATGGTCAACGAATCTAGGTGGGATTGTCAATCCAATAGATCTATTATTGAGTATCGCCGGCTTGGCCATAGCTAATGATTATGTATGTTGAAGCGAGTCTAACTGTTGTTGTTGTCTAAATCATGAGGCATTAAAGTTTACAACTAGACATGTATGTAGAATTGCTTAAGTATAATGTTGCAAGTATAAAGAATTGCATAAACATGGTTACGTAAACTCACCTTAGCAAAGTATTAAGTCTCGAGAAAAGTATAAATGTAGCCCCAAAGTTGCCAAGTATTACCCTATGTATAAGGTAACAAATAAGTCTAAGTCTATCTAGTCTACAAGTATATTTTAGGGTTACGAATTAGGGATAAGTATTCGTTTGATTAATAAATAAGATGTTTAATAAATAAGAGAAATTTGATAAATAAATAAACAAAAGTCTTTTTGTAAATTTTAGATTAAAGATGGTCACATCATAAAGTTTTAAGTATGAAAATAATTTTTATAAAATTATTTTCTTAAAAATAGAATATTAAATCTATTTATTTCAAATTGTCAAAATATAACTTTAATATTTAAAAATATTAAAATTACAGAATTATTAATTTAAAAATTGTATTTTTGTTCTAAATAAATAGAATTAATTTGTATAAAATTTTGGTGCAAAAATATTGAAAAATGAATTTATTATGATTTATTTATGATTAAAACTAACAAAAATTGATTAAAAATATTAAATAAATGATTTTTCAGAAATAAAAATCATTTCAGAAAAGTTTAATGTTATATAAACTCAGAATAATTTTTGTGGAAATTTATATAATTGTTTTGATATTTTTATAGAATTTTATAAATAAAATAGAATAAACGTGAATTATTCATTATATATATTAAATAAATAATTTTTGGAAAACTAAAATTTGTATGTTAAACTTTTCTACTAGAAAAACATAAAATAATTTTTGTAGAATATATAAAGTAGTTTTAGTATTTTAAAACGAATTTTAAAAATACAAGAGAATATATATAAGCTTAAATGGTAAAAAAAAATTGTTTTGTTGATGCCGAGAATCGAACCCGGGTCTGGGACCGGTTCGTGTTTTTATCACAAGCCTAGCCACCAACTGGGCTGGACCCTGAGAACGAATAAACCAAGTTTGAAATTAATTATATAGTGTATGTAAAACTGATTTATATCCTTAATAAAAGAAAAGAATAGAGATCGTGAAAGGGGGGACTCGAACCCGTGTTCTCAGTTTAACAAACAACAGACACAACCACTTGATCTAGATAAGTGGTTGTGTTTGGTTTGTTTCTGTTTTAAATAAATAATCAAGTTCTGCACGTGTTCTTCCCCAATTCGAATTCAATCGAGCCCTAACTTTGCAATACACTGATTTGCACAACAATAACCCAATTGATCATAGGGTTATTGTTGTGTAAGGGCCGATGAACATAACCCATCAAAAAAAATGAACTTACAAAAACTAATTCGCGTATAATGCTTGGTCAAACAAAATAGTCAACCACGAACGATTTGAAGCCTGAGAAGTGATTTAAAACAGAAATTGAAGAGGGAGGAGAGTATATCGGCGAGTATAGCTTGCTAGGAAGTGATCAATTTATAGGGTGAGGGTTCGGGTGAACGATTTGGTAAGTTTGACCTTAATGAAAACGATGACGCGTTGATTGGCACTAATTAGGTATGTTTTGACGAGGCTTGACCGTGTGATTGATGCGAAACAGTCAGACAATCAACCATCATTCCATATTGAGGATCAAAAACGCGTTTGGATTGGTTAATTTAGGTAAATTGTTCTTCACAGTTGACTTTCTAAGTCAACTGTTAATACACCAATACATTATATAATTAAAACGTGTTGAAAATTAATCAAGTGTGTTGTGTAGACCAACTGGTTGTGTTGCTTGGTGTTAGTGACCCGGCTATGGGCTTGGGTTCGAATCCCGGCCCAAGCCTTAATTTTTTTACAATTATTTCAATAATATTAAAATATTATAAGTATATAGTATAGTATAAGGGGTCTAAATACGTCACGAAATTTTTTTTAAAAGACGATAAATGATGAAACTTGACGTTTTATTAATAATAATCGTAACGTACAAGTATTTTTAATGCGAAATGTTACAATAGCTAGTGTACCCCCTATTATTGAATGCACACTGACTCTGTTGATTTTGTTGGTAAAAGAACTCAATAATCACACACACTATAAAATAATGAACACTCAAAGATTGACATAGATTTACTCTGTTGTAGTGAACTACAACCATATAAATAAGCAAAGACTCAAACGGCTAATTGAAAAATACCCGGAACAAACCACTGTACTTGGACTCAACTAACTGCCTCAACGGCTTTATTTGAATTCAAAGACTGGGCCACGTGCATGCATGAAAGTAGGGAGGGAACTTTAATTATTTCTGACCCCCCCCCCCCCTTAATTCAAGTTCCCTAACACCAAGCATCCTCCTGAATTTCACAAACTTCTCCTACATAATGGTTTAGTTAAAACATTAGCCATTTGTTCTTCTGTGCCACAAAACTCTAGTGATATCATCTTTTGTGCCACCATATCTCTAATAAAATGATGTTTGAGCTCAATATGCTTTGACTTTCCATCAATAATTGGATTTTTGGGTAATTGAATAGCTGATTTATTATCACACCAAATAACAGTAGCCTCATCTTGAACAATATCCAAATCCATCAAAATCCTCCTTAACCAAATAGCTTGGCAAGTTGCACTAGTAGCAGAGATGTATTCTGCCTCTCTACATGATAGTGCAATAGACTGTTGTTCCTTTGTATACCATCTTTCTTATGTAAATTGTTGGATCAGCAGCTTCAGTCCCATCATCTTTCTTATGCTTTTCATTTGAATTCATCGGTGTATCTTCTGTTTTGCAGCCCATCATTCCAAACTTCTTAATCATCTCTTCTGCATACTTGCTTTGACACACTGAAATCTTCTTATCATCTTGATACACTTCTAGACCCAGGAAGAACTTAAGCAGCCCTAGATCTGTCATTTCAAATTCACTCATCATACCTTGCTTAAACTCATGCAACAACTTATTATTGTGACTAGTGTAGATAATATCATCCACATAAAGACACACATACTTCATCCTATTATCCTTAGTCTTCTTAACATAGAAGGTTGGCTCATTGCACCTCCTGGAAAAACCATGACTTATAAAGTACTCATCAATTTTTGCATACCAAGCCCTTGGGGCTTGTTTAAGACCATACAAAGCCTTTAACAACCTGTAATCCTTGTGTTCTTGATCAGCAACTTCAAACCCCCTAGGTTGTTCAACATATATCTCTTCTTCCAGCTTTCCATTTAAGAAGGCTGATTTGACATCCAATTGAAAGATAGGCCAACCTTGAGCTGCTGCAACTCATAGTACAGTTTTTGTAGTTTCAAATATGGCCACTGGTGCAAAAGTGTCTTGAAAATCAACACCTTTCTTCTAATAATACCCTTTTGCCACCAGCTTTGCTTTGTGCTTCAAAATCTCACCATATGGGCCAAGTTTGGTCTTATATAACCATTTCAAACCAATGATGTTCTTGTTAGTAGGTGCCTCAACAAGTTGCCAAGTTCCATTCTTGTCAATGTCCTTGATTTCTTCAACCATAGCCTCTCTCCATTCTTTCTTAATAACTGGATCTTCAAATGTTAAAGGATCACTTATGTTTAAAGCAAATTCCCAAACCATGTGTTCCTCCATAGGAGTGGTCTTCCCATAAATCTCACTAAGGGACTTTGTCTTCAGGACAGAAGATGATGCATCCACTGTGACTTCAACATCTCCATTAGAACTTTGATTAACCCCTTCTTATGTTTCCCCTGCATTGTTTACTGTTCCATGACTCCTATATTAGAAGAACTTCCCGCTGCACCTTCATTTGAGGAATTTTCCATTGCAAGGGCATTTTGGTCATTATCAATACCAAGCAATTCATCGAACACACTCAGATCCAAAGATGCTTGTTTTGCACATTCTTTGCACTTGACCAATCCCATTCTTTGTCTTCAAAACACTTAATGTCTTCCCTAGATATGATCTGTTTGGTCAAGGGATTATATAGTCTATAACCTTTAGATGGATAAGAGCTACCAATCAGAATACACTTAGCAGAAGTGGCTTCAAACTTGTGTTTGTCACAACCAGGTTTTAAGCCATATGCTATGCTATCAAAGACCTTTAAGTCCTCCACTTCTGGTCAGATGTGTAAAGGAGTCTTAGCATCTAAGGCCTTGGTAGCTGATAAATTCAGAATATTCACAGTTGTTGACACAGCTTCAGCCCAAAAATAACTAGGGAGACCTTTTGCTTGCAGCATACATTGTGCCCCCTCTACCACTGTCCCATTCTTTCTTTCACTTACCCCATTCTGCTCAGGAGTATAAGGAGTAGTCAATTGCCTTTTGATCCCATGAAGTTCACAAAAGGACTGAAATTGACGTGACAAATACTCCCCACCCCTGTCACTCCTTAACACTTTAATAAACTTCCCACTTTGTTTTTCTACCAAAGCTTTAAATATTTTGAATTTCCCAAACACTTCAAATTTCTTTTCTAAGAAATAACCCCTAGTCATTCTAGAATAATCATCAATGAATAATAAAAAATACATGTCGCCCCCTAGGCTCTTGACTGGCATGGGTCCACATACATCACTATGCACAAGTTCAAGAACTTGAGTTGCCCTTTTATTATAGGTTTGGAATGGAAGCTTATGCATCTTGCCTGAAGCACACCCTTTACATTGTCCAAACTCCTTCATTTGAGGCAAACCAACCATCATTTGTTTGTTATGCATTTGTTGTAAGGCTTGAGCATGAATATGCCCAAACCTACAATGCCACAACCTGGTCTATTCATGACTTTTAACAGGTGCATTGACCTTGACCTTAGTAGCATCTAAAGGAAACATATTATTGGCTGCAAGTTGGACTTTCAACAATTCAGCCTGTGTTGCCTTATGTATAATAGTACATGCTCCATCATCAAACATGATGGCATATCCTTTCCTCATTAGTAGGCCAACACTCATCAAATTATATTCAAGGTTAGGGGCATAATACACATCATCAAGGTATTTGAAAGTACCATTTGTCATCTTGATTTTAATTGTGCCTTTTCCTTCAACTGCAAGGTTCTTCTTATCTCCCAGTTTCACTCCCAACTTGAATCCTTCATCTAGGCTTACAAAACAGGATTCCACACTTGTCATATGAGTCAATGAACCAGAGACTAGGATTCTCTATATCATCTGAACTCGGGGCCATTAACAAGTATGGTACCTCTTCATTGGATTTGATTATCTTCCTCAGCATTTGTTGCAATTCTGGCTTGTCCTTCATCATTGAACAAGCATTCTCTCTTCACATGGCCATACCTATGACATTGATAGCACTAAGGTCCCTTGTTTCTGTCATCATTGGACTTGCCTCTACCTCTTTCTCTTGAACCACGACCCCTACCTCTTGCTGGTTGATCATATCTTAGTCTCCTGTTGGGTTGATATATTTGTAAAGCCTGTTCATCATACTTTTCTTTCTCATCAACTTTAGATTCACCATATCTACAGTTGAGCCTCTCTTCTTAGGATTGTAGAGATCCCATCAACTTGACATGAGATAAATTGCTCAGATCATAAGCAACTTCAATTGATGGCGCAACAAAATCAAACATTTCTGTGAGGCTTCTCAAAATTTTCTCCACTATTTTCTGATCTGAAATATTTTCACCAAAAGATCTTTGTTGACTAACAATTGCCATGACACGTGAGAAGTAGTCACCAACAACTTCACTTTCTTTCATATTGAGATTCTCGAACTCCCTTCTTAACCCTTGTAACTTGACAGACTGAACTTGAGAGTCTCCTAGAAATTCCATCTTCAATGTATCTCAGGCCTCCTGAGAAGTCTTTGATGCTGCAATCCTGGAAAACTGTTAGGATCGGAGAACACACGCACACGAACACAAGTATTTACGTGGTTCGGTCTAAACTGACCTACGTCCACGGGGGCAACTGGGTTTTCTTTTATTGAGTGATACAAAAAGTTACAAGTATAAGAGATTATTTATAGGCCTAAATTAGGGTTACACCCTTTGTTAATCTTGCTCAGCAAGTTAAACAAACTGGGCCGGACCTAAATGTGGGCTGAAGGCAACATCTCCAACAATCTCCCACTTGGTGTCTTCGGACCACGAACTGCACCATCTCTTCTGTACTTCTGTAGATAAGATCTCCCCTTGATCTTCAATGCACCTCCAGTTACCGCGATCTCCTCAACACTGTTCCTGGAGACCAGCTGAAGCTCCACACAGCTTCAGCTTATCCAACGTTACAGATTTAGTGAACATGTCTGCTGGATTCTAGCACCTGAGATCTTCTTCAAGTTGATTGTGCCATCAGCAACAATCCTCTCACGAAGTGATACCTTATCCCGATGTGCTTCGTCTTCTTATGATACACAGGATTCTTACCAAGTTTCACTTCACTTTCATTATCACAGTGTAGCAAGTACTCAGTTTGTTTCTTCCCTAACTCTTCCAGAAAAGCTTTCAACCATACTAGCTCCTTACTGGCTTCAGCTATAGCCATGTATTCTGCCTCTGTTGTGGACAAAGCCACGCTTTTCTGAAGTCTGGACATCCAACTGACTGCAGTTCCTCCCATTGTGAAAACAAAACCTGTGGTGCTTTTAAATGTCTCTTTGCAGCCACCCAGGTCAGCATCTGTATAACCTCTGAGAACTGAATCCTTCCCTTTGAAACATAACCCCATCTTTGACGTTCCCTTCAAATAACGAAGCACCCACTTAACTGCTTCCCAATGTTCTCTTCCTGGATTTGACATAAACCGACTGACAACTCCGACTGCGTGTGCTATGTCAGGTCTTGTACACACCATAGCGTACATCAAACTACCTACTGAAGATGCATACGGAACTCTAGCCATATCAGCCTTTTCTTCTTCAGTTCTGGGACACTGATCTATGGTAAGCTTGAGGTGACTCCCCAAGGGCGTGTTTCTAGGCTTGGTCTTCTCACTGTTAATATTGAATTTCTCTAACACTTTCCCGATGTACTTCTCCTGGGACAGTGTCAAAGATCCATCTTTCTTGCTCCTGGTGATACTCATCCCGAGTATCTGTTTAGCTGCACCCAAATCCTTCATCTCGAATTCTTTGGACATTTGCTTCTTCAACTTGCTTATCTCATTCATATCTGATCCTACAATCAACATATCATCTACATACAGAAGTAGAATTATATACGAACTCTTGAACTTCTTTAGATAACAACAGTGATCGGCTTCACATCTCTTGTAACCGGTCTTCACCATGAAATTATCAAACTTCAAGTACCACTGTCATGGCGCCTGTTTCAGACCATACAAACTCTTCTTCAACTTGCACACCCAATTTTCCTTTCCAATAACCTGGAATCCCTCAGGCTGTGCCATATAAATATCTTCATCAAGGTCACCAGGTAGAAATGTTGTTTTCACATCTAGCTGCTCTAGATGCAAATTCTCTACTGCTACAATACTCAGAACTAACCTGATGGTGGTCATCTTCACCACTGGAGAGAAGATCTCATCATAATCAACTCCCTTCTTCTGCTGAAATCCCTTGACCACTAAACGGGCTTTATACCGTTTAGAACCATCATGTTCATCTTTGACCCTGAAAACCCATTTATTCTGAAGAGCTTTCTTGTCCGGCGGAAGCTTTACAAGAACCCAAGTCTTGTTCTTGTCTAGTGAACTCATTTCTTCTTTCATTGCTCGCTCCCACTGGAATGAGTCCTTCATCTTGACTGCTTCAGAGTAGCTCTCTGGTTCACCATTTTCTGTCAAGAGAATATAATTAACTGAGGGGCCAGTACGACTGGGACTATACCTGTCCGGCGCTTTAGAAACTTAGTTGGATCTCCTGATCGAAGTATCAGTCTGGTCAGGCTGCTGTGGAAACTGTTCGTCTTCAGACTCTGAACTCCCACAATCAGAAATTCCCACTGACTCTTCATTCTCACCATCTTCAGTCTCAGGTTCTGTGTCATCTTCAGATTTTGTTACGGGCCTTGTGACAGATTCTTTCTTCTGATTCTTAACACTAAACTCAACTGTTTCTTTCTGAACCTTTGACTTTTTTTTTGTTTCTATCCTTGTACAACTCTTCTTCATTGAATTCAACATGCTTACTTCTGACAACCTTTCTGCTTTCAGAATCCCAAAGCCTGTAGCCCATTTGATCACCCCCATATCCAATGAAGATATACTTCTTTGCTTTTGCATCTAACTTGTCACCTTCAGGGTTGATATCATAAGCACTACACCCGAAGATTCTCAGGTGATCATACTCAACTGCTTTGCCCTTCCATTCTTCTTGAGGAAGCTTGAATCCTAACGGTACTGAGGGTCCACGGTTGATAAGATGCGCTGCTGTATTAACTGTATCAGCCCAGAACATCTTTGGGAGCCCTGCATTCAATCTCATGCTCCTGGCTCTTTCACATAATGTTCTGTTCATCCTCTCTGCAACTCCATTCTGTTACGGAGTTCCTGGAACTGTATTTATCATCTTGATCCCTCTATCAGCACAATAATCAGTAAATTCCTTGCTGATATATTCACCACCGTTATCCGACTTCAAGCATTTCACCTTCAAATCAGTTTCAAGTTCAACAGCAGATTTCCATTTCTTAAAAGTATCGAAAACTTCAGATTTATGTTTAAGAAAGTAAACCCATAACTTGCGTGTTGAATCATCTATGAAGGTCACAAAGTAGCGAGAACCTCCAAGTGAAGTTACTGATGTCGGTCCGTATACATATGAGTGAATAAGATCCAATTTCTGAGCTTTCGGTGCTCTCCCAGTCTTCACAAAAGTCACCTTCTTTTTCTTGCCTAGGATGCACGGTTCACAAAGTTCTGACTCGACCTTCTTCAACTCTGGAAGTTTTCCCCTGGCAACAAGCATCTTCATACCCTTTTCACTCATGTGCCCGAGTCTTTGATGCCATAACTTTGTCTGACTCTGGTCACTCGATACTGCGTTCACTGCATCAGCTGATGCTTCAACCATGTACAACCTACCTCTCTTCTTGCCTCTAGCAACTACCATACTGCCCTTAACAACTCTCCATTGTCCACTACCAAAGTGAACATCATATCCCTGATCATCAAGCTGACCGATGGATATAAGCATCCTCTTCAAACCAGGAATGACCCAAACATTCTTCAAGGTCCAAATGGTTCCCAATGGAGTTTTAAGGTCTATGTCTCCAATTCCTGTAATGTCAAGACTCTGATTATTAGCCAAACGAACTTTACCAAAGTTACCTGTTCGTAGATTCTTCATCTTCTTCGTGCTAAAAGTAGCATGGAAAGACGCTCCTGAATCCATAATCCAGTCTTCAACAGAACTCTCGATACAGCAAATACGAGCATCCTCTGAATCTGAGGATGTAGTAGCATTCACCTCCTTTTTCTCTCTCGCAGGTTCAGAACACTGACTTCTGAAATGCCCAAACTCCTTACAGTTCCAACACTGTACGTCTTTCCTTGGCTTTCCAGGTCTTGACTTGCTCTTGCGTTTTGAATTTGATCTACCTCTATTTCCTCCTCTGTTATTACTTCTCCCTCTTCCTTCAGTACTGAGCAACGAGCTTGATTCTCCATTGTTCCTTCTTCTGGAATCCTCATTTAGTAACAAATCACGAACTCTTCCAAAACTGAGAGTCTCAACGGACCCAGTGACTACTGTGATTGTGCCTGACCAACTGTCAGGTAATGAGGATAACAATAGACAAGCCTGCAATTCTTCATCTATCTTAAAGTTCACAGAAGACAAACGTGTCAAATGTGATTTAAATAAATTAATATGCTCAATAACAAAACTTCCCTCTTTCATACGAATATTGACTAACTCCCGAATCAGATTCACCTTGTTTGCAAGAGACGACTTCTCATACATGCCGGATAAAGCTTCCATAATCCCACGCGCTGTGGTTTGTTCCATAATGTTGTAAGCTACATTCATGGAGAGAGCAAGCCTAATCGTTGACTGTGCTTTATTGTCAAGATTCGTCCATTCTTTCGTTATGGTCTCAGGGGGAGAGTCTAGTGCAGCATCTAACTCCTTCTGTATAAGCAAATCCTTGATTTGCATCTTCCACCAACCAAAGTTCTTCCCATCAAATTTTTCTACCTTGACTTTTCCTTCTTCAGACATTATCCCTTGTCTAAATATCTAGGAAACTAGCCAAAAATTAAAATAGTAAACCTTTTGACCAACCAAGTCAAATATCACTACCCAAAAAATTCTTGACCAACTTTTATCAACCCACTTTCTTCTCAAATAACTCACTTCTTTCACCAACAATCAATCCCAAAACTTCAACCTCGTAACCCATGAAACACAGCAACAAATTCGTAACAAAATTAGTGGCTGGTGGTTTTTATATGGTCAACAACAGAACATAACCCAAAATTCTGGTCCTGTTCAGATTGGCAGAGGGATTTGGGCGACCAGAAAACCCTATCCGGTTATGGCGCAGGGGCTTAGGGTTCAGTCGGAACCCTAGGTTGGTGTAAACAAGAAGATGACGGTTGAGGGTTAGTCGGGTGATGGGTGGTAGGCGGTAGGCGGGCTGGGTGGATCTGCAGAGGTGGTAGGCGGAGAGGGGTGAGGTTCGTGGAGGATCTGAGGCGGCGCCGGAACCCTAGATAGGGTGGCGGCGGCGCAGAGGTGGTAGGCGGAGGTGGGTGGCGGCTAGTGTGTAACAGGTATGTGTTCTTCTCTGATCTAGAGCCTGAGCTCTGATACCAGTTGTTAGGATCGGAGAACACACACACGCACACGAACACAAGTATTTACATGGTTCGGTCTAAACTGACCTACGTCCACGGGGGCAACTGGGATATTCTTTTATTGAGTGATACAAAAAGTTACAAGTACAAGAGATTATTTATAGGCCTAAATTAGGGTTACACCCTTTGCTAATCTTGCTCAACATGTTAAACAAACTGGGCCGGACCTATATGTGGGCTGAAGGCAACATCTCCAACAAAAACAAGGTGTCGTGAACACCCTGTTGGATTATAGCCAATGCTTGTGCATCTCTCTTCAATTCCTTTCTTGTTTTTGCCAAGTTTTCTCCATGATCAGTTACACCCAGGTTTACTAGATCCCACAGATCTCTGGAATTGAGTATTGTTCTCATACGCATACACCAATGCTCATATCCCTCTCCCTTAAACACTAGAATGGGAGAGAGGTTCGTATTGGTTACATTGGAAAGTTGAGCCACAATCAGAAAATCTCACACTAGCTCTGATACCACGTGTTAGTAAAAGAACTCAATAATCACACACGCTATAAAATGATGAACACTCAAAGATTGACACAGATTTACTCTTATTAATGAACTTTAAATGAGAGTACATAAAAACAAATGAAGAACTACAACCATATATATAAGCAAAGACTCAAACGGCTAATTGAAAAATACTCGGAACAAACCACTGGACTTGGACTCAACTAACTACCTCAGCGGCTTTATTTGAATTCAAAGACTGGACCACGTGCATGCATGAAAGTGGGGAGGGAAATTTAATTATTCTCAACAAATTTGGCTGATTTTAAATTATTACTTTCTAAATAAAAGCCTACATCGCCTATATAAGATGTTGCATATGAAATATACAGTTATACAAATATTGTCGCCCTTTTATACGGCCTGTATAAGATTCCTTATAAGTAAATTCTTCCCCTTTATACGACCTGTTACTAGTTTCACAAGGGGATACATTCAGTAATAATGGAAAAGGGATTACATTTAGCAAAGCCCTATGTAAGATAGAAGAAGAACTTACAATGATTCTATCACAGTGAGAGTAGCCAAGGCAGTAGCTATCTCTCCACTCAATCCCCTAGACGACAGGTTCCTGCATTAAACTTACTTAACTAATTGTCAATGGTTTTAAAAGGGATATATTATAATTCAGGGATGGTTGTGAAATAGAATACATACAAGGATATGATTCTAGCTACCCCTTGAGCACTATAGTCGCAATTAAGACCAACCCAAGCCTGTGGAACACATGGATCTCCTTGCCAGTTTATTTTTGTTAATCCGTAAGTGGACTTTGTACTCCAGATTGCAGCAGCTATTTATAACAATAAAGGTAAGATCAATGAAAAGAGGATGATTATTGCTTCAGTTCTCTTTATAATGTTTAAAGGTAAAAATAAAATGTTGTAATAAAGAAAATACATATGCTACTAGTAGAGGATCTATCTACCTTCTTGGTCATCCGTTTGGTTTCGGACGAGCTGCTTTAATGTATAAATCTCTATTGCGTTTATGATGGGGGGGAGAGTTGAGTTTAAGGTTCTATTTATTGTAAGATTATAGGTTAATGAACCAACATATATATCATTTCTGATTGTGGTAATGTTAGATGACGGAGAAACTGTTCCAATCCAGATGTCATTATAATAAATGTTGAATTCTCTCTTCTGGTTGCTTTCTAGTATTTCAACTTCAGCAAGGTAAATGTAGATGATAGACGCATCACCGCTCTTAGCTTTCCATGACCAGTATAATGGCCATGTAGGTTGTATTGGTGTAACGCCGCCAGTCATGATCTTTAACGGCACTTGTTCTTCACTAAAAGGTTTTATAGAAGCTGTATCAGAAGGCTGTACCTTTCTCGCTTGATCCCTTATCACTGGATACCATATTCTATCATACTTGTCATCTTCGTACCTATTTCAGAAAAGCAAAAAAAATGAACAGTTATTTGATGTTAAACTAAATATTAGTTCTGTTATTAGTATTGGGGTCTTAAGAGATCATCATATATTAATGCATGGGTTCAAAGTGTCTTGTAAATAGGTTAAGGGGTAACTATGTAAAGTGTGTTAGAAAAATAATCTTGATTCATATCAGAAACATGTGTTAAATAAATTCTGTACATATGTTAGGAAATATTATTATGTTAGATATCCTAAGTTTAGATAACAAATAAGTTGACCGGTGTGTCACATATCAAGATCGACGGTTATAATATTGTTAGAGGGTCATGTTTGTTCGGTCATGCCTATTCGTGATGTATAAATAGGCCGAAACAGTTTGTATTTTAGTGTGTATGTATGTTAAGTTTCTTATAACTAACTTACATTTTCCCTCTAAATTCCTATATCCAAATTTCCCTCCATAACCGATTACTTTCAAATTTCAATTATCAAACACATCAAGTTTCAACATCGCATCAGAGCCAAGATTCAAAACCTGTGGTATATTTGATGTTAACCGAGAATCAGAAGATGTTGATACAATAGGAAGAAAAGACGAGTGTGCGTTATTTCCTAGTTGTTTGTCCGATCATGTGGATCGCAGAAATATAGCCGAGAAGGCAGTGGATTTCAAGGGTTGTGAGAACCCTCTTAACATTAAATTTTCGAAGTTTAACATCGGATCTTCATCAAAGATCCAAGAAAGAAAGTTGTCAAGGGCCCAATAAGAGTTTAATAGGCAAGTGAAGGCCGAAAGGGATGTTCCCGAGTATCCGCCCACGATGTGTTGCAGTAAATGTAAACAACCGTTTCATTTTAGAAGAGAGTGCCCAAGAAAGATGGGAAAGACGGAGTTTATGGTGAAAGGGACCGATGAAAAGGGTTGGGATGGCATATGGTTTGCTAGTCTCACGCGAAAGGAACACGGGTGTGGAAACAAGAATTTGTTCACGCTATTTAGCAACTCACATGGGATTGAAGCGCATCCAACCGGGTATAGGAAAGAGTATTTTAAAGGCAAAAGATTGGTGACCATCACGAGTGGCAATCAATCGCATAAAATCAAGTCCGTGTTTTATGTACCCACTCTTAGAAGAAACGTTTTGAGTATTGAGAAACTCACAAACGAAGGCCTAGAGATTGAATTTGAAGAGGATGTATGTTACATCCGAAGGCCAATTATCCAGAAAACAAGGAAGTTAATCACGTGTAGAATATGTGATGGTGATGATCATTTCACGGTTGTAACATTTCGCGTTTAATAGTTGTACGTTACGTATAAATTTGATAAAAACGACAAGTTCCATTATTATTGTTTACATTTAATTATTTTGTAGCATTTTAAACCCTAATACTATGATAATTATTCATAATATATATATATATATATATATATATATATATATTAATTATATGTTAAAAATAATTGTTAAAAAATAATGTGCTGGGGCCGGGACTCGAACCCGAGCCCTCAGCCGGATCACACCCACAACACGTCCAACCACCTGGTCTGCACCACTTTTGTGTTATAAACTAAACCGGTTTTAAATATAAAGCATCTTTGATAATCAACAGTTGACTTGAGAAAGTCAACTGTTACGAACGGGTTACCAAAATCAAGCATTTGAACGCGCTTTTGATCCTAGTTTGGAATGTATTCGTGATTGCCGGCCTAGTACAAGTCAAATACACGTTTAATTATCATCAACTCGTATCAATTCTTCCATAATTACGCGTTTGCCTTCAATGGTGAGTCAAACTTTCCAATCCAACAACCCAAGCATCATCACTATAAATTGAACTCTTCTGGACCTCCTCACCTCGCCGAACAATCCCTCTCAACCTCCAATTTCTCTTAAAAACTCACTGTTCGTAGGTTTCTGTTCGAATTTTTAAGTTCGGGGTTGACCATTCGTTAGTCTTTGATTCTGTATTGTAAGTCTAATTTTATTTGTGGGTTTCATTGATTGGCCTACACACAACGTTTACCCCATGATTAATTGGGTTAACGTTGTGTGATTTAATCAATTGCAAATTCTAGGGCTCAAAGGCTTATAATTGGGGAAGAACATGAATTCTGTTATGATATTTATTTTTAATATAACAAGAATCAACACAACCACTGGTCTGGACCAAGTGGTTGTGTCTGGTGCCCACAAACCAAGCCACGCGGGTTCGAGTCCCGGCTGTGGCACATTCGTTTTCTTTATTTCTTTTTAATAAAACAAATCAAATAAATTATATATAATACTTATAATTTTATAAATTCGTTTTAAATTATCAAAACTCTTTTATAAATTCTAAAAAAAAATTATTTTAAGATAAACTGATGAAAAAGTTTCACTCACAATTTTTAGTTTTCAAAAATTAATTTATTTAATATATATAATAATTAAATCAATTTTATTCTATTATATTTATAAAATTCCATTAAAATATCAAAACAATTTTATAAATTTCCACAAAAATTATTCTGAGTTTATATAATGATAAACTTTTCTGAAATGATTTTTAATTCTGAAAAAATCATTTATTTAATATTTTTAATCAATTTTTGTTAGTTTTAATCATAATTAAATCATAAAAAATTCAATTTTTAATATTTTTGCACCAAAATTTTATACAAATTATTTCTGAATATTTAGAACAGAAATATAAATTTTCAACTAATAATTCTTTAATTTTAGTATTTTTAAATATTAAAGTTAAATCTTGATAATTTGTTATAAATAGAATTAATAGTTAATAGCCATTTTCGTCCCTGAGGTTTGGGCCAGTTTGCCACTCCAGTACAAAAGTTTTTTTTTTGCAATTCCTTCCCTGAGGTTTGGATTTTTTTGCCAAATTCGTCCTTTTCACTAACCCAGTTAAAAAATCTCGTTAAGGTCAGGGGTATTTTTGTCTTTTTACCTGACCTTTTATTTTTTAATATTTTTTATCAAATGGGACCCACCTCTAATTTATAACACAACACAAACCTAATTCCAATACAAAATCAAACAAATCAAACAAAATAATCCAACAGAACGTCAAATATTATTATTATACCTTATCAGGATGAAGATAAACCTTATGTCTAAAAATAAGAACAACACCAGCCTCATCCAACACACACGCAAACTTCTTCGCTTCTTCAACCGATTTCGCTACACCGATACTCTCACAAACCTGCAACAACTCCGAATAACCTATCACCTCCTTCCCTTCCGTACCAAACTTCGTCTTCAACGCGTCCACATTCACTAACCGCATCAGCTTCTTCGCTTCAGCAACCGATATGTTATCTACATCATTAACCGCCTTTTCTCCGTCTCCGGTAACCGTAGTAGTTGAAAACAAACAGTTACAAAGCCTGTAATTGCTAGATTCAATCGATCCATACCTCCTTATAGCAGCAGTAGTATGGAAGTGGTGGGAGTGGTGGTTATAAGGAGGATATGAACGTGGTGGGTAGGGGGGGCAGAGGAGGGTGGATCTGATGGTGGGAGTGGTGGTCATCATCTTGTTGCCATTTTAATCCGTGAATGATTCTCGTTCATAGCCCCTTACAACAGATCTTTAATCGTGTATGTATCAGGTTATTGATTGAAGGGGTTAGGGTTAGGTTTAGAGTCTATTTGGGGATGAAGGTTGTGCAGTGGGTTAATGGGCTGCTTGTTTGGATCCATTGTTGTGTTATAAATTACAGATGGGTCCCATTTGATAAAAAATATTAAAAAATAAAAGGTCAGGTAAAATGACAAAAATACCCTTGACCTTAACGAGATTTTTTAACTGGGTTAGTGAAAAGGACAAATTTGGCAAAAAAATCCAAACCTCAGGGAAGGAATTGCAAAAAAAAAAACTTTTGTACTGGAGTGGCAAACTGGCCCAAACCTCAGGGACGAAAATGGCTATTAACTCTAGAATTAATATTCTATTTTAAAGAAAATAATTTTGTAAAAATTATTTTTATACTTTAAACATATTTTTGTGACCATCTTAAATTTAAATTTTATAAAAAGATTTTTGTCTATTTAATTTCTAAATTTCTCTCGATTATCAAACATTTTTTTTTATATTAATCAAACAAGCATTTATCCCCAATACGAAGCCCTAGAACATATACATTTGTAGACTAGATAGACTTAGACATATTTATTACCTTATTATAGGGTGATACTTGACACATTTGGGCAACACCACTATTCAATTTTTCAACAGATATAACATTTTGCTAAGGTGAGTTTTACATAGCCCCTTTTCTATTTATCACCATTTTTGGGGTGAAACATGTTACAACATCATTTATGCAATTCAATCATCAATGTGTCTATGTGTTTTTCTATGTTGCATTATGTCTTGAACATAACTAGGGTAAGGACAATTCTAGCATAAACATTGATCAACCGACGGTATACATTGATAGATCTATTGGACTGACAATCCCACCCGGATACGTGCCTCCTACAAAGGTAGCGTGGGTGTTTGTTACTGCAATATAAACGAGTGAACCATGAGCGTATGGGATGTACCACAATACAATAGTCATAAGGGTTGATTATGCACTCGATTTACTTCTAGTATGTTTTCACATATGGACTAGATTTGCCATGACACATGAATTGCACAACAATTTATTTTGATTATCAAAACATATGTAATTCTCACCAACTTTTGTTGACCCAAAATATTTTCAACTTAACATGTTTCAGGTTCTACTTGCTTGAAGATTTGAATTAATGCTTGGAGATGTGTGCATAGTTTTATTCAATTTGATGTACGAATTCTTGCAGAACAATTGTATGTAATTTATTTAAATCATATAATGAAATTTATTATTTACCATGAGCTACTGAACAATCATCAGTACGTGACATCCCGATGTTTCCGCCATCGGTTGGGGTGTTACAACGGTGAAGTGTCCCGAAAGAAAGAATGTTGTGCAGAAGGATACGAGAGGCGCATCAAAGGCGCGGAATTGGAACGCAGACAAAGAGAACAGAAAAGGCAAGAATATTGTCTTCGAAACCGGTAAAGAACAAGAACTCAGCGATTTGGATAAAGAAAGGGCATTGGTATTTAAAAACTTTGAAACTTTCTCGATTTGTAGAGATGATGCCGAAGAGTTCATGGAAAGGGGACGGGTTATGTATCCAATAAACGGCACAAGACTAAACGATTGTGTTGTGTTTATGGACTTGATCCATATCACGACAATGGTCGAAAGATATCAAAGGAAATTTGAATTAGAATTTGAAAGAACCATAGAATGGTTTATCTATGATTTCCTAAAGATGTCAAACAAGGCACCAATGCCCCCAAGAGACGGATACGGCTATCCGATTAATCTACTAGATCTCTATACAAAGGTGCAAGTATACGAAAAAGTGACGAATGATGACAATTGGGCAGTGATTGCTATGTCAATGAGATATGGGAGAGGACTACCAAGCCTAGTAACAAAGGAAGAGATTGCAACGACTTTAAGACAAGTCTATGTTCGATACCTAGAGATGATGGAGTGGTATCATTTGAAGTATAAAGGAAGAGAAATGGTAGTAGAATTCAAGGAAGAAGACTTTGATCACAAGAAGAAGAAAGCCAAGTATGATGATCAAGACCTCCCACCGAAGAAAAGATCCCGTTCATCGTCAAGTGAAGATTCAAGTCCTTATTAAATCAAGATTAGGGGCGAGAATGTTAGAAAAATAATCTTGATTCATATCATAAACATGTGTTAAATAAATTATGTACATATGTTAGGAAATATTATTATGTTAGATATCCTAAGTTTAGATAACAAATAAGTTGACCGGTTTGTCACATATCAAGATCGACGGTTATAATATTGTTAGAGGGTCATGTTTGTTCGGTCATGCCTATTCGTGATGTATAAATAGGCCGAAACAGTTTGTATTTTAGTGTGTATGTATGTGAAGTTTCTTATAACTAACTTACATTTTCCCTCTAAATTCCTATATCCAAATTTCCCTCCATAACTGATTACTTTCAAATTTCAATTATCAAACACATCAAGTTTCAACAAAGCGTGTAAGTTAGTTAAAGAAAAAGAGCCGGCCAATGAAACAATCTATTTATTGATTCAACCAGGGGTGAGGGTTGTTAGAAGTTTGATAATCAAGAAATGAAAAAGTCAACCGAAAAAGTCAACTGCAGAAAAGGCACCAAACAGAAGCAGTTACGTTGGTTAATAGTTATGTGTCGGTTAGTTATAAAAACAATTATTTAGCTGTTAGTTTGTATGGGTATAAATACCCTTATATGTAATCATTTTTTTTGTGTGGATTGATAATAATAATATTGTGTGTTTCATAATCTTTCTCCCACCCTCTGTTCTTTGTGTCGAGTCCCTGCACAACTGATTGTGCATACTCAAACATTAATATCATGTTCATCATCATCCTATAAACCAAGTCACAGACGCAATACAGGGGCAGAATTTTATCATGGCATCAGAGCACACGGTTAAGAGATCCTGGGAAGACGAAGAACGAGACCTGTGAAAGTCCCCTGTTTTGCAAAGATTAATCGGTACTTCAAAGAGGAGAAGGAATCGAACAACAGTGATTGTTTGTTCAATTCAGATTTGGTTATCATCATCAATTAATCAGAAGAAGATGCAGTCAAAGGCCATAACAGTTTTTAAAAGATCAAAACGGTGTGAGACCGTTTCCGGCGAAAAATTCCGGCAAGGCAGAAAAGAAGTTTTTGGAACAAGAATCATTTCAGAACAAAAAAATAAGTGTTCAGTAAAGGGTTTTAAAGACGCAGAGGCGTTGCCCGTAAAGAATTTGATACAAGGCAAAAGGCCCGGAGAAGTCGAATTTAAAGGATGCAATTTAGAAGAAGAAGCTGATGGATGTGTGATACCCATCTTTCCCTTATCACTTTAGGACCAGACGGGTCAGAAACAAGCGACAGAAGAAGATCATGTGGATCAAAGGGATAGTTGTGAGGACTTAAGTCAACGAAGATGGCGAGATTAAAAGAAGAAGACTGCATACGAGGATGAACAACAAACAGAGTAAACAAGATTATCATTTCTTGATTAGGGGAGAGATTGTTAGAAGTTTGATAATCAAGAAATGAAAAAGTCAACCGAGAAAGTCAACTGCAGAAAAGGCGCCAAACAGAAGCAGTTACGTTGGTTAATAGTTATGTGTCGGTTAGTTATAAAAACAGTTATTTAACTGTCAGTTTGTATGGGTATAAATACCCTCATATGTAATCATTTTATTTGTGTGGATTAATAATAATAATATTGTGTGTTTCACAATCTTTCTCCCACCCTCTGTTCTTTGTGTCGAGTCCCTGCACAACAGATTGTGCATACTCAAACATTAATATCATGTTCATCATCATCCTATAAACCAAGTCACAGACGCAATACAGGGGCAGAATTCTTTTCAAGGGTTCATTACTGCTTGGGAAATCAAACGAGTCAGCATGAACCAGGGCACCATGCGGTGAATTTGCATATTCGGAAGGGTAATGATTATATGAATGATGTTTGTTTTGTTACATTAAAAAGGACTTCTTTGCGAAACTTGTGAGACGTTATGGATTGTTTTTAAACATGCAAGGAACAACTATAAATTGATTTTTTTTATATATTTTAAATTAGTTTGTATTTTTATTGTATGTTTTTTTTTTCAATGACAATGTACTTATATTATGATATGGTCTTATGTAACCCGACCAAGAAATTTTGACTAGAGAAAAGACGACACAACAGGAAAAAAAATGTTGTTTCTGGCCGGTACTAGTCTTAGAGTCATTATCGAAAATTAGTTTATGGGTGAAAGTGACGTTGTAAATAGGTTAATTAAGGGGTCATTATCTAAAGTTTATAACTCAGAAACTGAATTGTATGTATAGTTGTGTCGATTCCAAATCGACACGTTGTACCACCAAGTCAATATGTAGACCGAGGTAGGTAACTTATTAAAAGTTACGAATGCTATTTTAGCAATTTAAATTTGTGTGTTCAATCATTCATCTTGTTTTTAATCATTCTGTCAAAGTCATCCCTTATTTCCAACAATACTACAATAGTTAACAAGAATTGTACAGAATAATAATAACTTATAAAAAAAATTAAAATTCTGACCTGACTGTGTCATATGTACCATAATTATAGCGCAAGAAGAGGAGTAATGATGATAGTGATTGATCCTTATACATGTTGATATCCAAAAGCCTTAGTTCTAATGATGTAATGAAAGGATATCCATAACCTGTGTTAACCAGGCAAACATATATGTAATCTGATAAAGTGAGGTGTATAATCTCATGGGCCACTGGTTTAGCTGGGTCTGAAACATCAACTGTAACCCAATGATCTGCGCCAATATAAAGATCAAATCGCGGGTTCTGATTTCTAGAGTCATAGTTTCCATGCAAAAAGGTCGCCCTGATCAAGTACCGATTATTTTTCCCTTTCTGGGGTCTCAGAGTGTAGCAGTTTCGTTCATTTTCAGGAAAGCTTCTAAGAGTGTTATACACACGTGAGGGATTTCGAGTGGATAATACATAAGTTTCACCGGCTTCTACAAAGCCATCGTCTGAAACATAATTTATACCATCCTGTGTGTAGTTTGACCCTTTTGGACTTCCACAATCTAGACTAATGAAGCCTGCTAAGAAAAGGTTGAGAAATGATAATACCATTATTTAGAAAACCAAAAAAAAAATAAAATAATAAATAATATGTGTAACATAGTACCTGATTGATCAGCTTGAGCATAAATCATAGAGGCTACATAAAGAACCAGAACAGAAAAGAGAATTCTCATTTTTGCTTATCTTTTTCTGATTGATAACTTAATTTGATAGGGGTAAATGCTTCACCAATTCACCCTCCACATCTATATTATATATTGAAAGGTTTGACCCTGCTTACTTTTAGTCAAATATTCAACATGGGAAAATGATAGGGAAAATTACCAATACACATAGTTGATCACAAGTTTATTTTTTAACATTTCAGTAGTGTTTGGACCAATCAGGCCATGCTACGTAACCCTTAGCCATCCATTAGCCAGTACTTTTTGGCATTTTATGAAATTCGGGAGTGATCTGTAACGACCCAAGCTGTTGGTGTCGGGTCACCGGGTCGGCTTACCAGAGCTGCGCAACGGATTTGGATAATAACATCATTACTTTCATAGGATCCACGTCATCATAACTGGTAGGCTACCTGAACATCTGCCCAAAAATAGTTTCTGTCAACATAAAGTTAGTGAGGTCGTGTATTTAATAAAATGAATAGCCAGTTCTGTTATTACCATAGTCACATAGTTCGCTGATGGAGCCACGATCTTCGATCCAGATCGCCCGTACCGAAACGCGGTACGAACGTGTTCCGGGTTCGCTCCGGATCGTGATTCGGTACATGAAAATGACGTTCCCAGTTTGCAACTCTTATTTGGTGAAACCCAAGACACAAATAATTTGATTCATGTTGAAAACATAAAATCCAAGGTTTATGCTTAAGGAATTGAAGATGAAGATGAAGAAATTGAAGCTTTAGCAATGAATATTATGAAGAACAATGAAGTTGAAGCACAAGATGAAGTTTTGGATTTGCAAATGAGGATGAAAGTGATGACGGCTGATTCTTGGTTTTTAACCTAATACCCTCTTTTAATTAAGTTACACACTTACACCTTAATGTTTTTTGCTTTTACAATTATAACCCAAAACTTTATCTACTTGTTTTTTTTTACTTATTTCATTAAGAGTTGTGTTTCTTTAATATATTTATATATTTTATGTTGTAAAACGTGGGTATTTAGTTTATACGGTATATCGTACCGAAGCGATCCGAAATGAGCCTACCCCCGCTCGTACCGAATTTTAGAGACCTAGCGAATTGCGTTTTCGTTCCACGATCCGTACCGGATCGTACCGCGAACTATGTGACTATGGTTATTACATGTATGTCCCTAGCCTAGTATAGATGTTAGTTTTGATGTATTGTACGTGCTTGGATGTGTTTCGAGTGATTTTGGGCAGTTTGTTAATCGACAGGCGACTAGGACCATTTGGGGGCGACTAGCCTTGCTAGTCGCCTGGGTCTTAAGACGACTAGCTTGCTAGTCTCCCCTCGAAGTCACTTGTTATATCCCTAGTCGCCCCAAGTGCCTTGGACGACTAAGGGAGGTATAAATACCTCTAATGATTGCCCTAATCATTTCTCAGCTGTCACATCACACATTCCAAGCACCCCACATCTAGGTTTTCAGGTCTGTCATTGTTTTGTAACACCCGAGCTCTGTTTTCAATGCAATAACAACCTTTTAACCGTATTTTTGTGTGTTTGATAACTCGTTTGATATTGTTTCTTGTTGTTTTTGTTGTCCGAACATCGTTTAGTGGATTCCGCATTCTAAACGAACAAGCTCATGATTGTCAGGTTGTCCGAAATCGATCCTACAAGTGGCATAAGAGCTTTGGCTCTTATCACGAGTGTTTTGATAACAAAACGAATTCAAAACAATGTGTTTTCAGATTAAAAAGGCAGTATTTTTTTAATCAAAAACCTGTTTTGAAAGTTTGAAACTTTGTGTTTTGTTAAAAACCAACATTATTCAAAATCTAAGGTCGTTTTTACGGATAGAAACATGTGTTTTTTATTAGGGTTTGCTCCAAAAGTGTTTTCACAACTTTCCTAATCATTTGGGGATCAAACACAGTATTTTTGATAGATTTTGAGGCAAAAATGATGATTTTCGTGCAAAACAAGTCAACAGACTTGCTGGTAGCGACTAGCAAAGTATGAGGCGACTAGCATTCTTACTCGTTACTTATATCACACGACTAGACTTCTAGTCGCTAGGTGAACCCTACTCGTCTCAAATTTTCATACTCGCGCCACTGTTCACACGATTACCTCCTCAATCACCTGAATTTCACACCATTAACCCTATAGTTGTGTCCCGTACTTGTGTGTTCATCCTTAGTCGTGTGTTACTGTTCTGAAACCAAAAATTGTCTAAGTATCGGACCATCTTCAAACTATAACATATGGCTAACCCGTGGGACATCTAAACCAACCAAGACAACAGTTTAATCAACCAAATGAATGTACCCACAAACCCATGGCAGTTTTCGACCGAGCATAACGCGCAACGGATGCAACAACAGCAACACCAAGCTAATGTTGCCGGAAAAAATCCATGGGCGCTCGCAGCTCAACAACGTGCCCAACAACAACAACAGATGATGAATGGTAACCCTTGGGCACTTGCAGCCCCTGCAACTCAACAGACACAACACTTATCTTCAGTACTTCTCAGTGACTTGGCTAAGCAGTTAATGCGGTAAAATATCGGATATCGGTGAAGGACCGATATTTGAGATATAGGTTATCGCGGTGAGATATCGGTGGGATATCGGCAATTTTTATATCATGCAAAATTGTTGGGTCTAAATTTGGTAGTCTAATATTATCAACAAAGTCAAAGTCAACAAGTCAACGTTTAGCCAAAGAAAGTCAAATTCGAACGAGTCGCAGTTAACACGTAAGGCGAGTCGAGAAATCCGGATAATAGATCGACGAGTGAAGCTCAAGTTATGATCAAGAAATGCGCTATGGATAATAAATATATTTTGTTTAGACAAAATATATTTATTAATTTAAATAATGGTTTTCTTGTTTAGTGAGATTTTTAGTATTCTGTTAACCCTAGGGACCTAAATGTAATTAGCCTAAGTGTGTTTGGGCTATAAATAGATAAGGATTAGGGTTTTATTGTCAACACACATGCTAGAGATTTTGAGGGGCTTTATTGTATTCATCTTATACAAATCATCTAGTGGGTTTTTATTGATTATTTTGTGTGTGTTCATCTTTATATCTTCATCTTAATCAGATTCAAGCTCCAAATCGATCCTACAATTTAGTATCAGAGCTTGGTACTCGAATTTGGGATTTAACCATCTACAAATTCGTCGTTTAATCTGATTTCTGTTGAAGATTTTATAGATTGTTTAAAATTTTGGGTTTTTCATCAAACTGCGCACTTATTTCATCAATCTGCGCACTTATTTCATCAATCTGCGCACTTATTTCATCAAACTGCGCACTTATTTCATAAGCTGCATACTTATTTCTTGTTGTGTGCACTTAACTCATAAGCTGCATACTTATTTCTTGTTGTGTGCACTTAACTCATAAGTTGCATACTTATTTGCGCACTTAACTCATAAATTGCGCGCTTGTTTCTTATTCTGCATACTTATTTGCGCACTTAACTCATAAGTTGTGCGCTTGTTTCTTATTCTACATACTTATTTCTTGCTGTGTGCACTTAACTCATAATCTGCATACTTATTTCTTGCTGTGTGCACTTAACTCATAAGTTGCATACTTATTTCTTGTCTTGTGCACTTAACTCAAGTATTGATGTGCGCACTTAACTCATAAGCTGCTTACTTAATCATAAATTCCTAGTTTTCTGCGTACTTACTGAAAATTGTGTAGTCCTTGTGTACTAATCTAGGGTTTCTACGCACTTACCAAGGAAACCCTAGTTATCTGTGTACTTGTCAAAGACTGCGCACTTATCAGGAGACAAGGGATTGACCGTGTACTTGCTATTGTTTCAGGTTGCTGCATTCCGATTTGTGTGAGTTTCTGCGCACTTACCAAAGGAAACTTTGGGAGACAGTGATTTAGCCTTCTGTGGCTTTATCATAGTGTACTTATTCGTGTGTTCTAGTCGTTATTCTGCCCGAAGTTTCTTGTGCCATCAGATCAACAAACTGTTAAATCTGCATACTTAAATTCTGCATACTTAAAATCTGCATACTTAAAATCTGCATACTTAAATTCTGCATACTTAAATTCTGCATACGTAAATCTGCATACTAATTCTGCCTACTTAAATTCTGCATACTTAAATCTGCGCACTAAAGGACTGCGCACTTAAGGACTTGGACTTAGTATTGGACTTTAAACTCTAAAATCAGAAAATCAATCTTAAAATCAACTTTAATCAATGGCTGGTAACAATAACAACTTAACCATGAATCCTATAACCCAAGCTGAACTGGAAACTGGAACCATAACTCGAATCCCTAAGTTAATGGGTGCACAAGATTATGGAACCTGGAAGAACCGTATGAAAGCCTTCTATTATGTGAATGATTTCACCCAATGGACCTTAGTTCAACTCGGACCACACCTCCCAATGAGGACCACAGAGGCAGGAGAGGTGTTCAACACTGATCCAACTACTTATACAGACCCTGACAAGCAGTTGATTCATCATGATCACAAAGCCTACGATGCTCTTACCAAGGCTCTATCAAACGATGTTTTTAACATGTTCGAAGAGTTTACCACTGCTCAGTCTCTGTGGTATGCCTTGTGTGACTACTATGAAGGAAATCAGGACATGATTCAGAAGAAGCAAGACATGGTTCAAAAGGAGTATGACATGTTTGGAAGCATTCGTGGTGAAAGTTTAAGCAGTCACATCGATCGTTTCATGAATATGCTCACAAAGATGAAGAAAGTTGGGATTCCTGTTAACAACCGCAATTCAATCAAGAAGTTGTTCAATTCACTCCCAAAGGAATGGAGCTTGAAATTCATGACGGTCAGAGAGGACTTTATGATTTGTCCAATGACTTTGTCAGATGTGATAAATTCCTTAAAGTCATTTGAAAATGATGTCACAAAGGGAGAGATGAATCAAGTCGGTTACGTTCCAATATCAAGTCCACCGACATCAATATCTAGAAACATGGCTTTCACTGCTCCTATAAGCATGAGAAGCTCCAATCCATCCTCTATTTCAGCTGGGACTCTTCATAATCTCTCAGCAAATTCTGGAAATGAGATCAAGCCTACAAAAGGATTAGTGGCAGTAACCGACGAAAATGAGGCTGCTAAAATGCAAGCACCAAAGGCATTGACTGAGGACGACCGTGACTGGGGTGAAGAAGTTGCAACTACAAAAGTCGACAACAACAAAGATCTTATGGGAAAGAATTGTACCAAGGGCATGGTGAGCCAAGAGCAAGATGTGGATGAAAAAGGTAAGAAGGAAGCTATGGAAGAAACATTGATTGCTGAAAAGACTGAAAGCAGCAAGACTGAAAAAGGCAACATGACATGTAAAGCTGTGAATGAGGAATCAAACAAAGATCATGCGGAAAAGGATCTGGTAAAAAGCATGCCTCTTGAAATTAAAATAAAACTGTGCACACCAAGGTGTGTCACAGCAGTTGCTTACTGTTTGTCCCACAATCGAAAGGTTTTAAGAGAAAGAGATGATATTCAAAAAATCAACAATGAAATGAAAGAAAATGGTTGGCATATCAACGAAAGTTAAATGCAACTCTCGCTGAAATGCAAACTCTTAAAGAATTTGTCCTTAGAAAAGATTTTTTAATAAATGATTTAACAGAAAAGTTAGAAAAATCAAGAAACGAAACAAATCATCTTCAAATTATTGTGGATAAATGGAATGTAAGCAAGAAGGCTCAAGCTGATCTAGTGGAGTGTTCAAGGCAATCTTTTGTTAAAGATGGAATTGGATATAAGGATAACAATGGGATCGAAAGATCTTTATTTTTACCCCTGAACAAAAGCGAGTATATACCAATTCCAAAACTTCATCCTAAAAATGATCTGTGTGAAAAGGAATGTTTCGAACCTGAGTCTAGTACTAATACGATTAAAAGCAATGCAGACGTGACACAAAAGGCAGAGGTTGAAGATGATGACAGTTGTGGTGGAAAGACTTTGGGGTTGGGTCATCCAGGAGCCAGTTACTCAACAGTTAATTGGTTTATTTGGAATAATGAAAAGGCTAAAACTGTTTTAAATTTGGATGACTGTACCGGACCTAGACCTAATGTTGATTCGAATGGTATGGTAAATGTTTGTGATAGGCAGAAACCTATCTCACATTCTGATGTTTGTCATGATGATATTGTCCATGAATGTGCTGATTTAAAATCTGCATTTTGTGATGATAAAACTGTTTGTGCTCCACCTGTTTGTGTGCCCGCTCTTGAGAATAACAGGTTTGGAAAGTTCTTAACTGAAGAAATTCCAGAGTTTACTTTGTCAACATCATGCAAAGATGATTCACAAAGTGATTCGGAGTTTTGTTCATCCAGAGAATGGGAAAGCTCAAATGACTCGGAAACTTCAGTGTCAGAACTTGATGATAGAGTTGACACTACAAATCAAGTCCATCAAGATTCACTGGAAGAAGATCTGTTTATAGAAGATTGATCAACTTCAGATGATGAATCAGTGATGAATGGAAATCACACGGGGTCAAAGATCAGAGAGTCAAAAGGTGTTGTAAAACCCAAAGCTTCCCAACAAGCCGAATCAAGCTCAAAACAATCTACATCCCCAGTTGCTTCACACGGGACAACAAAGCATCAAAAGCCATTCAAGGCTTGCTTTAGGTGTGATAAAGAAGGTCATGTACTCAATCAATGTCCAGAACGACAAAATCCAAGCGGTAAAGGCAATGCGGATTGCTTCTTTGGATCAAAGGATAAAATGCACACATCTTTGAATGTAAGGATGACACATATTCCATCAAGATCTCCACATGTGAAGCCGGTTTGACATGATTCAATGTAGATGCATTTATACGACTAATGCTTTGGATTTACAATAAACACATGTTAATATGTTTTGTCGAATGGGCGAAGGAAGAAATCAAAGGTGCGAAGGAAGATAACTCATACGAAGGAGAGACAGGAGGCGAAGGAAGATTTTGTTAGTTATGTATTGCTTCATTCGACCAGGCTGTTTGGTCGAATGTGCACGTTCGTACCTTCATGGTGGGCGAACGTGCAGCCTATAAATAGGTCAAGCTGATTTTTGAATGTAGTTTTAGTCATTATTATTCCCTCTAAGTTCAGTGTGTCTCTCTAGTGTTTTGTTAAACTTAATTCACGTTGTGTCCTTCATGTTTTGATCAAATTAACGTGTAATTGAGTTTTGATTATTAATGAGAAAAGCTTTGAATGATGATTTGTTTGTTTTGATCTGATTGATTATCATTTTGTGATTGGTTTAGGGTTTCCGCACCTAAATCAAACTTGTTTGATCATTTCTTTGTTGATTTGTCGATCCTTTAAGCCCATACAAAGTGGTATCAGAGCCATTCTGGATCAAACAACCACAAATTGATAGTTTCTCAGTTGATTTAGACCCAATTTTGGTCAAAAAGTTTCTGTTTTCATAGAACAAACTGATTTGATGAGTTTTTAATTGATTACAACTTGTTTTCATGGTTAAAATGGATAATTCTCTTTGATAAACTTGTTTCAAATCAATTCCGATTCAAAACCTGATTAAAATCATCAAAATCTATCAACATTTGATAAACATGATCAAAATTAACTGATTTTCAAAGAATAACCGTTTTTGAAATAGCAGGGGTCGAACCTAGAGAGACGGTCGAAGGTGTGAGTTAATTTGGTCGAACGAGTGATTTTCTGGTCGAAGGTGTTGTTTTTGTGGTCGAACGTAGAATTTCATAGCTTATTGTTGTACATTCGACCATCAGAGTTTCATTCGACTGATCGAACGGTCGAAGGAGGGAATAAACGGTCTAAAGAGAGAACAAACGGTCGAAAGAGTTTGTGTGTTGTCATAGTCCACATTCGTACCTTTCCAAACGGTCGAAGGAGAAGAATTTTTCTCATTCGACCATACGATAGTGCGAAGGAAAAATCTGTTTTAAAAATTTTCTAATCTTTTCGTGTTTGAACATTTACAGGTTAAGATGTGGAACTTTCCAACTACGCCAAGACCTAATCCAGCACCACAGCAGCAGACAACCAGAGATCCATGGACAGTTGCAGCCCAGAAGACTAGTCCACCATCTCAGCCAATCAACTACATGGCTATGACTAGTTCTACTCCTCAGCAAGTTGTGCAACCGTTACAGCAACCAATTGGCGACTATTGGGGAGTAGCAGCAGCTGCAGTTCACTCACAGACGACCAATGCCATATCTACACTCATTCATGATCTATCATCAGGCAGTGGAAATCGTCCACCAAAGCTCATGGATATGATTGAATATAACACATGGAAGACAAAGTTCAAGATACATGTGGAGGGACAAGGCTTAGAGTGTAACATTACGCAATTATACTTGTACGTTACACTCGTTATTAATAAAAATGTCAAGTTCTATCATTATTATTCGCATTTAATTATTTTTGTTGCATTTTGGAAACCCTAATACTATATAATTTATATATATATATATGGTTATATTATAGATAATTGTTAAAAAAAATGGTGCTTGGGCCGGGAATCAAACCCGCGCCCAAGCCGGTTCATTAAACACAACACACACAAACCATCTGGGCTGGCACTCTTATTTGTTTCAAACCCGGGGCCTAATAATTATATAATTAGTTAAAAAAAACCTTCACAGTTGACTTGAAAAGTCAACTGTGAGACACGATATACCTTAATTATCAATCATAATTCGTGATTGTTCTGTATTTGGCATCGTGACACAATCACCGGCCTGTTATGACTCAGACCCACATCAATCAACATTCAATTGTTGCCTTATTGATCCACAACGCGTCTCACAATCAATTAGAGGTCAAAGGTTGCCAATTCGAACACCCAACTCGCTATACTATAAATTGAACCATTCCTGGACAATCACAACTCGCCATTACATCTTTCTCAACCTCCAATTCATCATAATTATCCTCTGTTCTTGATTTTTCGATCGCGTTTTGACTTCGGCTTTGACTTGGCAATTATAATCGTAACAGCTTTGTAAGTATGATATTTTTGTTGGGATTTAACCTTCGGCATTCACACATCAATAGCCCTAAGGTTAATTGGGTTATTGATGTGTGAATCAAACGATTGGAAAAATTAGGGCTCGTGGGTTTTAATTGGGGATAAACACGTTTTGGCATATAATATTTATTTCAAATAAAACTGAAATCAACATAACCACTGGTCTGGACCAAGTGGTTGTGTCTGGTGCTAGCTTCCTGAGCCACCCGGGTTCGAGTCCCGGCAGTGGCAAAACTTTTTTTTTTCCTTTATTTTGTTTTTAATCAAACAAATCTAATAATTATATATAATACTTATAATTTTATAAATTCGTTTTTTAAATATTAAAACTCTTTTATAAATTCTAAAAAAAATTATTTTATGATAATCTGATGAAAAAGTTTGACTCACAATTTTTAGTTTTCAAAAATTAATTTATTTAATATATATAATAATTAAATCAATTTTATTCTATTATATTTATAAAATTCCATTAAAATATCAAAACAATTTTATAAATTTCCACAAAAATTATTCTGAGTTTATATAATAATAAACTTTTCTGAAATGATTTTTAATTCTGAAAAATCATTTATTTAATATTTTTAATCAATTTTTGTTAGTTTTAATCATAATTAAATCATAATAAATTCAATTTTTAATATTTTTGCATCAAAATTTTATACAAATTATTTCTGAATATTTAGAACAGAAATATAAATTTTAAACTAATAATTCTTTAATTTTAGTATTTTTAAATATTAAAGTTAAATTTTGACAATTTGTAATAAATAGATTTAATATTCTATTTTAAAGAAAATAATTTTATAAAAATTATTTTTATACTTCAAACACATTATTGTGAACATCCTAAATTCAAACTTTATAAAAAGACTTTCATTTATTTAATTATCAAATTTCCCTTTATTTATTAAAACATTTTATTATAAATTCAACAAACGGTTATCCCCAAATCGAAACCCTAGAATATACTTGTAGACTAGATAGACTTAGACTTATTTGTTGCCTTATACATAGGGTAATACTTGGCAATCTATTGGGCTACACTCATACTATTCCTCAAGACCTAATACTATACTAAGGTGAGTTTACGTAACCATGTTTATGCGATTCTTTATACTTGCAACATTTTATTTAAGCAATTCAACATGCATGTCTAGTTGTAAACTTTATTGCCTCATGAATTAGTCAACAACAGTTTCAACGAGTTTCAACATTACATAATCATTAGCTATGGCCAAGCCGGCGATACTCAATAATAGATCTATTGGATTGACAACCCCACCCGGATACGTGTACCTCCTACATAGGTAGCGTGGGTGATTGTTATCGTTCCAACATATTACTAAGGTGAACCGTAGATGACGGGATGGACCTAAACTAGTCGGAGGTTTGATTATGTCGATTCAACATATTATGCTTATTCATTTAGACTTAAACTTACGATAGACATATGAATTGCTAAACTTTTATACTTAAACTATTTGCCTAACATGGATTATGTATTCTCACCAACTTCTAGTTGACCCCCCCCCCCATTTTTACAACTCAACAGGAAATAATGATGCTTGAAAGCTAGAGTATTTTCATGAGAAGACAATTTGAAGTCTATGCTTGCTTGATCTTTGTGATGTATTAGATTTCCACATTAAAACTCATCATGTATTTCTATTTTTGGATATTTGCACTTTAAATTTATTTCAATTAAAATTTGGTTACCATGTGCTACTGTATACTCATTCTTACGTGACACCTCGATGTTTCCGCCATCGGTTGGGGTGTTACAGATTGGTATTAGAGCCTTGGTTATAGGGAATTAGGTTATTAGAAAATAATCTAGACTATAACCTTAGGGACTTAAACAGTACTTGCTCCTCTTACTTGTAACCCTAATTGCTTCCCTAATCCTATCCTTATCCTATACCTTATATAACCCTAAGCCTACATGTGACTACTCTTATTCGTCTGCTGCAATCCTGATCCACCATTAGATTAATAGGACAAAATCTTCAGGTTTAACCTGAACCCCCTTGAGATCTCGTCGAAGTTCTAGATTTTAATAACGAACACGTGCAATCTGGAAGGGTGAACGCCTGTATTCCGAGTCTTTTGTCTAGGCTGGCATTGCGCATATATCCCAATCAGACGAGGGACCCGGATGCCGACCTGGGAATTCTCGGGATGAGTGTTCACTTATAGGCGAAAGCATGTCTTCATATGTTATTAAAATTTAGAATCTTTGATAAGTCAACGTTTTCATTTATTCGTTTTAATTAATGAATAAATGATTACATTCCTTATATAATCTCATTCATTTCATTGTATCTATTACAGATCATGCCTCCACGTCGCAGCACTCGCAACAGCAATGGTGAGAACCACGATGAAGGTGGTGACAACCATAACCATAACCACGGTCCTAACCACAACAACAATGGTGTCGATGCCCAACTGGCTGCGATCATTTCTCAACAAATGGCGCAGCAAATCGCAACTCTGGTTCCCAATTTGCTAGCACAAGTCATCCAAATGAATGGCAACGGGAACGGTAACGGCAACGGGAACGGGAAGGGCAATGGTAATGGAAATGGAAACCACAACGGGAATGAAATGGTCTCCCAGCCCGTACCTTTAAGCACTTCAATTCTTGTAACCCTCCAAAGTTTAGTGGTGAAGAAGGAGCTACAGGACTCCTCCAATGGTTTGAGGGTATTGAGAATACCTTCATCAACAGTGAATGCCCCGACAACTTCAAGGTTCGTTATGCCATGAGTGTTCTCCACAAGCGAGCACTCACTTGGTGGAATGAAGAAAAGCGCACCTGTGGGGCCGAAGTTGCTCTTGCTATGACATGGGACCAAGTCAAGGAGGTTATGAAGGAAGAGTTTTGTCCTCGCAACGAGGTTAAGAAGCTTGAAGATGAGTTCCACACCCTAGCTCAAGATAGTGGGGAAAACCTTGCCTAAAACACCCGCTTTCACGAGCTTAGCTTATTGTTGCCTCACAAAGTCACTCCCCTGCCGGTAGCCATCGAGAAGTACATCGGTGGCCTGCCCATGCAAATCCAGGATACCGTTTGGGGAAGGAATCTTGCAACTTTGGAAGAGGCCAAACGTCTAGCGGCCACTCTTACTGATAATCACGTGAAGAACGGTACTCTCTTCCGCAAGGGCACTAAGAAGACGGTTGCCAAAGACACTCCCCAGCCCGCGATTGAAGTCAAGCCTGAGACCTCAAGCAACAAAAAGCGCAAGGCTAGGAACTACATGGTTGCTACCACTCCACCTGCTGCCCAAAACCCAGCCAAGAAGCCGTATGGCGGGAGTCACCCTCTCTGCAACACTTGTTAATACCATCATCTTCCTGGTAGACCGTGCCGCCAGTGTAATAACTGTAAGCGGTATGGACACTACACCAACGCCTGTCAAGCCCCTGCTGCCCAAAACAACCAAAACAACCCAGCCAGAAATGCCCCAGCTCCCAACCAACAAAACAACCGGCCTGCTCGTGGTCAGTGCTACGAGTGTGGCAGCCCTAATCACTATATCAACAATTGTCCCAATCGCAACCAAAACCATAACCAGAACCAAAACCGCAACCAAAACCAAAACCAGAACCGTAACCAGAACCAAGGTGCTCGAGGTCGCGCCTACAATCTCAATGCTAACCAGGCTTGTGACAACAATGAAGTGGTGAATGGTACGTTCCTCATTAATAACCACTATGCATCCATATTGTTTGATTCGGGAGCTGATAAGTCATTTGTGTCACTGAAGTTTGAACCTTTACTTAACTTACCCCACACTAATCTAGAGGAACCTTTAGTGGTAGAGGTAGCTAATGGGAAGTCTATTTCGATCAACTCTATTATTCGTAACTGTGTGTTGAACCTCGACAATCATATCTTCTCTATCGATCTCATTCTTATGCATCTTGGAAGTTTTGATGTTATAGTAGGCATGGACTGGTTGTCAACCCATCGTGCCGAAATTCTGTGCTTTGAGAAAGTCATACGCATCCCTCTCGAATCTGGCGAAATTTTGAAGATCTATGGTGAGAAACCCTGTGGCGAGCTTAAGCTCATGTCTTGTACTACTGCCCAAAAGTACTTACGAAAGGGGTATACAGCCTTCTTAGCTAACGTGATAGAGAAGAAGGACAAAGGCAAAAGTATCCAAGACATTCCAATTATTCGAGACTATCCTGAAGTCTTCCCAGAAGATTTACATGGTTTGCCTCCTGCTCGACAAGTGGAATTTAGAATTGATCTTGTTCCTGGTGCTAATCCTGTCGCCAAAGCTCCATATCGTCTTGCACCCTCTGAGATGCAAGAACTTGCCAGTCAATTACAGGAACTTTCTGATAAAGGGTTCATTCGCCCTAGTTCTTCTCCATGGGGAGCCCCTGTCTTGTTCGTTAAAAAGAAGGATGGTTCTCTTAGAATGTGTATTGACTATCGTGAACTCAACAAACTCACCATCAAGAATCGTTATCCACTGCCTAGGATTGAAGATCTCTTCGATCAACTTCAAGGAGCAACCCACTTCTCGAAGATTGATCTTCGATCTGGTTATCATCAGCTTAGAGTCCACGATGAAGATATTCCCAAGACAGCCTTTCGTAAACGTTATGGTCACTATGAATTCATGGTCATGCCTTTTGGATTGACCAACGCTCCCGCAGTGTTTATGGATTATATGTGCGTATTAGGATCGAAAACAAACAAAGATTGATCAAACAAGTTAGTTTTAGGTGCGGAAACCCTAAAACTATCACAAAGTAATAATCAAACAGATTCAAACACGCAGATCATCATTTTCAATCAATTTCATTCATAAAACACTTGATTACACTTAGAATAATGATTACAATCAAGGTTTAAATGTAAAACAAGTTTAACAAAATCTAGAGAGAGTTTTCAGAAAGAGGAGGGAATAATAATCATCAAAGTTACATTCAAAAATGAACTTAACCTATTTATAGGCCTGCACATTCGCCCAAATCATCCATGCGAATGTGCAGGTTCGCCCACATTGACTGGTCGAACCAAGTTCTTCCATAATCTAAGTCTTCATTCGTATAAACATCTTCCTTCGCACCTTTATATCCTCCTTCGCACCATTAACCTCTCTCCTTCGCACCTTCGATATTAACAAACCAAAATGTGTTTTACAATCCAAAGCTCTAGTCGCACTTTTGCATCTACAAACTTCCCTTCGACTATTGCTTGGATTGTGTTCTTCGTTCTTCGTCCAACCTTTTGTTCCACATTCTGATATGCCTTTGAATCATTTGTTCTCTGGTCAACACCGGTTCCTGAAATTGTTTCTGTTTCTTCGTTTTCAGCTCTGGCACTTTCTGCTTCTCCACATACTTTCCCAACTTCACATCATAATCACATCCGGCATTAATATCCAACGCAAAGCACAGAAATACCACACGTTGGTACTTTCCTGCTTGCTCAGCATCTTTAGCATCTGAATAAATCGGATTATAGAATAGCATGATGATATCCTCATGTGAACAGTTTATCAACCACATGGGATCAAAGATATGCACTTTCTTATAATTCGACTCTCCATCCTTCAAAACGATCACGGCCTCTGCAATCTTCCAATCATAATACCACCAGATGAAGTCTTTGGCAAAGTGTTGCGGAATAGGCATCAAAGGAATCTTTTTCAACACTTTCGGTGGTTTGTATTTCAAAGTCACTTTGGGCGTACCGGTTATCAAATCAATATCCTTCTTATGAACTATTCGCTTTGGATATTGTGGTGTAAACAAGTCCCACTTGGTTCGGCTTTCACGAGTCATCTTTTCAGCAAAATAAGTAATCTGACTATTTGACGCTCCCGTTAAACGGTGACGACAAATGTCTCTGATTGCCCAATACGGAAGGGTCTTCAAGTGATGAAACTTTTCAAAATACAAAATCCCCTTCTCCCATTTCACTGCGAAACACTTCAACTCTTTAACAAACTTCCAGGCCAATGCACGACCTTTGAAAATCTTATTGTGAAGTTTGTAAAAGCTGCCTTGAATGTCTGGTTTCGGACGATTATTCTCCTTTTCTTTCAGCTTCTTTAACAACTCTTTTAAGCTGTCTGATTGCTCGAACCGTGGCTTGTTGTGCCCTTTAAAGATTTCATCTTCAAAGACTTTTCTCTTATCTCTTGCCAGCTTTTCGGCATGGTTTAGCAGTTCGTCTGAGAAAGAAAATCCACAATCTTGATTTGTTCTGAATTATTGTGGATATTCGTCGCTCGTAATATCTTCCATCTCGACTTCCTCGAATGCAGGAACATCACGATCATCCGAGTGATTTCCAGCTTCTTTCTCAGGAATCTTAGGAATAAAATTATCAGCAAGTAATTCTTCTAACGTCTTACCCACTTGCTTTGCTAAATCTTCCAGAATTTCTTTCGAAATAGCTGCAGACACTTCCCCATCCTCAAGATCAGGGTCATCATATTCCAACTCGAAGATTTTATTGTTAGATTCAAATATTTCCGGAAACCTGCTAGTCATGTCAATCGTCCAGACTCGATCGGTTAACATCTGACGATACTTATTCTTATCTTCTTCACACAATGACTTCAATCTGTCGTTCCAGAAAATATCTTCATCATCAACATTCTCACCAGGAGCTTTCGAGCTCGATTCACCGCCCTTATCCGAATCACGTTTCTCGTAAGAAAACTTATCAACATCATCATCATCGTCATCACTACTATCAAATGCAGAGCCGTCTCCATCACTAGATCCATCATCCGATCCATCATCATCCTTATTATCCTTTTTCTTTGACTTTGTATCATCACCAGCATCTTCATCTAGTTCATCATCTTCCTCTTCATCAGATAATTCGAAGTCAACTTGCTCTTCTTCTCTTTCTTTGTCAACTTCACCAGCTTGAAGTTGAGGAGCCTGAGAGTACAAGTTCTTGATCAGATCGTCCATATGCTTGTTACTCTTTTTCAGCTGTTGCTTCTCCTTCTTCAAGACTATTATCCTTCTGGTGTTACGTTGCTCATGTTTCAGCAACTTCTTGTTTTCTCTCTTTAGCTTCTTGATGGTTTTCTTCAAGGTCTCATTGTTATCTGCCGATGTGACTACGACTTCTAACATCTTCTTGTCATTTGACTTTAACTGCTCAATCTCCGTCTGTTGTTTAGTAATCAAATTCATCAACTCAGAAAATCTCTGATTCACAGCAGTCATGATGTCACTGTCCACCGATACTTTAGTCTTCTTTGGTGGTTCAACAGCTTCATGCAATTTTCCTTTCCTGATTTTCTTCAGCACATTATCCAATGCTTCATTCACATCATCCATTGGAATTTCTTCTGTTTGTTGTGTGCTAGATGTTGCTGCTGTCTTCTGTTTCTTTTGAGCAGGTGCAGTAACCGGTGATTTTGAACTTGTAGCTGGCGGCAGTTTCTTACCAGCAATTAACGATTCTATCTCTTTCTTCCTCTTTATACTTGGCTTCTCCTGCTTCTTCTTTTCTTTTCTAGCTGCTTGCACAGGAGAACCAACAAACGTCTCTTCAACATTAAAACCCAAATTTTCAACATCAACGGGAATAGGACTTTTGTTCCCTTGATCTTCTTCTCTTTGGCTATCAGTCGCACCAGCCTCAGTGGCCTTGGGCATGGTCGTCACTGTCTCAGCATCAGAATTCCATTGTTCTTCCTCAATTGTCTCTTCTGAATCAATGGAAGCTTCATCAACAAGATTCAAACCCTTTTTCGCCATTCTCTTATTTCTACCTTGAGTTCTCTTCTTCTTTTCTGGTTCAGTAACCTCAATCCTTATCTCTGGTTTCTTGATCTTACCACTCTTAGCGCCTACATTCACCACTTGTCTCTTGCGCTTAGCGTCAGGATCAACATGATGTAATGGATTGTCAGCATCATAATCACTGTTTACATTCCTTACAAGCCCCTCACCCGGATCATTATAATCTGCCCTAGCTAGATGACCAAACAAACGTCTAACAGGAGGACGTTCTTCAACAGATAAACCCTTATAGGCTTTCATTCTAGATAGTGTGTTCAGCGACATGTGTTCCTGAACAACAATATGTTTAGCATCTCTCTTCAATTCTTTGTACTTGTGATCGAATATCATCTGAAGAAAACGAGGATATAATAGAAACTTCAGGTTCCTCGTTCCATTGACAGGTTCCAATAAATGAGACATCAGCATGCCAGAAATATTGAACGGTTTGTTCAATACCAAAGCAACCATCATCGAACTGATGCTCTTCCTCATCAAGTCATAACCTCCCGCAGCAGATCCGAATACATGGATTAAAACATGTGCCAGATATTTGAACTGTGGGCACAGTTTTCCTTTGTGCAACGAACCGTCAGTGATAGGTCCGTTATACTTCATCCTGAGAAAACACTTCCTTTGATCCATGAATGTAAACTCCTTCGGATCGTTCGGATCATCATCCAGATTCAGTGCTTCTCTTAGATCTTCTTCACACACAATGACTCGTTGTCCCTGGATTCTGCTTGTCAAGCAAGATTCGTTCTTCCAGAAATCTAGTTTAGCATTAGACCAGAATTCCTGAATCATGTCTCGATAGATCACTGTCGGCGTAGCAATAGCATCTATTACTCTGCTTCGCTTCAAAAACTCAATGATACCAACAAATTCCGTGTGCTTCTTCACGTCGCCAAGATATGCACAACAGTTGTGCGCATTCTCAAAATCAAGCTGCTTTGCGGGCTGAGATGAGGATCCTGCCTGTTCTGTAGTCTTCTGTTGTTCAGACATTGTTAGATCTGCAAAACAAATTAAGAAAACATGTTAAAAACGGACAAAAATAAACAAAAATAAACAAAAATTGAAAATTTTTGATCAAAACTCCTTCCTTCGCCCAAACGGGGGTACGAAGGTGAAATTGTGTAGGTACGAATGAGAAACAGTTGGTACGAATGTGATAATTTTAATAAAAAGTTTCATTCGCCCAAATAATTCTCTTTCGCCCAATTAATGCTCTTCCTTCGCCCATTCGAACTGGTCGAAGGAGACAGTTCATATTTTTGAAAAATCAATTTTGAAATTTAGAGGTCCTGAACATGTCCATTTGATTGAAATGGGACCTAATAATGCCGATAATCAATCCTAGACTAACAGATTCATCAATTGTTGATTGTGTTTGTGTTTTCACCCAAAAACTAGGTTTTATACACTGATTACACAATCTGGGCTGTTTTAAACCTTTGTTTTGATTACTTCTCCCCCTAAAACTCACACACAATCAACCCTGACCAACAATTGTTATTATAAAGTTGATTTAGATCAGTTTTAAGCGGTTAGGGCTCGTAATAGAGAAACAGGGATTAAACGACTGAATCCGTGTTGAATACCTGTAAAAATGATATGGAACTGATCAGTGATATCCCACGAACACAATAGAACAATTTTTAATGAAAAATCAACAAGGTGAGGTTACAAAGAAAATCTGAAAAAAAAATTATAAGTGGGGTTCGAATGAGACACTGGATATATATAGACCTGTACGTTCGCCCGTTTTGTCCATACGAAGGAGAAACTTTTCTCTCCTTCGACCCTATTGAAAGGGTTCGAATGAGATGAAAGGGTTCAAATGAAATAATTATCAGGAACACTCTCCTTCGCCCAAACAAAGCATACGAATGAACAAGTAAAATCCCACATTCGACCAAACGAATGGGCGAATGAGAATTGGGATTTTTTGAAAATTATCCAAATCTCAAAAACGAGTCCCAGTTCAATTATTTTCCAACTTTTATGCATCCAGCATTCATGTTTTCAAATTTTAAAAGTTACAAAGCTCAAATGGTGTATCCAGGTTTAGAAAATCGACCTCAACCACCATCAGTTATCAAAAATAAGATGAAAAAGAAAAATCTTTTTGGATTTTCTAAAGTTTATGCTAAAACACACCTAAAATCTTTTTGAGTTTTGTAATTTTTGACGAGAAAATAAAATGCAGAAATGTAAATGAAAAACTGTAAATATTTTTGTGATTCCGGTAAAGGGATCATATCAGTTTTTGAGAAATCTGATCACACCGTTGATCTTTTTGAAATTATTATCATTAAAGACAATGTGTGATCTGGCAACTGCTGATATTGTGATCCACATAAACTCACATGCAGACTTTTGTGCAGTGCTTTATACTGATACTGATATTTATAGTATAAACGCAATTGTCTGTGGTTGCCACGCACACGACATACTCCCGTATCAAGAAGTGAATGCACAAAGACTCATTGTAAAGCGTGATTATGCTTTCGTTGTCTGTAATTTGTACAAGATATAATGCATAGAGGTATACAGGTCAGCAAATTAATGCAGCAGAGTAGCATATGCACTATACCAGGTTGAGGACTGATATTAATCATGATTCGCATCAATGATCAATACGATGTAATAGATAAGCTTTGATTATCATATAACATAGAAAGTTCCTCAATTCGGTAACTTTAGGATTTGGCATATAGCTCTTTTATAAAGACACCCTGTCTGATCTAGGTCCGTAATGACTTACAGCAGAAGATCAGAGAGGCTAACCCTAGACAACTAATAACATAACGACCCTAAACCTCCGAGTTTTGTACAAATACCCTATCAAACGAAATTACGGTACTAAGACCATATGCCCATGAGGAGTTCATCCACACAACAAATCGTTTGATATGTATGTATCAGACACGCAGTAATAGGTCTACGAAGCCTATCAACACATTGCACAGACTCAGACACACGCCCTATATAGCATTACATTATTTAGAATGTGTCAGATCCCCACTGATGTACTATCATTTCCCTATATACTCCAGGAAATCATTTTAGAATTTTCTGATTTTTATAGATTTTCGAATTTACTGTTCCCAAGGATAAGCTGGAGCATTTCAAATATGTGACTGCCCAGATATCGTTTGTTCACAGAAATCTGACGGCATTAATCTAAGGGAAGAAGATATAGCAGTCAGCAAAGAATTTTTTTTTTTTTTAATTTTTATGGATTTTGAATTTTTTTTTTTAATGTTTTTGGATTTTTCGAAATTTTTCTGAAAAACAGTAAAAAATTAAACTAAAAAGTGATAGACTGAGGTGGTGATCAGTCCTGTTTTTCTTTAATACCATTTGCTTTCAAAAGATAATCAAATCTGGTTTTATCAAAAGCTTTGGTAAAAAGATCTGCGCGTTGATAATCAGTGTGGATTTTGACCATATCGATCAACTCTTTAGCATAACAATCACGGATAAAATGATATTTAATCCGGATATGTTTAGCCTTTGAGTGATTTACTAAGTCTTTTGTTAATGCGATTGCGGCCTCATTATCACAGTAAATAGGGGTTTTAAGAAATTGCAAACCGTAATCCACCATCTGCTGTTGGATCCAAAGAACCTGTGAGCAGCAGTTCGATGCTGAAACGTATTCTGCTTCACATGTGGATAGTGCAACTGCGGTTTGTTTCTTGCATTGCCAGGTCACGAGCCTGCTCCCCATAAACTGACATCCAGCCGTTGTGGATTTGCTGTCTTTGTCACAGCCGCCCCAATCTGCATCACTAAAAGCGATTAGGTCAAAATTATCATCATGAGGGTACCACAGTCCTTTCGATGGACAACCCTTCAGATATCTAAGGATACGCCTGACATCGCGCACAAAGACATGTCGCAAACATTATATCAGGTCTTGACGCTGTGAGATACATCAGAGATCCGACGATTGCTCTGTATGTAAATGGATCAGTCAGCTCCCCCTTAAGGTCAACTCCAATCCCGTGATTGGGCTGTATCGGGGTATCCATCGGCTTCGAATCATCCATCTGGAATCGGCTCAATACTTCAGAAACGTATTTCGTCTGGTGAATAAAGATCCCCGTTGGTCTTTGCTCCACTTGTAAGCCGAGGAAAAACTGCATTTCTCCCAGAGCGCTCATTTCGAACTTTTCCTGCATAACTTGTACAAATTCCCTGCACAGAAGTTCGTTAGTAGACCCAAAAATAATGTCATCAACATAAATTTGTACTACAAGCAAATCATCTCCTGTTCGTTTCGTGAACAGTGTGCAGTCTACCAGTCCGCGTTTGAATCCTTTCGAGAGAAGATACGTGCTCAGCTCCTCATACCATTGTCTCGGAGCCTGGTGCAACCCGTAGAGAGCTTTGTTTAACACATAAACCTTATCCCGGTGAATAGGGTGCTCAAAGCCCGGCGGTTGACCTACGTAAACTTCCTCTTTGACCACACCGTAAAGAAATGCGCACTTTACATCCATCTGATACACCTTAAACTTCTTCCATGATGCAAACGCGAGGAACATTCTGATAGCTTCCAAGCGTGCAACCGGTGCATAGATTTCATTGTAGTCGATTCCTTCAACCTGATGAAAACCTTGAACGACCAACGAGCTTTGTTTCGTACTATAACTCCTCTGTCATCCTTCTTGCACTTGAATACCCATTTGGTTCCAATTTTCTTTCTACCAAGGGGCAAATCTGTTAGGGTCCATACACCAAGTTTCTGGAATTGTAATAACTCCTCCTGCATTGCTTCCACCCAGGCGTCATCCAAAAGAGCATCCTTGTATGTCCGCGGCTCGACCTGCGAAACATAACAAGCAAATGACCAGTCATTCTGAAAACCAGATTTCTGAATTTTGGCATATAAAGCAAGATTGCCAATGTTTTCTGGTGCTTGAGCATTCTTTAGCTGCCCTCTCGTCATCACACTGCTACCAGGATCACCAATAACTTGTTCAAGCGGGTGTATCCGATGTATCCGAGATTCCGGATAATCAGGTACTTGTACTCCCGTCTGAGTTGTCAAATTCTCTGTAGAAGCCAGATCATTACCCACATTCGATGTTGAAGCATCAGTAGTAGATGGGTTCACTGGTGATGTCACTGTAGCGTTGTCCAGAATAGCTTCACTTGTTGCATCATCGTCTTCGTATTCTGATTCGGATGAATTAAGCGATGTAGAAGCCTCTTGGAACACCTCTTCTTCCAGTACAGGAGCAGTGGCTTCATTAGAAGCTGCTTGGGGGTTTACCGTGATTGGACGCACTAACGGTGAAGTTACGGCGTTTTCGACATCGTAGTATAATCGAAGTACATCTTCTTCAACCATGCTATCTAGATTGAATGATTCAAAGAAATCTTTGTAATCAAACATCCAATCTGGTCCTCCACCTTGTACATTTTGTGTATATCTTTGAACTTCGACATTAGCCCACTCCTCGACTTTTCTAGTTCTTTTGTGGAATACCCGTTTTAATGGGGTTGCATATCCAACAAAATAACCTTCTTCAGCCTTTGGTGCAAACTTTTCCGAAGGATTCAGCATTGTACATGGGGCACCAAATGGTTCTAGATACTCCAGATTCGGCTTGCGTCGGTTCAACAGCTCATAAGAAGTCTTGCCAAACTTCTTCACTGTTAAAACACGGTTAAGAGTATAACATGCCGCGTAAATAGCTTCGTTCCAGAACATGACTGGAAGATTTGAATCCGCAAGCATAGTTCTCGCCGTCTCTATAAGAGTCCTGTTCTTTCTCTCTGCGACACCGTTCTGCTGGGGTGTATACGGAGCGCTATATTCATGATGAATTCCTTTGTTTGCACAAAGATCCTCCATCTGAGCATTTTTAAACTCCGTCCCATTGTCACTCCGGATTCTTTTGATCTTCAGACCATATAAATTCTCCAGACGTGTAAACAGAACCTTCAAATTGTCAAAAGTGTCGCTTTTCTGATGCAAACACATTACCCATGAAAATCTGGAATAGTCATCAGTCACCACAAGACAGTATAATTCCCCGGCATGACTTTTACGTCTGACTGGACCGAATAAATCCATATGCAAACGTTCAAGTGGCAGCTCAACAGAATTAACTTTCTCTGGTCTATGGGATTGTTTGTGCTGCTTTCCCTTCTTGCAACTGATACACTTGTCATTCAGATAGAAGTGTTTGACATTAACTCCCGTGACAAGTTCCTTCTTCACAAGTTGATTCATCTTTCTCAAATGTATGTGTCCCATTCTCCTGTGCCACATAATGGATTCTTTTTCTGTAGCCTTGGAGAGGAAACACGTGACTTGGCCATGGGTGGTCATTGCTTTAGACATGTCGAGAATATACAAGTTGTTAACTCTCGGTGCCTTCAGCATCACCCACTCTTTTGGCAACTCAAACCCAGGTTTCAAGATATAACAAGATTTGTCATCAAAATACACTGAAAATTGTTTATCACAAATCTGACTAACACTGAGCAAATTATAGTCTATCTGTTTCACATAAGAAATCCGCTCAAATGTTACGACCCCATTGCTTACACTACCCTCCATAGTAATGTAGCCTCCCTTATTTCCAGCAAATGCCACATAACCTCCGTTAATGTTTTTGATGTCAAAGAGTAGCGCGAGGTCCCCGGTCATGTGACCAGAAGCTCCACTGTCAACAATCCATAGGCTGCTCACAGGGCCAGCTGGAGCTCCCTGCACATTTAAAGTAGATCAATTAGTTCTTTCGGGGGACCCAAGCCTGTTTGGTCTTGGGTCTTTGAACAGGTTGTTTCAAAGAATCTTTTGACTCACAAACATCTTGGGTTACTTCAACCCCTTTCTTCTTACTAACAACCTCCTTTATCTCATTCTTCTCGCTCTGTGAAGTAGAGGCTCCTTCAGATTCCTTAGATGACCAAGATTGCTCAGATCGTTTCAAGATCCGAATCTGAGATTTTGAAGTCTCAGTCGGTTTCTTTACTTCTTCTTTAAAAGCAACCTTCTTGGTTACCTTCTCTGATTTAACAGAGACAGGTCCAACTGATTGTTTACCATTAGGTTTAGGAGCGACCTTTTTGGTTTCAACAGTTGAGTTCATCTGAGGTTTCTTACCAGATTTATCAGTGGTCATCCGGTTGCGCTTATCATACGTCATCGGACGATTTTCCCCCTTGTTGTAAAAATTGTTTTGATTATGATAAAATTCTTTTTGGGGAAAATGCCGTCTCTGTTGATAGCCATAGTTGTCAACCGGATACTCATGATATTGCCTCATCTCCACCTCGTGCCTTTTGTGTCGTACGTACGGGCAGGCGGCAAGTAAATGTCCCCGTTCCCCGCACTTATAACACGCACGGTATTCCTCGTAGTTTTCCTTGATCGGCGACTTAGAAAAACTAGCAATGGGATATCGATCGACCATGCATTGTTTCCTTAAACTCTCAGGAGCTGGGTCCTTCGAGTAAGTCGGTTCAATAAAACTATTTTCCTTATGAACAGGCAAAACAAACTGTGTGACATTGACCTTTGCTTCTTTTTCCGAATAAATTTTGTCTAAGATCTCTTGAGGAATGTCGTTGGTCCTTTCAAATTTCGGGAACCAAATCGTACTTTCCTGCCAGATCTTTTCGATTTTTGTAGAATTGACAAATTTAATCGGAAACTCATCATCTGATAAAATCTTATCGGAGCCTTGCATCCGATAGAAGATTTTGACAGGTTTATCACACACTTCATTGCTCACATCATTGTTTTTCTCAGATTTTAATTCATTTTTCTTCTCAACCGGTTTTACCACATTTTTCTCAGTTTTAATTTCAACTTTCTTTTCAACCGGTTTTCTCACGTTTTTCTCAACCTTCTTAACCTCTTTCTTTTCAAAACTTTTACCAACAAACTTATCATTTTTCTTAACCTCATTTTTGCGATGAGCATTTGCCATTGGATGAATGATCTGAGACGGTGAGATTGGCTCAGTAGTGATTATATGATTTTCATCAGGGATATCACTATCACTTTCAACCGTCTCAGATGACTCATCTTCTTCATCTGAATCATCAGTAGCGACCACACCCTCACTATTTCCCAGTACTGGTCTCACATCAGAATATGGATCCCCGACACTGGAAGTGTTAGGCTCATTTTCTGGTGTGGGATCAGGATGAATTAAAGTCTCCGGTGGTATTTCATGTAAAATGTGATTCTCAAACAATACCGGAGATGGAACTGACTTATAGTTTGCACTATTCGTCTGGGAGGGTTCTTCAATGATATGATCGACTACATATGCTATGTGCTTGTAACTTTCTAATTTCTTGTTAACTTTTTCCGCAAAGCACTTGATGGTTGCCATTTCTAATTTAGTGTTTTCCATTTCATTGATGTAATTATTAATGGCAAGTTGTTTAATAGACAATGTCTTTTTCAATTCAGACACATCCTTTTTATAACCATCAAGAACTTTGTTGAAATCTTTTAAGTCCTTTTGATAAATCTGACAGTTGAGTTTTGCACTCTCAAGTTGAACCTTGAGAAGCTTGTTTTCATCAGTCAGTTTTTCAAAATCAGCACATTTGTCACATTTAACACAAGATTGAGTTTCAGAACTTACCGGCTTAGGAGGTTCTGTCATGGCCATTAGAGCAAAGTGAGCTTCCTTTCCTGCAAAGAATTTGGAGTAGTCAATCTTGGTGCATGCATCATCCACCATACATGACTTGCGAGTCATCAGGAAGTCAGCTTCAGCTAGCAGTTGGTCAATATCATCATCTAGTGAATTCACACTAGTTTCTGAATCAGATTCGCTCTCCATATCCGAGTAAGCTGAGTCATATTGATCTCCAACATCAGTGACAGAATCAAGAATCATCCCCGATCTCTTGTCTTCACCTTCAGCAATCACATCATCATTCACTTCTTCAATCTTCAACTCCGACACCTTTTCAATCACAACCTCTTCTTCAACTTCCTCATCCTCATCCAACCTCATCTGCTGTGCCACGCACGCAACATTCCCAGCAGTGATTTCCTCCACCCCCAATTGCATACCAGTCCAGTCAAAACCTTCATCCTTTTGGATAACAAGTGCTTGGTTTTGAGTATCAGTTTGGTTTTGATTTTGTGTGTTAGGTGTAGAGATAGGAACAATAGTTCGGTTTGGGTTTTGTTGAGGTTGGTTTTGGGTTGTGGATTGTCTGGTGTTGTTGTTTTGTTGACGGTTCTGATAAGTGTTTTGGTTTTGTGGTTGAAAGCTTGAGATGTTGGGATTATTGTAAGACACTTGATTCTGGTTTTGGTTTTGTCGGTTTTGGTATGTAGAATTGAAAGGATTTCGGTTACCTTGTTGTGCTGGTTGTGTGCACTCCCTTTTAAAATGTCCCTTTTCACCACAGTTAAAGCAAGTAACCTTTGCTTTGTTGAATCCGTATGTGGTATTGGGAGAGGTTGAGAGATCAGTCCTGCCAGTCTTCTGAATGAAATCAGTGGCTCTCCTCATAATGCTTGCAAAAGCCCACTGAATGTCCATCAACTCCATTTCCTCTTTATCGATTTGAGCATAGTCCTCATTGGTGAGATTATTGTTACCAATTTGACTTGCTACCAAACCGTTGTAAGAAGCGACCATGGCAGATACTAGAGCAACATGCTGTTGAGCAATTTCAACAGTCACATTGTTAAGGTTTGATGTCTCTAACACAATCGGGTTTTGACTTGATTGTGCTTGAGTAATCTGCATCTGGTTCACTTGAGGAGGATATTGTTGTTGTTGTTGCTGTTGACTTGATGTATAGCATGCGGCTTGTTGTAATGGTGAAAATGGTGGAATAAAGTTTTGTGTTTGATAAGGTTGTTGTGTGTATGATGGTGTGTAAGATGAAGTTTGAGCAAGGTGGTTAATGGGTGCTTTTGTTGGTTCAACAATGTTAGACACACATGCTATGTGAGGTGCAACAGTAGATGTGGTGCTTGAAGCAGAAAGAGAGTTAGATGTTCCACTCACATAAAAATCAGGATTCTGTGGAATCTGAGCTCTCTTAGCTTTTCTCTTTTCCTTCATCTCTTTGTTTTCCAGCTTTTGGATGAACTCATTAATGGTCCAATACTGGTAAGCATCCTTCTCCTTTAACACTTCGATGTGTTGATTCCAACAGGGTGGTAATGCATCAGCAAATTTATCAACTAATTCCGACATTGGAATGCTGATCTCATAGCTCGACAATTCAGTGAGCAAATGGCAGTACCTTGGAACCAACTCTTTTAGGGTCTCATTACCCATATAACTGAAGTTTTCAAACTCCTTTCGAAGCTCCTCCATCCTAAGCTTCCTGATCTTCTCATTTCCATCATGTCGATTTCTCAGCATATCCCAAAGTTGTTTGGATGTAGTGCACGATCCAAACTGGTGTAATAGATCAGTGTTGATCGCCTGGGATAACTGAGAGAATGCTTTCTTCTCTATAGCAAACCTTTTCTTCTCGTCATCCGCCAAATTCTCCAAAGGGATTGGTTCTCCAGTATTCTCCAGAATAGGAGCAACGTAACCCTTCACAATCATTTGTCATGCCTCGGCCCCTTCAAGTCCTTGTCCCTCAACGTGAATCTTAAACTTCGTCTTCCAAGTGTTATACTCCTTCATGTCCATTAACTTCGGTGGACGATTGTCGCTTCCAGAAGATAGATCATGAATAAGAGTAGAAATAGCGTTGGTCGTCTGGGAATGGACTGCTGCTGCTGCGACTCCCCAATAGTTGTCAATCGGTTGTGGTAATGATTGAACAACTTGTTGTGGTGCCGAACTAGTCATAGCCATATAATTGATCGGCTGTGATGGTTGTCTAGTCTTTTGAGCTGCAATGGACCACGGATCTTGTGTTGTCTGCTGTTGTGGTGCTTGAGTAGGTCTAGGCGTTGTTGGAAAGTTCCACATCTTGTCCTGCAAACAAATAAACACGAAAAGATTAAAAATTTTTCAAAACAGGATGTTCCTTCGTATATACGGACGTGCGAAGGAGAAGTAAAGTTCTCTTTCGCCCGTTTATAATTGATACGAATGAAAGCTAATCAACAAAAAACTCCTTCGACCACTTAGAACTCTCTTTCGACCGTTTATCAACTCCTTCGACCGTTCGATTATGCGAAGGTGAAACAAGGGTACGAATGTGAAAAATAAGCAATCAAAGTCTTCCTTCGACCACAAAAACACCTCCTTCGTACAGAAACACACTCTTTCGACCCAAATAAATTCCTCTTTCGACCAAAACCTCTCGTTCGACCCCTGTGATTTCAAAAACGGTTATTCTTTGAAAATCAGTTAATTTTGATCATGTTTTTCAAATGTTGATGGATTTTGATGATCTTGAGCAGGTTTTGAATCGGATTTGATTTGGAACAACTTTAATAAAGAGAATTATCCAATTTAAACTCGAAATCAAGGTGTAATCATTAGGATCGAAAACAAACAAAGATTGATCAAAATCTTATCACATCAGTTTGTTTATTGAAAACATAAACTTTTTGACCAAAATTGGGTCCAAATCAGCTGAGAGATTATTAATTTGTGGTTGTTTGATCCGAAATGGCTCTGATACCACTTTATATGTGCGTATTAGGATCGAAAACAAACAAAGATTGATCAAACAAGTTAGTTTTAGGTGCGGAAACCCTAAAACTATCACAAAGTAATAATCAAACAGATTCAAACACGCAGATCATCATTTTCAATCAATTTCATTCATAAAACACTTGATTACACTTAGAATAATGATTACAATCAAGGTTTAAATGTAAAACAAGTTTAACAAAATCTAGAGAGAGTTTTCAGAAAGAGGAGGGAATAATAATCATCAAAGTTACATTCAAAAATGAACTTAACCTATTTATAGGCCTGCACATTCGCCCAAATCATCCATGCGAATGTGCAGGTTCGCCCACATTGACTGGTCGAACCAAGTTCTTCCATAATCTAAGTCTTCATTCGTATAAACATCTTCCTTCGCACCTTTATATCCTCCTTCGCACCATTAACCTCTCTCCTTCGCACCTTCGATATTAACAAACCAAAATGTGTTTTACAATCCAAAGCTCTAGTCGCTCTTTTGCATCTACATGGATTTGATGAATCGGGTTTGTAGACCCTACCTCGACAAATTCATGATCGTTTTCATCGATGATATTTTGATTTACTCTAAATCAAAATCCGATCACGAGCAACATCTTCACTCCATCTTGGGTCTCCTAAAGAAAGAACAACTGTATGCTAAGTTCTCAAAATGTGAATTTTGGCTTAAGGAAGTTCAATTTTTGGGACATGTCATTGATATGAACGGAATTCATGTTGATCCCGCAAAAATCGAAGCTGTGAAAAATTGGAGTGTTCCTAAAACTCCAACCGAAGTCCGTTCTTTCCTTGGTTTGGCTGGTTATTATCGTCGATTCATCGCCAACTTCTCTAAAATCGTTGTTCCTCTCACTACCTTAACTCACAAGGGTAAACCCTATGAGTGGGGACCAAAGCAAGAGGAAGCATTTGAAACTCTTAAACTGAAACTCTGTGAAGCTCCTATCTTGTCTCTACCGGATGGTAATGATGATTTCGTGGTCTATTGTGATGCATCAAACCAAGGTCTTGGTTGTGTTCTCATGCAACGAGGAAAGGTTATTGCTTATGCGTCTAGACAGCTCAAGACTCACGAAAAGAATTATACCACCCATGATCTTGAATTGGGCGTTGTTGTCTTTGCTCTCAAGATTTGGAGATATTATCTTTATGGGACCAAATGTGTGGTGTTCACGGACCACAAAAGTCTCCAACATGTCTTCGACCAGAAAAATCTTAACATGAGGCAACGACGTTGGGTTGAGTTACTTAACGACTATGATTGCGAAATTCGCTACCATCCTGGCAAGGCGAATGTTGTGGCAGGCGCACTTAGTCGTAAAGAGCGTATCAAACTTCAATGTGTGAGAGTTCGTACTGATCTTCAAGATCGCATTCTTCAGGCTCAACATACATCAGTCACCCAAGGTAACATGTATGATGAAATGTCTTGTGGTGCTGAGACTCAACTTGAAACCAAACCTGATGGTCTTCTCTATTTTCTTAATCGACTGTGGATTCCCGACCGTGATGATCTTCGTACTTTTCTCATGAACGAGGCTCATAAGTCTCGTTATTCTATTCATCCTGGAGCTGACAAGATGTACCATGATCTCCGTTATTCTTATTGGTGGCCTGGTATGAAGAAAGATATTGCCCTCTTCGTTGCAAAATGCCTCACTTGTTCAAAGGTCAAGGCTGAACACCAACGACCATCTGGTATGCTCGAACAACCAGAAATTCCTGTATGGAAATGGGAGAGCATAGCTATGGACTTCATCACCAAACTCCCTCATACACCCAAAGGTTTTGACAGTATTTGGGTAATCGTCGATCGTTTGACCAAGTCAGCCCACTTCTTACCCATTCGTGAGAAGTATTATGTGGAAAGGTTGGCAAGGATGTACGTAAGTGAAATCGTATGCCGTCATGGTATACCTTTGGACATTATCTCTGATCGTGATGGTCGCTTCACCTCTCACTTTTGGGATTCTCTGCAAGATGCTTTGGGTACCAAGTTGAACCTGAGTACTGCTTATCACCCTCAAACAGATGGTCAGACTGAACGGACCATCCAGACACTTGAGGATATGCTCAGGGCATGTATCATCGATTTTGGTGGCACATGGGATTCTCATCTTCCTTTGGTTGAGTTTTCATACAACAACAGTTATCACGCCAGCATTAACATGGCTCCTTTCGAGGCACTCTATGGTCGTAAATGTCGTTCACCTGTCTGTTGGACTGAGGTTGGTGAAGCCCGTATCAATGGACCCGAACTAATCCAGGAAACCACAGACAAAATTCAACTTATTCAGGATAATCTTCTCAAGGCTAGAAGTCGTCAGAAGATTTATGCTGATAAACGTCGTAAACCCTTGGAATTTCAAGTTGGGGACCTTGTACTACTTAAGGTATCCCCTTGGAAAGGAGTAATTCGTTTTGGTAGAAAGGGAAAACTAGCTCCTCGATACGTAGGCCCATTCAAAATTCTTGACAGAGTTGGAAAAGTGGCTTACAAACTTGATCTTCCACCTGAGCTAAGCAATGTGCACCCGACCTTCCATGTTTCGAATCTCAAGAAATGCTTAGCAGATGAGAACCTTCATGTTCCTCTTGAGGATGTGCAAATTGATGAAAGCATGCACATTATCGAGAAACCCGTTGAGATTGTTGATACTGGAGTCAAGAAACTCAAGCGCAGTCGCATTCCGATCATTAAGGTTCGTTGGGAATCTAAACGAGGTCCAGAGTTCACTTGGGAACGTAAAGACCAGATGAAGTCTAAGTACCCACATCTTTTTCCACCAGACTCTCCAACTCCAACTTCGGGACGAAGTTCCTAAAAGTAGGGGAGACTGTAACATTACGTAATTATACTTGTACGTTACACTCGTTATTAATAAAAACGTCAAGTTCTATCATTATTATTCGCATTTAATTATTTTTGTTGCATTTTGGAAACCCTAATACTATATAATTTATATATATATATATATGGTTATATTATAGATAATTGTTAAAAAAATGGTGCTTGGGCCGGGAATCGAACCCGCGCCCAAGCCGGTTCATTGAACACAACACACACAAACCATCTGGGCTGGCACTCTTATTTGTTTCAAACCCGGGGCCTAATAATTATATCATTAGTTAAAAAAACCTTCACAGTTGACTTGAAAAGTCAACTGTGAGACACGATATACCTTAATTATCAATCATAATTCGTGATTGTTCTGTATTTGGCATCGTGACACAATCACCGGCCTGTTATGACTCAGACCCACATCAATCAACATTCAATTGTTGCCTTATTGATCCACAACGCGTCCTACAATCAATTCGAGGTCAAAGGTTGCCAATTCGAACACCCAACTCGCTATACTATAAATTGAACCATTCCTGGACAATCACAACTCGCCATTACATCTTTCTCAACCTCCAATTCATCATAATTATCCTCTGTTCTTGATTTTTCGATCGCGTTTTGACTTCGGCTTTGACTTGGCAATTATAATCGTAACAGCTTTGTAAGTATGATATTTTTGTTGGGATTTAACCTTCGGCATTCACACATCAATAGCCCTAAGGTTAATTGGGTTATTGATGCGTGAATCAAACGATTGGAAAAATTAGGGCTCGTGGGTTTTAATTGGGGATAAACACGTTTTGGCATATAATATTTATTTCAAATAAAACTGAAATCAACACAACCACTGGTCTGGACCAAGTGGTTGTGTCTGGTGCTAGCTTCCTGAGCCACCCGGGTTCGAGTCCCGGCAGTGGCAAAACTTTTTTTTTCCCTTTATTTTGTTTTTAATCAAACAAATCTAATAATTATATATAATACTTATAATTTTATAAATTCGTGTTTTAAATATTAAAACTCTTTTATAAATTCTAAAAAAAATTATTTTATGATAATCTGATGAAAAAGTTTCACTCACAATTTTTAGTTTTCAAAAATTAATATTTAATATATATAATAATTAAATCAATTTTATTCTATTATATTTATAAAATTCCATTAAAATATCAAAACAATTTTATAAATTTCCACAAAAATTATTCTGAGTTTATATAATGATAAACTTTTCTGAAATGATTTTTAATTCTGAAAAATCATTTATTTAATATTTTTAATCAATTTTTGTTAGTTTTAATCATAATTAAATCATAATAAATTCAATTTTTAATATTTTTGCATCAAAATTTTATACAAATTATTTCTGAATATTTAGAACAGAAATATAAATTTTAAACTAATAATTCTTTAATTTTAGTATTTTTAAATATTAAAGTTAAATTTTGACAATTTGTAATAAATAGATTTAATATTCTATTTTAAAGAAAATAATTTTATAAAAATTATTTTTATATTTCAAACACATTATTGTGAACATCCTAAATTCAAACTTTATAAAAAGACTTTCATTTATTTAATTATCAAATTTCCCTTTATTTATTAAAACATTTTATTATAAATTCAACAAACGGTTATCCCCAAATCGAAACCCTAGAATATACTTGTAGACTAGATAGACTTAGACTTATTTGTTGCCTTATACATAGGGTAATACTTGGCAATCTATTGGGCTACACTCATACTATTCCTCAAGACCTAATACTATACTAAGGTGAGTTTACGTAACCATGTTTATGCGATTCTTTATACTTGCAATATTTTATTTAAGCAATTCAACATGCATGTCTAGTTGTAAACTTTATTGCCTCAGGAATTAGTTGTCACACCACGACAATGGCGGAAACACGTGGCGCGACGGTTCAAAAGCATAAAGTCAAGGTTATTGCTAAACACAAGTAATTTAAGAAAATGGGTCATTTATTATGACGTCAAATCTTGTTCAAACATTACACAAAAGTTAATTGTTTTTAAGATAATCATAGAGGTTTCTCATATATATCCCAAATGCCTTGGGAAATAAAAGTGAAACCCCACAAAAGTTTGACGCCGCATAGGAGGATTCCTTGACCCAGCTTGCCCGGTGCTCCTTCATCTAGTTACCTGAAAGATATGTTTAAAAGTTTCGTCAATATAAAATATATTGGTGAGTTCACAGGTTTTTTTAGTTTCCAAAACTTGATTACTTGGGAAATACCATGTTATGACAATATATAGGAGTTGCAAATTCCTATAACTCTACTTGAGACTATAATCAAACCAAGACGTATAAATAAATGTGCCCCGCTCCAAGTCGTTACTCGGTTTCCCACGACTTAAGTTCAGAATATATGCACCCCAGGCATAACCTAATGCATAATCGACGCTATCGATTAGGGGTGGGCCTTGTCAGGCACCAATAGTACTATCCAAATATTCCACCGGTTTCATTTCCCTGAACAAATGATTATAGAGGCGAGAACTCAACCCCGAGTGGCGGTCACATCTCAAGTAATAAACCCGTCAAACAATTTCCCTAACATATCTTTCCCCCGAAAACGTAAAAATAGTTTAAAATGGGGCCGTGAAACTCACCTGAAACTCTGTCTGGATTACTTAGGCGAATAGCAAAGATGGTCTCGCACCTACAAACGTCCTAGACGTATAAGTCACTATTCCTATAGTGCATGTGCCTTGGCAAGTTGTACACCCAACTCCCGACCACAAGTTATTCCAAATCCCGTTTAATTAAGCGCGTATCCTAGGTTTCGTTGGCGTTACATTACCCTTTGTGTTACAAGTTATATATTACTCTTGTTAATATTTCCATAACTTGTATCTTATTATCATCGACTCGACTTCACTTAACATATAATTATTTTCCCATTTAAATAATTATACTTAAGATCGCATCGCTCGATATAATATATATTCCAATACTCGACCCGACTCACTTTGCCACACATTTGTTTTCCCATTTAAACAAATATGCTAAGATCTTGTCGTTCGATTGTATATTCTTAACGCCCGGTTCAACTTACCATACCGTATATTTATTTTCCCATTCAAATAAATATACTAGGATCTCGTTGGTACGGCATACACATATATATATCTTTGTCTTCTCGTCGCGGCTTTCCTTCCCACATATCTACTTTCCCATTAAGTAGATATACTAGAATTTTGCCGAGACGAGCGTACATATATATGAATGTGTAATTTTTCTTGTTAAGTATATACGTTTGTTTAACGTCTTATTTGTTTATGTCATGTGTTTCCCCCACGAATAGTTCCTCCAACACTTAGGAAAGTGTTTATTAGTTTTCACCCATAATGTATATATATTTTACTTCTTAAAATATATATTTTTCTTATCTTGCCGCAATGGCATTTTTCTCATGATTTGTCCGTGTATGGTTCGTTAACGCGTCTTAGTTCGATATCTTAACTCGATTAGTTAATTTTTCCAAGTTTTTCCCAACATGTGTTTTATAGAAATATTATCCATATTTCTTCCTCTTTTCCCATGTTACTTGGATGGTTTAAAATACTTATGTATTTTTAACCCAACTTGTTAACTTATCTACAAAAATGTTTCCAACACTTTTATATTCCCATTTATATAAAAGTATTCATTTTTGTATAAGTTTCTCAAGTTTGTTTAATATTTTTATAAAATCTTTATTTTATAAAAATCCTTATGTTAAAACCCTCTATATTTTTATAACTTTCAAAAATACACTTTTATACAAAATACCCAAGTATATCTACTAGTATTTACCAAAATCATCCTTAGAACTTATTACTTACATTTTTGACACCAAACTTTCCATACTTGCATTTTTGGACTAATAGTTTCTAAAATATCCATTTTAGTCCTTTAACTTTCAAAGTTACAATATTAGTCCCTTAACTTTCAAAAGTTGCATTTTTCTACTCTAACTTCCAAAGTTAACATTTTTCACTCAAAATAGTAGACTTTGAAGATTCAACTTTTTATTGGTAAGTTATTTTTGTATCAAAACACTTTTGTTAGTCTTATATTCCATATGGAAGACTACTTATGTGTGTGTTTTATGTATTTGTCCATTTTAACAAAATATCATTCATCTAAGTAAGCTAACTTTAATTTTTCATCTTCTTTATTTATGAACTTCTAATATGTTTTACCACATATTATAACTTAGATGATCATAATAAGATGATTTAAAGTTACTTTTAACATATTCAAGTTCATCCCATAATCTTAACCAAAACATCATCCTACTTAGTTTTAAATGTAAACTTTATGCATTTTCAAGCTTATTACATTATCATCATCAAACCCATGGTTTATTTTCATATCTTTAATCATCCATTTACACATGTAAAACCTATTAAAGATTATGTTCAAAACCACATTTTAAACCCTTCATGTACAACTTGCTTCTAAGAACACATACATGAACAATAATAATCAAAAACAAGGTTAAGAAGCTTACTACTAGCACAAGGCTAGGGAAGACAAAACCTTTGATTTTGAGAGGGGTTTAGTGTGTTCTTCCTTAATGGTTAAGCTCCAAGCTTGAAACACACAATAGGGGTTTGGATGATGGATTGTTTTAAGTGTTTTGGAGATGTAAAAACTTGTAAGAATGAGGTATGGGAGAGGTGCAAAACCCACGGCCACAAGGAGAAGAAAGGGAAGAGTTGTTTTGCTTTGATATCCAATCTCTAACACATGTTATATAATGCCCTATCACATGTAATCATGCTAAAGATTCAAGAAATCTTATGGAGGATTTAGTTGTGTACTTGGGATTTTTGAAAGATTTGATATGTGTGTGTGTGAAAGTGGCCGTGTATGTATGTATGTATAGGTAGGATTGCTTGTAAACTTTGGTTAGTCTTTGTAATCTTATCATGATCTTTATACAAGACCCATCACCATGCATGCATACACTAGTGTCATGATGGTTTAGATTTTGGTCTTGGATTATTAAGGCACTTGGCCGAAAATTTGAAAGGGGGGACAAGAGTTGCATGCTTTTTGTACTTGTGTTTTTCTTACACATTTGTCTTATGCATTATGCTTTACATCTTTAGCTTTCTAGGTTATAATTATTTACACACATGCATGGATATATTAAGGCTTCTAGGCCGGCCCCCTTGTGGGTTTAAGTGGGGTCCACAACTTCAAATATTTACCCATTGTTTGTTATGTTTAATCCCCCGTCGTTCGGGTGTCGTTCGGGTATTTTTCGGGTTTTAATCACGCGTTATCCGGACATTAAAATACCTTTAATAACCCTTAAATATAGTCTAATTTAAGCGTTGATTGGTTATTTAGGCCTTTGCCGGGTGAAATTATGAGTTATACGCGTATCGGGTGCGGTACGCGCATTTTATTCGTTACCGGGAGATTTGTACAAGACGTTTTCATTTATGGTTTTGGAGTTCCAAAACTCATTATATCTTATGAAAATACCCTTTATTTTATATCCTGGGTGTCCGGGATCCGTTTCGTTTATTTAATTATTACCGGGTAATTGCCAACATCCATACCGGATAGCTTATTTACACATGATCCACTCATGCTTTACCATTAAACGTATGCATTCCTATGCACTATTTGGAAATTGCTATCCTCTAAGGCCTTGATAATTAAATCACACATAATTGCATTTAATTACGTTAATCATATATTAATTAATTTGTACGGAATTACCTTATTTTTGCCGGTTGTTACATTCTCCCCCCGTTAAGAGAATTCCGTCCCGGAATTCACTTCGAGTTCTCCGGTACAGGTGTCTTCTCGAATAGGGCGGGGTATTTTTGCTTCATCCGGTCCAGCCTTTCCCACGTGAACTCCGGTCCACGCTTGGCATTCCAGCGCACTTTGACCAATCTGGTCTTGCTGCGCCTTAGTTTTTGGACCTTCCAATCAGTTACCTCGATTGGTTCTTCAACAAAATGTAACTTGTCGTCAATCTGGATTTCGTCAGCTGGAATAATGAGAGTTTCGTCGGATAGGCACTTTTTCAAGTTCGACACGTGAAACGTGTCGTGTATTCCACTAAGCTCTTGAGGCAACTTGAGCTTGTATGCCACTGTGCCTACCCTGGACAAGACTTCGAACGGTCCAATATATCGCGGGTTCAGTTTTCCGCGCTTTCCAAAGCGCGCGACACCTTTCCAAGGTGACACCTTCAGTAGGACCCTGTCTCCGACTTGAAACTCTAAAGGCTTTCGCCTCATATCAGCATAGCTTTTCTGGCGGTCCCGGGCCGCTTTGAGGCGTTCCTTTATCAAAAACACCTTATCCGTGGTCTCTTGAACAATTTCGGGCCCGGTGAGTTGTTTTTCTCCAACTTCCGCCCAACATAATGGCGATCGGCACTTGCGTCCATACAGAGCTTCAAACGGTGCGGCTTGAATGCTCGTATGATAACTGTTGTTGTAAGAAAATTCTACCAATGGCAAGTGCGTATCCCAATTACCTCCGAAATCAATCGCGCATGCCCGTAACATATCCTCCAAGGTCTGGATGGTTCGTTCACTTTGACCATCCGTTTGGGGGTGATAGGCGGTGCTCATGTCGAGGCGAGTACCGAGGGCTTCATTTAAACTTTCCCAAAATCTGGAAGTGAAACGACTATCCCGATCGGAGATGATAGAAACAGGTACGCCGTGTTTAGATACCACTTCCTTTATGTACAAACGGGTCAGTTTCTCCAACCTGTCCGTTTCGCGTATCGGGAGGAAGTGTGCAGATTTCGTCAATCGATCTACGATTACCCAGATCATGTCATGGCCGCTTGTCGTCTTAGGTAACTTGGTAATGAAATCCATGGTGATTCGTTCCCACTTCCATTCCGGTATTTCCGGTTGCTGGAGCAAACCGGAAGGTTTCTGGTGCTCAGCCTTGACCTTTGCGCAAGTCAAACATCGCGCAACATAGGCTGCTATATCCCTTTTGAAATTCGGCCACCAATAAAGTTCTTTCAGATCGTGGAACATCTTGTCTGCACCAGGGTGAACCGAATATCTAGAACTGTGAGCTTCGGCCAATACTAGCTCACGCAATCCACCATGTACTGGGACCCAAATTCTATTCATGAAATACAGTGTCTGGTCCGCTTTTGGTTCTAGCGAATCAACCATCTTTCGTAATCTTTCAGCCTTGACATTTTCGGGCTTAAGGGCGTTAACTTGAGCTTCACGAATTCGTTCAGTCAGATTCGTGTGGATAGTCAGACCCAAAGCTCGAACACGCAATGGTTTAACCCGTTCCTTGCGACTCAAGGCGTCGGCTACGACGTTCGCCTTACCGGGATGGTACTTAATTTCACAATCGTAATCGTTTAATAATTCAACCCATCGCCGTTGTCGCATGTTTAATTCCTTCTGATCAAAGATGTGTTGCAAACTCTTATGATCAGTGAAAATCGTGCACTTGGTTCCGTACAAATAGTGCCTCCATATCTTGAGGGCGAACACCACTGCACCTAATTCCAAATCGTGTGTAGTGTAGTTCTTCTCATGGATTTTCAGCTGCCTGGAAGCGTATGCTATTACTTTTTCTCGCTGCATCAATACACAACCCAAGCCTTGATGTGAGGCATCACAGTAAACCACAAAATCTTCCGTACCATCGGGGAGTGATAGTATCGGAGCGCCACATAACTTGTCTTTTAACAATTGGAATGCTGCCTCTTGCTTTTCCGTCCACTCAAATTTCTTATCCTTCTGGGTTAGCATGGTTAAAGCTTGTGCTATTTTTGAAAAGTTCTCGATGAACCTTCTGTAATAACCCGCGAGGCCTAGAAATTGTCGTACTTCGGTAGGAGTTCGAGGGGCTTCCCAATTTTTAATTGCCTCAATCTTGGCGGGATCGACGTGTATGCCCTTCTCGTTTACCACGTGGCCTAAGAAGTGAACTTCCCGAATCCAAAAGTCACATTTCGAGAATTTAGCATAGAGCTTTTCTTTGCGTAATACTTCAAGAATTAACCGAAGGTGATTCTCGTGGTCTTCTTTCGTGCGTGAATAGATCAAGATATCGTCAATGAAGACAATGACGAATTTATCCAGGTATGGCTTACACACGCGGTTCATTAGGTCCATGAAAACCGCTGGTGCGTTGGTTAAGCCGAACGGCATTACCAAAAATTCATAGTGTCCATACCGGGTTCTGAAGGCCGTTTTTGGTATATCTTCTTCTTGTATACGCAACTGGTGGTAGCCTGACCTCAAATCGATCTTGGAGTAATAGCTGGAACCTTGGAGCTGATCAAATAAATCGTCGATCCTGGGGAGAGGATAGCGATTCTTGATGGTTAGCTTGTTCAGCTCTCGATAATCGATGCACATGCGAAATGTGCCATCCTTTTTCTTCACAAATAAGACGGGAGCTCCCCAAGGTGAGAAACTCGGTCTTATAAAACCTTTGTCCAATAATTCTTGTAGCTGGCTGGACAGTTCCTGCATTTCTGATGGAGCTAGGCGGTATGGCGATCGTGCCACAGGAGCTGCTCCGGGAACGAGGTCGATGCGGAACTCGACTTGTCGAGGTGGCGGCAACCCCGGCAAATCTTCTGGAAACACATCCGGAAAATCTCTAGCGACTGGAATGTCTTCCAACTTTCGCTCGTCGGCCTTCTTGTCCACTACGTGTGCCAAGAATGCGACAAACCCTTTTCTCAGACACTTACGAGCCTTCATGCTCGAAATAATCCTTAGTGGCGTCCCGTGTCTTTCCCCTTGAATTGAGAGAGTTTCACCGCTTGCGAGGGGAACTTGAATAACTTTATCGTTGCAAACCACAATGGCACGGTGCGCGGACAACCAGTCCATGCCGACAACGATGTCAAAACTTCCCAATACAACCGGCAAAAGATCAATCCCAAACTCGTGCCCACAGAGTTCTAACTTACAATCTTTTGCTACCTCTCTCGTTTCAATAGTTTTACCATTAGCCAGTTCTATAGAGTAGGGTGTATCTAGTTTGCTAGTTTTTAATCCAAGTAGTCTTTTAAACTCAATGGATACGAAGCTAAAGTCAGCACCGGTATCAAATAATACAGAGGCATAATGACCATTTAGAGGAAACGTACCAGTGACCACATTGGGGTCTTGCCGTGCATCACCGGCTCCAATCACAAATGCCCGGCCGCGGGCCTGATTGTTGATCTTGGGGCAATCCTTCTTCCAATTATCCAACGACCCGCATGCAAAGCATGGTCTAGCCCCTCCATTTTTCGGTGCTCCAGAACGGCATTCTTCAGTCTTGTGCCCTGTGCGGTGGCACTTCCCACAAGTTAATCCATTGTTTCTCCCCTGATTTCCCTGCTTGTTACCATTACCACGTCCCGTGGCGACATATCCCTTTCCCTTCTTGTTCGAGCTACCCGACGCTCGGTCCCTTTTTCCTTCATCCCGTTTTCTTTTCCCAAACCTCGGCTTGTTACCCTGGTCATTCGTCACAACAGCTGAGTTTGATCCCTGATTCTTGGCCTCGACACTGCTTGCTTCGGAAATTTTTAATCCCGAAACTTGGCGGATCAGTGTACCCATGCGTATGGCATCTTCGGTGAGACTGAGCGCAAGATCAATGGCCGCGCGCATGGTCGTAGGTTTAGAAGCAGTGACCATGCTGCGTATTTGCGGTGCTAGGCCGAACAAATAGCGCTCAATTTTGTTGTTCTCAGGGGTGACCAATCGCGGCACTAATCTGGCAAGATCGTGGAATCGAGACGTGTAACCAGTAACGTCCGCTCCCAACATAGTGAGGTTCCAAAACTCAGTTTCCAATTTCTGTACCTCACTCGCCGGACGGTACTCAGCTATCATAAGTTCCTTCAGTTCTGTCCACGACAGGGAGTAAGCAGTGTCATCACCCAAAGACTGCACTTGACCATTCCACCATGTCAGTGCTTGGTCCAAGAACAAATTGGTGGAGTACATAACCGACTGACGTGGGGTACATCCACTGATACGAATAACAGCCTCGGTCTTTTCAAACCATTTGACCAGGCCAACTGATCCTTCCGTGCCGTTAAAATTGAGCGGCTTGCAGTCGAGGAAGGCTTTGAAGGTGCAGCCACGCTCTCGCGAGGCCGTTTCTGCATTAATAAAGTTGTATGTTATTATGGGATAGAAGTCTTAGGATATTCTCCCATCGCTTTATCAATTACTTTCAACTTCTTACCAGTGGGGGAGGTTTCCTGTCGGTCACTCCCAGTCAAGTCGCGAGATCTTTCGGAGCGAGCAGCTTCGTGCTCCGCGATCGCGCGGGCTATGCGTTCAGATATCATGGTCTCGAGTTCGGCTGGTGTTGCGGGCAGTCCGTCTGCTCCGCTATTGCTTCTAGTGGCCGGTGCCATTTCTCTTCAATAATAATTATCAAAGGTTAATTTGGCAAACATTTATACAATATAAAGCATAAATAACAACTCAGAATATGAACACAATAATCAACACCATGTCATCACACAACATACCAACACATCATACAAAAATAAATAGTAATCAACACAACATCACCACACAAATACACAAACCACAACATATGGAGTAAGCAATAATAATCATAGACAACAACATATTTCACCATAATAATAAGATTTTTCATTAATTTCAATAATACTAGTACAATGCTTGTTCATAATACAAAATGGAGAATACATCTCTCATACAATACATTGTTTTTGAAATAAATAAAACATCATATCACGTGCCGTAATATCCGTACGGCTAGGCAAAATGCAGACGAGTGTCATGACCCGTGCTGTACTACCATACTGCTGCTACTATGTACATAAGCTGGTGGTCCTTCTGTGCATCCCTGATACATCCTCACTGTGGCGGTGGTGGCGGGTACTGGTACTGCGGTGCATGCGTACTGATCGTCATACTGATCGTCATGATACGCTCGTACAAGAAATGTCGATGCGCAAAGTGCGCATCCCCTGTGATACCGCACTGAGCGTCCAGGCTCAGTAACTCCTCCGCGTAATGCGCCAAAGCATCCCGCGCATCTATCATCCTCGTCCACATCAGACGAGTCTGATGCTCTACCTGTGTTACGGTGCGCTGCACCGTGTCAGCGAGAGTCTGAAAGTCCCGCTCTAAAGTGATGGCAGTGGACCATGCTGGTCCAGACAAGGGCGCCATCCTAGGTGGGTGGGATGGTCCGGGTATATCTGGGTGTGTGGATGGGAATGGCCCAAAGGGGGCTGGTATCGGTATGTGTGGTAGTAATGGGGTGAAACCTGGTGGTCTAAGGGTGAAGTGGGGTGGCATCATATAAGGGTCTCCTGCACCCAGAGGGTATGGTGCAGGTGTCATGCTGGGAAGGGTGGGGATCGGTATAGTCACGGCTACTGGGGGTGGTGGCATAGGCTCGGCTAGTGGGGCTACTAACGGCTCCGAAACAGTGGCCCACTCTGGAATGGATACCACAACAGTGGGGGTAGGAGGGCTCGCGGTGGCAAAGGCTGCCATGCCTGCCCTGCGTAGCTCAGAGTTATCGGCGGGGCTACCCTCAAGTACGTGTGCTGCTGGCCCCTCCTAAGGTGCGGGCTCAAGTGGTGCTGGTGGGGCTATGGGATCAGCAGGTGCGTCCTCTAACATTGGAGCCACTGGCTCCTCCTGAACAGCTGGAATCTCGGGTACCAGCATGTGCTCTACCGACGCTACGGACTCGTCGTCAGAGTCATCGGATATCCACCCGTTCCTCCCACGGGAGATCGGCATGAGTCTCATGCCTGGAGGAATGTGGATGTGGGGTAAGGGTGCTGGCTCATGCTCCACGTGAGCCTGTCGGTCGAATGGAGACTCTACTGTCTCCGACTGGGCTGGGATCGGCCGGGACGGTCCGGCACAGCCCTCAGGAAAATCCTTGATAGCTCGGATGGGGCGTGGGGCTAACGGTGCGGCCGGTACAATGGGTAGCGGCGCGTCGACTACGGCAGGTGCCCAATCAGGATCCTCGCTAGGATCCGTCTCGTCCGAGTCGTCATCTGAACCTCCGGCGGCGTTCATCTCCACGTCTTCGTCCTCTGCGTCAAGTACTACCAGCTCGACTGGCTCAGGCGGTGGCGCAGGGATGATCTGAATGCTGCTATCGATACTGGGCGCTATACTACCAGCGTCCGACATCCTGGCAAAAGAACCGTACATGTATATATATGAATTAATTTAAATTAGACAGTTAAGGCGTACATTATCAGTATCCTTTCTAACCTCTAATACTACGTTAATGCATAACGATACCCCTGGCTAGCTCGGTCGGAATCTCCTCATGCCCAATGCTTTCTTGAAAAATTACTTTAGTGTCTTTCTATATTTTTCTTTTGAAAACTTTATCTTTTTGAACCAAATCCGGTTATAGTCTAGTTTTTAAAGAAAATACTCTAGTTCGCTATAACCTTGGCTCTGATACCACCTTCTGTCACACCACGACAATGGCGGAAACACGTGGCGCGACGGTTCAAAAGCATAAAGTCAAGGTTATTGCTAAACACAAGTAATTTAAGAAAATGGGTCATTTATTATGACGTCAAATCTTGTTCAAACATTACACAAAAGTTAATTGTTTTTAAGATAATCATAGAGGTTTCTCATATATATCCCAAATGCCTTGGGAAATAAAAGTGAAACCCCACAAAAGTTTGACGCCGCATAGGAGGATTCCTTGACCTAGCTTGCCCGGTGCTCCTTCATCTAGTTACCTGAAAGATATGTTTAAAAGTTTCGTCAATATAAAATATATTGGTGAGTTCACAGGTTTTTTTAGTTTCCAAAACTTGATTACTTGGGAAATACCATGTTATGACAATATATAGGAGTTGCAAATTCCTATAACTCTACTTGAGACTATAATCAAACCAAGACGTATAAATAAATGTGCCCCGCTCCAAGTCGTTACTCGGTTTCCCACGACTTAAGTTCAGAATATATGCACCCCAGGCATAACCTAATGCATAATCGACGCTATCGATTAGGGGTGGGCCTTGTCAGGCACCAATAGTACTATCCAAATATTCCACCGGTTTCATTTCCCTGAACAAATGATTATAGAGGCGAGGACTCAACCCCGAGTGGCGGTCACATCTCAAGTAATAAACCCGTCAAACAATTTCCCTAACATATCTTTCCCCCGAAAACGTATAAATAGTTTAAAATGGGGCCGTGAAACTCACCTGAAACTCTGTCTGGATTACTTAGGCGAATAGCAAAGATGGTCTCGCACCTACAAACGTCCTAGACGTATAAGTCACTATTCCTATAGTGCATGTGCCTTGGCAAGTTGTACACCCAACTCCCGACCACAAGTTATTCCAAATCCCGTTTAATTAAGCGCGTATCCTAGGTTTCGTTGGCGTTACATTACCCTTTGTGTTACAAGTTATATATTACTCTTGTTAATATTTCCATAACTTGTATCTTATTATCATCGACTCGACTTCACTTAACATATAATTATTTTCCCATTTAAATAATTATACTTAAGATCGCATCGCTCGATATAATATATATTCCAATACTCGACCCGACTCACTTTGCCACACATTTGTTTTCCCATTTAAACAAATATGCTAAGATCTTGTCGTTCGATTGTATATTCTTAACGCCCGGTTCAACTTACCATACCGTATATTTATTTTCCCATTCAAATAAATATACTAGGATCTCGTTGGTACGGCATACACATATATATATCTTTGTCTTCTCGTCGCGGCTTTCCTTCCCACATATCTACTTTCCCATTAAGTAGATATACTAGAATTTTGCCGAGACGAGCGTACATATATATGAATGTGTAATTTTTCTTGTTAAGTATATACGTTTGTTTAACGTCTTATTTGTTTATGTCATGTGTTTCCCCCACGAATAATTCCTCCAACACTTAGGAAAGTGTTTATTAGTTTTCACTCATAATGTATATATATTTTACTTCTTAAAATATATATTTTTCTTATCTTGCCGCAATGGCATTTTTCTCATGATTTGTCCGTGTATGGTTCGTTAACGCGTCTTAGTTCGATATCTTAACTCGATTAGTTAATTTTTCCAAGTTTTTCCCAACATGTGTTTTATAGAAATATTATCCATATTTCTTCCTCTTTTCCCATGTTACTTGGATGGTTTAAAATGCTTATGTATTTTTAACCCAACTTGTTAACTTATCTACAAAAATGTTTCCAACACTTTTATATTCCCATTTATATAAAAGTATTCATTTTTGTATAAGTTTCTCAAGTTTGTTTAATATTTTTATAAAATCTTTATTTTATAAAAATCCTTATGTTAAAACCCTCTATATTTTTATAACTTTCAAAAATACACTTTTATACAAAATACCCAAGTATATCTACTAGTATTTACCAAAATCATCCTTAGAACTTATTACTTACATTTTTGACACCAAACTTTCCATACTTGCATTTTTGGACTAATAGTTTCTAAAATATCCATTTTAGTCCTTTAACTTTCAAAGTTACAATATTAGTCCCTTAACTTTCAAAAGTTGCATTTTTCTACTCTAACTTCCAAAGTTAACATTTTTCACTCAAAATAGTAGACTTTGAAGATTCAACTTTTTATTGGTAAGTTATTTTTGTATCAAAACACTTTTGTTAGTCTTATATTCCATATGGAAGACTACTTATGTGTGTGTTTTATGTATTTGTCCATTTTAACAAAATATCATTCATCTAAGTAAGCTAACTTTAATTTTTCATCTTCTTTATTTATGAACTTCTAATATGTTTTACCACATATTATAACTTAGATGATCATAATAAGATGATTTAAAGTTACTTTTAACATATTCAAGTTCATCCCATAATCTTAACCAAAACATCATCCTACTTAGTTTTAAATGTAAACTTTATGCATTTTCAAGCTTATTACATTATCATCATCAAACCCATGGTTTATTTTCATATCTTTAATCATCCATTTACACATGTAAAATCTATTAAAGATTATGTTCAAAACCACATTTTAAACCCTTCATGTACAACTTGCTTCTAAGAACACATACATGAACAATAATAATCAAAAACAAGGTTAAGAAGCTTACTACTAGCACAAGGCTAGGGAAGACAAAACCTTTGATTTTGAGAGGGGTTTAGTGTGTTCTTCCTTAATGGTTAAGCTCCAAGCTTGAAACACACAATAGGGGTTTGGATGATGGATTGTTTTAAGTGTTTTGGAGATGTAAAAACTTGTAAGAATGAGGTATGGGAGAGGTGCAAAACCCACGGCCACAAGGAGAAGAAAGGGAAGAGTTGTTTTGCTTTGATATCCAATCTCTAACACATGTTATATAATGCCCTATCACATGTAATCATGCTAAAGATTCAAGAAATCTTATGGAGGATTTAGTTGTGTACTTGGGATTTTTGAAAGATTTGATATGTGTGTGTGTGAAAGTGGCCGTGTATGTATGTATGTATAGGTAGGATTGCTTGTAAACTTTGGTTAATCTTTGTAATCTTATCATGATCTTTATACAAGACCCATCACCATGCATGCATACACTAGTGTCATGATGGTTTAGATTTTGGTCTTGGATTATTAAGGCACTTGGCCGAAAATTTGAAAGGGGGGACAAGAGTTGCATGCTTTTTGTACTTGTGTTTTTCTTACACATTTGTCTTATGCATTATGCTTTACATCTTTAGCTTTCTAGGTTATAATTATTTACACACATGCATGGATATATTAAGGCTTCTAGGCCGGCCCCCATGTGGGTTTAAGTGGGGTCCACAACTTCAAATATTTACCCATTGTTTGTTATGTTTAATCCCCCGTCGTTCGGGTGTCGTTCGGGTATTTTTCGGGTTTTAATCACGCGTTATCCGGACATTAAAATACCTTTAATAACCCTTAAATATAGTCTAATTTAAGCGTTGATTGGTTATTTAGGCCTTTGCCGGGTGAAATTATGAGTTATACGCGTATCGGGTGTGGTACGCGCATTTTATTCGTTACCGGGAGATTTGTACAAGACGTTTTCATTTATGGTTTTGGAGTTCCAAAACTCATTATATCTTATGAAAATACCCTTTATTTTATATCCTGGGTGTCCGGGATCCGTTTCGTTTATTTAATTATTACCGGGTAATTGCCAACATCCATACCGGATAGCTTATTTACACATGATCCACTCATGCTTTACCATTAAACGTATGCATTCCTATGCACTATTTGGAAATTGCTATCCTCTAAGGCCTTGATAATTAAATCACACATAATTGCATTTAATTACGTTAATCATATATTAATTAATTTGTACGGAATTACCTTATTTTTGCCGGTTGTTACATTAGTCAACAACAGTTTCAACGAGTTTCAACGAGTTTCAACATTACATAATCATTTGCTATGGCCAAGCCGGCGATACTCAATAATAGATCTATTGGATTGACAAGCCCACCCGGATACGTGTACCTCCTACATAGGTAGCGTGGGTGATTGTTATCGTTCCAACATATTACTAAGGTGAACCGTAGATGACGGGATGGACCTAAACTAGTCGGAGGTTTGATTATGTCGATTCAACATATTATGCTTATTCATGTAGACTTAAACTTACGATAGACATATGAATTGCTAAACTTTTATACTTAAACTATTTGCTTAACATGGATTATGTATTCTCACCAACTTCTAGTTGACCCCCCCCCCATTTTTACAACTCAACAGGAAATAATGATGCTTGAAGGCTAGAGTATTTTCATGAGAAGACAATTTGAAGTCTATGCTTGCTTGATCTTTGTGATGCATTAGATTTCCACATTAAAACTCATTATGTATTTCTATTTTGGATATTTGCACTTTAAATTTATTTCAATTAAAATTTGGTTACCATGTGCTACTGTATACTCATTCTTACGTGACACCTCGATGTTTTCGCCATCGGTTGGGGTGTTACATAGAGGGAGCCGAGGCATGGCAGATGATAGTGAAAGGTTATGTTGCTCCTATTCTGGAGAACACAGGTGAACCTATACCTTTGGAGAACTTGAGTGATGATGAGAAGAAGAAGTTCGCGATTGAGAAAAAGGCGTTTTCTCAACTATCTCAGGCAATCAACACTGACTTGCTGCATCAGTTTGGATCGTGTACTACTTCAAAACAGTTGTGGGATATGCTGAGAAACAGACATGATGGTAACGAGAAGACTAGGAAGCTGAGAATGGAAGAGCTTCGTAAAGAGTTCGAGAACTTTAGTTACATGGGTAACGAGACTTTAAAAGAATTGGTTCCAAGGTATTGCCACTTGCTCACAGAGCTCTTAAGCTACGAGATATGCATACCTATGTCAGAACTGGTGGATAAATTTGCTGATGCATTACCACCATATTGGAACCAACACATTGAAGTGTTGAAAGAAAAAGATGCATACCAGTATTGGACTATCAATGAGTTCATACAAAAATTGGAGAACAAAGAAATGGAGGAGAAGAGGAAAGCAAAGAGAGCACAGATTCCACAGAACCCAGAGTTGTATGTGAGTGGTACATCTACTTCTCTTTCTACTTCTAGCTCTACTTCAAGCGTTGCACCTCATATTGCTTGTGTATCTAATGTTGTTGAACCCACCAAAGCACCAATCAACTATCTTGCCCAAACTTCATCATATACACCACAATCTTATCAAACACCTAATTTCATTCCACCTTTTTCACCTATGCAACAAGCTGCCTGTTACACTGCCAGTCAACCTCAACAACAACCATATAATCCTCACATGAACCAAATGCAGATCACTCAAACACAATCAAATCAAAGTCCGATTGTGTTAGAGACTTCTAACCTTAACAATGTTACTGTTGAGATTGCTCAACAACATGTAGCATTAGTATCTGCTATGGTTGCATCATACAACGGTTTAGTTGCAAGTCAGATTGGAAACAACAATCTAACCAATGAGGACTATGCACAAATCGATAAAGAGGAAATGGAGCTTATGGATATACAGTGGGCGTTTGCTAGCATCATGAGAAGAGCCACTGATTTTATCCAGAAAACAGGGAGAACTGATCTTTTGACTTCTCCAAACACCACTTATGGCTTTAACAAAGCCAAGGTCACATGTTTTAATTGTGGTGAGAAGGGTCATTTCAAGAGAGAGTGTACACAGCCGGCTCAGCAAGGTAATCGAAAACCGTTCAACTCAAGCTACCAAAACCGACAAAACCAAAACCAGAATTAGGTATCATACAACAGTCCCAACATTTCTAGCTTTCAACCTCAAAACAACTACCAGAACCGTCAAAACACACAACAAAATACCAATACTAGACAATCCACATCTCAAAACCAGCCACAACAGAATCCAAACCGAACCATTGTTCCCATCTCTACACCTAACACTCAAACCCAAACCCAAACTGAAAACCAAAACCAAGCACTTGTGATTCAAAAAGATGAAGGTTTTGATTGGACGGGTATGCAATTAGGAGTGGAAGAGATTACTGCAGGAAATGTGGCTTGTGTAGCACAAAAGATGAGTTTGGATGAACATGTGGAGATTGAAGAAGATGTTGTGACAGAAAAATTGTCGGAGTTGAAAATATAAGAGTTGAATGAGGATGTGAATGATGAGTGTGAAGACAAGAAGTCTGGAATGATTCTTGATTCTGTCACTGATGTTGGAGAGCAATATGATTCAGCCTACTCGGACATGGAAAGTGATTCTGACTCGGAAGCTAGTGTGAACTCACTAGACGATGACATTGATCAGTTGCTAGCTGAAGCAGATTTCCTTATGACCCGCAAGTCGTGCATGGTGGATGATGCTTGCACAAAGATTGATTACTCAAAATTCTTTGCAGGGAAGGAAGCTCATTTCACACTGATGGCAATGACAGAACCACCTAAACCGGTAAGTACTGAATCTCAATCTAAATCTCATGTTTGTGATAAATGTTCTGCTTTTGAAAGTTTGACTGAAGAAAATAAGCAACTCAAGGTACAACTTGAGAGTGCTAAAATAAACTGTCAAACTTATCAAAAAGAAGCAAAAGAATTCAACAAAGTTCTTGATGGTTACAAAAAGGATGTTTCTGAATTGAAAAAGACTTTGTCTTTAAAGCAACTTGCCATTAACAACTATATAAATGAAATGGAAAACACAAAGTTAGAAATGGCAACCATCAAGTGCTTCGCTGAAAAAGTGAATAAAAAGTTAGAGAGCTATAAGCACATTGCTTATGTAGTTGACCACATCATCGAAGAACCTTCACAGTCGAGTAGTGCAAACTACAAAGCTGTCCCATTTCCGGTGTTGTTCGAAAATCATAATTTACATGCGATAGCACCGGAGAATATAGTCAAATCTGACTCCACATCAGATAACGAGTCCAACACATCCAGTGTCGGAGACCCGTATTCTGATGTGAGACCTATTTTGGGGAACAATGAAGGTGTGGTAGCTGCAGATGATTCTGATGAAGAAGATGAACAGTCTGAGACGGTTGTTGAGAAAGAGAGTGATTTTCCTGATGAAAATCATATAATCACTACTGAACCAGTCTCACCATCTCAGATTGTTCATCCCATGGCTAATGCTCATAGAAAGAATCAACCAGCAAAGAATGTTGCTAAGAAAGTTGAGCAGTCTGTTGATAAAAATGTTGAAAAGAAAGTTGTTAAGAAAGTTGAGAAAAATGTGGTTAAATCCGTTGAAAAGAAAATTGAAACTAAAACTGAGAAATCAAATGAAAAGAACAACGAATCGTGTGATAAACCTGTGAAAGTTTTCTATCGGATGCAAGGCTCCGATAAGATTATGTCTAATGATGAATATCCGATTCAATTTGTGAACTATTCCAAAATTGAAAAGATCTGGCAGGAAAGTACAATTTAGTTTCCAAAACATGAACGAACCAATGATATTCCTCCAGCCATTTTAAAGAAAATTTATTCGGATAATTCTAAAGACGCAAAGGTCAATGTCACACAATTTGTTAAACCAACAGACAAGTCAAATAGTTTTATTGAGCCGACTTACTCAAAGGACCCAGCTCCTGAGAGTTTAAGAAAACAGTGCATGGTTGATCAATATCCCATTGTGAGTTTTTCCAAGTCGAACATCAAGGAAAACTATGAAGAATATCGTGCGTGTTTTAAGTGTGGGGAAAGGGGACATTTACTTGTCACCTGCCCGTATGTACGACACAAGAGACACGAGGTGGAGATGAAGCAAAGACATGATTATCCGGTTGATAATTACAGTTATCCACAAAGACGGTTTTTCCCTCAGCCAGCACCTTATTATAACCAAAACATTTTTTACAAAAAGAGGGAAAATCGTCCGATGACTTATGACAAACGCAACTGGATAGCCATCGAGAAACCACTGAAGAAACCATTGGTGAACACAACTGCTGAAAACAAAAAGGTTCCTGCTAAACCTAATGCCAAATCATCAGTTGGACCTGTCTCTGTTAAATCAAAGAAGGTAACCAAGAAGGTAACATTCAAAGATGAAGTAAAGAAACCGGCTGAGACCTCAAAATCTTAGATTCGGATCTTGAAACGGTCTGAACAGTCTTGGTCATCAAAGGGGTCTGAGGGTGCTTCAACTTCACAGAATGTGAAATCTGAGAAAACAAAAGTTGAGTGTGAAAAGAAAGAGGTTGTTAAAACCCAAGATGTTTATGAATCTAATGAATCTTTGAAACAACCAGTTCAAAGACCCAAGACCAAACAGGCTTGGGTCCCCCGAAAGATCTAATTGCTTTACTTGATATGTGCAGGGAGCTCCAGCTGGCCCTATTAGCAGCCTCTGGATTGTTGACAGTGGAGCTTCTGGCCACATGACAGGGGATCTCACGCTACTTTTTGATATCAAGAACATAAATGGAGGCTATGTAGCGTTTGCAGGAAATAAGGGAGGCTACATTACGATGGAGGGTAGTGTTAGCAATGGGGTAGTGACATTTGAGCGGATATCGTATGTGAAACAGATAGATTACAATCTACTCAAGCAATTTTCTGTTTATTTTGACGACAAATCTTGCTACATCCTGAAATCGGGTTTTGAACTTCCAAAAGAGTGGGTGATGCTAAAGGCACCGAGAGTAAACAACTTGTATATTCTCGATATGTCCAAAGCGATGACCATCCATGGCCAAGTCACGTGTTTGCTCTCCAAAGCTACAGAAAAAGAATCTATCATGTGGCATAGGAGAATGGGACACATTCATTTGAGAAAGATGAACCAGTTGGTGAAGAATGAACTTGTCACTGGAGTTAATGTGAAACATTTTCATTTGAATGACAAGTGTATTAGTTGTAAAAAGGGTAAGCAGCACAAACAGACCCATAGACCAAAGAAAGTCAATTTCGTTGAACTACCACTTGAGCGTTTGCACATGGATTTATTTGGTCCAGTCAAGCGTAAAAGTCATGCTGGGGAATTGTACTGTCTTGTGGTGACTGACGATTACTCAAGATTCTCATGGGTTTTGTGCTTACACCAGAAAAGCGACACGTTTGACAACCTGAAAGTTCTGTTCACTCGTCTGGAGAATATCTATGGTCTAAAGATCAAAAGAATTAGGAGTGATAATGGGACGGAGTTCAAGAATGCTCAGATGGATGATCTTTTTGAAAACAAGGGAATTCATCACGAATACAGCGCTCCGTATACACCCCAGCAGAACGGTGTCGCGGAACGGAAAAACAAGACTCTAATCGAAACGGCGAGAACAATGCTTGCGGACTCAAATCTTCCAGTTATGTTCTGGAACGAAGCAATTTACGCAGCATGTTATACTCTAAATCGTGTTTTAACAGTGAAGAAGTTTGGCAAAACTTCTTATGAGCTGTTGAACCGACGTAAGCCAAATCTAGAGTATCTAGAACCGTTTGGAGCCCCGTGTACAATGCTTAATCCTTCGGAGAAGTTCGCACCAAAGGCTGAAGAATGCTATTTTGTTGGATATGCAACCCCACTCAAAAGGGTATTCAACAAAAGAACTAGAAAAGTCGAGGAGTGGGCTAACGTCAAAGTACAAAGATATACTCAGAATGTACAGGGAGGCGGTCCAGACTGGATGTTTGATTACAAAGACTTCTTTGAATCATTCAATCTAGATAGCATGGTTGAAGAAGCTGTACTCCATTTATATTACGAGGTCGAAAACACAGTGACTTCACCGTTAGTGCGTCCGATCACCGTAAATCCTCAAGCAGCTTCTAATGATGCCACTGCTCCTATGATGGAAGAAGAAGTGTTCCAAGAAGCTTCAACAACGCTTAATTCATCGGAATCAGAAGATGAAGATGATGATGCTACAAGTGAAGCTATTCTGGACAATGCTACAGTGACACCATCAGTGAACCCAACTACAAATGATGCTTCAACATCGAATGTGGGTAATGATCTGGTTTCTACAGAGAATTTGACGACTCAAACGGGAGTGCAAGTACCTGATTATCCGGAATCTCGGATACATCGAATACACCCGCTTGAACAGGTCATTGGTGATCCTGGTAGCAGCGTTATGACAAGAGGGCAATTGAGGAATGCTCAAGCACCAGAGAATATTGGCAATCTTGCTTTATATGCCAAAATACAAAAATCTGGTTTTCAAAATGACTGGTCTTTCGCTTGTTATGTTTCGCAGGTCGAGCCGCGGACGTACAAGGAAGCTCTTTTGGATGATGCTTGGGTGGAAGCGATGCAAGAAAAGTTGTTACAATTTCAGAAACTTGGAGTGTGGACGCTGACAGATTTGCCCCCGGGAAGAAAGAAGATAGGAACCAAATGGGTTTTTAAGTGTAAAAAGGATGATAGAGGAGTTATAGTGAGAAACAAAGCTCGTTTGGTTGTCCAAGGTTTTCATCAAGTAGAGGGAATCGACTACAATGAAATCTATGCACCTGCTGCACGCTTGGAAGCTATACGAATGTTTCTGGCGTTTGCATCCTGGAAGAAATTCAAGGTGTATCAGATGGACGTAAAGAGCGCATTTCTTTACGATGTGGTCAAAGAGGAAGTTTACGTAGGTCAACCACCAGGCTTTGAGGACCCTATTCACCGGGATAAGGTTTATGTTTTAAACAAAGCACTCTACGGGTTGCACAAAGCTCCGAGACAATGGTATGAGGAGCTGAGCACGTATCTTCTCTCGAAAGGATTCAAACGCGGATTGGTAGACTGCACACTGTTCACGAAACGAGCAGGAGATGACTTGCTTCTTGTGCAAATTTATGTTGATGATATTATTTTCGGATCTACTAACGAACTTCTGTGTAGGGAATTTGAAAAAGTTATGCAGGAAAAGTTCGAAATGAGCGCAATGGGAGAAATGTAGTTTTTCCTAGGCTTGCAGGTGGAGCAAAGACCAACGGGGATCTTTATTCACCGGACCAAATACGTTTCTGAAGTCTTGAGCCGATTCCAGATGGAAGTTTCGAAGCCGATGGATACCCTGATACAACCTAATCACGGGATTGGAGTTGACGCTAAGGGGGAGTTGACTGATCCATTTACATACAGAGCAATCGTCGGATCTCTGATGTATCTCACCGCGTCTAGACCGGATATAATGTTCGCAACATGTCTTTGTGCACGATATCAGTTGAAGCTGAAACAAAGTCATCTTGCAGCTGTCAAGCGTATCCTTAGATATCTGAATGGTTGTCCATCGAAAGGACTTTGGTACCCTCATGATGATAATTTTGACCTAATCGCTTTTAGTTATGCAGATTGGGGCGGCTGTGACAAAGACAGCAAATCCACAACGGTTGGATGCCAGTTTATGGGGAGCAGGCTCGTGACCTGGCAATGCAAGAAACAGACCGCAGTTGCACTATCCACATGTGAAGCAGAATACGTTTCAGCATCGAGCTGCTGCTCACAGGTTCTTTGGATCCAACAACAGATGGTGGACTACGGTTTGCAATTTCTTAAAACCCCTATTTACTGTGATAATGAAGCCGCAATCGCATTAACAAAAGACTTAGTAAATCACTCAAAGGCTAAACATATCCGGATTAAATATCATTTTATCCGTGATTGTTATGCTAAAGAGTTTATCGATATGGTCAAAATCCACACTGATTACCAACGCGCAGATCTTTTTACCAAAGCTTTTGACAAATCCAGATTTGATTGTCTTTTAAAAGCTAATGGTATTAAAGAAAAACAAGACTGATCACCACCTCAGTCTATCACTTTTTAGTTTAATTTTTACTGTTTTTCAGAAAAATTTCGAAAATCCAAAAACATTAAAAAATTTCAAAAATCCATAAAAATTAGAAAATTTCTTTGCTGACTGCTATATCTTCTTCCCTTAGATTAATGCCGTCAGATTTCTGTGAACAAACGATATCTGGGCAGTCACATATTTGAAATGCTCCAGCTTATCCTTGGGAACAGTAAATTCAAAAATTTATAAAAATCAGAAAAACCAAAAATGATTTCCTGGAGTAAAAGGGGAAATGATAGTACATCAGTGGGGATCTGACACATTCTAAGAAATGTAATGCTATATAGGACGTGTGTCTGAATCTGTGCGATGTGCTGATAGGCTTTGTAGACCTATTACTGCGTGCCTGATATATACATATCAAACGAATTGTTATGTGGATGAACTCCTCATGGACATATGGTCTTAGTACCGTAATTTCATTTGATAGGGTATTTGTACAAAAGTCGGAGGTTTAGGGTCGTTATGTTATTAGTTGTCTGGGGATAGCCTTTCTGATCTTCTGCTGTAAGTCATTACGGACCTAGATCAGACAGGGTGTCTTTATAAAAGAGCTTTATGCCAAATCCTAAAAGTTACCGAATTGAGGAACTTTGTATGTTTTATGATGATCAAAGATTATCTATTACATCGTATTAATCACTGATGCAAATCATGATTAATATCAGTCCTCAACCTGGTAAAGTGCACATGTTACTTTGCTGCATTAATTTGCTGACCTATATACCTCTGTGCATTATACCTTGTAAATTACAAACGATGAAAGCGTAATCACGCTTTACAATGAGTCTTTGTGCATTTACTTCTTGATACGGGAGTATGTTGTGTGTGTGGGAACCACAGACAATTTTGTTTATACTATACATAATAGTATCAGTCTAAAGCACTGCACAAAAGTCTGCATGCGAGTTTATGTGGATCACAATATCAGCACTTGCCAGCTCACACATTGTCTTTAATCATAATAATCAAAAAGATCAACGGTGTGATCAGATTTCTCAATAACTGATATGATCCCTTTACCGGAAATCCCAAAACATTTACTGTTTTTCATTTACATTTCTGCATTTTATTTTCTCGTCAAAAATTACAAAACTCAAAAAGATTTTAGGTGTGTTTTAACACAAACTTTAGAAAATCCAAAAAGATTTTACATTTCCATCTTATTTTTGATAGCTGATGGTGGTTGATGCCGATTTTCTAAACCTTGATGAACCATTTGAGCTTTGTAATCTTTTAAATGTGAAAATATGAATGTTGGATGCTTAAAAGTTGAAAAATAATTGGAACGGGACTCGTTTTTGAGATTTGGAAAATTTGTCAAAATTCCAGTTTTCGTTCGCCCATTCGTTTGGTCGAACGTGGAATTTTTGTTGTTCCTTCGTACAGTGTATTTGGGTGTATGAGAGTGTTCTTGAATAATTTTCACATTCGAACCCTTTTGTTTCCTTCGAACCTTTAAATAGGGTCGAAGGAACCAAAAGTTTCTCATTCGACCAGTGTATGTGGGCGAAGGAGCATGTCTATATATACTGTTTCAGTCTCATTCTAACCCATACAAAAATTTTTCAAAATTTCTGAATTAAAGTCCACTTGTTGCCCTGTTGTTTTGCCATATATCATTGTGTTCGTCTTGTTCTTCTGATCATTGTGCACTAACTTTTACAGGTTAATATCAAGTATTTACAGATTAATCCTAACATTTCAGTTCGAGCCCTAATTTCTATTGAACAGGGTTTTGCACTTGATTATTGGACTTAAAAGTGTTAGGGGATCATTGTTTAAGTGTTTTAGGGGGAGATTATCCAAAAACTTAGGATTAAACATCAACTGATTGAGTAATCGATTGATTTTTCAAATGAAACCCTAGTTTTTGATTGAAAACACTTAATCAATGATTATCTGGTTAAATTGTTGGTTTGGAAATGTTATTCGGAATTGTTAGATGGTTAATGAATCAAAATAACAAGTTAAAAACAACAAATTCTCATTATTGAAAATTTGAAATAAGAACAGTCTCTTTCGCCCATTACGAATGGTCGAAGGTGACTAATTTGGGCGAAGGAGATGATTATTTGGGCGAAAGAAGAACAATCGGTCGAATGAAACATTTTATCAAAATCTTTTACATTCGTACCTTTATAAGTTCACATTCGTACCAAGAATTTCTCATTCGTACCTCCGTATGGGCGAATGAGAAGATAAAATACCAAATTTTCAACTTTGAATAGTTTGTCGATTTTTAACATGTTTATTTGTTTTGTTTTGCAGATTGAACCATGTCTGAACAGGAGAAGCCTACTGAACAAGCCGGATCATCTTCACAGCCTGCAAAGAAAGTTACTGAAGAGCTTTTAACATTCGAGAATGCGCATAATTGCTGTGCGTATCTTGGAGAGGTTAAAAAACATACTGAGTTCATTGAGATCATAGAGTTCTTGAAAAGAAGTCGGGTGATAGACGCAATTGCTACACCTACCATTATCTACAGAGACATTATACAATAATTCTGGACTTTAGCAAAGTTGGATTTCTGGAATTGCGAGTTGTCTGTGATTAGCAAGATCCAAGGAAAGATGGTTATTGTTTCTGAGCAGGATATTAGAGAAGCCTTGAATCTTCAAGATGAAAAGACTGATCCTAGAGAGCTTAGCTTTATGGAACAACGAAAGTGCTTTCTGAGGATGAAGTACAATGGGCCGATTACTGATGGCTCATTGCACAAGGGAAAGCTGTGTCCACAGTTCAAATATTTGGCACATGTGTTGATACACGTCTTTGGTTCAGCTGCTGGAGGATATGATTTGATGCGAAAGAGTATTAGCTCGATGTTGGTAGCACTGGTATTGAACAAACCGTTCAATGTATCAGGGATGCTGATGGAACATTTGTTGGAGCCTGTAAATGGCACGAGGAATCTGAAGTTTTTGTTATATCCTCGATTCCTCCAGATGGTGTTTGATTATAAATACAAAGAGTTGAAGAGGGATCCTAAGCACATTGTCGTTCAAGAACATATGTCAATCAATACACTGGCTAGGATGAAAGCTTATAAAGGCCTGTCAGTGAATGAACGTCCACCTGTTAGACGTTTATTTGGACATTTGGCGAGGATTGACTATGAGGATCCAGGTGAAGGTTTAGTGAGACATGCTAACAGTGATTCAGATCAAGATAATCCATTACATCCTGTTGATCCAGATGCAAAGCGTAAGCGACAGGTTGTTAATGTTGGAGCAAAGAGTGGAAAGGGAAAGGAGAAAGAGATCAGATTAGAGGTTGTTCCTGAACCTGCTAAGAAGAAGAGTACACCAAGAAGAAACAAGACAATGGCTAAAAAGGGATTGCACATAGTGGATGAGGCGTCGATTGATTCTGAAGAGACGCAAGAAGATGAACAGTAGGATTCTGAAACTGAAACGTTGAAGACTACCACGCCCAAGGCCACTGTGGCTGGTGAGTCTGTTAGTTTGAACAGATCTGTTGAAGAGCAGAGAATGAAGAGTCCTATTCGTTTGGACGAAGTGGATGAAGATTTAGGTCTGGGAGCAGGAGACTTTCCTGGTTCGCCAGTTCAGGGGGAGAAACCGAAGAAGCCCCAGTATAAGAAGAAAGAAAAGGTTGTGAGACCTGCAGAAAAGAGAGCTAGAGAGATAGAGACACTGATAGCAGGAAAGAAGTTACCACCTGCTACTAGCTCAAAATCTCCAGTTGCTGCTCCAGCCTCAAAGAAGCAGAAAACCACATCTACTTCAGGAACAGAACAGGAAGCTGATTTACCTGTTGATGCATTTAATGAAGCATTAGATAACGTTATGAAGAAGATAAAGAAGGGTAAACTGCCAGAGGTTGTTGAAGTCCCCAAGAAAAAGGTTACAGTTGATAGTGATGTGATGGATACTGTTAACCGGAGACTTACTGAAATGATGAATCTGATAAACAAGCAGCAGACTGAGATTGCCCAACTTAGACAAAACGACTCAAAGATGCTTGATGTAGTTGTTTCAACACATGAGAATAATGAAGAGTTGAAACAGAAGATCAAAAAGTTGCAGAAGGATAATAAAAATTTGTTGAAACATGAGCAGAGAAACACCAGACGAATCATAGCTTTGAAAGATGAAAACAAGAAGCTGAAAGAAAGTAACAAAAACATGGATAATCTGATCAAGGATTTATACTCTCGAGCTCCTCAGCTGAAAGAAGGTGAAGAAGATAAAGAGCTTGAAGAGGAGCAAGTTGATTTTGAACTATCTGATGAGGATGAGGAGGATGATGCAAATCTTGATGAAGATTCTGGTAAAAATCCTAAAAAGAAGAAAGATGATGGTGATGATGGTTCAGATGATGGATCTGGTGATGATAACAGCTCTGCATCTGATGATGATGATGACCATGATGAAGATGACACAGACAAATACAAGTATGAGAAGAGAGAATCTGGAAAAGGTGAAGAATCTAGTTCGAAAGCCCCTGGAGGATCAGTAGATGATGATACGATCTTTTGGAACGAAAAGCTGAAGTCTATGTCAGAAGAAGACAAACAAATGTATCGCCAGATGCTCACTGATCGAGTCTGGACGATTGACATGACCAGCAGATTTTCTGAGATCTTTGAATCTCGTGACAGGGTGTATGAATTGGAGTATGATGATCCAGATTTAGAAGATGGTGAAGTCTCAGCGGCGATGGCAAAAGAGATTTTTGAAGGTCTGGCGAAACAGGTTGGCAAAACTGTTGAAGAATTGTTAGCTGATAACCAGATTCCTGATCTAACTGAAAAGGAAGCTGGAGATCATTTTGATGATCGTGATATTCCTGGTTTCGAGGATATAGAAGTTGAGGATGTGACGAGTGAAGAGTATCCAGAATATTTCAAAAGAGACAAGAATTCTGGATTTACTGCTTTCACAGATGAGTTGTTAAAGGAAGCCGAGAGACGTGCAAGAGAGAAAAGTGATATGTTTGTTGATGAGATATTCAGAGGGCATGAGAAACCGATTATCAGACAATCCGATAGCTTGAAAGAGTTATTGAGGGAGTTAAAAGAGAAAGAGGCGAATCGTCCTAAACCTGAGATTCAGGGTAGCTTTTATAAATTCCACAACGAAATGTTCAAAGGAAAAGAAGTGAAGTGGGAGTAGGGGATACTATACTTTGATAGATTCCATGATTTGAAGACTCTCCCATATTGGGCAATTCGTGACATTTGTCGACACAAGATGACAGGTACGACAAATGGTCAGATTGCTTATTTTGCTGAGAAGATGGCCAGAGAGAGTAGGACGAAGTGGAATCTCTTTGAACCTCAATATCCAAAAAGGATTGTTCACAAGAAGACTATTGATGATATTAGATATTACTGGTTTGCCCAAAGTGACCTTAAAGTACAAACCACCAAAAGTGTTAAGGCACATTCCATTGCTGCAGATTCCTTAACATTTCGCTAAAGACTTTATCTGGTGGTACTATGACTGGAAGATCGCAGAAGCTGTTATTGTTTTGAAAGATGGAGATAAGAGTTTCAAGAAAATACACATTTTTGATCCCATGTGGTTAGTGAATTGCTCACATGAGGACATCATAATGTTGTATTACAATCCTATCTTTAGCGATGTTAAGGATGCTGAACAGGCTAGTAAATACCAGCGAGTGGTATTCTTGTGTTTTGCTCATGATATCAACGCCGGATGCGACTATGACAAAAAGCTCGGCAAGTTTGTTAAAGTTCAAGAGATTTCTGAAGAGAAAAAGAAAAAGCCGAAGCAAGTGTTTGAGAAGGTGATGACATTGGAACAGAAGAAACTTTTGAGGATCAAGCTGATGAACAAAAGAATGGATGAGGAACGAAGAGTTAAACAATCCAAGCAATAGTCGAGGGGGAGTTTGTAAATGCATTTATACGACTAATGCTTTGGATTTACAATAAACACATGTTAATATGTTTTGTCGAATGGGCGAAGGAATATTATTGTGGGCGAAGGAAGAAATCAAAGGTGCGAAGGAAGATAATTCATACAAAGGAGAGACAGGAGGCGAAGGAAGATTTTGTTAGTTATGTATTGCTTCATTCGACCAGGCTGTTTGGTCGAAGTGCACGTTCGTACCTTCATGGTGGGCGAACGTGCAGCCTATAAATAGGTAAAGCTGATTTTTGAATGTAGTTTTAGTCATTATTATTCCCTCCAAGTTCAGTGTGTCTCTCTAGTGTTTTGTTAAACTTAATTCACGTTGTGTCCTTCATGTTTTGATCAAATTAACGTGTAATTGAGTTTTGATTATTAATGAGAAAAGCTTTGAATGATGATTTGTTTGTTTTGATCTGATTGATTATCATTTTGTGATTGGTTTAGGGTTTCCGCACCTAAATCAAACTTGTTTGATCATTTCTTTGTTGATTTGTCGATCCTTTAAGCCCATACATTCAAAGATTAAAAGGACCAAAGCATCAAAACCACAATCTATTCCTATAGGTTTTAAATAAAAAATTGTTTCGAAAATTAATTCTTTCACAAGCAAATTTTTTGGACCAAAACAGGTTTGGCAAATCAAAACAAAAGTTGAAAAAGAAACTAATGAGGGAAAAGGTATGGTGTTTCAAGAAGTTACTTACATTGATGTAAAAGGACAAACCAGGACCACGATGGCCTGGGTTCCACTCTCTAATTAATTTACTCATGAGTGCAGGAACTACCATGGAGGACTGTTAGTAACACGGTTAGTAACAGTTGTTGTTCCAAGAATAGGTTTGGAGCGGAAATCTCACAGGTTTGGTTATAGTATCTAACCTGATTGCACAATTGACATCGTTGTCACACACTCATTTTTTACTGATATGTGTTCATCTATGTCTGATGTGGAAGACTTTTTTTTCGTAAATATTTTTTTAAGAAAATACAAAAAAAAAATTAATTACAAAAAAAGGGGGTTGTACAAAAATAAAAGTTTAGGGGGAGTATGAAAATATAGTCTCGGCCATGAGATGTGATTAATGTAAATAATCCTGATCTTATATGGGAAATGACAGGGACTAACTTGTTTATGTCTGCACATGAATAGGATCTGAAGGACGTTACAACTACAAGTTAATGATGTGTAGGTAGGTTCAGCCTTCAAGTTGAGTAAACTACTATAAGGTGAATAATAATAAATCTACACGAAAAGCTGGATTCCCACTGTGTTTTAGGTCTGCACAAGTTGAGTCCGGTCATACATAGGTTGAGAGATTAAAAGACACGGAAAATTTTGTGGATATATATATTCAAAAGACACCTAAGAGTGCAGGCTACCAATGCGGGGCCAACAAATCAAGTGAGCACCAAAAGACACACAATGTTAGTGACGTGCAAATATATATAAATATCTCAACAATCAGATGATCAACTTCTTTGCTTATGGAAACATAGACCTGAAGCTCTCATCATCTGATTGAAATAATGATCATCTTCTCTGCTTATGAAAACATAGACCTGAAGCTCTCATCATTATATCTCGATAAACCTTGAGGATTGGTAGGCTTATACCTAGCACAAGTGGGGTCCACAAAATTTTCATCAATATTACCAAAAACATGATAATCTCATCACCAAACGTATGTTGACGAGAGGCATGGACTTAAGAGGACAAACATACCGACAATCGTTCTTGGGTTGTAGCTATCCTCAAGAAAGTTGAAACGTGGCTAGGCTTTTCAAGTTAGTGTGATCCCATATCTGATCCCTTCTATATCTCGAAGGTTGATGGTGGTTTAAAAAAAGGAAAAGATTAAAATTAAAAAAACAAAAATCCAAAAAAAAAAATCTTTATTTGTGTACAGTTGTGTTTAAGTCTTCCATGTCACATTATTTGTGTCTCAAGCCGTTTGAGATACTTACCTGATTACACACCACATATGTATATGGTTTTGTCTGTATGTTGAATTTGTCTAAAGAAAATTCGGAGTTGTGTTTGTGATTGTGGATAGGTTTCTTCGACTACTTGCTGCAATGATGGCCGATCATCAGTTGAGCAAGATACCAAACCAAAGCACTTGTTTCCTCAAGTTTGCAGAAGACACCAAGATAGGAATCCTCCTCCTACGTCTTTTAAACCACTAAAGCTACCGAGAGTTGAAAAAGTTTGTTCTTGATTTTCAAAGATGATGCATGCAAAAAGGGGGAGATTATGAGATATGAGTACTCAAAGAACAAAGTGACAAGAATACCTATGCAAAGAAAATATAGAAAGCATCAGTCTAGGGGGAGTATTGTTGGGTACTGAATTTAAGACTGAAGCTTTCCAAATTGAAGATCAAAGTATGTAGAGATTGACGGTTCTGAAGATGATACGAGAGATTGATAACATTAGACTAAGGGGGAGATTGTTGGGTCTAAATTTGGTAGTCTAATATTATCAACAAAGTCAAAGTCAACAAGTCAACGTTTAGCCAAAGAAAGTCAAATTCGAATGAGTCGCAGTCAACACGTAAGGCGAGTCGAGAAATCCAGATAATAGATCGACGAGTGAAGCTCAAGTTATGATCAAGAAATGCGCTATGGATAATAAATATATTTTGTTTAGACAAAATATATTTATT